>CAUJRU010000117.1:0-1200000 GCA_963277665.1 Viscum album
AAACTATCCATAAGTGTATCATGTGATCCTCCTCGTACACTGAGTACACTAGGATATCTTTGATTAAGACCACATAAAATTGGTCTATTTAAGGATGAAAGATCGAGTTCATGAGTCTCATGAACACTATTGGGGTGTTTGTCATGCTAGATGGAAACACCAAGTACTCTTAATGACTATAAAGACCATTTATATATTCATTGGGTGAGAATAAAATATATTCATTGGGTGAGAATAAAATATACACTGAGTAGGATCTTCCTTGTAACCACTCGTGAAAAAAGTAAAATAATTATACTACAGCCTAGTGAGTAAACAAATGAAGCAAACTCATCACCAAAATAGGTATGCTAAGTTCCCAGCCTCACGATGTCTATATCTCACCAAGTATAACATAAAAGTACTCATATAATATAATAAAAAAATAGGGTACCCTTCTACCACTTCCCCACTGGTTTGTCTCTCTTCCCCAATGTCACATATCCAAAGTTTTCTATTTCTAAAATATATCCCAAAGACACCAAAACTAATGCAAGCCATCCCAAATATTCTTGGGATAATTTATCATTTACCTAGTTCTTCACATAGTCTAAAACACATTTCCATATAGTAACCAATTTGTTTTTGGGAGCCACTACAGCTCGTACATCATGTATTATATCTCAATCCATCACATCCCATACACAACATAACTATAATAACCATTATGGTACTATAATCATAGATATATGTGTGTAAAACAACCACAATATATTAAATACATATAAAAAAATATTTGAAAATATAAAAACCATCAGTACCGGCACGTAATACTACCAGGAGAAGAGAGAAGTGTTAGTGGGGGTTGTCAACCATCTGTTCCTCACCAACCTAAATGTTAGGGAAAAGAGCCTCCAAGATTCCACTAGGTTTCAATCTCCCTGCCATAATGGGTAGGGTAGAACATAAAAACACAAAATATTTATGATATATATAAATCTCAAAACCACACTATGGGAAACTAACTAGCCTTAGACTTATTTGTCGCTAACATTACACAAGACTCCTGAATTCTACTACTAAGGTCGGGGTATCAAATAAGCATTAAGAATCGATATTCATTTTAATTAATTTATTAATTAACCATTAATTAATTTTTACCATTATCATTCCAATATCAATGTTTTAATCTTTTAATTCGAGTTCCAAAAACACTATTAATTATTTTCGTGTATTATAAAGTAAGTTATCATCATAAAGAAAGCATCATGAACCAACCCCTTTTTTCATTAATTCAATTATCATTTCTTAATCATTCTGATACTATATATGTAACATCTCAAATATTCTATGTATTATTTTTAGATATTATATGGATTGATTCTGAGACCAGGTGATGAGATGATGTGTGATTCCGAGGCCTGGTGTGCCCAAAACAAATGTTTAAAAAATATTAAACGTTTTAACCGCACACATGCATAGGTTTTCCTAAAAATATGTAATAACTCTTAAATGGGTTCTTGTATCTAAAATTATATGGGATTTTTGAGCTCAGAATGGCGGATTAACATAGGCGTGACTTAACTTTAGATGATGCAGGTCATTTGTAGAAAAAGTCATGAAGGACGTAACTATAAATAAACTAATTTAATAAAGAAATTATTTTCCTGTTGTGAATTTATTTTTGTTAAATATTTGTTAAAAATTTTAGTTTAGCATCATAACCCTATAATTTCAATTTATGTATACAGAAGAACCTCTAGAGAAACTGTTGGCAGATGACGACAGATTGATTGAACGACACACCTCAGATTTGAAAAACCTTGCCAACGATGACAACGATTTTTCGTTCTTCATCGGTGATCAAACCGAATTGAGGTAGGTTGTGTTTTTTTATTTTTTTCCCTATTATTTAATACTACAATCAATGTGGACCAATCAAAAAATATATTGGCCCAAATTTTAATCATTGTTGCAGGATGGGATATTATCTGCAGTATTATTAAGATATTGACATTTATTCCTCTTCGTTTATCATTACAAATGAAATGGATTGAGGCTGACATGAAAAAATTATGAGGTTCATTCCATAGGGTTTATCTTTTTTATTTTCTCCCACAGTTCTATGTGTTATTCATCATTAAATCCTCATGGTATGGGATCGACCTTGTTGGGTGGCTCTGAACGCGATCAAACCCCCATATTGGAAGAAAATCGACGATAGAGGATAGATTAGTATAGATCGGGACTCAAAGAAACCAAATATATGACCGTTTCAAATTCTATGTATTATAGGAGGATTTTTTGGCTCACAGAAGAGGAGTCAACAGTGGTGCACGGTGATGCATGGCGGGACGGTGCGATCGGTGGAGACAGTCGGTTCCGCGGGCGGTAGAGCTGTGTTGAAGTGACAGAGACCATGTAGGAGTTGGAGGGGTTGGTAGAAGCTGACTCCAGTGATGGATGTGTGGGATGTAGCTAGAGTCCATTTGGTTGAACACTACAGAACTACGGTAGACATGTAACCACGGTGGATACTGGAGGCCGTGTGCGCCACGGCCAGGCATGCCTTGTGTGGCAGCCCAGGCAGCCTGCACACAAGAAGACGAGCCTGAATGACCTGGTCTAGGTGGTCCTGGGGGGCTGGGCTGAGTCGGCCCATGCTAGGGGCGATGGTTCGGACCAAGATCAAACCTGGGGTAACAGGGGCAGATTCACTCCATGGTCAACTGTGACCCAGAGCAGCTCCAACTACTGCAGGCACAGTGGACACAGTTGTGGTAGGTGGACCGAAAACCACATTTGTTCCATAGTGGCCAGTCCATGGGGTGGTCGACCACCATAGTCGGTGGACCGAGCATGCGGTTGTACCAGAGGCCTAGTAACCCCATTAAAACATCAAATGATCATAACTTCTAAATAGAGAATCCAATCAATGATTCGTCTATGGAATTGAGACCCTGACATTGAGATGATCCTTTTGAGACAACGTGTGAGTTTTTAGTTTGGACCAGTATAGGTTGAGAGTGTTAACTTGGACCTCTCCTTGAGGGTTCAGTAATACATTACATCAACATCACTAGATTGTAATCCCTTCTATATTCCAAGTTCAAGATAGAGTATGGTATCCATCCACTGGACTAGATTACTATCCTCTATGAACCCTAGTAGAGTTTTTTGGAATTGATGTAACCACTAAGAGCAGGGCATTGGTCATCCATCTAGAGGGTTGCATCAGTAGGGTCAGTTGTATTTCCCAATGCGTCTAGGAAATATCCTCCACATTGCAAGTTGATCCATATTGGGTATACTGTATTACCTAGTGTTTTTGTGAAGGATCCCCTCTATGTTTATCTTAGTCTTCTTTGACTAATGATTTCTCTTTCTGGATGGCAGAAATGATCTAGAACTCTTCTTGAGTGTCTCTGATGATATCATGGATTGAGGAGAGATTTCTCTCAAAATGAGCATGCATCAAGCAAAATAATATGGCCGGTAATTGGTTTTGTCTTACCTCTAGACATTTTATCTTGTATTTAATATATCTGGATGTTCTTATTATATGTGTTGTAGACATATACTTTTATAGAGATTATTGTACATTCCTTTGTGTGATTTCTTTTTGGTACTCCTTTATGGTTTTGGGTGTCCTAATAATTATTTTTATACTCACCCCTACATGGGATTTTCCCAGACATTTCATATATTTTGCAGATGATCGACCTTTTAATGGAGTCCTAGGATGACCAAGACCAAGTGGTGCTTTATGAGACCAGACATACCAAGGTCTGTTCCAATGGATTTTCAAACAGTGGTTCTAGTACCTATTTTCTTATAGGTTGGACTTGCAGTTAGAGACCCTTTTGGTGGGCTTGTATTTGGACCTATTTGATTTCCAATACTTTAACTTTTATACTCTAGTTATGGGATATAGTGGTTTTCATTCATTGTTCACTTAGTGTTTTTACATTTTATCATTTTTGGCTTAGAGATGTTTTCATTATACAGGTACTTTAGGATAATTCCTCCCATTTGTGGGATATGCCTACTCGGTGCTAGTCACTAGACCCAGTCCTATTGGAGGTGGTATTGGGGTAGTAACGTCATGGGCCCCTCTAGGATGGGTCAGGATAGAGTGATGCCAAAGGAGGTCAGTTATACTTTAGGATTTAGAGACTATGATATTGGTTTTGGAAACAATGTTAAGTGTTTCGAGTTTGGATTTCAGAACATGGAATCTTGTGTTAGTGCGATAGTCGATGCATCCATACACCAGGACTCTAAGCAGCTTGTTTTCAACTCATTACATGAAAACATTTTTTGTAGGGAAAAACAATGGTACTTGCATTATACAAGAATGGTTGTGTTTTCCATTTCCCTCTAGAGTTAGATCTCCAGATATACTATATTTACTATGGTATATCTTTTCTTATTATATGATGCCTCCACGTAGTCATCAATCCACGATTCCATCACATTATCATGAGGAGTATCCTCCTAGTAATGAGACATTGGTACATGGTCATGTACTAGAGATAGAAACTTTGGGTGGTTTACTAGTTATACCACCACTTATCAAGCAGCAGCTACTACCAGCACTATCTTCTAAGGATACACACATGCTAAGTTCATTACATGAGTTTCAGAGGTAACAACCTCCCAAGTTTCAAGGTGATACAGGCCCCTAGAAGTCTAAGGATTGGCTAGAGGCTATCAGCCATTTTTTCTTCCTTGTGAGGATGTTTGCTGATATTATGATAGTCCTTAACATGACTCTTCTTCAGGGATCTATGCGGAAAATATGGAGCTTAGTGACTCAAAACCACAAAGTTATAGCCCTCTCCTAGACATACTTTGAGCATCTCTTCAATGAGAAGTTTTATCAAGCCACATTATGATTAGTGTGCATAAAAGAGGTTCTTTATCTGTAGTAGGGAAGTATGACTGTGGCAGAGTATTCGATGAAGTTTACTAATCTTTTTCACTACTCTTTAGATATGGTATGGGAACTCTTCTTCAAGTCACAAACCTTCAATCAGGTATTACTCTAGAACATTAGGTAATAAATGGTATTCCTTATTATTCCTACTTATGATGGGGTACTTGAGAGAGTCCTGCTAGTGTAGATATTTCTAGAAGAGTAGACACCGGTAGTGGGAACTAGCAGTGGGAACCGGGTAGCTGAGACCTAGGTAGTGTGTATCCAATGCTAGTCGCAAGGATCCAAGTAGTTTAGGTACTTTAGGAGGCAATCCCATGACTCAGGGTCAGTGTTGAAGGTCTCCCAGGATGGCACAAATCAGTTAGGGGATAGACGGTGATACTCATGCAGCGGTTGGGGACATATGGCTTGATATTTTCCAACCCTTTGTATAGTTAATTGTGAGATGGTTTAGGGACCACTGAGTTAGAGGCAGATACATGAGAAAGGAAGTCTGTAGGGTGGAGGATATGTAAGAGTAGCAATCCAGGTAGCAGGAGGTGGTCGGAGGTTTGATCTATTACCACCACCACCATCAGGTGGTCCATGCCAGGCTTAGGGAGCTAGTGGACATGAATGAGTCTAGCTATAGGCAGTATAGGTTTAATACCCCAAGGATTGAAGGATGATTCGAGGTGTGATTTTTTTCTTTTCCACTATATATGCAGTTTTGATAGACATAGGTTCTAGTCATTCCTTCCTTACCATGAATCTTTTTCGAGGCACGAAGATTTCGGTTGAACAGTTGACTTGACCCTTATGCTTGGAGACTCCTACAGGATGAGATTTGATGATCAAACACTAGTGAAGATAGTGTGACCGGACTCTTGGATATGAGAGTTTTGATTGTAATTTCTTGGTAGCAGTGTTTATTCTTTATGAAGTCATTCTTGGTATGGAATGGTTATCCATAGTTCATGCTCAGATTGATCGTTTTAAGTGTAGAGTGTGGTGTGTCTGCAGTGATAAAACTAGGTGTTCCTTTTTTGATGAAAGGTAAACACAGGAAGCATAGGATAGACTCACACATAGGAGGGTGTATCCAATCACCCAACAGTTGGCTAGCCTGACCCTCAGTGTAATGGATAATACGAGTCATCAGTTTCCTACAGTGGTGGTGGAGTATTAGTAATTCATTCCTAAGTATGTTCTAGGTTTACCTCCCTATAGGGAGATAGACTTATGCATTGATCTAAAACCCAGTATGACACTGATATATACACCTGAATATCGGATGGATCCCACAATGATTTTTGAGATGAAGGTACATTTGGTGTAGTTGTAGTGGAAGGGCTTCATGAGACCTAATGTTTCACCTTGGGCTGCCCTATTTTTTTCAAGAAGGTATACAAGATCTTGAGGCTATGTGTGTATTACCAGTGCTTGAACCAGGTGACCATAAATAATAAATATCTACTAAAAACAATCAATGACCTCTTGGATCTGTTAAAATGGGTGTGGTGGTTCTCGAAGATTGACTTGAGATTTGGCTATCACCAGCTACGAGTACGGGATGGGGATATATCAAAGATAGCCTTCATATGTTGTTATAGACACTATGAGTCCTTGGTTATTCCATTTGGAATGATTAAAACCCTAGTTGTGTTCATTGGACTCATGAACAATTCTATCCTTACTTTGAATGGTTCTTGGGGGTGTTCATTGATGAAATCCAAGTATACTCGATATCTGAGGAGGAGCACGCAAGACACCTGAGGATGGTCATGGACACACTCCAAGAGTATCATCTTAACGTGAATCTCTTTAAGTGTTAGTTCTAGAAGCAAGAGGTCAATTTTCTAGGAAACACCATTTTAGAGGCTACAGTTGCAATGGATCCAGCAAAGTTTGGGGTAGTTCTTTCTTGCGATCCACCCAAGAGTATTTTTGAGGTGAAGAGATTCCTTGGTTTGGAAGGGTACTATCAGAGGTGTGTACCTAAATTATGGAAGTTGGTAGCATCCTTGGTAGATTTTACATTAAAGGGATATACTTTTGTGTGGATAGAAATATACCAAGAGAGTTTTCATTAGTTGAGGTAGAGATTGATGAGTACTCCCATATTGAGATTTCTAGATAAGGGTGATGAGTACGTAGTGTTCTGTAATGCATTAAGAACTAGGATTGGTTTTGTAGAGGCAAGTAGTTATTTTCTATATTTCACATCAGTTAATACCACACGAGCTAAACTATGTGACCCGTGATCTTGATTTAGTAGTAGTATTCTTCGTATTGAAGATGTGGTGACACTAACTAATGGGTGATCAGTTTATCATCTACACTAATCATAAGCGTCTCAAGTATATATTCTCTTAGAAGGATATGAACTTGGGACAGAGGTGATGGAGAGAGTTCCTCCAGAACTATGAATTTGAGAATATCTATACTCATGGGAAGGTGAATGTGGTGGAAGATGATCTCAGCAAGAGATCCATATCACAGTTTTTAAACGAGGTGTCCAAGAAGTTATCCTCATAACTGTTATCCTTTATGGATGGAGATGGAGTATCTTACATCCTGTTGATGTTTTTCACCCCTCCACTCATACAGTAAGTAATGGAGTCATAGCTTAAGGATACCAAATTTGAGACCTTACATTCTTATATTTCCACAAGGCATGTTCTTGATGGATATTTGAAAGGTGGAGAGCATGTCATTCTTTTCAGAGGATGTACAGTAGTAGAAAAGGAATTTCAGGAGGAGTTTCTAAGGGAGTTTCATACATCCACTTTGGCAGTACATCTAGGTGTGGAAAAGATGTACTAGGACCATAGATTTCAGTTTTTTTGGGCAAGAATAAAGAAGGTAGTTTTAGAGTTTTTCTCTTGATGCCTTACTTTTCAACAAATGAATGTTGAGCACTAGGTTCCAGTGGGTTTGGGTAAACCTCCCATGTTCCATAATGAAAGTAGTATGGGAAATAAATAGAATTTGTGATGGGTATACCACATACATCTAGGGGACATGATTCCATCTGGGTGATCATTAACTGACTCACCAAGTCATCCCACTTCCTAGCTATCCGAGTGCAGATTTTGTTAGAGAGTTTGGGATTCCTCTACATGCATAAGAAAGTTAAACCCCATGGGGCCCCATAGATTATAGTTTTATATTGTGAAGCTCATTTTACATCCTGGTTTTGGAAGGGATGTAGTTGGAATTTGGGACCCATATACACTTGATCATAGTGTTCTTTCCACAAACAGATGACTAGATTGAGTGGACCATTCAGGTTCTGGAGGACATGTTGCGGGATTTCATGTTAGACTTTGTCCATAGTTGGGAGGGTCACCTACCACTATTAGAGTTTTCCAAAAACAAAAACTATCATTCCACCATTTGTATGGAAGTACTCAAGGCCCTTAATGGGTGACCCTTTAGGTCAACCCTTTGCTGGACTGACCCAGGAGATTCAGCACTCATGGGCTTAGAGTTGGTGGAAACAACTATAGAGAAGGTGTAGATAATCTATGAGTTGATGAAAACTACATAGATCCATCATAAGTCTTATGTTGATAGGTTATTAAAGCCTTTTTATTTCTCGGAAGAAGACCATGTGTTTCTTTAGGTTTCACCTCGATGGGGATTACAGAGATTTGGTCAGGGAAAAAAGTTATCTATGAGGTTCATCATCCTTTTCAAGATACTATGTATAGTTGGAAAGGTGGAATACTAGTTGTCTCTACCTCTGTAATTAGAGAGGGTACATGATTTATTCTACTTGTCGGAGTTGAGGAGGTATGTAAATGACCCATTACACATCATTGAATGGGGCAATGTGTACATCGAGGATGGAGAGACTTTTGTTGAGTACCTAGTGGAGATCGAGGTTCGGTAAGAGAGGATCCTTTATTGGTGAGTTATTCCTTGAGTTTTATTCCATCGGAAGCACATAATCTCTAGGAGAGCACATGGGAGTGGGAGGCAGATATTCAGGCTCAGTACCCGCATCTATTTGAGTAGCCCTTATTTTGGATTTTGGGGATGTAAATCCCCAAGGTGGGGAGAATGTAACATATTAAATTTTCCATGTATTATTTTTAGATATTATATGGATTTATTTTGAGACTATTCAAGGATACAACATATGATTCTAAGGCTCAGTCATCCTTGAACATATGTTTTAAAAATATTAAAAATTTTAATAGCACATGTGAATGGGTTTTCTTGAAAAAAGTATAACAACTCTTAAACAGGTTGTCAAATCAAAAATATGAGGGAATAATTTAACTAATAATGTTGCATTTACCCGAGGAATGACTTAACTTTAGTTATAAAGGGATATCTATAGTAAAATTCAAGGAGGAAATAACTATAATGAAAATAATTTAATAAAGAAATTATTTTGATGTAGCAACTTTGTTTTTATTAAGTCATTTTTTAGAAATTCAGGGTTAGCATCATTACCCTAGAATTTTTCTATAGGCATGGAGAAAGAACCTCTAGAGAAACAATTGGCAAATGAAAATGGATCGATCGAATGACACATCAGGGATTCGACAAACATTATCAACGATGCTTCATTCTTCGTCAACAATCAGACCAAATCAAGGTAGGGGATGTAGTTTTTTATTTTTTCCCATTATTTAATTCTATGAAAATGTAGACCAATAAAAAAAATATTGGCCCATGTATTTATCTTTGTTGTGGTATGGGATATTATCTGTGGGATTATCGGGAGATTGACCTTTATTCCTCTTCGTTTATCATTCTCACATTAAAGGATAGAGGCCGCCATGAAAAAAAAACTATGGTTCATTCCTTAGGGTTTACCTTTGCGATTTTCTCCCTACTTTCTTTAAATTTGTCACTATTATATCCCTGTGGTCATAGATCGACCTTTCTGGGTGGCTCCAAATGTGATTAGACCCCCAGATTGGAGGAAAATGGACAATAGAGGCCATATTAGTATAGATCTGGACCCAAGGAATAGAAATATACAACTGTTTCAAATTCTAGTTATTGAAGGAGGATTGTATACTTTTAGAATAAGAGGTAGTGGCGGCGGCACCGGTGCAAAGCGGTGCAGCGTGACCAGCAGAGGCGGCTGGTGCTATGGGCGGCAGAACTAGATGGATGCGGCAGCAACACCAGTGCACGACAACACGATGTGACTAGCAGAGACAATTGGTGCTATGGGTAGTGGAACTATGTATACGCAGTGGTGGCCGCATGGGAAGCAGAACCATGGAGGATATGGGAGGCTACATTGGATGATTACTCCATCCCAGGTGACCTGCATGAAAGCAGGATGGGCCAAGTGGCAAGGCCAAGTGAGTCGAGTTGAGTGGTCCTGGGACACATGGCCCAGGTCATAACTAGGGTGACCGGGGCAGAGCCATACAATGATTGATCATGAGACACAACCACAGATGGTTGACCATCGCGGTTTTCTATGGTAGGTGGTCTGACTTATAAGGTTGGTCCATGGTGGTTGGTCTATGGGGAATTCAACTGCTATGGTCGGTGGACCGACCATGCGATTAGTCCACTAGCCTGATGACTCCCATTAAAACATAAAATGGCCATAACATCTTAATGGATCATCCAATAAAATATCCATATGTAGTGATGAGTCCTTGACATTGAGATGATCCTTTTAAAACAAGTAGTTAGTTTTTAGTTTAGACAAATACAAGTTGATAGAATTCCCTTCGTCCTTTCCATGAGGGTTTAGTATGACATTACGTCTACATCACTGGATTGTAATCCCCTCAAGAGGCTAAGTCCCAGATAGAGTATGGTATCACTCCATGGGACTGGAGTGTGATCCTCTATCACCCCAAGTGGAATTTTTTGGAATCGACATGACCACCGAGAGTAGGGTGTTATTCCTCTAGCTAGCATGCTACATCAATACGGTCATTGGTATTCCCGAGTGTGTCTGGGTAGGATCTTCTATATTTTGGGTTGATCTAGGTTGGGTACATGGTATTCCCTAGAGAGTCTGGGAAGGATCCCCTCTCTGTGTATTATAGTATTCCTTGACCAACACATTCTCTTTGGGTGCGGCCAAAATGAGCTAGACCTCTTTGTGAGTGTCTCTAATGATATCATGGAACAAAGAGTGAGTTATCCTAGAATGATAATGCTTTCATCAGAATCCTATGGATGGTCATTGTTTTTGGATTTCCTTTAGAATTGTTGTCTTGGATTCAGTGTATCTGGATGTTCTTGATATATGTACTATAGACATATTATTATGTAATGTTGATTGTACTTTCGTTTTTGGTATTTCTTTGTGGTACTCCTTTGTGGTTTTGGGGTGTCCTATTGAGTATTGTAATACTCATCCATACACATATTTTTCCCACACATGTCATTTCTTTTACAACTGATTGACCTTTTGACGGAGTCCTAGGTAGACTAGGACTAGGTGGTGCATTGTGAGACTATACAGACCAAGGTGGGTTCTTATGGCTTTTGAAATACCATTTCCAGTACCTCTTTTCTTACATTTTGGACTTTTGGTTACATACTCTTTTTGTTGGACTTTTATTTGGACATGTTTACTTTCCAGTAAAATTTCTTTTGTACTTTGGTTGTGGGATATAGTGGTTTGCATGAATTGTTTACTTAGTGTTTTTACATTTCATCATTTGTGGCTTGGAGATGTGTGCATACATACAGGTACTTTAAGCTAATGCCTCCCATTTTTGGGATATTCCTACTCGGTTCTATTCACCAACCCCTGGACTATTGGAAGCGGTCTAGGGGTAGTCACGGCACAGGCCCCTCTTGTATGGGTTGTGACACTAAGACTCAACCCAAGATACCATATAAAACATTCTCACACAATTCATGGTATCAAACTGCTTCCTACTCATAGAAACTTATTATATAAATATCAATTAGTTATTGTTCATTAAAAAATCATCTTCATTATCATAAAAGAATCATAGATTTTAGTGTAACAACAAAAATCATGCTTAGATTCAACCCATTTTATCAGTCTTGATTTTATCCCTAACACCACTACACATAATAACACATATGGAATAACATGATAACATCATAATCATAAATAAAAACTTCCACCACTATTACATCCTAAGTTATCCCTACCCATATCATCACCACAACCAGCATCTCATGTCACTATCACATCCTCAGGCATCCCTACCCACAATTCAAACCACACAAGGTTAATATTCAACCATATCAAGGATATAAATCCATAGAGAATAAATAAATATTTAATTGTGTTATTATACATATAATTTCAAAGGAAACTATGTCCAAAACAAAAAAAACATTCCATCCTTTATCAAACAACATTGGGCACACTCATCCTCAAGATAATGATTTATGAAATCCTTAAATTCTCATTATTAACTTTATTTATCAGATTTATAATTAATAAATCCCAATAGTATTGACTATAAAAATAACAAGGCTAAAAATTATTTATTTCATTTGGAATTCCACCTTAAGATACTTTTTCATCTAACATAAATACTCAATGATAATTATTTCAACATGACACTTTTTTATAAAAAAAAATCATTATCAACTTTAATTTTTTATTTAACATCCAAGCATATCAACCATTCTAAGAAACTATAACAATATATAACACACTATCTAGTAAATCTCATAGGCATCAAAATATATTTCAAAATCATGTGGTCACACAAGAAAAATATTTCAAAACATGAATATAAATATTCACATACATGATAATATTTCTATTTCAATAGTTTATTATAAATAAGTGACAATAATCTATAATCATGATTAAAGTTCTATGCATGCAATAATATTCATCAGCAAAAGAATTCCAAGAATAGAGCACGTGATAATCTCCATTTAAATCTTAAAATATATATAATTATTGAATAATTATAATAAATAATATTTAACCATTTTAACATCGTGTCAAGTTATCATCTCTTTCTCTATCTCTCTTATATAATTCTAGAATAATTAACATTATTCTACAATATGTGAATACTTATTTTCCCTTTCTTAAAATAATATTAGAGATTATAAAATATATTTATTTTATACATGAAATAAATCATTAATTTCTATTTTTGAAATTATTATCAACAATATTTATTGTACATTTATTTCAATAATAAATTTCATGATTTTAAGAACAATGTATGTATCCATGACATGAGATGTTATTTCTAATTCATTTCTAGAAATTAAACAAAAAAATAGGTTAACCATTTTCATCAAGTAGTAAACTTGTATTTCATTACATTAAATAATATTAAAATAATAATTATATTGAATTATATTCTAGTAATATCAGAAGAAAAATTATACTATATAAATTAAACATCCATTAAATTTTTTTGGAAGTAATAGTATTTCATGACTAGATTGATTATCATGAATTTTATCCTACTATTTTATAATTTCTAGAATATCAGATATTAATTATTCATATGATTATTTCTCATATTTTTATCTTATTATCATTAATCACATACATTTAAACAAATAATATAAAGTGTAATGCCCCGACCCCAGCTACCCAGAGTTGGTGCATTATTGCGTAACATTGGAATGATCACAAAAGATCACGTCTCGAAAGACAGATTAGTTTAGTTGCCTTGGAAACACAAGATACATTCATAAATGTTACATTACATCATAAAGTGAAAAATTACAATAACATAGTCTCCATAGTCCACACTTCTATCCCCTTCAGACTATCCCTGTAGGTCAGTCATAAAATATCTCTTCACATCCTGGGGAAAATAAAACATTGAAAGGGTTGAGCTCAGATGCTCAGTAAGGATAACAATATAGGGGAAACTATCATAAATAAACATAAAGATTTAAAGCAACATATAAACAAAAAAAGCCTTTTAAACTTGAACTTTAGCATAATATGGAAAAAGTAAAATGAAATAATTCCATTTACTTATTAACATGGATATTCTACTGGTCGAATAATCACTTGCAATATCAATAACCATTTTAATAATTATGGAATGCATAATGCCAGACTATCATAACCACGTATCCAAGGCCTCGTGCCAAGACTATAAATAATATTTTGTCAAGGCCTCATGCTAAGACACTAGTTTGTCTCATTAGACATGCCGATGCATCGAGGAGCTATAGCGAGCTCCACCCGTCACTTATTAATTCCAATGCATTCCTCATATGAACAGGTTTAAACATATCATAAACCATAACATAATCATATCACATAAAACATGCATAAACGAAACATAACATTTCCACATTTCAATCACACGATATCAATACAACACATGGATATAATAAAAACATTACCAAAACCATTTTCAATAGAAAAATAAAAGAAAATTAAAACTTTGTATTTATTTTTTCATTTTAAAAAAAGTTATGGCTTGTATAGGAAGCCGAAACTGAAATAATGGTCACGGCGGCGGAGAATTAATTGTCGCCACATACGTACGTCAAGAAAAACATTCCTTTTTTCCTTTTAGTAAAACTCTTCGTATAAAAAGATTCCTTTTGAATAAACGTAAAATTCAAATGGGTTTATACACCGAATAAAAGAAAGTTGTGTATAAAACAAAATATGCCTCAATGAAAGGAGATTGAGATGAAGTCCCTTACAAAGATCATTTTTTTAAAAAAAATAGATATATTATGTGTATTCATTATAAGTACTCATAATGAAAGTACAATTACAATATAGGACATAATAATATCATGACATAATTTGAAAGTTGGAGATTAACCCAAAGAATGGAAATTGGGATAAGAAGTTCCCTTACAAAGATCATTTTTAAATAAAATAGATCTATTATGTGTATTCACTATAAATACACATAAATAAAGTACAAATAAAAAATAGTACATAATAATATCATGACATAATTTGAAAGTAGGAGATTAACCCAAAGAATGAAAATTGGGTTAATAAGTTCCCTTACCTCGTGTCCGACTTGACTCGATCGTTCTTTAATCTCCTGAATAATAAACTAGAGTTAATTTATATTTTCTTAAGAACCTTTTTCATTTTCATTATTCCTTTTATATCACTTATTTCCATGTTATGAACATTATGTAATTACTTAAGTTAATAACGGTCATTTTGTCGATCTTTGGTACTTGAGTCAAAAATAAACTTCTTATAATTAAAAGTTGTTCATGTGGTAAAATATCCATTATCTCCAAAATTATATTCATGATGTAGATATCATATATATCATATATATCCAGTATATAAATTCATTTATAATATTACATAACATTTATAGGTAAGAAATGAAATGCACCGTTCATGGAGACGGTAAGCCGTACGTACGCATGAACGCTATTTTCATTTATATTTCATATTTAATGGAATGAAATCATAATGATATAAAGGTATATTATAATTCCAGTATAATATCATATATATTATCATTTACTCCATACTTTATACATCCCACATATGGCATTAACATTTCAAATCACTTTGAGGGGGTGGTAGTCCGCACTTCCTAAAATGAAATTATCGTGTTTACCCATAATAGAAATCATAAAGGTATAAAATAAATGAAAAATACAGAATCATAAGGAAGAAAACATAATATATATAATATATAAAAAATAGTTTCATCATAATGGCCACCATGAGAGGTTTTAAAAGAAGATTTAACAATCATCATTTCGTGAGGCAGTAATTCGCCAACCACAGAAACAGTATGTTCTTTAACCATTAGATGATGGTCTGTGTAAGTTTAAATCAAATACTTCTCATAACAACATCCTAGTATATTTAATATACTGTTTTTGTTACAAAAGAAAGAAATAAAAAGAGTTTAAGGTGTGGGAGAAGCAAAATAAAACAAAAGAACACAAGTGAAGACATTACCTTTAAATCGGGTAACTCTTTTCGATTTGAGCCAAAGGCTTCCTTGGGAAGACTTCTGCCCAAAGTGAAGCTTCTAGGAGTAAGAGAAGGAATTTTATAGAGTATTTGGGCAGAGGTTGGCCGAGCCAAATGGATTTGATGGTGTGAATAAGGTGGTATATGTGGGGGCCTTTTATAAGAGGAGAGGAGGGGCACTTTTGGAAAGATTGAAATGTTACTTTATTATGAAATGATTTTCTGATTCTAAAGGTCCCAAAATGATATATTTTAAGTATAAGGTGATAAGGGATAGAAATAGGATCATCCAATATGATTTTGAAAAGTTTAAGCCTTATATTTTACATTATCTTTTCATTTTATTTAAATCATTAATTAATGAGGTAATCGTTGCATCATCATTGTGTCATAAAAAATTTAATTTATTTAATGTATAAAAATTATAAAAAAATTACCATGATGTAGGAAATCGTTTTATATTTCCAAATAATATTTATAGTAAAAAATTTAACTTATATAACCCCATGTAACAAATTTTTTATTAAAACAACACATGTTTGTGACAATTTTATTTTTACTTTAAATAAAAAGTTATTAATGTCATTTTCATACCCAAGTGGCTCCAAGGGGTACCCAAATTTACCCATGGATTGTATTGGTCAGACATGACTCATCCAATAAGTTTAGGAAAAGTGTAAAAGTAATTTAATATTTTTATAATATCATTTTTACCTTAAATTTTACTAATTACCTTTAATCGCGATTAATTAAACTTAACAGTTACTGTTCACCAAAAAAATTATTTTAATCCCATTGAACCACATTTTACTTCCTAATGACAACCATGTATGTTTGATTTTTGAAAATCAAATCACAGAAGTGGTAATGTTTCATTTAAATGAAAAATCAGTTTTTAACTACCACTTAGTGGTTTCACTATTCATCAAAAATTGAAGTTTTTCAGAACAATGCCAAAATTTCACCCTAAGATATAATTGATATTCTGAATTAAAAAATGATGTCTATTTTAAAAAATTCCAAACATATAAGTTTCATTAATTAATTTTATAATTAATTCCCGCTCTCATAACAAATAGCATGTTTTTAAGAAACAATATATATCAAAAGATTGACAATTGTTTATGTCCAATTTCAAAGTGAAATTAATTCTAATGAACACCATTGGATAAAGTGGTAAAAAAAATATTCTAATTATACTTTAAAACCACTCTATAGTATAATTTATCAATATAATTTATTTTGATTAAAAAAGTTGTTTTTAAGTATTTTTCACTATTCATAAAAAATTGGAAGTTCTCTGAAAAATACCAAAAATTCAACATAGGCTAATTTCGATATTCTGAATCCACAAATGAAGTCCATTTTGAAATATAAAATATATATAATTTCAAAAAGTGGGTATTAATATTCATAATGGCTATTTTGATTGGTCATGGTGCATTAGAATCTCGAACTTGTGTACAATGCAAGCTATTGCATTATTGAAAGAGAAGTGTATCATGGAAGATCGGGGTGATACATTCTACCCTCCTTTAATAAATTGCGTCCTAGCAATTTGAAATTTTTCTTTGAAAATAGAATGTTAAAAATAGAAAATACCTTTGTGGAAACCCCACATCAGAAATAAGGTTAATAAAAATATAACTTTAAAAGAAAGAAAGAGAAGTACAAAGGTCATCTAAGATAGCCAATACTAGGATTCTATGAAAATATGGATATAGAGGAGAAACAAACCATCATGGTATGATGGAGAGTTATAGAAAACAAGATTAGTTGAAAGTTTAACTACAAAAAAATCACAAACTTGTGACTGGTTAAACGATCATTGATTCCCCAATAGGAAAAGTTAACCGACAATATTCTTGTCTTAAGTTACATTTCATAAAGTTATTGAATTTATTCAAGAGATTTACTAAGAATGTAAGGAAATATACTTACTTGTCATATAGACTTTCATTCTTTAATAAATTTTTACCACAAACCCATCTTTCACTCCAAATGGTAACATAACTCAAAAATATTCTATTTATCCTAATTGTATAAGGTTCCAAATATTACCACATACCATTTAGATTAGGAAAACTATTTTTTAATAACCAGGGACTTCTTGTAGGCTAGTGGTAGGTAATAAAGGTCTTTCACACTATGGTTGTGGGTTAGATTCCTACAGCTTTGTCTGACGCGATGGGTTATCCCCTGACCAGCAGGTTGTCCTTTTCCTAAAACTATAGTATTATAATATTCCAAAAATAATCTTCAGAAATGTTTTAACCTTAAACAATACTATCCAAAGTTCAACTTAATCCATTCCAACCTTTATAGTTATCCAAAATACCTATGTCCAGACTTTCTCTAAAAGGTCTCTAAATTCCAAAATCAATTCATCAGATTCCCCCAACAAAGTAAAGTTTCTCTTATTGTCACATACTAAAAATATTATTACCTTCATCATATTATAACCTTAATGAGAACAACAATTATTGTAGCAGAATCATATTATTCTTATAACCAGAATATAATCCATCAGTCCAAAAGCACCAATACATCAATTATTCCGCTTCAACTGTAGTAACAACATAAGATTAGCATAGATCCCTTGGCCTTTTCTAAGGTAAATTACCCTGACACTTAAGACATTCATTTGAATAATGCCCCATTTCCCTACAATTGTAGCATTCAACATTGATAGCCTCTTTCTTTACCTTGCAATCACGAGCCTAGTGACCTTTTTCTCCACATTTGTAATAAACTCCCATTCCTTTAAGGAAAATATCGTGGTGATTCTTCCCACAATTATTGCATAATGGAAAATCCTTCTTTCCATTTTTTCCTTTCTTTATCTCTTTTTCCACCGTTCTCTTCTTCTCTTGCTTTACTTTGTTGTCATAAGACTTAGATAATTCCTTTTCTGTCTTGATAGCACATGAGACAATATCTTCATACGACGAGAAAGATTGAGAGACTAAGGCTTGATGGAGAAATAGTTTTAACCCATCAAATAAACGATCAATCTTACTTCTTGGGTTACATATATAATCTACTGCATGTCTCGCTAACCTTGTAAAGTTAGCCTCATACTTTGTAGCATTCTCATCCTCCTTTTGTCTCAGACTCAGAAATTACCTTTCCATATCTTCTCAATGGTCACGAGGAAAGAATTTTTTTAAGAAAAGATCTTTGAACTCTCTCTATTCCATACTTGATACTTCTTCATCTTCCTTCGTATTTTGAATCAATGACCACCATTGATCAGCATCTCCAGTGAGGCGGTAAACTTCCATTATAACCTTTTACCTTTCACTACTCCCCAAGGCATGGAATATTTTCTCTAAGGAATTTATCCATTGCTCAGCTACTAAAGGATTTGTACTCCCATTGAATGTTGGCGGTTGTTGCCTCATGAAGCGGTCTATAATTGATCCTCAACGTTGCGGATCAGGGACCTCCATACGTGTAATGTTATTATTCATAACCTGAGTGAGTTGTCCCAGTATGGTGATAAGGTTATCAGCACCAGTTGTATCTCCAACTCCAAAATAATTATCTTGATCAGGAGGGAAATCCCTACATGGAGTGCGTTCATTTATATGGTTTCCATTCCTCCCACTAGGCGCCATTTTTAAACAATGGCATAATCTAGATTAGTTTATGAATCAAAATACATAATTCAATACTTGTAAAAATCATAACATAAATTGAACTATTTATGCATATAATCCATAATCATAAAAAGAAATGTTTTCTTTGAGAAAGTATATACTCATAAACCCTTCATAATGGTTTGTAAAGAAAATGAGGATTATACTAAGCATATCCCCCAGGAGTGTCCTAACCAAAAGTGCATCAAGGCCCGTTGTCGTGCACCAGTTCTCATTCGAGTCTTGCTCAAAGCAGTGTTTTATGGTTTTAACCCTAGGTACATTTGTGCCAGAGCCGCCTCTACCTGCTCGTATCCAGACAGGGATGTATTGCTCAAAATGCTCATAAAATCTCTATAATACCAAAATTATAGAAAGTTCTCCTATACTAATCCTCAAAGTCTATCGTAGGGCTATGTGCTCTAATCAGAGATTATCTAAATCTAGCTTCCAAGGTTAGTACTAAACTACCTCTGATACCAACTATAACGCCCCAACCCCAGCTACCCAGAGTCGGTGCATTATTGCGTAACATTGGCATGATCACAAAATATCATTCCTCGAAAGACCAATTAGATTAGTAGCCTTTGAAACATAAGATACATTCATAAATGTTACATTACATCATAAAGTGAAAAAACACAATAACATAGTCTCCATAGTCCACACTTTTATCCCCTTCAGACTATCCCTGTAGGTCAGTCATAAAATATCTCTTCACATCCTGGGAAAAATAAAACATTGAAAGGGGTGAGCTCAGATGCTCAGTAAGGATAACAATTTAGCGAAAGCTTTCATAAATAAACATAAACATTTAAGGCAATGTATAACTAAAACAAAAGCATTTTAAACTTGAACTTTATCATAATATGGAAAATGTAAAATTAAATAATGCCATTTACTTATTCACATGGATATTCTACTGGTCGAATAATCACATGAAATATCAATAACCACTTTCATAATGATGGAATGCATAATTCCAGACTATCATAACCACGTAGCCAAGGCCTCGTGCCAAGACTCAAAATATGATTCTGTCAAGGCCTCATGCCAAGACACTAGTTTGTCTCATGAGACCGGCTAATGCATCGATGAGCTATAGCGGGCTCCACCCGTCACTTATTAAGTCCAATGTATTCCTCATATGAACAGGTTTAAACATATCATAAACCATAACATAATCATATCACATAAAACATGCGTAACGGAAACATAACATTTCCACATTTCAATCACAAGATATCAATACAACACATTTATATAATAAAAACATTATCAAAACCATTTTCAATAGAAAAATAAAATAAAATTAAAACTTTGTATTTTTTTTCATTTTAAAAAAAGTTATGGCTTGTAGAGGAATCCGAAACACAAATAATGGTCATGGCGGCAGAGAATTCGTTGTCGCCTCATACGTATGACAAGAAAAACATTCCTTTTGAATAAATGTAAATGTCAAAGGGGTTTATACACCGTATAAAAGAAATTTGTGTATAAAACAAAATATGCTTCAATGAAAGGAGATTGAGACGAAGTACCTTACAAATATCATTTTTTTAAAATAGAATAGATCTATTATGTGTATTCACAATAATTACACATAAAGAAAGTACAATTACAAGATAGGACATAATAATATCATGACATAATTTGAAAGTAGTAGATTAACCCAAAGAATGGAAATTGGGTTAAGAAGATCCCTTACAAAGATTAATTTTAAATAAAATAGATCTATTATGTGTATTCACTATAAGTTCCCATAAAGAAAGTATAAATAAAAAATAGGACATAATAATATCATGACATAATTTGAAAGTAGAAGATTAACCCAAAGAACGAAAATTGGGTAAAGAAGTTCCCTTACCTTGTGTCTCACATGACTCGATCGTTCTTTAATCTCCTGAATAATATAATAGAGTTAATTTCTATTTGCTTAAGAACCTTTTTCATGTTCATTATTACTTTTATATCACTTATTACCATGTTATGAACATTATGTAATTATTTAAGTTAACAACGGTCATTTTGTTGATCTTTGGTACTTGAGTCAAAAATAAACTTCTTATAATTACAAGTTGTTCATGTGGTAGAATATCCATTATCTCCAGAATTATATTAATGATGTCGATATCATATATATCATATATATCCAGTATATACATTCATTTATAATATTACATAACATTTAGAGGTAAGAAATGAAATGCACCGTTCATGGAGACGGTAAGCCGTACGTACGCATGAACGCAACTTTCATTTCTATTTCGTATTTAATGGAATGAAATCATAATGATATAAAGGTATATTATAATTCCAGTATAATATCATATATAATATCATTTACTCCATCCTTTATACATCCCATATATGGCATTAATGATTCAATTCCCTTTGAGGGGGCGATAGTCCATACTTCCTAAAATAAAATTATCGTGTTTACCCATAATGGAAATCATAATGGTATGCCATAAATAAAAAATACAGAATCACAAGGAAAACAAAAACATAATATATATCATATATAAAAATTATTTTCATCATAATGGCCACTATGAGAGGTGTTAAAAGAAGATTTAATAATCATCGTTTCGTGAGGCAGTAATTCACCAACCATAGAAACAGTATGTTCTTTAACCATTAGACGAAGATGTGTGTAAGTGTAAATCAAATACTTCTCATACAAAATCATAGTATATTTAATATAATTGTGTTGTTATAAAAGAAAGAAATAAAAAGAGTTTAAGGGGTTGGGGAATCAAAATAATACAAAAGAACACAGGTGAAGACATTACCTTTAAATCGGGTAACTCTTTTTGATTTGAGCCAAAGGCTTCCTTGGGAAGACTTCTACCCAAAGTGAGGCTTCTATGAGTAATAGAGGGAAGTTGAAAGAGTATTTGGGAAGATATTGGCCGATCAAAATTTCTTTGGTAGTGTGAATAAGGTGGTAGAGGTGGGGGCCTTTTATAAGAGGAGAGGAGGGGCAGTTTTGGAAAGATTGAAATGTTAGTTTATTATGAAATTCTTTTCAGATTATAAAGGTCCCAAAATGATATATTTCGAGGATAATGTGATAAGGGTTATAAATATTCTCATCTAATAGTTTTTGGAAAAGTTTATGCCTTATATGTTACATTATCTTTTAATTTTATTTAAATCATTAATTAATGAGGTAATCGCTGCATCATCATTGTGTCATAAAAAATTTACTTTATTTAATGTCTAAAAATTATAAAAAAATTACCATGATGTAGGAAATATTTTTATATTTACAATTAATATTTATAGTAAATTTAACCTATATAACCCCATGTAATAATTGTTTTATTAAAACAACACATGTTTGTGACAATTTTATTTTTACTTTAAATAAAACTTTATTAATGTCATTTTCTTACCCAAGTGGGTCCATGGGGTCCCCAAGTTAACCCATGGATTTTATTGGTCAGCCATGACTCATCCAATAATTTTCGGACAACTTTAAAAGTAATTTCAAATTTTTATAATATCATTTTTACCTTAAATTTCACTAATTACCTTTAATCGCGATTAATTAAACTTAAGAGTTACTATTCACCAAAAAAATTATTTTAATACCATTGAACCATATTTTACTTCCTAATGACAACCATGTATGTCATATTTTTTAAAATCAAATCACAGAAGTGGTAATGTTTCATTTAAATGAAAAATCAGTTTTTAACTACCACTTAGTGGTTTCACTATTCATCAAAATTGAAGTTTTTCATAACAATGCCAAAATTTCACCCTAAGCTATAATTGATATTCTGAATTCCAAAATGATGTCTATTTTACAAAATTATAAACATATAAGTTTCATTAATTAATTTTATAATTAATTCCCGCTTTCACAAAAAATAGCGTGTTTTTAAGAAACAATATATATCAAAAGATTGACCATTGTTTATGTCCAATTTCAAAGTGAAATTAATTATAATGACCAAAATTGGATAAAATGGTAAAAATATATTCTAATTATAATTTAAAACCACTCTATATTATAGTTTATCAATATAATTTATTTTGATTAAAAAAGTTGTTTTTAAGTATTTTTCACTATTCATAAAAAATTGGAAGTTCTCTAAAAAATACCATAAATCAACATAGGCTAATTTCGATATTCTGAATCCACAAATGACGTCCATTTTGAAATATAAAATATATATAATTTCAACAAGTGGGTATTACTATTCAAAATGGCTATTTTGATTGGTCGTAGTGTGTTAGAATCTCGAACTTGCGTACAATGCAAGCTATTGCATTATTGAAAGAGAAGCGTATCGTGGAAACTCGAGGTGTTACATAAATTATTGGTTAATTCACATTTTCACATTATAAAAAATAAGATAAGTCACATATTCCCTACCTCATAGTATCCTCTCACACTACAACGTCAAAACAAAGGAGGGAAGAAGAGGGTATGTGCACATACTAAAATCAAGAGGTCGCTCATACAATTTGTATAAGACTTAAAAATGACCTAATGTTATGGTTTTGGGTAACCAAAACTCAAGAGAAACAAGGAAAAACTAAAACAAGAGAAAGAAAATCATTTTTAACATTCATAGATATCCATCCTTTGATACTCCTTAAAAATTCCATGTAATAATCATTTAAAGATTTAAAATTTAAATAAGGAAAAATATTATATTTAAAACCCTTAATAAATTAAAAACCACTTATTTCCTATATTATGTTCCATTAACTATGTTGAAATATGTGTTAAGGAGGTTTGAGAAGGGAAATATGGAGTTTTTAAGAAATTTATGCCACCAATATGAAGGAGGCATGCATTGTGTAAGGGTAATGTGGTTTTACCCTTATGTGGATTGTTACCCTTATGTGAGTAGAAGAAACATTGTAGGGCCCTTACATAGTCTTAAGGATATCATGGTTACCCTTATGCAAGATTGATATTAACTTTATGTGAGATTTAGAACTCACGGGTTACCCTTACACAATAATAATATTAACCTTACACTAGTATTGGAAATCTAGGATGACCCTTATGTGGAATAAGGAATCTCAACTTAAATTTATGAAGTAGTGGAGTTACCCTTATGTAGGGAATTTACCACCTTTACACAGTGAAAAAGAGATCAGTTGACCCTGACAAAACAAGGAAGTTACCCTTATGAAGCCAGTTTAAATCTTGGATTGCACTTATGTACAGAAAGAAAGGTCGAGGTTACCTTTATGAATGGTTTAAAAACCATGTATTACCCTTACACAATAAGTATAAAATTCCCTTTTACCATTAAACAAACTATTAAAAATAGGGGTTACTCTAATGTAGAAGCATGGTCATTCGTAAGGGTGAGAATAACCTTAAAAATATGAAATCTCCACTTACACAAACTTATAAATAACCAATATAAAGTTTTATTATTATCTCCAAAATCCCAAAAAAACATTGGAATCTTTAAAAATATTAATTTTACACTTTCATAACTTATAAATAAAATATATGAATCACTTAAAATAAATCTAAATTATTTTCAAAATAAAATTTTAATACATTGAAATTACTGCCTTAAATTGTAATATCACATAAAAACATTATAAATTACTAAATAATTTTAGAAAAATTCTAAAATTTATTATATTACTCCTGATTCACCAGAACCCCCCCAATCAATAGATCTAGAAAATCCAGATCATTGCATTAGATATATCTCGAACAATTTGCATCCTCAAGAATGAAAAAAAGTGGGAAGGATAGGGGATAGATGGGGAATAAATCAACCACCCCGTGATATAACACTCAAGGTTCTCCTTGTACTTCGAACACAATAACCACTAGAGGAACAAATTGTATAACAACACAACTCTTTAAAATAATCACTCAGGGAAGATACCTCTCAAACAAGATCAAGTCCATTAATAAAACATTATATGATAAGAGTAAATATATCTCATATATCAACATGACAATAGAAATACTATCAAAGAATAAAAATTGAAACAACTTGGAATAGTGATCACACATTCTTTACTCTCATTCCCAAGAAAGGTGACATTAAAGGCCACATAGATAAACGAAATAAAACCAGAAAGACATGCATAGCCAATAAAACAAACATAAACATGTTTTCCAAAATATTTCTTTATTTCTAGGAATGTATATAAACATTTCACATTAAAAATCATTAAATTTAAAAAGTTTTTGATTAAAACTTTTCACCAAGTTTCTTGTGTTTATAATCCAGTAGGTTAAGATATTTTAAAATGAACTCCTTTTTTAATCCTTCCTTATAACATGGTAATTATGGAAATATTTTTTGGGAAAACTCTTTCAATAAATTTTTAAAACAACTTTTAAAATAAATACAGGTTTCATGGATGAATTTTAATTTTTTATTTAGGAAACCTTATAGCCACAAAGAAACTTTTACCAATATAGTCTCACTTAATATTACCATACAGTGTGGAGAAAAATTCCAGGGATGACATATCCAAAGTAAATTTTATTTTTCCAAAAATATTTCATATTTAAAATGACTTCCATGATAACTAATTTACATAGGCATGTTACATGCTTTAATTAAATTATTTTTATTCAACTAACACATATATACCATGATATTTAGCAAATTAATATTAATACACACATGTTCCAAAACATAGAGAACTCAAATCTAACATAATACCTTCATTACCAATAAATCATGAGTTTTAAACAATCCCCTTTTTCCGAATTTAATTTTTTGTAAATTTTGTTAGCAAATTTTTATTCACCAAGGGCACAGTCATGCAGAATATACAAAGGATATAATATATTATATTATTTTCCCTACGTGCAATCCATTACTTCCAAGAGTACTATATTAACTTCATGTAACATTTTTCAATCATCACATACACCAAGATAAATATAGCTACGACAAGAATACAAATCAAAGGAACTTATCCACCATACTATGATATTATCTGCTTTGGGTAGCACTGACTGAGCTATATGATTTTAGAAAGTGTCGTAATATAAGATGTCATGATATGTGAATTATATTCTCTTTTCATATGCTTAAAGACATAACATATGTAAATGGTATGATAAAACCCCCTTCTAAGGATGTAATCACATCAATCCATGACCATATCATAAAAAATTTCACATTCATAACCCACAACATATAAGAAGTTAATTTAGAACAGATCAAGTTGTTAATCTAACACAAGGAGAAAATAAATACAAAAAACATACAATATTCTCATTTCCTGAACTAGGGCTCATATCGCCTAAAATGAGTGAAGAGTAAATTGATTAAAAAAAGGAATACATACAATAAACTCTTCACCCAAACCAATTATCCACTACATTGGGCCTAAGAGAATAGTATAGGATGAACATGATGATAGAATCCCCTCCCCCAGACTAAATTAGTGCCCTATGAGAGAGTAATAGAGTGATATGGACAAGGTTAGAGAAACCCCTTACACATACCATATATTCATCTTAAAACTAGGATGAGGAATGGGTTATTTTTATTATCATTGAAGGAAATTAGGTGTGGGTTGGAAACTAAAAGTTTGAAGTTATATAAATGATCATGGATCAAGGATTTATTAGGTGGGTTTCAATCAAAGGAATAAGGATGTTACCCTAAAATAATTTTTACAGGATAGAAATTGAAGAATGATGATAATCTAGGTCATTCATTTCAATGGATGAAAATTGAATAGTTTTTGGCATAAAAAGGAAATTCAAAAGTCTCACCACACAACAAGAGTGAAGCTCAAAAATCTTATAACAAAGGTAAAACATCACAACCTAAGAATCCCCCCCTCCCCTCAGGTTGAAGAGAGAAACTCGATCTAGAAACTATCCTCAAAATATCCCCCACAAAATTGCCAACTCCTCACAAACAATGACAAATCAAAACCACTATTGTCGAGATGACCCACACAATATCATCCCAACAAAAGGAACTCAGTTCTATCTCAGAACATGATTCAACTTAATGTTATTACTTCATCCTCCAACAAAACCTGTATCCCATGATTTGAACTTAATCCCTAAGACTTCTATAGAATCTGGTACTAGAACACTTGGGAATGTCCTCCTCTGAGAATTTTCATCATCTTACTCCACCCTAAAAGGATTTTATGACACATATTATTGAACATATTTTCACAAACCTAACTATGATGTTGACCTAATCCACTCCTACAATTGAAAAAACATTAGGGACTCCTAACCCATGAGACTATTTATTTACGGTTGATCAAATACTTCATTTTTTACCTTTTACCATTATCTAACTCATTCGAACCTATTTGCATATAATCATGATACGTGATCTTTTATTAGGTATCTACGCCACAAGAATCATTACATAACTTAGCTTATCAAATAAACTTGAAGATCCTTACATCAAATCATAGGGGAACCTAAAATATCATGTCATAGCTAGTATATTTTTTTATATAATGTACTAAGAATGACCAATACCATTACCCTTCAAACCAATTCATATTCACCAGTTCCTAACTAAAAACATTACTATATCTCATAATCATCAACTCTAATACCACTTTTTCATGACCCCATCCCCCAAAAGGTACCCCACCTAAGCCGGTAATGAATGAAGAGAGATAATGATGTCTTAATACCTCCTTCAATAGGTCATGGTTTGATGAATAGAACCAATGATATAAAATACACATATATGGGAGGCATTAACCTATAATATTTGAAAATTATGAGACAATACGATAAGAACCACCAAAAAAATCCTCAACATAATAAAAATAAAATAATGATGTAAAGTTTTCATGTAACAATATATAAATGAAACAACTGAAAACACTAAAACAAATCCTTGGTAGAGCCATGAAACTTCAACATATCTAAAACAAATCATCAAAGTAGTAAAGTTCATCTCAATCACCAACCAACTTATGATGTACTATATATATATATAGTGAGTATAACATGTATACTCGGTATGATCCTCCTTGCTGCTACTCATGAAAAATTTAAAAGAAGCATACTATAACCTAGTGAGAAAACAAATGAAACCAACTCATCACCTAAACTGGTATGCTAATTTCACAACCTCAATATGAATATCTCTCACCCAAGTAGAGATATAAGATATGATATAACATAATAAAAAAATTGGGTACTCTACTACCACTTCCCCACCGGTTTTTCACTATGTTCCAACATTGCATATCCTAAGCCATCTCTCTCCAAAAGCCATCCCAAAGTTACCTATTCTAATATAATCTATCCTAAATATAGCTGGGTTAATATATCATGTGCCATGTGCATAACATAATCTTATTATCCTGACCACATCTCCATATAGTAATCAACTAGTTTCTGGGAACCAAAACATCCCATACGATGTGTATTATACCTCAAGTGATCATAGACCATACACAACATACATATAATAACCATTAGGATACTATATATAGAGATATATGTTTTGGAATTAACCACAATCCATTACATACCTCTTCACACATATATAGGGAACGATAACCACCATGCATACCAATAAAAAATACTACCAGGATAAGATATTAGGTCCATAGGGGGTAGTCAGGCATCTATTCCTCCCCAACTAGGATGTTGTGAAAAATAACCTCCTAGAGTCTACTGGGTGTTAGTCACCCTATCTACATGGGTGGGTAATATATATAATCAAAAAAAATACATGACACATATAAATATTACAATGACACTATGGTAAAAAACCTAGACTTAGACTAATATGTTGCTAACATCACATGGGACTCTCAGATGCCACTGCTAAGTCATAGGTATCAAATAATCATATAGGAATCAGGCTTCATTTTAATTAATTAATTAATTTACCTTGGATTAATTATACCATTATAATTCCAAGATCAATGTTTTAATATTTTAATCTATGTTACAACAACACAATTAATTATTTTCTTGTATTCTCATGTAAGTCATAATTACAAAGAAAGTATCAAGAACCTACCCATTCTTCCATTAAATCATTTATCATTTCATAATCAACCAGTTACTCTAGGAATCAGCCCAAGCTTACACATAAAAGATTCACTCATAGTGCATGGCATAAAATTGCATCATGCAATTAGAAACTGATTATATTAATATCAATCAGTCATCGACCATTAAACAAGAACATTAATTATCATGCATCCCAGCTTTAAGCATAGAATCAATAAGAAATCCTATATTAAACTTGTTCTATTATTCCTAGTGTCATACCTAACACCACTATACATAATAACACATCCAAAATCCTTTTCCAATATCATCATCATAACCAGAACTCCATGTCACTATCACAGCCTCGGGCATCCCTTCCCATATCATCACTATAACAAGTACCTTGTGCCACCATCACAGCCCTAGGCATCTCTTCATATAATTCTAACCGAATAAGGTTAAAATTAAACCATATCAAAGCTTTAAATCCATAGATCATAAATATATATTTAAATTTATTATTCCACACATAATATCAAAGGTAACTATATCCAAAATAAATAAGGAATTACATATTTCATCCAATATGGTTGGTCTCACTTAGTCCTAAGGTAATGATTTCAGTAAGCATTAAATTATCATTACCATCTGTAATTAATCTAATTTATAATGAATAAATCCCAGCCGCATTATTCATAAAAATTACCAAAGGTTAAATATTATTTATTTCATCTGACATTCCCCTTTGAGCTTCATTTTCATTTATCAACAAAACACAATGATAATTATTTGAATAATCCACTTTTGTTATAAAAAATCATTATAAAATTTAAGTTGTTATTTAACATCCAAGCATATCAACCACACATAAAAACAATAACAATAGATATAACACTATATAGTAAATTTGAAAGGAAAAAAATATATATTACAAAATCATTCTATTAAACATCCCAAATATTTTAAAACATGAATATAAATATTCCCAAATGAGATAATATTTATATTTAAATAGTTTATTATAAACATGTGACAATCATCTCTAAGAATTTTTAAATTTCAATAAATGCTATAATATGTAACACCCTAAGGTTTTGAAAATGAATATTGAATTCATTAAACACTGTGACCCTAAAAACAATAAATTTTATAATATAGTCGTTAAACACAAATTTGCCTCTATTATATTTTGAATTTCAAAAAATGGTCTTCTAGAGTTGCGATCAGTAAGTAATTTGGAGTTTGATAGAACCAACTTCATTTTTTGTGAATAGTAACATAGCCACATGAATAGTAATATGAACTTTATGAATAGTAAATCATATTATTATTTTATTTTCTTAAGGCTATAAGATACTATCATCTTGATTAATTTTTCAATGTGATATAAAATGAGTTATAGTTTTGAAATTGTTAATTTTTGAATAAAGTATAATTTTATTTCAAAATTAAATTAATCATATTTAGAAAATTATTTTTTAAAAAACTGAATTTATTTTTTAATTCTACACATTGAAAAAAATTTAGTTGAATTTTTCTGATTTTTCTAAAATTCGTCATTTTTTGATAAATAGTGAAATACAGTAAAATACCGTATATGAAAATTAGCAGTTAATTACACAATTTATTACATCATGAGTTATGTAAGCCCACTTGATTCAAACTCACATGAAATTATTACTATTATGGGTCACATGAATAAACACTATTGGTTGTCTTGAGGGAATTAATAAAATAAAAAATAAAATATTCAAATTCACTCCTCTAATCCATTATAAAAAACTCCCCTCACTCCCTCTTCTATGAACTCCTCTAAGCCTTGAAGATCCTCAATGTTCCACAAAAATACCCTTACCTAGTAACTCGCTATATACAGGAGCTCTTGTTCTTTCTAAAATACCAAAACCCCTTCCCTTAAGGAGGTTTCAAGGAGCTGGATTCAAGTGGTAAATTCACATTCTATTTCTTTCAATTTCATTTTAAGATCATTTCTATTGTTATCTTCTCCTCACCTAATATGTAAAAATGACCATGATAACTCTATTATCATCTATATAATGGAATTTTTTCATGTGAATGGAATAACCATCATCAATATCCTTACAATCTATCTTCCTCTCTTTTATTTTTATAAACGAAGTCATTGTCCGTGAGGTGCCAATTTAAAACCTTTGTGGGCGACGATGTTTCGTTCATCAATTTACCCTTCATTATAGGTCACATAACCATTTTTATGGTTGAAACAGACTATAATATATGTATTATAACCTACTTAATATTAAGAAACCAGTATATGCACATAACATTAATTCATATGACCAAAGTAGTTCCTAATAATCAAAATACAACTAAAATAATCTATGTGTTTTTCATTAATATTTCATCTAATGATTAATAATAATTCCATGTAACCAAATGATATAAAATACCATTAACACCTATGTATTTTCATAAATAATGTGAAAATTCAATTTTTGAGATTTACATCCTTTCAACACGAACTGCATTACTTAATAACAAGTGAACCGATTATGAAAATAAAGAAAACGAACACTCTGGAATAACATAATTCAATATTATAACTTACCATATAAGAACATAAGTGAACTAAAAAAATAATGAAAAACTAAATAAATGTCTAATATGTTCTGAAATAATTCATTAATAAGTCTAATTTCATATTTATGGACCTAAAGTTCAAGAGCGGAACACATTAAGACTTAAGGTAAGGGTTTTCCTCCCAAACCTCCATTTTGATTCGGGTTACTTTTATTGTCTAATTACCACAATAAAAATTTTATTTATTTTTATTTTCTCCTCATAAATTCCATTAGTGTGTTCTATATATGATTATTAACCAAAATCCTTTCTTATTTTAAGGAGAGTTGGACGTTTTAAAGAGATATTTCAAAAATCCATCCCGATAAACAATCTCATTTCAAGGGAATTCCTAAAATTCTTACCTATTTTAAAGGGTACTATATAATATGTTTTTGGAAACCATTATATTTATAAAATAGCTCATTTTATTATGAAAATACTATCTTACTTTACGTCAAGTTTTATATAATGATTTTTCCAAAATAACTCTTCTTTTCAAAGTAAAAGAGTATTTATCTCAAGAATTACTCAAAGATTTTATAAGAGTATCTTCATCTATTTCAATAATATTTTAGATTATTATGTATTATTGGGTTTAATATTTCATGTTATCATATTTAATATTTTTTTAAATGGTTTATTATTAGTTTTTTTGTGGATGTGTTATCTTAAAACCATTCACCAATTTACTCTGAATGGTTAGTGTTTATGCTTAATGTTTGGGGAAAGTTATTTGCATTTCATATATTAGTGTATATATTGGTTATGATAATCCCAGTTCATATGGGGAATGAATTGGAAACAGTAAGTGTCTGTTGGGTCCTGCTATATCACCTCTTTACATCAGTAGGTCTCATGAGACAAATTACGGTCATGGCACAAGTCCTTGAAAATTTTATTATTTATGGTCTTGGCCTGAGGCCATGACGGTATGTTTATGACATCCTGGATTATCCATTCCCTCATTATAAAAATAGTATTTATGTTTCATGTGGATGTTTGACTAGTATAATACCCATGATTATGGAATTATCTATTCAGCTCTTATTCCTACAATAATGTGTTTTAGTTTTTTGTTAAAGACATATGTTTTTAGTTATTCAGCATGGCTAAAATTTATGTTATGATACCTTTTACTATATTTTTTATATTGACTGAGTGTTTGAGATCACCACTTTCTTATGTTTAATTTTCTCAGGACATTAAAATTTTTATTATAAAAGACATGCAGAAATAACCAAGGAGTTATGGATGTTGTCGAGGGAAATTTCTATATTGTTTTTCATTAAAAGTTGTAATTGACGAAATTATGTATGTATGTTGTTTCTAATTATAATAAAATACTCAATCCTTCACGATGCATATTCCTTGTTTATATGCCAATGTAATAAATAAGGCCTTGACACTGGGTAATTGGGTTCGGCTCCTTACAGTTATTATCTAAGGAAGTTTAGTAAAAAACATAGAAACGAGATTTAGATAATGTATATTAGGTAAAAATCGAAAAGAAAGTCTTTGAGGATAAACATACAAGAAAAACCTGGTATTTTGTTAAGGAATATATTATGTGGATATTTCTATAAAATACATCCATGTATGGGTACTACAAGTGGATTTGGTTCTAGAACAGATGTACCTAGGAGTGAAAACTCTGACAAGGAGTTTCGAGCTTTACCCAAAGTATCCTGGTACATGACAACAAGCCTTACTGCACACCTAGTTTGACACTCCTATGGGATATTCTTAGGATAATTCACATTTTCTTTACAATCCATTATGAATGATTTAAATGTAAATTTTTCCTAAATGAAACCATGTTTATGATTAAGATATTATCTATGTATTGAATTTCTATTTATGCTAAATACTTTTCTACATTGAGATTATACATTATGATTCATACCCTAATATTGTCTATGGCATTATTTAGAAATGGAACATAGTAAAAGGAATGGAAATATTATGACTGCCCATGTCCCATGTTGGTATTTCCCTATAATGCAAGATAATGATGTTGGATTTGATGCTATGACAGATTCTAAGAAAATTAAATCTATACTGGGACAGCTTACTCAGGTTATGAATATTAACCATACCTGTATAGAGAATCTAAATCTACAACATGGGGGATCTATGTTAGATTGCATTATGTGACTATAACCTCCATCATTCAAATGGAATACAACCCATTTGTAGCCGAGTAGTGGATATGTTTCCAAGAGAAGATATTTCTCGCTTTGGAATATAACAAAAGATAGAAAGTTTTCATGGTAGTTTATCATCTATCAAGAGATGAAGATCAGTGGTGGTCATCAATCCAAATCCCAAAAGAGGAGAAAAAAATATAAGAGATATAATATAGGTATTTTAAGGAAATATTCCTAAATAAATGCTTTCTTCTTGAATAGTGAGCAGATATGGAACATAAATTCCTGAATCTAAGAAAAAAGGAGGTTGAAAATGTTACCAAGTATGAATCCAACTTTACAAGGCTATCAAGGAATGCTGAGGACTACATATGTAATCCAGGGATCAAAATTGATTTATTTTTTTATGGTTTAAAACAATTTCTCCGAATGGAAATAGTCTCCCAATGTTTCTCATCATATGAAGATATATTCTCAAGTTCTATCAAGAAGAAAAATGAATTTTCTAAGTCTTATGAATTTAAAGGAAAACAAGAGAATAAGAGATATTCTGAAAACATTGGAAAAGGAAATAAGGAAATTGCTAAGAAGGTAAGAGTTGACATTCCATCCTATAAAAACTGTGGGAAGAAACACCTTTCCACTTTCCTGAAGGGAATGGGAGTCTATTACAAGTGTGGAGAAAAAGGCCACCTATCTTGGGATTGTAAGGGGATGAAAGAATCTACCAATGTTCAATGCTACAATTACAAGGAGATGAGAAATTATAAACATGAATGTCCTAAGATTCAGGGAAAAATTTCCCAAAGAAGGCCAAGTAAGAATGGCCAAGATTTTTTAGTCATAATTGTGGAGGTTTAAGTTTGAAATGAAGTGGTTGCAGGTACTTTAATTGTTTCCTCAAACTTAGTCAATGATCTATTTGATTCTAGATCATTTCATTCCTTCATATCTTCCCAGTTTTCCATGAAAATTAGATATTTCCAATTTGATTTAGTAAATGAGTTGTTATTCAAAACTCCTAAGGGAAGTTTCATTGCAATAATGTTGTGTCAGGCGGTCCCCATTATGGCATATAAACATGCTTTATATATTGATTTAATTTTCATACCCATGACTGAATTTGATATAATCCTCTGTATGAATTGACTTTCAAACCATGATGTGAAAATTTATTTCAAGAAGAAGGATGATACATTTTTTAGGATGATGTGGAATCCAATATCTTTAGGGCAGAAACACTACCATCTGATTCTCATCTAGATCCACCCCCAGTAGCTTTATTGAAATCAATTGTTAGAGAGGAAGGGAAATAAAAAACCATGGATGAGGAAAATAATGTTCAAATAGGGGATGTACTTATTGTGAAAGAATATGTTGAAAACTTTTTAGATTATTTACCTGAACATCCTCTAGAGTGAGAAATTGAGTTTTCTATTGACATAATTCCTAGTTCAAGGCCCATATCAAAGAACCCTTATAGAATAGACACTGTGGAATTATTGGAACATAATAAAGATCTAGAGGAATTAACTGATAAAGGATTTATTCTCCCTAGTGTTTCTTTATGGGGATCCCCTGCTCTTTACGTTATGAAAAAAGATGGATCTATGAGGTTGTGCATTTACTATAGAGAGATCAATACTATAAAAAATAAAAATGTATCTCCTACCTATCATTGATGATTTATTTGATCAAATTCATGGATCCCAATATTTTTTGGAGATGTACCTTCAATATGGATATCATCAGTTGCTAATAATGAAAGAATACATTCCAAGGGAAGTATTTCGACCAGGTATGGGAATTATGAATTTACAGTAATGCCTTTTGGACTAACAAATGCACCCTATTTTTTCATGGATCTAACAAATAATGTTTTCAAGGAATATCCGGATAACTTTGTGGTGATATTTATTGATGATATCTTGTTATAATCCAAAATCTATTTAGATAATTAAAATCACTTTCACACTATTCTAAACACTCTCATAAGAAATGAATTATATGGGAAGTTTATCAAGTGTAAATTTTGGATTCAATCAATTTCCTTTCTTGGAAACATTATCTCTAAGGATGGAATATATGTTGATACTGAAAATACAATGGTTATGAAAGAGTGGCCTACTCCAACAAACATAACTGAGGTATGTAGTTTTATTGGTTTAGTAGGTTATTATCGGCGTTTCATTCAGAACCTCACCCGTTTAGCCAACCCAATGACCAAGCTTACACGTAAAGGGGTTAAATTCATATGGAAAAAATAATGTGAGGACTATTTCTAAGAATTAGAGAAGAGATTAGTGAATCCACCAATCCTAACTCTATGATCGGGGAATCATGAGTTTGTGATCTATAGTGATGCCTCAAAGAAAGGACTTGGTTGTGTCATTATGCAGAATGATTGAGTTATTTCCTATGTGTCAAGGTAGTTAAAATTCATGAAAAAAAAACTATCTTAATTGTGATCTTGAGTTAGTAGTGGTAATTTTTTATCCTAAGATATTGAGAGACTATTTCTATGGTGAAATATGTGAGATATAAATGAATCAAAAGAGTCTAAAGTATATCTTATCACAGAAATAACTCGACATGAGGTAAAGGTGATGGCTCAAACTACTCAAGGATTATGATTATACCATAAAATACCACCCATGGAAGGAAAATAAGGTTGTTGATGATTTGAGAAGGATGGATCAAGGGGTTCTCAACAAAATGTGGATTGACAAGGATCCTTTGTACATGGATCTAGTGAGTATGTATATGGGGATTATCAAAGAAGGTGAAACATCACTACTTTTAAAAATGGTTTCCCAACAATCTTTATTAGAGATGATTAATGATTCACAGTATAATAATGAGAATATTCTAAATAAAATTAATGTTGTAAAATATGGGAAGATGGTTGACTTTATTTGTGATGATGGTGTTCTGAAATTTGGAAAGAGGCTTTGTGTTACAGTTATACCCAAGCTAAAAAGGGCGTTATTAAATGATTCTCATAGTTCAAATTTCTCCATATATAATGGTAGAAATAATATGTATAGTGGTTTTAAGGAACATTTCTGTTGGGATTACATGAAGAGAGAAATTGTAGATTATGTATCATGATGTTTAGTATGTCAATAAGTATAGGCTGAAAGGAAACATCTAAAAGGAGTCATGCAACATCTACCTATTCCTATATGGAAATGGGATGACATCACCTTGAATTTTTTCACTAGATTACCCAAAACCCCAAGGATTTCTGATTCAATATGGGTAATTGTGGACCAACATACAAAATCTTCACATTTCCTCGCTACAAGGGAGGATTTTCCACTAGAGCACCTAGCACAACTCTATATCAATGAAGTTGTGAGACTTCATGGTGAACCTCTATCAATTGTGTCTAATAATGACCCCTGATTTACATTGAAATTCTGGAAAAGTCTTCAGAAATATTTTGATACCAAACTTTGATTGAATACTGCTTATCACCCTCAAACTGGTGGGTAATCAGAGAGGACAATACAAACCTTATAGGAAATGTTGAGATCATGTTCACTTGACTTTCAAGGTACATGGGATCAATATTTACAATTACTTGATTTTTCCTACAATAATAATTTCCATTCAAGTATTCAAATGGCTCCATATGAACTATTCTATGTGAAGAGATGTCATACACCAACATGTTGGGATGAAGTTGGTGAAAGGAATCATGTGGGCCCATAGCCTATGGAGGAAACAACAATGAAGGTAAAACAATTCCAAGTCCATATCAAAGGAACTCAAAGAAAACAAACAAATATATGATTATAATTGAAGGAAGGATTTGGAATTTCATGTGGGAGATCATGTTTTCTTAAAAGTATCTCCATGGAAGGGCGTTATAAGATTTGGGAGGAAAGGGAAATTGATCCTTAGGTTTATAATTACTTTTGTAATTATAGAGATAATTATAGCTATTTCATATCGTTTGGCTAGGATTCATAGCCTATCCAAAGTACACAATGTGTTCCATGCCTCATTATTGAAAAAGTACATCCCAAACCCAATGCATGTCCTCACTTCTGAAGGTATAGAGTTGGAACCTGATCTATCTTACAATGAAGAGCCTATCCAGATTTAGGACACTAAAAAAAAGTGTTGAGGAATCAGACGACTCATTCAATAAAGATACTTTGGAGAAATATTAAAATTGAAGAGGCAACACGGGGTCCTGAGGAGCTTGTGTTGAAGACCTACCCAAATCTTTTTGTGAGGTATCATTCTGTAAATTTTGAGGAAATTTTTTTTGTAAGGATGGGAGAATATAACACTCCTATGGTTTTGAAAATAAATATTTAATGCATGAAACAATGATTCCCTAAAAAACAAAACATTTACTAATCTAGCTGTTAAACACAACATTGCCTTTACTATGTCTTGAATTTCAAATAACAGTTATCTAGATTTGCGATCAGTAAGTCATTTGGATTTTGATAGAACCAACATGATTTTTTTGGTGAATAGTAACATACCCCTATGAATAGTAATATGAACCTTATGAATATTAAATCATATTATTATTTTATTTTCTTGAGGCTATAAGATACTAATATCATGATTAATTTTTCATGGGGATGTAAAATGAGTTATAGTTTTAAAATTGTTAATTTTTTAATAAAGTATGATTTTATTTAAATTTAAATTAATCATAAATATAATTTTTTTTAAAACGGAGTTCATTTTTGAATTTTGTATGTCGAAAACTGGTTATGGTGAATTTTTGGGATTTTTTTGAAATTCTTCAATTTTTTATGAATAGTTAAATGCGGTAAAATACCGTATATGAAAATTATCATTTAAATAAACTATTTATGACATCATGAGTGATTTAATCCCACTTAGTTCAAACTCACGTGCACTTATTTCTATTATGGGTCTCATAAATCAACATTATTGGTTATCTTGAGGGAATTAATAAAATAATGAATAAAATACTCAAAATTCACTCCTCTCCTCCACTATAACCCCCCCCCCCCTAACTCCCTCTTCTATTCACTCATATAAGCCTTTAATTTCCCCAAATTTATACCCAAAAACCCTTACATAGTCACTCCCCACATCCATGAGCTCTTGGTATTTCCAAAATACCAAAACCCCTTCCCTTAAAGAGGTTCTCAAGGAGGTTATTTCAAGAGGTAAAACACCTCTCTTTTTCATTTAGTTTCATTTCAATTTATCTTATTTTGTTATCCTCTCCTCACATACTCTATCCAAATGACCATGATAAATCCTAAATCATATATATACAATAATTATATCATGTAATGGGAGAACCATCATCAATATCCTTACTCTCTCTCTTTTATTTTATAAATTAAATCATCGTTTGTGAGGTGCCAATTTAAAACCTTCGTGGACAACAAAGTTTCTTTCTTCAATTTACCCTTTAATAATGGACATGAAACCATTATTATGGTTGAAATAGGATATAATATATGTATAATAACCTATTTAATATTCAGTAACTAGTATATGTACATAATATTAAATCATATGACCAAATTAGTTCTTAATAATCAAAATACTTCAAAAATAATCTAAGTGATTGTCATTAATATTTCATCTAATGTTTCATCCTAATTCCATGTAACCAAATGATATAAATTACCATTAAAACCTATTTTTTTCATAAATAATATGTAAATTCAATTCTAGATATTTACATCTATTCCACATGAACTCCATTACTTAAAAACAAGTGAACCAATTATGAAAATCAAGAAAATGAACACTCAGGAATGACAAAATTCAATATTATAACTTATAAATAAGGAAAAAAATGAGCTAAAAATTATAATAAACTGAATAAATGTCTAATAGGTTGTGAATTAATTTATTAATGAGTTTAATTTCATATTTTAAGACCTTATGTTCAAGAGCAGAACACATTCAAACTTAAGGTAAGGGTTTTCCACCTGAAACTCTATATTCATTCGGGTTACATTAATTTTCTAATTACCTCAATTAAGTTTTTATGTATTATCATTTAATCCTCATAAGATTAGTGTGCATGTTATATATATGTTTACTAACCCGAGTCCTTCCTTATTTTATTGGTAGTTATATGTTTTAGAAGGAAAATTTAAAATTATTTCTGAAATACAAGTCTGGTTTAAGGGAATTTGTCAAATTCTTACCCATTTTCAAGGGAAATATATAATATGTTTTTAGTGAAAATTAATTTTATAAAATCACTCATTTTATTATGAAAATAATATATTACTTCATTCCTTGTTTTATACAAATACTTTTCCCAAATAAATCTTCTTTTCAAAATAAAAGAGTATTTGTCTCAAGAATTACTCAATGATTTTATAAGATTATCTTCATCTATTTCAACACTCTTGTTGATTCTTATGTATTATTTTGATTAATATTTTACGATACTAAATACCATATTAAATTTAATTTTGTAGGATTATTTTGACTGTGGATGTTCTATCTTAAAATCGTTCATCAATTTACACTGAATAGTCTGTGTTTAAGCTTAATATTCGAGGATCATTATTTACATTTAATATGTTAGTTTCAATATGAATGTGTATGTCTTTTATGTTTATACTCACTCATATGAAGAATTAATTGGAATTATTATGTGATGGTTGGGGATTGATATAGCCCCTCGATGCATCGGTAGGTCTCACGAGACAAATAGATATGGACTTTGGCTGAGGCCTTTCTAATTTTGAGATATGGTTTTGGCCAAGGCCTTAATCATTTTTAGATGTCTTGTACTAGGCCATAACAGTATGTTTCAGAATTTCCAAAATATGAACATCCCTCTTTATAAATCGATAAATTCATAGTTCATGTGGTTATTCAACTTGTAGAATAATCATGCTTAAGAATTATTATCGAATTTTTTACTCAGCTATTTTTCCTTCCATATTATGTTCAAGTTTATTTTTAAAGGAATGTGTTTTCAATTATTCATCTAGACTAATATTAGAGTTTATTATATTTTCCACTATATTATTTACCCTTACTGAACATCTAATATCACCCCTTCTTATGTTTCATTTTTTCCGGGATAAGAAGAGGTATATTATCACAAACTTGTAAGGTTAATCTTGCAATGGTGGATGTTCCAAACAGAACATATATGTTGTTTTTAATTTCATGTTGTAATGTTGAAATTATGTATTTTTATATCTTTTCAAATATACTAAACTATTCATTCCTTCGAGATATGACTTTCTTGTAAACATGCTAATGTAATGTAATAAAGTAACGAATCTGGGAAATTGGGGTCGGGTATTTATAGTTGGTATTAGAGGAAGTCTAGTAGAGAACTTAGAAACAAGATTTAGAAAACATGGATCAAGAAATTAATAAAATAATGAATAAAATATTCAAAATTTACTCCACTCATCCACTATAAATAATCCTCTCACTTTTTCACTTCACTCCTATAAGCCTTGTATCTCCTCAAAGATCTACCCAAATACCCTTCCCTAGTAACTCCCCACATCCAGGAGCTATTGGTCCTTCCAAAATAGAAAAAACTTCTTCCCTTAAAGAGGTGGATTCAAGAGGTAAATTCACATTCAATTTATTTCATTTTCATTTCAAGTTAATTTCTATTGTTATTTTCTCCTCACCTCCTCTATCAAAATGACCATAATAACTCCATTATCATATATATCTTGGAATTATATCATGTGAATGGAAGAACCATCATCAACATCCTTACTCTCTCTCTCTCTCTTATTTTTATTAATGAAATCATCATCCGTGAGGTGCCAATTTAAAACCTTTGTGGGTGACGAAATTTGGTTCATCAATTTCTCCTTCATTACTGGTCATGTAACCATTTTTATGGTTGAAACAGACTATAATATATGAATTATAACCAATTTAATATTCAATAAGTGGTATATTTACATAATATTAATTCATATGACCAAAGTAGTTCCTAATAATCAAAATACACCTAAAATAATCCAAGTGTTTGTCATTAATATTTTATCTAATGATTCATCATAATTCCATGTAAAAAATGATATAAATGACCATTAACACCTATTTATGTTCATAAATGATGTTTAAATTCAATTCTGGAGATTTACATCATTTCCACATGAACTTCATTACTTAAAAACAAGTGAACTGATTGTGAAAATAAAGAAAATGAACACTCTGGAATGAAAAAATTCAATATTATAACTAATCAAAAAAAATGAACTAAAAAAATTAGGATAAACAAAATTAATGACTAATAGGTTTTGAAATAATTCCTTAAGAAGTCTAATTTAATATTCCAAGACCTTAATTTCAAGAGCAAAACACATTCATACTTAAGGTAAGGATTTCCACTCGAACCTCCATTTTCATTCGAATTACTTTTATTGTATAATTACCTTAGTGAAATTATTATGTATTATTATTAACTCATGATAAATTCTGTTTGGGTGTTCTATATATGTTTACCAACCAGAATCCTTTGTTATTTAATTGATAGTTTCACATTTTAAAAGGATATTTTAAAAATCCTTCCCAATAAACAATCTTGTTTCAAGGAAATTCCTAACATTCTTACCTATTATCAAGGACACTCTATAATCTATTTATAGAAACCATTATATTAATAAAATAAATAATTTTATTATGAAAATAATACCTTACTTAATCATTCCCTCATTATGAAAATATTATTGATGATTCATGTGGTTATTCAACTATAATAATTCCCATGATTATGGAATTATCTATTCAGCTCTTATTCCAACCATAATGTGTTCAAGTTTCTTGTTAAAAGCATATGTTTTTAGTTATTAAACATGCCTAATGTTTATTTTATAATATATTCTAATGTATTCTTTACCCTTTCTGAGGGCCTGAGATCCCCCCTTTCTTACGTTCCATTTTCTCAAGACATAAAGATATTTATTATGAATGACACACAGAAATAATCTTGGAGTTTTGGATGTTCTCGAATGAAGTTTCTATGTTGTTTTTTATTTCAAGTTGTAATTGTTGAAATTATGTATGTATCTTGTTTCTAATTATACTAAACTACTTGGTCCTTTGGGATGAATATTCCTTGTTTATATGTCAATGTAATAAAATAAGGCACCAACATGGGGAAATTGGGGTTGGGTCCTTACATAATATTCCTTAGAAAAAGAATTACAATAATAACACATGTGAAAATATACATTTCAATCTTAAAATATATTGAATTATTAAATAACTCACATCAATAATTTTTAAGTATTTTAGAATAATAGAAAGACATCATCTCTTTATCTCTCTCTTGGATAATTCCAGAATAATTATCTTAATTCTATAACATGTAAATACGGATTTTATCTTTATTATAACAATCTTACAGATCATCCAATATCGTTATCTACTACATTAAATAAATCATTAATTTCCACTATTTAAATTATTATCAAAAATATTCATTGTATATACATTTCAATAAGAATTTTATAGATTATAATATATCTTTATTTTTCAACAACATGAAAAATTATCTTTAATTCAATTCTATAATTTAAACAAAAAAACATGTTAACCATTTTCTTCAAGTAGTAAACTTATATTATATTAAATATCAGTATTATCATAATTAACAGTATACTGTATAAATTTCACTTCCTTTAAATATTCTGGAATTAATAATATTTAATTGACAAGATTACTCATCATACATTTTATCCTCCTTTTTTTTATAATTACTAAATTATCAAATATTCATTCCTCATGAGATTATTTCCAATAATTTTTCCTTATTATGGTTAATCGCATCTATTTAAACAAATGAAGCTAAACATGGTAACTTCACATTTTCACAGTCCAAAAAAATAAGAGAAGTCACGGATCCCCTACCTCTTAGAATCCTCAAACACTGTAGTGTAAAAACATTGGAGAGATGGAGAGTGTATGTACATAAAATGGAATAAAAACTAACCTCAGAAAATTTGAATAAGACTTCACAATACTTGAATGTTAGGGTTTTGGGTCATTGGAACTCAATAGAAACAAGAAGTAACTCAAATATGATAAGGAAACTCGTTTTTGACATTGATAGATATCCCTCCTCGGATAATTTGTTAAATTTACATTTAAGAATCATTTAAAACTTATGTATTTAAAAAAGGTAAAATATTATATTTAAAACCCATAATATATTCAAAATAACAAATTTACCACGTTAAATTACCTTAAATATGTTGAAAAATGCATCACATGAGGTTTTTTAAGGGAAGCCTAGATTTTTTAAGAAATTTGTGTTACCCATACGTATGAGGCATGAACTATGTAAGGGAAATATGGATTTACCCTTACATGTATGGTTACTTTTATGTGATTAGAATAAAATCAATAGGACCCTTACATAGGCTTAAAGATCACATGGTTAACCTTGCATGAGATTTGAATAACCTTTATATGATCTTTTGAACTATTAGGTTACCCTTTTGTAACTATAACATTACATTATGTAGGTATTGGAAATATGGGATGACCCTTACATGAGCTTAAGAATCTTATATTACCTTTACATAGTGGTGGAGTTACCCTTTCATAGGGAATTATATACCATTACGACATGCATAGGAGATTAACTGACCTTTACAAAGTAGAGAAGCTACCCTTACATAGCCAATTTAATTCCAAGATTACCCTTATATACATAGAGAAAGGTCCAGGTTACCTTTATTCATGGTTTAAAAACATCGCTTACCCTTCAGTAGGATTTATAAACATCCCCTTTACCTTTATACTATTCATTAAAAATATGTGTTAGACTTATGAAAAATTATGGTCTTGTGTAAGAGTAAGAATTACCTCTAAAATATTAAATTTTCACATATATAAATTTATAAATAAAAAATATAAGACTTTATTATTATTTATAAAATTAAAAAAAAACACTTATAAAATATTTTAATTACTTTAAAAAATAAAAAATAATTCCCAAATAGACATTTAAAACATGGAAATTACAACATTTACTTGTAAAATCACCCAAAAACAACTTTATAAATTAGAAAATAATTTTAAAAAAACTTATAAAATTTACAAAATCACTCCCAAACCATTGGACACCCCATTATAATAAAATAATGACTTAGAAAAATTCATACCCATACAAATGTAAAGGTAACCAGCCACATACCCTTATGAAAAAAGTGGTTATGTAAAAGTAACAAATCTGTAACCTTTATGAAAAAGCTCCAGAATCTATTTATCCTTGCACAAATTGTCATTGTAATGGTATATGAGCTTACCATTATAAAAGAATGAGTTTCTATATAAGGGTAATCATAATTATTTTAAAATTGTGCAAAAATGTGTTTGACATTTAAAATGATTAATATGCTTTATAAAATTTTTATAAATCATTTAAAAAGGTATTGTAAGAATATTTAATATATAAGGAATTTATATATTAATTAATTAATTATAAATAGTTTATAATCAAATTAAAAAAATGTTTATAAAACATTTATATTTTAAAATACTAAATGTAAATATTTTAAATACCTTTTGACCAAATTTTATGGAATTTGGTATGATCTAGAAAATAAGTGTTTATTTAAAAATAATAATAATAATAATTTATAAATGGTTATAAATTATTATATAAGCCCAAAATATAAAATGAGAATATTTTAATTGTGAATTTTTCATCATTAATTATTTTAAATTTGAAAAAAAAGAGTATTCTTATTTGGATATTATTTAAGCCACATCAAAAAAAATTAATGATTTATATGATAAAGGTTGAAATAATAATTAAGTATATGATATTTATATTATGAAAAAAATTTACATAATAGAAATGAAATTTTAAATTATTTATAATCCATATAATATCATATATATAAAATAGAAAATCCATATGATTATTAATATAAAAATTTCATATTTTAATGAATATAAAATGTTTATATTCAAAATTATAGAATCTAAATAATATTAAAGATGAAAATTATATAAGATATTATAATTATATTTTATTTATGATTTTTTTAAAAATGTTTGTATTATGTTTAAATATATTAATCTTTCATTTATTTACACAGTTATTCCCTACTGTATTCATTTTTGGTAATTTATTTAAGAAATTTCAATATGGTGTATGATTTAGTTTAATTGTTAAACTGCTTCTAGGATATAGTATTTCATTACATGATAGGATTGAAACTATAATGAATTTTTCCTTTTATATACCAAGACCTCGATTTTCAATTTAAGTAATGAGATTGAATATAGTTATTGAATATAGTTTGTGCATGTTAAATTTTAAATTTATGATGAATTGGATTATCTATTTAGTAAAGTATCTCTAGGTTGAGGGACTTGGACTTGGACTACCTACCTACCTAGAGGTTTATGAATTGTCTAGGATAGTGAATGGGGTTGGTTATTTATCACTTTGGGCTCACTCGTGTGGAGATTTAAAATCTCATATAATTCTAAACATTACATAAAGTGTTCATGTACCTTATTCATATGATGCATATAGAAATTTATGAATATGTTTGACATCTATTTTTGGGTAGTTAACACAAACATGTGAATTGTTTAAAGAGTTACCCATCAATATAGTTTGAACACGTTGATTTGGTGGAGTGAATAATATTCCTATCTAAATTACTAGAATCATGAATACATAAATGGAATAACATGAGATGAGATACAGATATTAAAATCCCTTTCAAATACTAAGTGTAAGATTCCATCCAAAGTGGAACTTATAAAAACCTTGTTCATCTAACTAGGTAGGTCAAGCTAAAGAAGGGTTCTCCTATATGATGTTATATAAGGAAAGAAAGTAATAAGTGACTCTAGATTAAATTAATATGTCGGTCATGCTAATGATAGGTTCCACAGTATTTTCCCTTGTTAGCTTTTTTTTTGGGATATACTTTAGGTTATACTAGATAGGAGACCCTAATAGGTTTAAGTTACCAGGGGTATAGAGTTGAGTTTAACCATATGATGTATCCGAAAAAGGGTTGTTTGCTCAGCTATCCAAGAATCATATATGATATGATTGGGATGATTTTATTGGTATCAAATCATGAATTATAATCCATTGGGTTGGGGATTTAAAAATTTTATCACCAGAGAGACATAACATAATCTTCTTTAGATATATCATCCTCGATAGAGGTTTGAGAATCTCACATGAATTTAATAATTATAAAAATATAATTCAATATTTACCATGTCTGAATCAAATAATGATTAAAAAAATCTCATCGCCAGTGACTGTTGTTCAATAGATATGATTCCAAACCCTCTAGATCATCCACACACACTTCAAGAATCATCACGGTCATTTTTCATCAAATTATAGGTGTTATCTTGGAGCTCTAACAAATCATTAATTATCATGATGATCACCTTGATTCGTTCTTTTCGATCCGTCAAAGACATTCTTGGATCGATCACTCAGAGAGATAATTTTTCTCTATAGGATGTGGTAGGACCGATAAGCTCTCAATTCTACACGATTAATAGTACATGGAATGATCTTCTCTATTATTCATATAGTGGATTTCCAAAATAGCGAGTAAGGATTCCTCAACCACTGTATATCCAACATCCACTAAATAAAAAGTAAATTACACATTATGATGAACTAGCTACATCATTAACATCATTTGTATTTTGTCACATACTTTAATATATAATAATAAAACACATTATGGGAATGAGTCATTTAACTCAACTTAAAATTCCCGCCATATTAAAGCAACCTTGAACATTAAAATAATATTTTTTTTTTCACATAATATTTTTCCAGGTATTCACTTAACACCATATAAATACTTTTAACAAGTAAATTCAAACCAATTATTCTATAATTAAATAATAATGAATTTATTTATTCTTTGGGGATCGATAATACTTGGAAAACTCTAAAACCCCGTGGTGGGGCCCTCCATGTCTATATACCAATTCACCAGAATAGTGCAGATTCTTGAATACACTATTATGTATGAAACTCTAGTCCATTGTCTCAATAGCATTTAACATTATTCATAGACCAATAGTGGGGTTTAGAAACCCCTAAAGTCCCCTAAAGATATATGGAATACTCATAGAAATGAAAAACATCCTATGAACATGTACTATATAATATAATCTCTTTTTCTTGTGACATCTCATAATGTAGGATACACACTTGTGCCATCGTCCATTATTGCTTTATTATATTTTGATCAAAATTTATAGGATTACCTATGTAAAACTTGACCAAGGATTTATGAATGTACTACCTTCTTGATCAACAAGGCCTGAGATATCACTTCCTCATCTCATAAGAAACAAATTCTATCTTGATCATTAGATTAATGTCATACCACCAATTATTCAACTAACACAAAATACCATTCCATGACTTTAATTACATAGTTTTTTTCTTGCGTCAATGTATGAAATCAAATGGTACACATTGGTAATGATCTCAAGTCAGGATACCAATACAAATTTTCATAGTCAGGAATAGCCAATGATGCCTGAAATATGTGGTGTTCTTATTGGTGGGTTTGTCCTCATGATCTCACCTATAATAGATCACAAAGTGTGGTCTTCATAAGAAAAAGTCTCACTACATATGATCCCCCTGACCCAAATTTTCAAACATCAACTATTTCAATTCTATATGATGTATCTAGACCATATGACATTTGTTTGAGATTAATGTCATAGTATCCTGAGGTTCTAATAATAGCATGGTATCTTCTATAACCTTTTGATGAGATAATTAATATCTAGAAATTATTATTTAAATATTGGATGTAGAAATATCAACACTATAATGGTAAGTGTAATACATGTATAACTTGTTGTATAGATGGTATGGTATTTGAAAATACTATTTGGTTGGGTCTATGGAACCCACTATTAAAAAAATCTAACCTATAATAGATCCGACTTGATAAATATTCTTATTGACTCTCACATTATAATATCATATTTTTTTATGAGTTATATCTTTAGTCATGGGGCCTGCCATGTCTCCAATTCATGGTTATTCTGCTCTAGGACTTTATCACTTTATTAATATTTATCACTAGATGATGGACCTAAATATAACCCTTTTTTACACTGTCTAAACTTTACATATTGTATAGTACTAGTAATAGAATTATCATAATGATAAAATTTACTTACAAGGCACAATTCCAAAAATTTGAATAAATATTTGTGTATTTTACACTACTTCTTTAGATGCATCAAAAGCCGCAATGACCTCAATATTTAGAGATATGGATACCACTAGCCAAAATGATCTTGTCTTTCTCATTACCTTATCCAAACTATGATATTTGATCAAATTTATCTATATAAATACTTGTTTGTGTCCCCTTAAAATTAATATCCCTTCCTCTCTACATGCTAGGTATATACCTTGTATACTTGTTCAAGTACAATTGGATAGTTCTGACCATTTATCATTCATTTATCCGGGATATAATTGATATTTTCCTACCATAAAGTATATATTGGGAATATCATATATAGTACATAACATTATATATGTGATATATATCCATTTAATGTGATTATGGAATTCAAATCACCACTTTAATTTCCTCCTATGATCAATGCATAACTTCTTGTAAAGATTTATTCCATGTGACATTGGAAAAAAATATCTCTCAAATTGTTCCAACTTTTACCATTCAAATAAATTTTCATCATATGTACAATTGACTAGGTCTGATTAATCATTAGATCCACCTCAACAGATCCTATTACCCAAAACATAGGTTTCTACTTCAACTCAGTCTCAAGAGAATCACTTTCATCTGAATCTCAACATATTTTTAGACCAATAGTGGTATTCCAAATGTTATCAAACATATTTTATTTGGAAAAACTTCTCTATTCAACTAACCTCTTATAGAAATATAGAAAATATTCATTACAAATGAATATTTTATGATATTGTTGCTTATTTAATTCCTAAACTAAATTTATGTAACTTTCACCCTTATTGGGATTCTATGGTGTCGACAACACCTTCTAGTTGTGTCATATAAACACCTTGCACAATTTATTATCATGAAATCCAATTATCAATAAAATTATGATATAAATTATTTATAACAAAAAAACATCTAATGGATTTAGTCATGATGAATTGGTATAACCAATCAAGCCTTATTGGCACCATGCTTGTACCATCCATATATAGTATCACCTGAATACCCACTATAGTATTCAAAATAATAACCCCCATGTACTTTGATACATGAAATAAATTATTTAATTTTAATATATCTTTCCAATCTTAGCTAATTTTCATATACTACTTACTTGTAGTAATTATTATTATAAATTAATTATGGATCACTATCCATGGTGAATATAAAACCAATATTATGGATTCATTTATCCTACATAGTATGTGTCTCTGGAACATTCCTCTTCTATGGTCTCTTTTGGAACTTATTCCTATGTCAACTATATGTGTATCTATGGAATTTACTAAACCCAAGTAAATATTTCTCCAACTATATCAAATAGATAAATTTACCCTTTTATAGGAATATAGTCTATAACTTGACTATATCTTTTTTATATAAGGGTTTTAAGTAACATACTTATAAAATGTTACGGGGACTACATTGGATGAACATTATGTTTCTCTTGATTCATGTTTATTTATATTCTAACAAACTCTTTGAATCTAAACACATATCATTATCACATAACGGATTTATATCATACTATAACTCATATGATATCCATTTTTAATTGTATTTGTAATATGGTTATGGAATAATGCCACTATTTTCAAAGCATGTATTGAAAATAATGTATGTTTTTGAAAATAATATGAGTCTCAAAATTGATGATCCTTTTACTTATATCATGTATCTGATGTGTATAAGGAAATATGTGTTTAGGAATTCCTCCATGATTTATTTAATTGATCAATTTTTGTATGTAAGAATAATCATTGATACTACTTATTAATATCATAACTTTTATGTGGATAAGGTAAGGTGTGTTTAGGAATTACTCAATGTTACATTATGATGATCAATGAATGCTTGGTCAATATATTCTTTGGAACATATACATGAAGAATATTGCATCTTCTAACTATTCATATATCATACTTCACTTTTACATCCCTTAAAAACACTCAAAGGATTCTTATGAAGTATATTTACTAATATATTACCCTTGTAATAGTTCACACTCTCTAGATGAACTAGCTCCATAATCTTTGTGGAATACCTTTATTTCTAGAGGTTTATTTATCGAGGAATAAGTACAGAGGTTTGTCAACAATAACTAAGGTATTAAACTCCAAATATTATAAAACCATACTGGTTATATCCTTGAAAACTACATTGTTTTTCTTTAAAAAATTTATCTTTCCACAACTAGGTATATAAGTCTTACAAGTTATATTCGTTAGGTATTTCCAATGTTTCAAGCATTACTAAACTACTAAGTACATATTAAACACCACAAACAACATTCATTTTATAATTATAATAATGTATCATTGTTTCGAAAATATATGTGATATAATTGTTTTGTTAATACTCATTAAAATTTCAACTAGAATCATTCAATTTGGAATTTGATGTTGTGTACTTCTCACCGCTGACTTAGGAACCACCCTTTCTCAACCGCATATAGAACACACTTTATTTCTTGTAATAGTTTTTTCTTACTTGGTTACTGTATTTAAATACACATATGAAATAGGAATATTATATTAAATACCCAAGAATTAAAACCTAAAAATTACTTATAATTGGTGAATATAAGTGAATAATAAGTGACAAATTTCTTCTTCAATTCAATTCATTTCATTAAAATTTCAATAGATTTATTTTTTGGTATGTGAAGAAAATAAACTCATGTTTAATAACTATTTTATTTGAATTAGGTTTAAATGATTCCTTTTAAATCACACTTTCCATTGGCCTTTTCTCCATGTATTTCAACTTTTTTACCATAAGAACTATGTTTTAAGTTTTTATTTATCTTGGAGAACATTACTAAAAGGTAGAAAATCATTTTATCCATACTAATTATTTTTTTTTAATATTAAAAAAATTTATTATATGGATTATAAATATATAAGAATGGTATTTAATGAAATATCATGATCCATATATTATATTTACACCTATACAGTTTAAACCAGCATCTTATTCATATCATACTTCACTTTCCCCTATAATATTCTCAGAGTTGAGCCAACAAGTTAAATCATTCATGTCCTGATGTTGTATCCACAACTCACATTAGATGTTAATGATATAATTTTGACATAACCATCATATGAGTCATACATGAGTCTCCTGTAATTTTCTTTCTAACCCTCTCTTCTTAAGGAGGCTAAACAGGTAGTGGGGACACTAGAACCATGAATTCCCAATATCGTAGGACTTTGTGAAATAACTTTTACTACTTTATGGAAAATCATGATAGTGACTAAATTAACTTTATCTAATATTTATCATAGTGTAATTTTGGTATTACTTTCCATTTTCTATAAATACTATTAGATTATTTCTTTTATCATAATTACTGGTTAATTTAAATCATTAAATGTCTTATGTTATTTTATCAAACTCTAGAAACTCTATATATTATAATTTGAATACTCTATCACCTGAGTATTTTAGTGGAATATATTCTTGAAACCTCTCATCATAATATTCAAGAATTAGTAATTATACTACTCAAAGAGTTTCTAGGTAGGCGCCTGACTGGCCGACCACATTAACTCACAGCTCCTTGATCTATTGAGAGAATTCCCAACTTCTAAAATCATAAAAGGATTTACTCAATGCTTACCTCTAAATTTTCTAAAAGATTTTTTGGATACTTATTTACTGGGAACTTCAGCTAAGAAAACCTATTACTCTCATAATAACTCTCTGGTAATAGGAGGTACCCTCAAATTTGGCTAACGAGTACCCCCTCCCAACTTTATGGTTGCAGTCAACCCACTGCCCACCTCCTGAAACCGATCTGACCACCACCACCTATAGTAGGTCCCCACCACTATCATCCAATTCTTTGAACCCAATCATATCTTTATTTGGTCTCCAAATCCCTCAATAACTAATTCAACTATCACCACTCGCTGGTTACTTGAAATCATCACCTTCGGCCTTCATCGATACCACTTCCACACACCAGAGCTCCCATGGCTAGATTCAGTGGTTTCCAACCACCCGTACTATTGAGGACCCCAAAAATACACACATTTCCTTCCATCAACCATCCTGTGGCCTCCATTTACCATGTTAGCCACTAGCTTAGAGGAAACCCACACCCTGTGTCGTCCACTTCATCCTCCTCATGTAAGTCGGAAAAACTCCAGCTCGGTAACCCCATCTCTCTCCTTTATACCATGTGCAAATTCCCTAATTGGGATTTATTTGGACTCTTGCAGGTCCTATTTTACCCAACCCGTCCTACAATGGACTTAGGCTGGTCTGATCGACCTGAAATGGCTCAAGGAATGTCTTCCCACCCCACAATATCATTATACAGGGTCTGTGCCTCCTAGAATGGGCATACATGGATTTGATCTAGCCCATAATGGGTATGGATTGGTTTTATGGACCAGGGGAGAGTTGACCACCAATGGGGTAAGGTGTTGTGGTGGGTGGAACAATGCCATAGGTAATAAAACCAGAGGCCAGTGGGGAAGGCCTAATTCAGAAATCATCCCAAATATTTTTTTGTTTCTTCAAGTCTTGCACCTCCAGTAGGATTTAAACTTTAAAATCATGTTTTTTTTAATTAGGTAATGACCAAATTTTGAAATTAGTTGTTTAATGTTTTATTCTCCAATTATCACCACCCACTTTATTTTCTGTCATTTTTAGAAAAATTGGAAAATACTACAATTTTGACAAACAAAAATAATTTTGTATACAGACCCATGAAGTAACTACCCCTTATATTGTTTTAAATAATATAATTATTATTATTCCATAAATGAGTGGGAGAAGGGCCACTATAAGGATGAATTATGGTCATCGTATTTTGGTTGATACTCAGCTGGAAAAATAATAATTAATTGGAATCACTATTAGAACCTAAAATTAAAAAAAATAACATATATAAAAATATATGTTCTTTATATTTTTAATACCTTGTAAACTGAAAATGATCTATATTAAAAATATTGGATGGACATAACCTTTTTCATCTGAAATTGGATCAATGCGTAGTCTGTTCCATTGGGACCAAATTAGAGCCCTCTACTTCATTTAATGAAAAATAATTTTTTCTTTGATCAAAAAATTCATATAGTCCCTTTGATACAAATTACTTGTATTGGGGTGTGTAGTAGAAGTCGTTGGTCCAGGGATTTAAAAAATTTATCACCAGAGAGATGTAACTTCATATTCTCTAATGATCCAAGCCCCAATAAAGGTTTAAGGATCTCATGTTAATTTAATAAGCACAAAAATATAACTGAATTTTTACCTTTTTTAATCATTGTATACTTGATATAGGCTCTCTTTTAGTGACCTTTTATCAATTGATCCAAATATAAACCCGTCTAGATCACCCAGATTCACTAACTTTTTTCAAACAAGCTAGGGTTAATCCTCTTATTATTATGAAAATAAAGACCCCTTTTTTATAAATTGGAAGATAACCCATTACATGACCCACATGATCAAAGGAATAAAGGCTTTAGAACATGGGTGACCCAAAGGCCTAGTGGCCCAAAGGTCGAATACACAGTAACCCCTTGCATGGGAAGCATGCACCATGTCACTCCACCAGTCATAATCCCCCCCCCCCTTTGATTCACTGCAATCATGGTACTTGACATGAGGGTAGAAACTACATCATGATAGATTGATGCACCATGATAGGGCACCCCACCATCCCATAACGGAGTGTATGGGGAAGGCTAGTTTATATGGTAAAATTCACCTATCTCTCTTTTCAGTCACCCACCCAATGGTGATTATGTTGTTCCCTATAACACTTCCTACGTATTTCTCCACATAATCTCCCAAGTCGCATACAAGAAACACATAGAAGTTCGCTAATTCATCCCAAAATAGAGAAAAAAATGTTTGGATGATAGGTTTCAGCACACCCATCCCTCTTTCAAGCCACCCCCCCCCCCACACACACACACACACCACAATGTGAAATAGATTGACCCCAACATGTATGGCTATATCCATGCCTCCACATTCTAGATATGAAATACATGGAGTCAATGAAGCAAGAAACCAGAGTGAAGATGAAAACCATCTAAATGACCTCTCATAACCACTTATTACACCTTGATAATAAGTGGACAAATAGTTTAATCAATGAAGATGGATACACTAAAGGATGAGGCTACCTAACATGTAGATATGAACCTGCTGAAACGGTAAAAGAAACAACCATGTATAAGATCCTCTAAATAGATCTCCCTACCAATGAGTCTCTTGATTCCCTACCTAAATAGAAAAAATGGTTAAACACTAAAGAAACATGTAGAATAGGGAAATACAAATCATGGTCCATTAATGGATATGATAGAAATTTAAAGGGGGTCATCATTTTAGTGGGGTCCCATTTAATATAAGTGTTTATTAAATGATTAATAATACAAAATAATCATATATGAAATCCTAATATTTTAGTTAATATAGTCCTCACTATTAAGATAAAAATTTTAATTAATCATTGTATGTAGAATATTAATATAAGTTACTCCTAAGACTAGTAAGTTAAGAAAAGTTTTTAAGCTAGAATAGTGATTTATGAGACATTAATGAAAATTATCTATGTTAGAATACTTTATTAATCAGTAACCATGTGTTGAAATTATTAAACAAGTGAATCTAGATTCTTATGGAATAATGGAGTGATACATTTATGGTTTTAGTGTAATTAGATATAGAATAACCAAAAGAATATTAGTCTCCAATCATGTACTCAATATGATTGTGTACATCAATGATTTTAGTCTCATATAATCAATATGATTGGGTACATAAAATGATATTCTAGATGATTTAATATTCTGAATAAATTCATGATACTAAAGGTTTCCATAAAACATTATTAGTTATAGAAATAAATTATATTATTCTAAGATATATAGGATATAAATTATATGTTTTTTAAAATGTTATGAATATATAAAAGGTATTAAAGTGAAAGGAATTTAATTTTGGAGGTTGAATGTTTCTTTTATGTAATGGAGAAATGTAGTTTCTTCATTGATAACTTGGATATATCAATCTTGTATAAAATTATCATAATATGTTCATTTTATCTCATTTTTCTCTTGAGAATAGAATGCAAACAATAGTTTTTTAAATGAAATGTAGTTTGAATTTTTAATACACATGGTATATTATTTTTTTAAACCTATGACATACTTTAAAGAAAGATTAAAAATTTATATTTCCAATTAGGAAATTTATCAAATTTCCATATATGGAAGTGTTCTAATAGTATGATTGAATTAAAACAATTTTTAAACGATATTCTCAAATTGATGGGAATATATATGAACTAGGAATATAAATTCTAGGTTTTAAAGTGCACTATATATAAAACAATTTAGGTAAAATTTCAAACCAAAAGAAGAAGAATTGGTTGAAAATTTCAACAATTATTCCTTAAGAATCCAATCAATGTCATTTAATCCTAGGGTTTTCAAGAAGGAATGGTAATAATTCTACTTGATTGTATTATAAATGAAAAAACTGAAGGAGTTTTGGAAAATCCATGTAATGTCCATGTTAGGTATAGATGTTAGAGAAATTAATTATTTTATTTTGAAAGGTGTCTTATTTTGTATGTATATTTTAAAAATTGGTTTAAATATATAAGAGTTAAAAATAAAAGAATGAATTTATTGAACTTGTATTTTATATTCGCGAGATATAATAATTAGTTACTATATCAAGGATTTGAATGTAAATAATTTTTTCAATCTCAAATGAATCTAAGTAAAAGATGTGTATCCTCATCTAATTTTCCATATGTGATGAGATAACTTGTTATATTATAAGGATTTCTTGTTAGAAATTATAAGATGATTAATTTTATTTATATGGTTTATTATTACTCAATTTCAATAACATTTTTTGAGAATAAGATATGTAGAAAATTGTTTTATATTTGATTAAAATTTTATTCAAGTATTTGAAAAAATATGTGGGAATGTATTCCCACCACCCATCAATGGTATATTTTAATAAATTATTCATTTCAAGAACCTACCTCAATACACTGATACTTGATTTGGCCATGAAAAACCCCAAAGGATGTTCTTGATCCCCACAGGTTGGTGACAAGGAATTGTCATCATAAAGGACATCAAAGGGAATGATTTTTTCTCTAGAAAATACATCAATATAGAATAGTAGAATAACAAACAATAACTAGTTGGTATACCAAACACTCTAAAAAGAGAAAAGTACCAAAAGAATATAGATAAGAATCCCAAGGTAAAACATAAACCAAATGAAGACAAAAATTCCCCCAATATATAGTATCCCAAACCCTATGAAACAAGTGGACCATAACTCCACCAATCATCATCATCACACCAAAATATCACATATCAAGCACACCCACCACCTCAAATTTGTATTTTCTATTTCCTTGGATATGGATTAATAAAATTTATAAATTCATAATGAAAAATCTAGGGTCTCACCAAATGTTCTATAATCAATTCCATAAAAATTAAACCTTTTATGATTTTAATTTAAACAAAACACAATCAAAGAAATTCATTTATATATTTTAATCCAAAACAATATTTCAAATAAAAATATGGAAAATATATCAAAAAAATATTAAATTACCATTTTATATAAAAACATTTATATAAAATAGTTTGCATGAATAAAACATTTCTATAAATAATGGCATGTATAATCAAGTCAAAAAAACCAAACATCGTGTTTATATGCTCTGATTAATATTAGTTATAGGCTCTCAGATACTTTCACTACTCAATCATAAATCAAAGCTCAATTATGTGTTCAAACATCACTAGGCTCATTCTAGTGATACTAATCAATAAACCTCATATCAGGGAAAATCATGTTGAAGTAGGTTTAATTAGAGATTTCATCAACAATCCCTTGGTAGGGAGTCAATTTCCTAGTGTCCCTGCCCTAATCACCCACTAACGACTTGGTCTCACATGTGATTTAATCAATCATTTAACCAATCATGGGAAAATCAATCATTTCAAATCAATTCATTATTTACAATTCAATTTCCCAGTTCCAAGTTCAACATGCCTTTTCAATTTCAAAATAAAATCATAGGTTTTTATCAATTTCATTCCTTTAAAATCATATTTATTTTTAGTCCAATTTTCTCACTGATCAATAATAAATCATTTCCTAAAATAATCTTTTAATTCAAACTATCATTTTTTTTCTCAAAATCTACCCAACAATTTCTACTCTATTAAAATTGGGGGTTTTCACAATTTCTATGCCTTTTTAAATCAAATGTTAAATCAACTCAAATAAAGGTTTTATAAGTCAATTGAAAAATAATTTCAAATAAATTAAACAATTTAGGTTTTAAATTTTAGGGTAATGTCGTATGAAACCACCTACCTTTAATCACACGATCAAAACAACACTTGCAATGGGAAACACCTATGAAGAACGAAGGTGAATGAGATCAAGGGATCGAACCTATAATTAAGATCCATCAAATAAAATATTAGATCCATCAATAACATGATGATCTATCACTCTCTAAGAATAAGATAAGGGAAGACTAGGAGAAACCAGATGATTGGAGATCAAATTAGAAGAAGGAGATTGAATGTAATCACCAATGCATAGATACACAAAGGGAAGAGGTTGGAGGAGTCAATTTAACCTCTTGAGAGCCTCTTAATTTTGAGGAATTGTATTATGGTTGAATTAATGTGTTTAGTAATATAAAATAAGGGGTTTGAGGTTTTAAAAAATAATTGTGGAATGAAAAAACACATGCATGGTTTTCTAGGTTGGGTTGTATGGTTACTAATAACCACGTGTCAACCCTATGACCTTTCTAGGATTATGGATGTTGTACATAGTTTGGTAACAAGGTTGGTTTAACAATGTGTTAATCATTCAAACACCCACTATCCAATGGGTCATGGTTTGGAGGGGTTCCTACATGGTTTATACAAACTATGAACCCCCTTAGTGGCTCATCACACATTGCATGTTTTGTTGGTCCAAACTTTATTGTTTTCCCTAACTATATGTCAATCATTAACATACCCTAAAACCACAAAAAAATCAAAAATACACCCAAAACTCCCCAAAAAAAGTTATAATCAATGTATAATCAAAATAATGGTGAAATATGGCTGAAAAAAGGTAAATGGATGTTAAAACCTCCCCAATATAAACACTTTCAATACCTAAAAAGAATGTTAAGAAGATTATATAACAAATATATGAGTCAACTGCTCTCTCATCAGTGCCTCATGCTCCCAATGTTCATGTCAGTCGTATCCTTGATTCCATAGCAATTAGACCAAAGGTATAGAATTCCCATGAAAAACCTTTGTCTTGGAATCAAAAATCCTAATTGGATGCCTAGTCATAGATAAATCAAGTTCCACATCAAGATCTTCCTAACTCAGGGCCTGAGAAGGGTAAAAAAGATACTTATTGAACTATGATAAATGAAACACATTGTGTATCAGCATCAACTAGAGTGGAAAATATAAACAATAAGACACATTTCCCACCCGCTCAATAATCTCAAAAGGACCACCAAATCTAGATGTTATATTTCCTTATTTCCTAATCCATCGGTAACTTACCCAAGTTGAAACTCAAAAAAACACATAATCACCAAATAAAAAAGCTAAAGGTATATTTCAAAAATTAGAACAGGTTTGTATCATATCTTTCTTGTTTCCCTTATCTGATAGATCAAATTAATTTTCATCATCGTCTCTTGAACCAAACCTGGTTTAACTGTGGGTTCACCAATCAATGACCAAAAACAAGGAAATCTACGAGGAATAATATAAAAGGACTTAAAATGATCCATTTGAATAATGTAATGGTAACTATTATTGTAGAAAAATTCAACCATCCCAAAATGGACATCCCGAGATCCACTAATGTTGAGAACACAATAAAAAAGAATGTCATCAAGAATCTGTATAGATTGTTTGGTCTGACCATCTATCCATAGATGATAGGTTGTAATAATTCTAACCTAGGTTCCCATCACCTCTTAGAGGTGTCTCCAAAACAAGAATTAAAATTGGGATCCCTATCATAAACTATAACAGTTGGAAGACAATGAAATCTGATGATCTATTTCACATGGTGACTTCACATGTCCTCAACATTAATTTTCTGAAAAACCATATCGCATTCTTCCCTCAAGGGGTACATGGAAACCCAAATATTAAATCTATAGAAATATTATTCCACTTCAAATTTAGAACAACAAGGGGCTAAAGAAAACCCAAAAGTTTATGGTGCTCAGATTTGAACTGTTGGAAAGTATAATAATGAGAAACAAAGTTAGTTATTTCTTATTTTATACCTCTCTACCGGAATCATAACTACATATCATAAAACATCTTTTTGGTTTCAGGTTACACCACTCATTGGGAATTATAGAAATCTCCAATCATAGATTTTCTCACAAGTAAAGGTATAATGTACCGGTTTTAGTAACATTGTACACCCACATAGGAGAACGAACACTCACCAATTGTCTCCCCACTATAAAGAGAGTCCCTAATTACATGGAATTCTTCATCAAGTTGCTTCTCCTAAACAATAATCTCTATAAGAGAGGTGACCACCTGAATGTTTGTCAGAAGGTATTAGTAACATCCTCCCTGACTCCCAAATGAATCTAATCAAATAGATCCATCAAATTCAACTATTATTATTATTATTTGATGTCATTTTCCACATCTTGATTTAAAAAACATTATCTTCAAGATACGCAACACCAATCTTAAACGAACAATGAAATATTATTATTTAAATGTGACTGTTATAACCTAGCTATTACGAAGTTGTGTATGAATTGGAATAAACAGTTTATGAAATAAATATATATTTCCATATCTATATGAATTTATTATAAATTGCTTATAAAATAATCACACAAATTTTAGTAAAATTATTTTATTCTTCAAAAAACATATTTTATTCAAAAATGGGTTTTTCTTCTTTTTATTAGTAAATATTATAATTTTATGAAGTTATAGGAAACTTATTTTAAAAAATTAATTTTATTTTTCAATTAATCATGTCAAAATTATTTTAATTTTTTTTATAATTTTATGAAAATATTGTTTTTTCAAAAAATTATAAAAAAATACTGATTTTTATTGAAAACTATATTTTATTTTGAAGTATTTACAAGGTAAAATTATGTTTTAAATTATTTTGAAATTTAAATTGGTTAATTTTGATTTCAAATAATTCAATTATGGTTTTTAAAATTGATTTTATACTTCAATTTAGTATAAAAACATTTTATATTTTAAAAGGGTATTTTTCTAAAAAAACTCATTTTTCAAAGCGTTTTGCCGATTTAATTTTAAATTAAATTCATAAAATTATGTCGTTTGAATTTTAAAAAATAGATTTCATATTTAAAATAATAAGTGGGTTAAAATTCATTAAATATTTCCCTTTTATTTTTTGGCAATATGAATTGTAACATTAGTAATTTTTATCACCATAGTAAAAGGTAAATTAGGTAATTTAGGTTAATGATAAAATTATAAGAACAATAAAATGACCCCAAAATAAGATTAAATATTATTTTATGAGAATATATAAATAATAATCATCCATTGGAATAATTTATTTATTTTATATCCACTTTTATGAGATTATGACCTTTATAGTATTTTATTTATAGAAATGTCATATATGTCACACTCTTGTTTTTAATAAGTGTAATATTTTTAATATGGTGTTATTCAGAGGATATGTTTGACTCTAAAAAGTATTTTGAAATATAAAATATTTATCTTCATCATATAAATATATTTTAATTTTTTTTGTAAAGATATAATTACCTTAAATTCATTCACAATGCTGATGTAGTAATTATTCAATTAATGAAAATATAAAATACATTATACTAAATATATTAAAATAAAATTATTTTGAGAAAATTAACATGATACATAATTTTTTTTAATTAACTTGACATGTTAGGGATTAAATAATTTAATTTTTTCTAATAATAAGGGTCAAATTAATATTAGTAAGTCCAATGTAATGAATAGTTCTAAAAATAGACAATATTGATATTTTATAATAAATAATATTGAATTAAAAGTTATAAAATTCTTTAAAATGTTAAATTCATAATATTAATTATTATAAGGTTTAAAATATAAATCATGGCCTAATATTGGGTCTTTTTTCATTTTATAGTTACTATATTAACCCAAAAAAACCATGTTGTCATAATAAGAGTTAAAGAGGTTAAATAAGGGTTAAAACCAAAAGACAAGGGTAGATATATAGTAATAACTAGTATAATATTTATTTTATGAGGTTATTTAGACCCATAATAATATTAAAACTAAAATAACTCAATTTAAATTCTTTTTTATTTTAAAATTAATTTCTGTTAGTTTAATATTTTAAGGAATTCAAAGAATGTCCCTCCCCTCTCTTATAAAGGGTCACATCTTCTTCTCATTTGATCACACATCAAGACCATTTTTGGTTCATAAAATACCTCCTCAAATACCTTCATATAACCCCTCCACATATTCAAGGTCTCTTATTTTATGAATAATAACAATATTTTCGGTCTTAAGGCGTCATGTAAATAAGATTTTCTAAAGAAGAGGTGTAGTTTGTATTTATAGGTTTTAGTTTTGTTTCTTCATAAAAATCCCTAAAACCATATTAAAAAATATAAAATAATAAATAATATATCATATATATTCTTATATCTTATTATTTTAGTGGAATGATCTATACATATCTACTCTTTCATCAAATGAGAGAAGAATTCATCATTCATGGGTACGGCGGACTACCGCCTCGTGGACCGACGTAATATATTTACCATTACCACCTCTCAAGACTGGTTATAATGATTTAACTGATATTTATATATGATATAAATTAAATATATATCATTTTTAAAAGATAATATATCAGTTATTTTCTTATATTTTCATGCATAGAAAAATGATAATGTCATTTGTGTGTACGTGTGGACTATCACCTCCATGAAGCGATGTGATTCATTTTCTATCTTCACATCACATAGATTTATTATATATGTATATTTAAAGAATTAATATTATATTTAAGATACTATGATCATTCTATAAATTTAAAATAACACTTACCATCTTTCCATAATGATCATTGAAAAATAGAAACGTTACTTATCTGTATGTACGGGTTACCGTCTCCATGATGGTAACGTATATCATTTTTCATAACCATGTTTAATATTTGTATTTAAAAGTATAATGTATTTATAAAATTTATAACTAATTCATGAATAATATATTTTATATGATTAAATAATGATCTCTTCAACTATAACCAACTGATCAAATTCATTTTGGGCTTTAGTACCGAATATCATCAAAATGTCCAATGTGAACATAAATAATTATGATACTATATATAACATGGAATTAAGTGATATAAATATAATAATGAACTTGAAATAGTTTGATAAAAAATTGTAAAAAAATATTATATAGGAAGATAAAGGACATACGTGACAAATCAAACTTGAGGTAAGTGACTTCATCTTAATCTTCTTTCATTAAAGCGTATTTTGATGTTATGCACTTATATTATTTTATAAGGTGTATATATAGACCCTTTTACATTCTATATCATTAATTTTTATATAATAATGATATTTAATGTTTTGTTTAATGTTATTCATTCATGGGGCTTACAATTTATAAGTTTCTAATGTGGTAAGAGACTTTCTTTTAAAAATTCATTTTTTAAGGTTACTCTTAAATCTGTATTTTTATTCTATGCCCATATTATTGTTTTATAAAAATTATTTAAATAAGGTTTTTATTATTATTATGTTATTTTTAAAAGTAATTTTTACCCTTTTTTGACTTCCCAAATGAGCTACTTTGTGACTTTTTCAGCAAAAATACAGAAAGAGAGTTTTTTTTTAATTCTACAGTATGAGAAAATTTTCTCACCTTCATGACTAATATTTTCTTTGAAGATAACATTACATGTTTACATTTTTATTTTAAAAAAATATTTACAATAGTATGTTCATAGTTTTATTTTTAAATAATCAATTTTCCACAAGTAATGTTTTTATGATGCAAGATATCATGATTTATTATTATGTTATGGTTCTTGGGCATTATTATGATAACGGGTAGTTCATTTATAAACCAAGGTTATATGGTTACATTATTAACAAATGGTGGGTGGTTATTTATAAACTAAGGATATATGGTTATTTTATATCCTTAAATGAATTGGGTATGTAATTTTCCCATATGGTTATTCCATATATGAGACAGAGTTAACCGATTAGGTTTCTCCAAAGAGATAGTGGGAATATACTACAATGGTTATTCCAAGATTAACTAAGATTATTAATCTATTATTATCTATTATTTTTACTCTAATTTATTTATTTTACGTTATCTATGAATAACTTCCAGGAATAGCTATGGTGGTTACTCCAATGATTTCCCAAGCTTACAACATGTTTTATCTATGTTTTCTATGGGTTTAAAAAAAATATTTGACTAAAAAGTGTGTATTTTTCATTTGAAAATGACTTATTAACAATCATAGTTAATCTTGTAATAACCATCATAGTATATTACCGTTATCTCATAAGATAAACCTAATTGGTTAACTTTATCTCATATATGGGATAACAATATGGCCAACGTGCATACACAATGAATTAAAGGTTATAACATAACCACCCATCCTTTGTTTATCACATATGAACCCATAATTGGTTAATAGTGCAACCAATTTAACTTGGTTTATAATGGAACCACACATAATAACAACAATTCCCAAGAACTATAACAAAAATATAAATCATGAAATCTTGCATCATAAAAACATTAATTGAATAAAATCACTTATTTAAAAAACAAAACTTCCCACATACAATGGGAAGCATTTTGTCAAAAAATTATCATGTAGGCATGTAAAAAAATTGAAATAAAATATTAGTAATGAAGGTTTTAAAATCCTATAATTCAATATAATTTAAAAAACATTCCTTCTGTATATTTTTTAGAAAATTCACAAATTACCTCATTTATAAATTTCAAAAATATTTAATTCATGTCATTTTGTAAAATAGTCAAAAAGTGGTAAAAATGAATTCTAAAAATCATAGAGATTTGGAATAAAAAGGGTGTTTTAAGGGAAAACTTAAAAGATTATTTTTTTAAGGAAAGTCCCTTGCCACTTTTAAAACATTGGAATCATAATCCCTATGAATAGATAATATTAAAAAAACAATAAATATCATTATAATAGATAAATTAAAGATATAAAAAGTCAAAGTGGTTATATATACACCTTATAAAATAATATATGTTTATAGCATCAAGATATGACTCATTAAAAGGATATTGTGATTAAGTCCATTACATTGGTTTTGATTCATCACGTATATCCTTTATCTTCTTAAATAATTATCTTTTGTTAATCTTATAGTTTTTTAAGAACCCTTTTCAAGTTCAATATTCCTTTTATATCACTTATATAGTTACTTAATTATTTAACTTCACATTGTACGTTACTAAGCACTCAAGTTTAAATTTGTAATTATTAGAAATGAAAAGAAATCATGTTTTGTTTTAAAAGCTTCATATTGTGAAAAAATGGATATTGGTTCAAATCGTACAGTTTGTATTATATGGTTTTGTTATGTATTAGTTATGAACTAATTATCCAAAAATATAAACTGGAAAAGATCTTAAAATGTAAAATAATGAATTCTTGACTTAAAACTCAAGATTAATATTTATGGATGGGTCCTTACATATTGTATTAAATGAGGGTTTATAGATGTTTTGATGTTAGTATGTTTTCTTATGAATTTTTGTTATGAATTATTAATATCATCATTAGATTATAATTTTATGTTCAATCATAAGAGAAATGTCTTAGAAACCCCCTTGGAGGTTTTATGTTTTGTTATTTTAAGGTGACTAATGAGATTTTAGGAGTTGTTTTATTAATTTTGAAGTATATGTAACCCTTTAGTTTATCATGGGAAAATCTTATTTTATGAATAATGATATTTTCATTTCTTTTCACATAATTTTAAAGGCATGGATTATCTTAATGTTTTATATGATCTTTGATTTTTAGGTAACTATGGGTTATTATATTTGTGGGTTGAAAACTAAATGGTATGAGATAACCCTTGAGGTTAAAACACTTCCTTAATGTTGAATATATTATGGTAATTTTTATGAGGATTTTATCACATTTCTAGAAACTTTATAAGTATTATATTAATATATTTTTATAAAAATTATAACCCATAGGTTGGGAAACAACCCATTGCATCTGGAAGGGCCGCATGATTTGAACCCAGAACCAACGAGAGACAAGGTTTCATCACTTACCACTAGCCTTCAAGATATCCTAGTTAGTATGACATTGTTTTCATTTATTTAAAGGATCTTACTGATAAATTTTAGGTTCATTTTTTGGAATATATATTTTATCATATAGATAAACATTTTGATTGGAAAACTATTTGGTGATTAAGTGATTAATGTTATTTTGAAATAAGATCACTATAATATTTTGGGAATATAATAATATTGAGGTAAATATAATATTAGCAGATTTTATTTGAGAAATAAATGTTGAATTATCTTTTGGAAGCATATATTATTTTATTGTGTATTTATGGTTATTCATGTTATTTAGGGAAATGGTTATTATATCTTATAGATTATGTGATTTGGAAAATTAAATTTTTTGTATGAGACATTAAGAGTGATTGATATTATTTTGGGAGAAAATACTAAATTTATATTTTTTAGGTTTCAATCTTAGTATAGAATATTTTTGATAAATTTTTAGGTTATTTATTTATTTAATGATCTAAGATGATCCTTTGGTATTACCATTTAATTTTTGAAATAAAATTAGTTTTTCTTTATTTTAGGTTTTATTAATTTTGGAAATTATGTTATTTTTTATCCAACCATTTTCGTTTTGGTTGATGACTAAACACAATAAGAGTAGATAGTTATTTTTTTGGATTTTATGATCTGTATAAGTTGATTGTAAAGTTTCATACTTGAAAAATTCATCTTGAATACTCATTGTTTGGATAAAAAGATGAATTGTGGGGGGAAATTTATTAAATGATGAAATTATAATTTTCAATTAAGTGTAATTAATCATGTTATTATTATATATAGTAAAATAATTCCCCAATTTTAGGAAAACTACATTAAAACAAAAACATTATTCATTTAATTTTCATACCGAAAAATCAATGGCCTTTTAACCCATTAAAGATTTAAAGTTTTTTATGGTTAATTTTTTTTGACTATATTCTATATAACTATCTATAAGTACAAAGAAAATATCTTTTATCATTCATTTACACATTTTCCAACATGTAAACCTAGTATTTGTTATTCCATATGACCTTCGTATTTACTTTTCTCCCTTTTTAAGTGGATGTTTTATTAATCCTTTTTACAATGTAGTATTTCAACAGAGGTACTTTGAAAGCCAAAAAATAGTTAATAAAACCAAGTTCAAATTTCGAGGATGAAATTTTTTAAATTGGGGGAGAATGTAATGTCCTAAGTTTTGAAAAAACATTATGTTGAAGATATACAACACTGAGCTTAAACGACCAACAAAATATTTTTATTTAAACGTGACCATGATAACCTAGACATTAATTAAAGGGTAAAAATTATGATAAATTATTTATGAAATAAATATAAAGGTATAATGAAATATGAATTTATTGGTAAGTTCTTAGAAAATAATCATAGAAGTTTTAGTAAATTCATCTTCTTTTTCAAAATAAATATTTTCATCAAAAATAAGTTTTTCTACTTTTTATGATTGAATATTATATTTTATAAAATTTCTTGGAAATTTATTTTAAAAAATTAATTTCATTGTTAAATTCATAATTTCAAAATTAAATTAAAATTATTTTTTGATAATTTTCTGAAAATATTGATTTTTCAAAGAATAGTGAAAAATACTAATTTTTATAAAAAAACTTTATTTTATTATTAAATTATTTACAAGGTAATATTATGTTTTGGATTTTTTTTAAAATTTTAATTTGCTTCATTTTTATTTTAAATAATTCAACTATTTTTTTTAAATTGATTTTATACTTGAATTCATTATAAAAACATTTTATATTTAAAAAGTCATTTTTCTGAAAAAGAAAATTCATTGTGTTTTTCAAGTTTAATTTTAAATTAAATTATGAAAATTATTTATTTTTAAATTTGAAAATTTTATTATATATTTGGAATAATTGGTTACAAATTTAGTAAATAGGAATCTGTTTTTAGAAAATATTAATAATAAACATAGTAATTTTTGTTACCACGATAAATGGTAAATCGAGTAATCTAAATTAAATATAAAATTATAAGAACTATAAAATGACTCAAACACATACCTAAATTTTATTATGTGAGTATATACATACCTTAATTATCCAAGGGTATAATTTATGACCATCTTGGTCGACTTGGATGAGATTATGACCTTTATAGTATTTTATTTAAGGAAATGACCAACATGTCACCCTTTTGTTTCTTATAAGTGTATTATTTTTAATATAGTGTTATCCAAAGTATCTGTTTGACTATAAATAGAATTTTTAAATATCAAATATTTATCTTCATCATGGAAATTAATTTTAAATTCTTAGTGAAATGATAATTACCTTAAATTCTTGTACAATGCTCATGTAGTAATTATTCAATTAAGGTAACAATCAAAGTATAATATTAAAAATATTACAATAAATATAATTTTAGATAATTAATGTGATCCAAGAATTTTATAGATTAAATTGACATGTTATGGATAAATTAAATTAATTTTTTTAAATTATAAGTGTTATCATTATATTATTAAATTAAAAGTAACAAATTGTTTTAAAAAATTAAAGTATTGATATTATATGATATATAATATTTTACTAAATGATATAAAATTTATAAAAATTTTATGTTCTACCAAGTTCTTATGATATGGTTTAAAATAAAATTATGGGCCAATTATGAGTCTTTTTTTATTTTAGTTACTATATTAACCTAGAAATAATTAAAATTCATGTTGTCACGATATTATTTAAAGGGATTTAATATGTATTAAAACCAAAATATAAGAATAGAAATATAGTCAAAACCTATATAATTTTTATTATATGAGGGTATTTATACTCATAATAATATTTTGTTTTAAATAAATCACTTTGAATCCATATTTAAATAAAAAAATAATATATATTAATTTAATATTATTAGGAATTTCAAGAGTGTCTCTCCCCTCTATTATAAAAGGGAACATCTTCTTAATCATAGAGGTATTAAGGTGTTAATAAAGGGAGGTTTTCCAAATAATATGTATAGTTTTTATTTGCATGTTTTAGTTTTGTTTATTATTCCACATCCCTCATACCTTCTTCAACCGTGATAAAATAACAACTATAATATATTATATATACTTAGACGTTATTAAGTTAGTTTCAGGACCTATATCCATATTCTCATCCATCAAATGGTAAAAAAATTCATCATACATGTGTATTATGGGCTACCACCTCGCAAACTGATGTAATTCATTTTCCATTAGCGCCTCTTAAGACTTGTTATAATGATTGATTTAATATTTATATATTATATTCATGACATATATACCATTATTAAATGATAGTATATCATTTCCTTTCTTATCTTTCAATACACAGAAAAATGATAACATCCTTCATGTGTACATGTGGACAACCACCTCCACGAAGTAATGTGATTCCTTTTTCATCAACACATCACATGGATGATATATATAATTATATTAATAGAATTAATATGATATTTAATATATTATGGTCATTCTGTAAAGTTAAAATGATACTTACCTTCTTTCCATAATGATCATTGAAAAACAGAAATGTTACTCATGCGTGTGTATGACCTACTGTCTCCATGATTATAGTGTAGTTCATTTTTCATAAGCATATTTAATAGTAGGATTTAAAAGTATAATTGATTTATAAAAATTGTAATTAATTTATGAATATTATTCAGGATATAATGGAATAATGACCTATTTGACCATATTTAACTGACTGAAGTCATTTTGGACTCAAGTGCAGAATATCGTCAAAATGTCCAATGTGAACTTAAATGAATCAGTAACTATATATAACATGGTAATAAGTGATAAAAATGGTATAATAGACTTTAAAATTTTTCTTAAGAAATTATAAATTTAACAAAATTTTATTATTTAGGAAGATAAAGTATATGTGTGATGAATTGAACTTGAGGTAAGGGACTTCATCTCAATAACCTTTACTTGAGGCATATTTTGATGGTATGAACCTAAATTATTTTATAAGGCATATATACCACCCCTTTGAAATTTTATATCATTAATTTCTAAATTATCATGACATTTAATGTTTTGTTTAATGTTATTCATTCATGGGGCTTATAATTCAAATGTTTCCAAAGTAGTAAGGTACTTTCTTTAAAAAAACATCTTTAAAATCTACCCTTAAACTCTATAATTATTCCACATACATATGATTATTTTCTAATAATTATTTTAAGAAGTTTTTTATTATTTATCAATGATTTTTAAAATTCATTTTTACCCATTTTTTACTTTTTTACAAAATGGTTTGAAAGGAATCATTTTTTCATTTTCCAAATGAGGTACTTTGTGAATTTTCCAACACAAATATGAATGGAATATTTTTTTAAACTTATACAACATGAGATAATTTTTCCAAATTCATGAATAATAATTTATTTGATGTTTTATTTTTAAATTTATACAGTTATTTTCAAATAAAATGTTTCTCATCATATGTGTACAATTTTATTGTTAAATAAGTGATTTTCCTCAAGTATTGTTTTTTTATGAAAGATTTCATGATTTATGTTTATATTATGGTCATTGAGAATATTTATGATGACGAATTATTCTATTATAAACCAAGGATGGGTGGTTATGTTATTAACCAATGAAATTCAGTTCTATGATAATTTAATGATGGGTGGTTACATTATAACCTCAAATGCATTGGGTATGGAAGTAAAAATTATGGTTATTTCATATATGAGATGGAGTTAACCGATTAGTTTTATGCTAAGATATAATGGGGATATACTATAATTTTTATTACAAGATTAATTATGATGGTTAATCTATGAATAGTTGTGCTGATTAATCTATATTAATGATTGAAAGTTAACTGTGAAGGTCTTCCATGAGTAGTTGTAGTGGTTACTCAAATAATGCCCCATGTTTCCAGTATGTTTCATCAATGTTTTCTATGGTTTTAAAAAAAATTATTTGAGAAAAAAGTCTGTGTTTTTTAATTTGAAAATAATTTATTTAATAAGTTCAACGAATATTGTGATAAAGTTAATTATACTATAGATTTTTATTCTTTTCACTGGACTATCATTTTTTATGTCACCTATTGATATTTTTGTGATCATAAAAAGTTTTAAAAAAAATTCCACAAGTTTTAAGTATGAGTAAATGAAAATAAGAAGTCAAGTTTAAAGTAATGAAAAATTTTCAGGAAAAAAATAATTTCTTTTTAAAGTTTCAGATTGTGAAAAAATGGATATTGAGTAAAAGCATCCACTTTTTATTATATAGTTTTATTATGTATGAGTTCTGACATAATTATCTAAAAATTTAAAACTGAAAAGATCCTAAAATTTAAGAGAATGAATTCATGAGATAAAACTAAATATTATTTAATGTTTAATGTTGGGTCCTTATAGCCTGGGTCGGAAGTTTTCAGTTCAAAGCATCAGCAAAAACACTCTACTTATTGGGAGTGTAGGAAATTTCAAAATCAAAAGAGTGTAGGTATTCCACAAAATTCCTATGTGAAATATTAAAATATATTTGTAACAATATATAACTCATACTATTCTGGTCATGAAAAATGGTAATAAATTCAAAAAAATGGTAATTCCATCAACTCATAAGAGCATGCATCAAGGCAATGCGCTAATGATCATGGATCAGATAATTATTCTCGTGTGGTCTAAGCTCTACAGAAATTTAGGATATCATGTGATCACCCTGCATAGGAATGAAACCCAAACATGTTCATGATGCATTAAAAAACCACATAGCCCTTCCCAGCCTTTGGAAGAGTCAATACTAGTGTAGAAGTCAAACGATGCTTCAAATCAACAAAAGAATTATGAAATTTCGAATACCAAAATAACTTCACTCCATTTCAAGTGAGAGTGGATACTGAATAATCCATCTTTGAGAAATATTTAATGAACCTAAAATAATACCCTAATAAGCCTAATAATCATTCAATCTTAAAGACGTTATGTGGTTTCTCCCATTTCATTACATCATTCACCTTCTCAAGATCAATGAAATACCATATTTATAGACCATGTGTCCGAAGAACATCACCTCGTGAATCCAGAAATAACATTTCGATGCTTTTTCATAAATTTGATGATTTACCCAAATTTACAAAACTTCTCTCAAATGACACACAGGGTATTATTTAGTTTTAGAGTAAACCAAAATTTCATCTACAAAGACTGTTACAAATGAGTCAAACTACTCATGGAATATCATGTTCACGAAATCCAAAAAGTCTACAAGAGCATTCGTTAGGCCAAATCGAATTACAAGATATTTAAAATGGTTATAATTACTATAGAAGGCATTATTTAGGATGTTAGATTCTTTAATATTCAATTGTTGATAACCAGATCGAAGATCAACCTTCAATAACCACTTCACCCCCTTCAATTGATCAAATAAATCATCTATATGAGGAAATAAATATATTTTTTAATTTCCATAACTCGATTGATTTTTTTGACAGTCTAAACAAAGGGGAAGAGTGTAATCGACTTTATTTTTTAAGAGAAAAGGTGCCTCCCATGGCGACACACTCAGGAATGTAAATATTTTATCTAAAAAATCATCAAATGGATCCTAAAATCCTTCAATTCATTTGATGTCATATGGTAAGTAGGAAAAGTGATGGGTTGGGTGCTTGACACTAAATTAATAGACGACTCTACTTTCATTATCAATGGTGAGCCCAAAAATTCATCTAGAAACACATCAGGGAACTTGATGACAATTGGATGGAGATCACCACTAAAATAATCTCACTCTAAGTAAAAAATGAGACACTAATAATACCCTTCCCAACTCTAGAAAAGTAGATACGTCTCTACATGACCACAAGTCCCATTATCCCTAATAAACATGGGACACTCCATCAGGCACAGTAAAGAAGATCCAGTGATGATAACAGTCATTATGGGACTTATGATCAATCATCCAATCCAAACTAAGAAATAAATCAAGATGTTTCATATTGAGAACAAAAAAATTATAAGTGAGCTTAGTCTCTAATAGAGATAAAGCGCAAGAGGTACATCGTAGATCCTACTCTCTCTTAGTTATGAGGTGTATGGTAATATCCATCACATAATACATAAGCTCTATAGGATGATTTATAAAATTCACAATATGGTTTAATATGAATAAATGAGATAAACCGATATCAGATAAAGAAGTCACTAAATATTAAGCTATAGTGATTTACCTCTCACTATTACTAGACCCACATAAGTTTCCTCTGAGAATCTTCAATTATGTGATGAAGTTTCATTCTGAATGTATGTGTATAGAACCCCTTAGTTCTTGAAGAATTTGATTACAAAACATATTTTTTTAGATATTATGAGCCAGTTCCACTTCATGGAGAAACAAATATATGGAATAACTTCTATAGGTATCCTAAAAAACCATAAGAACTGTAGATCTCCGGCTCCTCAGTACAAACCATCTTCAAATTCCCAACCAGGTCACACTGAAAGTAAGTCAAAGGACCTCTTCTAGGAACTTCATAAGTTTTGGATGAAACCTACTATTAATATCCACCATGAGACTCATGAGGATACCTTTTTCATTTAAAGGAACTAATTGAACATCAAAGGAGATAAATTGGAACTCCCATTAACCTTGACATACCAGTCAGGTCAAGCTCAACAATAAACTTTCTATCAAACACATGCACATAAGAGGTGATTTTAATCATGAAAAACCGAGACAAAATGTCAGGTTGAAGACCCATATCAAATTTTCATGCCTTTAATTTCCCATTTTTCTCTACCATATGATAAAACTGAACAAGTTCACAAAAATGGTTTTCATACTAAGTCACGACACCATCACCCTAATAGAGGATAAGAAACTTTATAGACTTTTCTAAGAACATAGATTATGGATTGAACTTCTCTATGAAAGGAGATATAAATTCCCTCCACTCCAACCCCTTATGTCTCTTTTCTACAACCAACGAATCCCACCATCTTCGGCTAGGCTCTTCAAACTTAATGATATCACACTTTACCTTTATAGATTTTGCAATTTCCAAGAACTCAAAAATCATATCAATATTTTTCAACCATTCATAGAACTCTTAAGGATTTTTTAATCCTTGGAAAGCTAGTTGTTTCTAGAAAATAAACTCTTAATCACAATATCTAACTTCATCCCTTCATGGTTCCACTATGGAATCTTAAATGAGAACGAGTGCAAAAACGTTTCCCAAATATTTGAAAGCTCACAACACTATCTCAACAATATTCTGATCAACTGGAGTAATCACTCATTGTGGTTCACTAGTACCTTATTATCATGTCTTATTCAAATTTCTTCATAGGACTGACACTACACAACATCAATAGGAAACATAACACTAGAAAGAAAACTCATATCATAAAATCAATCAAGATATATTGGGATATCAATCCCATAAATAGGATTAAACTTTTAGGATTTCAACATACCCGGATCTAGATTATGGAATATACTATAATCAGATTAAATTATTAATCAATGACACTTTTCCTAGACACCCAGGGTGACTTAAGTCTTGATATGATGAGAGATGGTCATCCACTCGCTCGCAACTTACTTCTAAGCCCCAATAATCATGCCTTATATCTACCAGGACATCCCAAATTTCAAACCTATAATACCCAAGGATTTCATATTATGTTCTCTCTTTAATGTAATTCAATAGTTTGTGTTACACGCAACACCGAGTTCAAGTGCACCACAACTTACCAAACTAGTAATTCAAAAAGCAGTTATGAATAGTATTAACAGAATTTTATACTCCATATAATTTTAACATCCATATTATGTGTTTCTTAAACATAATACAAGAATAAATTCAAATTTTCAAATTATGGAAGTATTTTTCAAAAAATGCAATTTTCTCACCTTTTAATGGAAAATCCTTTTTAAATCCAATATCTGACACTTTTTTCTATTAAATTTGAAAAAATAAACGTATCCTTTAGAATAAAGACATTAAAATTTAGTTTAGATAAATTTTTGGTGTTTTCTGATAACTTTTTTATTTTGACGAATAGTGAAAAATACTAAATTTTAGTTGAAAACAAATTTTTAAATAAAAATAATTTATAGTGTTAAATTATACATTTGAATGTATTTGAAGTATAATTAGATTATATTTTTATAATTTAATACAATATTGGTCATTGGATGTAATTTTACATTTAAATTGGACATAAACACATATCAATCTTTTGATAGTTTTTACTTCTCAAAAACCTACTTTCTGGTTTTGAAAACGAGAATTAATTTTAAATTAATTGATGAAACTTCAATGTTTTGAATTTGGTTAAATATACATCATTTTTTAATTTGTAATATCAAAATTATCTTTGGGTGAATTTTTGGTATTTTCATGAAAACATTCAAGTTTGATGAACAATGAAAAACTCGGCGTTGTAGATAAAAACTGACTTTTTCATTTAAATAATTATTTTTAATTTATATTAAAGTCAAAATAGATACATAATACATATATTATTCCAATTTAATTTATTTAATTCATTTTATAATAAGATTATATATATAGAATTTTATTGATCTTCTTTAACGTATTTTACCCATATTCTAGGATCATTTGCAAATTTTCATAAAACATAATTTTACCGCTTATATGAATTGAATTTCAAAAATCCGAGAGACATGGTTGAAATCAGAAAGTAAAATTTGGTTCAATGGGATAAAAATAATTTTTTGTGAATAGTAACTTTTGAATTTTATTTACCACTGATAAAAGTAAATATGGTAATTAAAGGTAAAATGATATTATAATTATCCCAAAACATGTCCTAATTCAATTGGATAAGTTTATTTAGACCAAAATAAACCTTAGGAATAAAATATGATCCTTTTTTATCCACTTGGGTTAGATTAGGATATTTATTATTATTTTATTTAAAGAGGAGTTAAAAGTGTTAAATTCAAAGTTTAATAATTCTAACATTGTTAATATAGGGTTATACATAAGATAAATTATAATATAAATATTAATTAGAAATATAAATTGATTTTATACATCATGTTATTTTATTTATAATTTTTTGACATTAAATAATTAAATTAATTTATGACACAATGATGATGTAGTAATCACCTTATTAATGAACGATTAAAATAATTGATTTTATAAATATCAAAATAAATGTAAATTTAGAATTTTGATACCATCCACGAATTTTATAGGTGAATATGAAATGTTATGGATGATTAAATGTCTTTTTTGAAGAAATCAGATTGTTATGACTTTCACAAAAAAACCAAATACTAAATAGTGTCAAAATTGACCTAAATGAATTTTTAAAGAAAATACTATATTATTAGATGAGATAATATTCGTAAAAATATAATATTCATCCAAAAGACTTATATAATGATATTTGTGTCATTAATGATCCACTTGAGGTTCTCTTGGCATTTTATAGTATGTTTATTAACCATGTAATAAAAAATAAAATAATACATGGTAAAAGTTAAACTATTTAACTAAGAGTTAAATCTAAAAGATAAGGTTAATATGGTGAATTAAACTTGTCTAAAACCATTTGTTTGAGAGTATTTAGACCCATAACTACCTTATCCTCAAAATAAATCCATTTGGGGACATTAAAAATTGAAAATGATTTTATAATAAAATAATATTTCAAACTTTTCCAAAAGTGACCTTCACTTCTCTTATAAAAGGGTACTTCCCCTTATCTTAATTTCACACCTCCAAAGCAATTTGGATCATCCAAAACCTACTCAAATATACACCTAAATACTCTCACTTAAACCGAGAGCCCTTACTTTGATCATAAATACAACCTAATGATCCATTTTGATTAAATCAAAAGAAAGCGCCCAAAGAAGAGGTAATTATTTCATCACCTCTTTCAATGTTCTTTTCTTCTAGATCCACTTTCTTTGTTGTTTCAATACCAAAATAATAGCTCTAGTACCTTATAAAAACTGATATGATATTATAAATATGGTACAACCATATTAATTATTCTATCTATCCTATGAATGAAAAAGTCACCATACGTGTGTGCGTACAACATATCGTCTCCACATCGTTGTGTAGTTTGTTATTCAACAATACATTATTTGGATGATTATAACAACTAGTATAATTTATGTAAATAATAAATATAATATGTTAATTATTCTTTATATATATAATATACCATCCAATTACATACAATTTCACCATCAATAAAATTATATTGTCGCTCGTGCGTACGTACGACTTGTCGTCTCTACGGCGCAATGCAGTTTTGTTTCCCATTGTAACCATTCAAGAGTAGTTTTTATTTGATGATTTGAAAATAATTTTTAAGAACATAATATAATTATGAATATGATTCAAATACATCGTATCCATAACAAACATGACTTAAAAAACAAAACATATAAAAGAAAATGTATTATTTAACACCTAAAACAATGATACTACTGAAATATTATTAAAATAAAAATTAGAGGATCATATATGATATCATATTTATGTATATGGTTCTTTTATAATTTAATAACAATGATTTAACTATTATACAGGAGTTTAAAGTACCCTCGACTAAGTAAAATGACAAATTAAGGGTTAATTCCTCAATCTCATTATTATCTATGATTGTTTATGTGTAAGTATTTACTGAGACGTATTTATCATCAATGTCCATGTTTCATAAAAAATTTTAAAAAGAAATATTTTAAGGTTTTGTTTAAGGGACTCTAGCATGATCATCATTTTAAATGTTTTAATTATTTATTTTTATAAATCTTTTTAATTAATGTCTATATTTTAAAATGATTTTAAGGATTTTTTTATATGGACATGATTGTTTTAAAATGTTAATTCCTTTCAAAAGTTTCAAAGTGGTATGGGACACTTTAATTCAAAAATCTATTTTAAACGAATTCCTTTATAAATGTGTGACTCTTAAACGATTTCACAAAAAGGGATATTTCTCTCAAAGAGTTTTATTGATCATTTTTAAATATGTCAACATCATTTACTATATATTATTCTTGATTGAGATTGATTTATTATAATACGATATTCTATATTGTATTGAATGAGTTATGATATGTTTGATTGTGGATGTGCTATTTTTATACCATTAATGGTTTATGGTTAAAGTATTAACTTTTCGTATGCTAGTTTTAATACAAATGTGTATAGTCTGTTTCAACCATTTCATATGAGGAATGCATTGGACTTAGTAAGTGATGAGCGGAACACACTATGGCTCTAGGATGCATCGGTAGGTCTTATGAGAAAACTAGTGTCTTGGAACAAGGCTTTGAAAAAATCTTATTTGTAGTCTTAGCACGATGCCTTAACAATGTGGTTATAATGTCCGGCATTATTAATTCCATCATTATGAAATTATCTATTGATAATACATGTGATTATTCAACTATTAGAATATCCATGTAAATAATTAAATTGAATTATTTGATTTATCTTTACCATATTATGCTGAAGATTATGTTTAAAAGGCTTGTGTTTTATAATTATACATTTCCTTCAATGTTTATGCTTATTTATAAAAGTTTCTGCTATATGTTTACCCATACTGAGCATCAGATCTCACCCCTTTCTTATGTTTTATTTTCCCTGGATTTCAAGAAGTGTTTTATGATTGATATGTAGGTTTAAGCTATAAAAATAATGGATTTCTCAAGAGATTATTTATGTTTTGTTGTATTTTATAAAGTGTAATGCAACGTTCATGTATGTAATCTATTTTCCAAGACCGCTAAACTAATTGGTCCTTCAGGACCTGATTACTTGTAATCATGCCAATGTATTAAAATAATGCACCGACTTCAAGATTCTAGATTTGGGGCATTATAGTTTGAATCAGAGGAAGTATAAAAATAACCTTGGAAACTAGATTTTAAAAAACTCTCATTAGAGAACATTACCCTAAGAGAAATTTTGAGGATTAGTATAAAAGAAATTCCTAGAATTTTGGTAATGTAGAGATTTTGTAAATTCTACACAAAATACATCCTTTTCTAGATAGGAGAAGGTAGAGGCTGCTCGGGCATAGATATATCTAGGGGTAAAACTCGAAAACACCACTTTGAGCTAGACTCGAATAAGAACTAGTGTACGACAATGGGTATTGATGCACTCTTGGTTATGAAACTCCCAGTGGGTATTCTTAGGATATTTCATGTTTTATTTACAAACCGTTATGAAGGATTTGTGAGTAAATATTTCATAAAAGAAACCATTTTATGATTATGAGACTAGATGTGTGAAAATCATTAATTAATGTTGAGATTTTTTCTAGTTTTTGGATTATACATTATGATATGATCTAACCTATTGTATTTATTCATTTAGAAATGGTGCCCAGTAAAATGAATAAGAACTAGAACAATACACATTTCCCAATGAGTAAGAAGGATCATATATTTTATGGTATTAATCAAAAATTTCAATGGGAAATATCTCCCCATGTATTCTCATCATATGTGGAAATATTATCATGTGTTAATAAGATATGTAAAGAATTCTTTGAGTCCTATGGATTTGAATGAAATCGAGATAAAAAAAGGATGGAAGAGATAAAGATGGATTAAGGGAATAAGGGAAAGAAGGATTTTTCCCAAATGTGATAACTGTGGAAATAATTGCCTTGGTATGTGCTTGAAAGGACTAGGTGTTTGTTATAAGTGTAGAGAAAAGGGTCTTCAAGAAAAAGAATGCAATGGGAATAAAAAAAGACTAATATTCAATGATGTAACTGTAGTGAAATGGGGAAATTTGAAAATAAATGTATTCAGCATTAAATAAACATAGCTCAGAATATTCAAAGGTATCAAGGTCAATCAGGAGCTGATACCATGGTCGATGTGGAATAGATAATGTATTTGTGTTTTTGTATTGAAGAATTATTTCATTTGAGTATTGTATCAATGATGTACTGGTTATATGAATTATTTAAATAAATAATGATTTTACTGCAGTACTATTTCATTGTGGATTTGAGATTGTATAGTACTAAGAAAAGTGACTCAATAGTAAGTTAAACTATTTGGAAAATATATGGTTGAGGGAAAGATAAACTGTAAAATAGTATTGATTCTTAGGTAATGATTTTGGAATAAGAGATAATTGAGTTGGATAAAGTATATTGGATATTATTGACTACCTAAGAACTAATTAATGGTTTCTTTATTCCATCGTTCTTGGAGTTTTGAATATTTATATATTTAATGAGTATATCCATTACACTATGTTTTACAAAAGGAATAAGGAATAATGATTGTATTCAATATGGTTTTCTGATAATCATTTTTATTACTATGTCTTAAGAGAATAAATAATTAAGGTATTCACATGTATGTTATGATACTTTTCTTATAAATTTTGGACTGTGAGTTTGGAATGAAGTATTTTGGATAAGTCTAAAGGTTGGAATTGATTAAGTTGTAAATTGGATTATATTTTTAACGTTAAAAAAATCATAAGAATACTCTTTTATTGTTATAAAAAGGACAACCTGGAGGGAGGGTGATAACTCGTCGCATCCATCAAGGCTGCGAGACTTAAACCTCTAACCAAAGGGCGACTAGGGTGCATCACCTACCACTAGACTACGTGATGTCCTGGTTTGTATAATGAAGTTTTTTTAAAATTATATGATAGATGAATTATAAATTTATTTTTTTTGAAACCCTATACGATTAGGTTTAATATAATATTTTTGAGATCTATTATCTTTTGAAGAGAAAGATGAGTTTGTGGTAGAAATTAGTTAAAGGATGGAACTCTATTTGTCAGGTATTCTTTTTTTTCTTGTTCTATGAGGAAATTAATTCTTAAACATTAGGGAAAGGATATCAAAACCAAAAATGTGTGTTTCCCTCTAGAATTAGGGATGACCTCGTTGATTGAAGGTTCAAACATCCAAATCGGTTTCTAACGGGTTTTTTCGTAGAACCGGAAACATACAAGGATTCTATATCCATTTGGATCTACCATCCAAAGGTAGGCGCTCATTAGTTGTGGACTGATGAGTCTTAGGAATTTGCATTGGTCGAGGGGATGGGAGGTCGGACTCATCACACCCTTTTGAGGGGAATTATTCTCTACTCCGGGACTCTCTTTATAGATGTAAGTTATGTTCGTGAATCCTTATTACATTACCAAGTATAAAATGAGCTTTCCTTTAGTCTGACAATCAATGATTGATATGTAAGAAATTCAAGGAATCTTTTATATGTATTTGAGGTTCTTCATCGATGAAGAATCATCTGTATTTTTTAGAGATTCTTAGTTGATGGTATCCTTAAAATACATAAAAGTCTCTTGGTCACTATGATGACCATACTGGTTTTAAAGCCACTCAGTGGCGCACTTGAAGTTTATTGTCATTCAGGAGGACATGGATTATTTCAGAATTTGGATCGTACTCATTGAAGGGCTACCTACCTATCCTTTGTTTTGGAAAAGGAATCAGAACCCACATAGTTTGAATAAGGGAGTATGATTCTTATTCATGATTGATGGCTCAAAGAAATAATTAATGATTACTTTTACACTCTAAGCTCACATGAGTCATGCTCGGTGTGAGAAACAAGAGGTATTGGTGAAACCAGACAATTTTTCCATGAAAGATGCAATGATTTGGGGATTATGTGTTTATGACTGCCCAAAATAGATGAGGATTAAGATTTACATCAGGGAAGAAATCCAGGAATAGGGTCCATAAAGGTATATTTACTTTATGGAGATTTGTATACTCCAATATTGGGGCTTACTCTTAAGGAAGATTCCCAAGTTAGGAGTGGACTTATGATTGGGTTTTACACTTGAGAAAGAAGCCCCAAATCAAAAGTATATTAGAACTGGTTAAGAGAAATTAAGACTGGGGCTTACTCCTGAAAAGGAGGACCAGTTTAATGGACTTGGTTCTTACTCCTAAAGAGGATGCCCATATTTTGAGACTAGGGCTTACTCCTTAAAACGAGGCCCAGGTTATGAGAATTATGGTGGGGGCTTACTCCTGAAGAGGATGCCCATATTTGAGACTGAGGCTTACTTTTGAAAAGGAGGCCCAGGTTAAGAGAATTATGGTTGGGGCTTACTCCTGAGGAGGATGCCCATATTTGAGACTGGGGCTTACTTCTGAAAAGGAGGCCCATGTTAAGCGAATTATGGTTGGGGCTTACTCCTAAGGAGGATGACCATATTTGAGACTGGGGATTACTCCTAAAAAGGAGGCCTAGGTTAAGAGAATTATGGTTGGGGATTAATTTTGAGGAGGATTCCCATATTTGAAACTGGGGATTACTCCAAAAAAGGAGTCTCAGGTTAAGAGAATTATGGTTGGGGCTTACTCTTGAGGAGGATTCCCATATCTGAGACTGGGGCTTACTCCTGAAAAGGAGGCCCAGGTTAAAAGAATCATGGTTGGGGCATACTCCGGAGGACGATGCCCATATTTGATACTAGGGATTACTCCTAAAAAGGAGGCCCAGGTTAAGAGAATTATGGTTGGGGCTTACTCCTGAAGAGGATGCCCATATTTGAGACTGGGGATTACTCCTGAAAAGGAGGCCAAGGTTAAGAGAATTACGGTTGGGGCTTACTCCTGAGGAGGATGCCCATATTTGAGACTGGTTCTTACTCTTGAAAAGGAGGCCCAGGTTAAGGGAATTATGATTGGGGCTTACTCCTAAATAGGATTCCCATATTTGAGACTGGGGATTACTCCTGAAAAGGAGGCCCAGGTAAAGAGAATTATGGTTGGGGCTTACTCCTGAGGAGGATTCCCATATTTGAGACTGGGGCTTACTCCTGAAAAAGAGGTCCAGGTTAAGAGAATTATGGCTGGGGCTTACTCCTGATGAGGATGCCCATATTTGAGACTGGGGATTACTCCTGAAAAGGAGGCCCATGTTAAGAGAATTATGGTTGGGGCTTACTCCTGAGGAGGATGACCATATTTGAGACCGGGGCTTACTCCGGAAATTGATGCCCAGGTTAAGAGAATTATGGTTCGGGCTTACTCCTGAGGAGGATGCCCATATTTGACACTAGGGCTTACTCCTGAAAAGGAGTCCCATGTTAAGAGAATTATGGTTGGGGCTTACTCCTGAGGAGGATGCCCATATTTGAGATTTATGACTGGGGCTTATTCCTGAAAAGGAGGCCTCGGTTAAGGATTCTCTCATCTTAAAGGATGAGGTTGATTGAATGAAATCTCAATCTTTTAGTGACATAAAGATCTATAAATCACTAGATTTTTTAGAGATGTTCCATGGAGTTCCTTTCAGATGAGGAAGCCAAATCAAGAAATCATTCCATAAATGGATTTGAAGAGTGTCTTGATGACTGGATCTTGGATAGGAGAAATGGAATGGCATAAGAGGGGTGAAGTGGGAAGGAAAGGCACCCAAAAAGGTAGGGGCGCGCAAGTTCTGGCAGGCGTGCAGGTACTGCGTGGGCGCGCAAGTCCTGGTCGCGCAAGTATACATGCGCCACACATGGGTACTTGCGCGATTTTCAGTCTTTGAGTAATACTTGGGCGAGACTTGGCTCAAACACTTGGTATTATCACTAGAGGCTTTCCAGAAGATGGCATGCAAGTTCTGATGAAGAAGTATGGCGGCACGCAAGTGTGTTCATTTCCCTTAATGGTAAAACACGTAGGCACACATGTGTTAGTGAATTCTAACACTTATACCTTACTCCTCCTGTTTAGACCTTCCATTCTAGGTAAAGAATTACCTTAGAAGAGTTCGGAAGACCTGAAGAAGAGACTTGGGCATTCAGAGCTCTGTCTGTGAATTCTGGAAAAATTCCCCCCAAATGGGGGGTCCACCGGGGGTATTTATAGGCTGGAGAAGACCCAAGGAGGTTATCACCTAGGGTTCTCAAGTGACTTGTGCGACCAACATTGGCATGCAGGTGTACTTGTGCAACCATTGCGGTGTGCAAGTGTACTTGTGCGACCATTATAGAACTTGCGTGACCCTTGTGAAATGTTCTTCTTATTCATTCCTTCGTCACTTTTTTGATATTTGTCCAAAGGTTGAATCACTTTGAGCTCAGATATTCCCATTTTCCAATCTTTAGATTCTGTGACAAATGGAGAGTCAACAAAAGTCCCCCCCTCAGAGTTGGATCCGGAGAGAAATGAGGATTTCACTCTGAGGTACAGAAGAAAAAAAAGCATAGTTTGATTTTTACTAGGATTAATGTAAATAACCCTAAAAACATTGAATCTTTTAATTGCTTAATATTACCTAAATCATACAAAATGTATTTTTAGTGAGCTGTAACTTGACTTTTAATCAGAGTTCCTTTGTATTTTGTGGGAAGTTTAAAGTCATGCACATCGGACAAACAGAGGGTAATGTTTAAGTTCAAAAATAGCTTTGACCGAATGAATTATAATTGACTCAATTCATTGACAATTTATCTGAAAACATATTACCATACTAAAGTATGAGATTAAATATGTAAACTATGGCTTAAGAATATTTGAATATGAGAAATGATATGAAAAAGATCTATAAGTAATCAGAAGAAGTAGTTTACAAGAATGAAGTTACTATTATTTAACAAACCCGTTAGGGGGTTGAATTATGCAGGGCCACCTAAGGGCATTGGCTGCATAATCAAATAAATAGCATCTTTTGGATAATAAGTATGTTATGTAGACTGTTTATGCAAGGCCGCCTAAGGGAACGTGCTGCATAGTTAGGAAAAAGAACTCTTGAAATTTTACTTTCCTAGTGCTAAAAAGCCAGTGAAAGTTTATAGAGATTCAAATTTTCCAAAGTATAGAGTTTGTTGTATGGAATGTGGTACTTGAATATGGAGAAGATATTTCCAAACAAGATCATCAAAGAACTGGATGGATATCACTCCTTCGATGGTCTGACCCAAACGCAGTGAAGGAGAATATAAACCATAGACATGAATACTTTGAGATCCTGAAAAAGGATATGGGACAAATATGTTAAGGATGGATATTTTCTGTGGATCCCTATATACAGTCATTTAAGACCAATAAGGACAAAAGAGGTTGTCTTCCTAAGAATGATGTTACTAGTATCCGACAAACCCGTTAGGGGGATGAATTATGTAGGGCCACCTAAGGGCATTGGCTGCATAGTCAGATAATAATATCTTTTGGCTGACAAATCAGTTATGGAGACTATTTATGCAAGGCCGCCTAAGGGAACGTACTGCATATTCAGGTAAAAGAACTCTCAGAAATATGACATTTTTGTGACTAAAAGTCAAGAAAAGGGCTATGAAGATCTGAAAATATTTAAGGTTAGTATTTTGACACATAAATATGGTTATTTTCCAATTTATATAGAGATACATAAATCAATGCTAAGAATAATCATGTTGTGACTGGGTCCTGAATTGAAATGTTGGATTCACTATGTATCTCATAAGGATGGGAATCAAGCCATACACAGTTCTTAAACTATAGTTTAATGTCATGTGGGACAAAAGTATTATAGATCTTAGTTTAGGGTCATAGAGCTTGGACCATTATAACAAATACACAATGTGTGTTTTTATGGGGACTTTTCAGCCAAGGGACGGAAAGTGGAATTTGGGGTTAGGCCCAAAAGACTTGGGGCTGGATTCGAGGGGCACTCAAACATTCCTATGTATCCCATAAGGATGGGAATCAAGACCACGTAGTTCTAGAAATACCCTCTGTACAAATTTGGTTCGTACATGTGAAGGGTGAAAAGGGACTTTAGTGCAATGATGGTTTAACCCAAGATAAAAGGTTTGGGCATTGCCATGTATGCACGTACTCTCTAAAATGAAACATGATTGAAAAATCAATGTAAATAATGGTTCCCTCTCAGGTGAGGGTATCAAAGAATATTTGCAGTTTATTGTCATACTAGAAAAACAGTGTTGTATAGTTTAACGTCGTATAGTAAGGACATAAGTGAATCAATGTAAAGATATTGATTCTAGAGGCGATTTCCCAAATCAACATCATATGTGATGGAGGTGAACCGATGTGAAGATATTGGTTTTGGGATTGACCCTTGGGATGTTGCCTACATACACGGCCTAGAAGGCAAGGATCAAAGTCCATATAGTTCAATTAAAGAATGAATTAATGAACAAGTTGTTCTTGGGGACAACAACCTAAAAAATGATGTTGTTGGGACTTACACATGGTTAGTATCCCAGAGAGAGTGTTACGGTTTAGGTTTTCTCTAAGCTCACGTGATTCATACTCTCTGTGAGAAACAAGAGGTAACAACAACCTTAACGATGCACAGTTTAATGTCATGTAGGACATATAAAGGGACTATGCAGTTTAAATTATTTCAGTTAGAACTATTGGTGCTACACAGTTTAGTGTCATGTAGCAGGGAAAAAGTACAATTTAATTTCATGTAGGACGTATCAAAGGAATTTCTGTACAGTTTAGCCTCATGTAGTTAGGATGATGGAGACAACACAGTTTAACGTCATGTTGGACAAAAATATGACTGTGCAGTTTAATGTCATGCAGTAAGGACAAAAGAGTACACCATTTAACGTCATGTTGGATGTATTAGGGACTTTTTTCACAGTTTAAAGTCATGTTGGACGAAAGTAACAAAAATAGTTTAAGGTCATATGTATGGACCATTGATGATGTCTTTTAATGTCATGCTAGACATAAGGGACGTTTTCACAGTTTAACGTATTGTTGGACGAAAAAGGGACGATGCAGTTTAGCATCATGTTGGACGAAAGTGCGAATAGTTTAAGGTCATATTCATGGACCGTGGATTGTGCAGTTTAATGTCATTCTGGATGTAAGGGACTTCTGTATAGTTTAGCGTCATGTAGTTATGACGTCACAGTTTAACGTCATGTGAGACAAAAGTAATACAAGTCGTTTAAGGTCATATGTATGGACCATTACTATATAGTTTAACATCATTTAGCAAGGACGATGAAGGTGACATAGTTTAACGTTGTGTTGGACGTATGTGAAAATAGTTTAGGGTCATATACAAGGACCGTTGGTGATGCAGTTTAACGTCTTTCTAGATAGTGGTGCAGTTTAAGGTCATACCAGACCATGGATGATATATTTTGTGTTTATACAAAATACTTCTTCAAAAATCTGGCATTGGTTGGAGTAGTGATGAGTTTTCCATCCATCGAGATTAATGAATAATCTCCATTGGAGTAGACCCTATCTATGGAGTATGGTCCTTCCCATTTTGTCTCAAGATTAGGAGGTTTCTTTCCTGGTATCATTGGAGTTCTGAGAACTATTACCAATTCTCCCTGATTGAATGAAGGAAGACGAACTTTTTTGTTAAAAGATCATGCTATTCGATTATGATAGACTTCCAAGTGGTGCAAAGTGCATAATATTTTCTCATCTAATCGTTCCAGTTCATTCAAGCGCTTTTGATATTGTTCATCTGTATATGATTGATCACAAATGGAAACTCTTAGTGAGGGTAGATGAACTTCAATTGGCAAGACTACTTCCGTTCCATATACTAATGAATATGGAGTTAACCGAGTTGCAGTGCGGGTGGTAGTCTAATAAGACTATAAAGCATGAAAGAGTTTATTAGGCCATGATTTATTATCTTTATCCACCATCTTTTGCAGTATATTTGAAAGAGTCTTGTTGAAATCTTCTATCTGGCCATCGGCCGCTGCATGATACCCAGATGAATGGTTTGATTTGATGTTATATTCTTGATAAAATTTCTTCACCTTAGATGAACAGAAGTTGGTTCCATTGTCCGTCAATATGGTATGAGGGACACCAAATCTGATAATGATGATAGACTTGATGAAGATAAAAATGCATTTAGAACTGACTTCCTTGAGAGGTATTGCCTCTTCCCATTTGGAAAAGAAATCAGTAGCAGTAAGAATATACTTAAACTGCTTGGTCGTAGCTGAAGGGTAAGGTCCCACCACATCCATTCCCGATGTGGAAAATGGGCATGAGTATTTAGCTATATGAAGCAACTCTGTAGGTTGATGAATGAAGTTGGCATGTAATTGGCATGAATGACACTTCTTTGTGAAATCAACACAATCTTGTATCATTGAAGGCCAAAAGTATCTAATCCTTCACATCTGATTAGATAGTCTTTGTCCAGACTGGTGGTCACCACAGACTCCTGCATGCACTTCTTTCATGACACCCATTGTCTCTTCACCATCAATACATCTGAAGAGAACTCCATCAAACTCACGTTTGTAGATAATTTTCTCTAGGTGATCTGGGATATCATAAAGATTAAAATTGACCACACGTCGCTGAATTTGTTCTTTGTCGGCTCTATCAGGTGTAAGTGTTCCATTTTGAAGGTATTCCCTGATAAGTGACATCCAACATGTAGTATGACTATACGGTTCAGGAATGGGACTAATTTCATTAATTTACTCTATTCTAATTCGAACATAAGGTGAAATTGCACGACGGTGGGCAATACTGATGGTTGTCTCATCCCGATTTGGATCTTACAGAGTTGTGGCTATATTAGCCAGTGCATCGTCTTGAGCATTTTTTGATCGCAGGACATAAGAAAATGTCAGTTCTGAAGGGAATTCCGCCATTAACTCTCTGACGTAATCATAAAAAGGGATTAGTTCTTCTTTTCTAATGGCATAATCCCCATTGACTTGTTTGATTACCAGGTTTGAATCACATTTCATATTTAAGTGATTCACTTTTTTTTAAAGTTCCAATTCCAAGACTGCAATGAGATCTTGGTATTATGCTTCATTATTCATAGCACCTTCCCACAATAAGAAGGAATAAGGTTACACTGCCTTTTCTAGAGAAATGAGCACAATTCCTAAGCCAACTTTGTTGAATTTAGGATTTTCCATTTCCCTCCCTGTTGGACTTCTGGAAGCACCATCAAAATACATTTCCCATGCCTGAGGACATTCTTGAATAGAGAAGATTTCCTCATCAGGTAGTTCAATATCTGAAGATGTGTCTTCCACTGAAGGGTGTTCAGCCAGGAAATCACCCAGAGCTTGGCCCTTTATTTCCTTTTGAGACACATACTGAATATCAAATTGTTGCAAAATAACTGCCCACCTTGCCAGACGTCCTGTAAGAATTGGACGACTAATGATGAATTTGAGCGGGTTATTGCGAGATACCAATTAGACCTCGTGATGTTATAGGTAGTGTCTCAACTTCTCAACTACAAAGATTAATGCCAGGCAACACTTCTCAATATTTGAATACCGGGTTTCTGCTTCAAGCATAGTCCGACTGAGGTAGTAGAGGCTGTTTTAATTCCCAACGTCATTCTTCTGATCTAGAAAGGCATCTAATGATCGCTCTAGAGCTGTCACGTAGAGGATAAGTGGTCTTCCTTCAATAGGTGGAATGAGTACCAGTGGACTCAAGAGGTATTTCTTGAGAATATTGAATGCTTCTTGACATTATTTAGTCCACTGATAAGTGACTCCCTTTTTCATCAATTTGTTGAAGGGTAAACTTTTGCCTGGAAAATTGGCGATGAAACGCTGAATATAGGCTAACTTTCCTTGAAGTCCTCTTAATTAATTCAAATTTTGAGGAGGTGACATAACAAGGATTGACTTTATCTTCTCAGGATCGAATTCAAAACCACGATGGCGTACAAAAAATCTGAGAAATGTTCCTGAGGTTACCCCAAAAGCACATTTTAAGGGGTTCATCTTCAAATTATGTTGTCGAAGCTTGCGAAATATGACTTCCAAATCATCCAAGTGATTATAACGTTTTTTGGATTTAACCGCAAAATCTTCTACATAGAATTCAACAAACTTCCCTAGAAAGGGATTGAAGATACTATTCATGGCACACTGATATGTAGTGCTCGCATTCATTAAGCCAAAGGGCATTACCCGGTAGCAAAACACACCCTGAGGGGCTCTGAAGGCTGTGGATTCCTCATATTCTATGGCCATTTTGATTTGATTATATCCAGAATATCCATCCATGAAGGAAAGTGCTTCATAGCCAACTGTTGCATCAATTAAAAGTTCTGTAATTAGAATTGGGAAATCATCCTTAGGAAAATGCTGATTAAGATCTATGAAATCGATGAAAACTCCAATTTGTCAATTCTTCTTCTTTACAGGGAAAATATTATCCAACCACTTGGGATATTGAACTTCTGTGATGAAGTTATCTTTGATAATCTTATCCACTTCAGCTTCAATTTTGGAAGCATAAGTTGGGTGTGTTCTTCTCACGGCTTGCTTAAATCCTTGATGTTCTTCTGGTAAACCCAAATGATGAGTGGTAACATCAGTATCAAGCCCGGTAATTTCTGTATAGTTCCAAGAAAATCTATATCTATTTTCCTTTAGAAAGGAAATATACATCCCTTTCTCTTCAACAGTCATGGCCGCACTGATTAAAGTGGGGCGTGGATCTTCTTTTGTACCTAGATTTATTTCTCCGAGTTCATCCACGGTGGTAGAGATACCCTCTTCAAATACAGGAGGAGCATCTCTGAGATCTTCCTCTTCTTCTTCATAATGTGTTATTTCTTCCATTTCTACTTGCATAGTAGATGATAAAGTATAATTTTCATGATCAGAAGAGATGTCAAAATTTTCACATCATGAAGAAGAAGCTTACATTTCCAACCCGATTGATGATGAAGGGTCTTCTTTGGGTAATAAAGAGGAGATGATGGGTTCAGAATCGACATCATTTCTCACCTTTGATGTTGCTATAACTTCTTTTAGCCTAATTGGCGAAGTATAGACTTGTTGGATTTCAACAGATGAAATGAAGACATCACCATTTGGACATTCAGCACTGCTTGGAGAATCACCAATTTCTCCCATGTTGTCTAGCTTGATTGTCGTAATTGACATTATGGATCTTTTTGTAAGAGTATTTTGATTTGGTTCTATCCTGTCAATTTGACTGATAGGAAACACATAATCTGTACTCACATGCGCAAATGGATTTACTGGAATCTTTTCCAAACCATATGGAGCATTAATTTTGGTAATCTCCTTTGTTGTGGATTTCTCCCTTCCCTTCATGTGATAGAATTTTGACTCAATGTATTGAGACTCACATGTCTTGAACTGGGCCTTATCACTATACAATGTCCCAAATTGACCATCGAAACAATATTTGAGACATTGATGGTATGATGAAGGGATAGACGCATGTTGATGTAGCTAGTGTCTTCTAAGCAGGATGTTGAAGGCTGAGTCTTGATCAACAACCCTGAAATCTGAATTAGATACAAGATATCCAAAATTAGTTCTGAGTGTAACTTCTCCAAGTGGTTCTTGTTCATTTTTATCATATCCTTCTAACATAATGGTAGAAGGAGATACATCAGATTCTGTGAGGCCCAATCGATGAAGTGTACGAATGGGCATGAGGTTGACTCCTGAACCATTGTCAATGAAAGCTCTTCAGACGTCTACTCCATTTACCTTTCTAGATAAGTAGAAATGTATAATATGCCCATGCACAACATCATCTTCATCTTCATTAGTAAAAGATATTATTGCATGGCATTCTGAAAGATTATTCTCTATGTGATATACTTCAGCTGCAACAATTTCAGTTTCAAACTCCTGAGGACTTGACAAAGCCTCGTTGAGTGCCTCCCAAAGATCTTTTGACAAATTAGAAGCATCCAGAATTGATAACTTGGCTGGTACATGGGCCAAGTGTTTAAATACATCATACTTTTTATCCAGAGGTCTGTGTTTCATAACAGGAACATGTGGTTTAACAGGTGCCTTGGAAGTTTATTCTTTGGAATTTGACGCATCTTGTACCAGGATAGGAGTTGGTAATACTCCTGGATTTGGAAGATTAAACCAATTAAGTCTATTTACTTGCTGATAGGAAGAAGATGGAACCTTCAACCGGTCTTCCAAAATAAGTGTACCAGGACTGAATTTTCTATTGGTGTAAGAACTTTCCTGTTCTTACTGAGCTCGTTGAAGGGATCTACCACAAGTTTCTGCTGTGTACATTGTTTTAACAGGGATAGAATTGGAATAGTGGCTTATGAAAGATCCACATCTTCCCCTATATCATGAGCCTCTGGAACTTCCTCTGATTCCTCTGTTTGATACAGAGAATTCAGGCTCATCAAAATCGAAACTGTGATTGGCATATGGATCTGTTAATTGAATCATATTAACAGAACTGAAAATCAACTCATCATCCAATGAGGATTCTTCCTGACTAACCAATTTTGGATGTTCCGTTTGGTGGGGTGGTGCCCATTGATTTTAAGTAGATTTCATGAAGTCTACTAGAGTCAAAGACAACTTAGGTTTTGACACATACTCATCTTCTTCTGATTCTTTTTCTTTCTTTGAATCATGCCGTTTCTTTAAGGACTTTCCCTCTGAAGAGGATTTTTTTGGGGCATTCATGGAAGAAGGTATAATTGGTTTCTTCAATTGTGTTCGAAAAATAGCATGATTTTGGTTGATCGTCTTTCTGAACATCCAATCATCATATTTTTGTGCATTTTTTCTTTTGACTTCTTTCCACTCACCTTCCTCCTCTAGAACTGTAGCAGTGACACATGCTACCTGAGATGAAGAGCCTTTCAGTTTGACTTGTCCCGAGTCGACCATCTTTTGCAGGAGGTCTTTGAAGAAAAAACACTCCTGGATGGGATTCCCCAACATTTGATGAAAGGGGAAATAATTGGGACGGTCTTAAACTCCTTCTTTGTTTGGCCTCTTGGGCTTTGCCAGCTGAACCAAATTATTCTCTAGGGCCGAAATGAAGTAAACATGAACTTTTTCATTTCAGAAAGAGTGTTTTTTTCTCTTCAAATCCTCAAATTGTTTTCGTCTTTGATCTTTTTTATCATCTTGACGAAACGACCTTTTTTTGCGCTCAAGAGGTGGAGCCCTTCGAAAAGATAAAGGTTTTGAGGTAGAAGCAGGTTCAAGTGCTTGTTTAAGCATAAATGTAGCAGTTTCTGCTTTACCCATTCTCCTTCCTAGAGCTGATGGAATTACACGAGATTTAGCCTTAGTCTGTATAAGATAAACTTCAATTTGTTGAGCGATTTGAGTAAGGTCTCAAAACCCACCTGTGTATTTCACAGGGATCAGGGGTGTGCGTAATTCGTCATGCAGATTTTCCAAACAGATTGGAAACAGTTCCTCTTGAGGGAGTGCTAATCTCGGGGAATATGTTAATCCCTTCCAGTGAGCAATGAAAACAGAGACTCTTTCATTCTCCCATTTCTTACAGTTTTTAAGATCGAAAACTGTTGTCTTTGGAAAAGTTGAGATGAATTGAAGAAGAAATCATTGAAGGAGATCTTCCCTTCCGATAATTGACCGGGATTTCAAGCTTGCGTACCAGACAAAGGATGGTCCTGGAAAGGTTCGCATGAAGCATCTGAGTTTCACTGCTTCTTGCTCCTCCGGAGTTCCCATCATAGGATCTCAATAAGACACGTAATGCGTCAAATGCTGTTCAGGGTCGCCTGATCCATTGAAAATAGGGAATACAGGGTTCCCAAAATTTGATGGAGGAGAGATTGAATCTACCCATTTAGGGTAAGCATTCTTTTCCGGTTGAACCTGTGCACACTTCCTTTCTATAGTCTCAAACTAAGTTGTTAATGACTCAATGGTAGTTATTAACTTTTGAGAAACATCTGGTTGAACTTGAACTTGGGTAGGTGCAATGAGTGGAGTCTAGACAGGTATGGTAGCTGGTACTGCAACTGATGGAAGCACTGCTAATTTTTGTTGCACTTTACCCTTAGGATTAGAGTTGTGAGGGTGTACTGATAAAGGAGGATATTCTTGATCTATCTCAGTAGCTGCAACAAACTCCCTTGGCTGAGTGACTCCAGCACGCTTAGGAGGAAAACTACCTTGAAGTAGTTCTACGTTCAACCTTCTCAATTATTTCATTTCTTCCTCCTATTGCGCAAATCTTTTCTCTAGTGAGAGCAATTGGCATTCTCCATAGGAAGGGTATGTAACCTTATTATTTCCCTTCCCCTTGTTTGATCCCTTTCGGAGAGGGGGAAGTGGGTTATTTGAAAGAACACCCAGATTCTGGGTAAAGATTTGATTTTGTGTATGCACACCTTCTTCATTTGTGTTTGTTCATACAACTTCCTGATCAGGAACTTCTTCATTTGAGTCCCTTGAGTGATCCCCATCTGGTGGATCAGAAACAATGGCATCGATGACATTGATTGATTCATAACGCATCGCATCCCTTCTATCAGCATTTCTGTGATATTGTCTTTGTCCATGTCTTTGATGAGACATTGCCTTTTGTTGAATCAATCCCTCAGGAACTTCTTGAAGAACCGTAATTTGGAGAGAATCTCCTGATAATTTGGCTCTTCGTTCCTTTTGAGGCTTCTTACCCAATCGAGAAAAGACCAAATTTCTCTGAGGATGGGATTCATGATTTGAAAAAGTCCCCTGTCTGGTGTACTGGGGATGTTCCTGCTGTTCCCGCTCAACTCCTCAAATCCTATTTGTTGATTTTGAGGGTTGGTTTAAAAGAGTCCCCGGTATGGCAAGCTGGGGTGGCTCTTGACATGCTATGTCTGAGACTTTCTTAAAATCTATCCTAATCTTATAGACCTTAGTCCGGAAATTAGATGGATGCATCAACCTGTATCCACTTTTATCACCCGGTTTGAAAGACCATTAGATGATTTCTGACACTTCTTTTACTTGATGGTGTACTTGCCCCATATGAGAGGCATGTTCAATATTCTCATTTGATTGATGCAGGTGTAATTCAAAAACTCATTCTCTGTATTCTTGATTTTGAGAGGAACTAGTTGAGTCTTGTTCTTGGGAAAGCTTTTGATTACAAACAAAGCCCATTGACTGTGGCTGGCCATGGGAAATAACATTGCATGAGACCATTTTTTGGCGGGCTTTACTGACTGGATAGAACCGTGAAATGTAGTGCTCCATGAACACCCCATACTCTGAAATGAATACCAGATGGGGAATTGACAATTAACTAGCGCAATCTTCTTAGTGCAGCAAGGCATGAATGCTGAAGGGCTCTCTGCTACTTTTCAGCCTTCGGATATCGAGAGACTGATAAAGATGCCAAATCAATCTGACGTTGTAACACTTATATTATCTTAAGATGATTTTCATATTCATCATAAGATAATACTTTATTTTTCAAATGACAAAGATTTTTCCATATGTTGAGACAAATATCATGAATCCCATCTTCCATTAACATCTCTGGAATGTCATACTGAGAGTCATCCAGAGGCCAAAACATAACTGGCACTTCACCTTTCGCCATTTGTTTTCTCATGTTCAGTATTTCCTCTTTATCATTCAATGAAGATTCTTCTACCTGATTTGACCAGAGTCGGTGCTTCCTTGTTGCTTCATCGGATTCAAAAATATTTGTAGAGAAATCACTGATCAAACTAGAAGATGCATGACTTTAGGGTGGTTCAGAGAATGACCTACACCCTATTCTATCTTCCGATTGAGAAAGTATTTCACCTGCTAGTGATGATGCATCAGACATGACTGGTTTCGCATTTGAATGTGCCTCAAGATAAGAGGGCTTTCTCAGCACTACATTGTCCATTGGAGTATTTTCCGGGCAATTTACATCACTACTACAGAGAGGACTTTTGCAGCAAAATTCATCATCATGGGGAGGACCACCATGATGGGTTACATCAAAAGATGAGATCTCTTTCTCCTTGGTCTTCTGACCACACAGATGGTTCCTGTGGCTCTCATATGAGATAAAAATTCAAGATCGACCAAATTTTCATGAAGAATGCCTTCATGAGGAAGTGTTTGTTGAAGACCTTCAGAATTAATGTTCCCACTATTGGGAAATGAGGGAGTAGAGTCTTGAATTCCAATAGATAACTTTCTGAGGGCTTCAAGAACTCCAGCATCGAGGAAGGCCTTATTACAGATTGTCTCTTGATCTTCTGACTGTACTGGGCGGGTCTTCTTCTTAGAGGCCTTCTTACTCACCTTGGAAACCACTTGTTGACGAAAGTGGCTACTCTGAGCAGGTGTATGTGCCTGATCACGAAATATGGCCAAGTTAGGCTGACGATCTCCACTCAAATCAGGGGTATGTGCCTGACAGGGTTGTCCGAATGATATGGAGGAGTATGCCCCACAGCCCTCTTGGACTGGAACATATGTGTGTTTCTATTCCAGAGTGAACTGGTGATGTTTCACTCCACTGGTAGGGATAGATTTATGTGTCTTTTCCTGAGATGCTACTGATGCTGTTATAATATCCTGGAAAGCATCCAAAATATGAGCAGGGATTTTCTTCTGCTCTTTCACCATTGATAAAATATGCTTGGTGACTTCATCTGTCGAAACGGGGATATACATCCATTCTGTGCTTGGAGTAGGTTTATGTGCCTGCTTCTATCCTCCTTTTCCTGTTAGTGAATCCTAACAGCACTCAAGTGTGGGGGCAGAGAGTTGAGTCTGCCTCCTGTTTGTCACTGGAGCTTTCCGACTAACTTCTCCGTGTGTTACCAAGCGAGACTGTTGGTATGCTTGATTAATACTAGGAGGTGTATGTTCCTACTGATTGCACTTCGCTGAACATGGTTGACGAGCTCCATCATATGTAGTCAGACGAGCCTGCTGACTAGATAATGATGTATAAACAGGTGTATATTCCTACCTATAGTACTCCACCGGAATTGCCTATCGGGATTGACGTGATACTGCCAGACGAGTCTGCTGGAAAATGGAATTAAAAAGGGCAGGTGTATGTGCCCGCTCGTTTCTTGCCACCATGTTAGGTTGGTGGACTTCTCCGAAGATGGCAGAGATGAGAAACTGCTCATTGTTGACCGGATTCCGCCTCTGGCAGTTTGTCTTGCCTGCTCGAGTTCAAGGAACCCGAGCCGAATGCCTGGAGTCGGTACCCTCATCATGTTGAGGGTGTATTTCTGCACAATTCTGGCGGTGATTGTTAATAGGATCCCTCAATATGGACTTCTGATTCATTGAATTAAGGCCCTGAGGGACTTGCTCATTCAACTCCCCAAAATATGGGAGTTAATGGTGATTACATTCTGGGGATAACGACCCGAAACAGTTGGAGACGGTAGTTAGCACCGCCTGTTTCTTGATCACTGGTCGTTGTTGTCTGGACGACCAGGTTGAATTGTTCACTTGGAGGGCTTGTCGACCAGCCTCCAGAGTTGGAATGATACCGTGTTGATGGTACTCCTTAACCAGCGCATTTGATACCCAGCGTTGAGTATGTTGAGTATGTAATGTCATCATCAGAGTGGATGACGATCCAACAGGAGTAGCAGCAGTGGCATTTGCAGCAGCGGTATTCACAATAGTGGTATTCATAGGTGTGAACTTGAGAGAAACCCTTTATGAAAATGTAGAAAATCTAGAAAAAGAGTTCATGTTTTATGTAACAGACGTAATCAAGAAAAATTCAACCACTACATCATTTGGATGAGTAAAAATGTCAATGATTGTTTTGTTGGCCCTCTCATTGAGTTTTAAATATGGGCCTAACTAATAAGAAAAAGATTATTTTAACTTGGTTAAGGATTTATGTCGGTTTCACCATATTTTTGTTTCCCTCTATAATTGGGGATGACCTTATTGATTGAAGGTTCAAACATTCCAATTGGTTTCTAACAGGTTTGTTCGTAGAACCGGAAACATCAAATGATTCCATATCCATTTGGACCTACTTTCCAAAGGTAGGCGCTCATTAGTTGTGGACTGATGAGGCTTAGGAATTTGCATTGGTCGAGAGGATGGGAGGTCGGACTCATCACACCTTTTTGAGTTGAATTATTGTCTACTCCGGGACTATCTTTATAGATTTAAGTTATGTTCGTGAATCCTTATTACATTACCAAGTATAAAATGAGCTTTCCTTTAGTCTGAAAATCAATGATTGATATGTAAGAAATTCAAAGAATCTTTTATATGTATTCAAGGTTCTTCATCGATGAATAATCATCTGTATTTGTTAGAGATTTTTAGTTTATGGTATCCTTAAAATACATAAAAGTATCTTGGTCACTATGATGACCATACTGGTTTTAAAGCCAGTCATTGGGGAACTTGAAGATTATTATCATTTAGGAGGACATGGATTATTTCAGAATTGGGATCATACTCATTGATGGGCTACCTACGTATCCTTTGTTTTGGAAAATGAATCATAACCCACGTAGTTCGAATAAGGGAGTATGATGGTTATGCAAGATTCATGGCTAAAAGAAAGAAGTCATGATTACTTTTACACTCTAAGCTCACGTGAGTCATGCTCGGTGTGAGAAACAAGAGGTATTGGTGAAACCAGACAATTGTGCCACAAACGATGCAATGATGTGGGGATTATGTGTTTATGACTGCCCAAAATAGATGAGGATTAAGATTTACTTCAGGAAAGAAATCCAGGAACAGGGTCAATAAAGGTATATGTACTTTATGGAGATTTGGATACTCTAATCTTGGGGCTTACTACTAAGGAAGATTCCCAAGTTAGGAGTGAAATTATTATTGGGTTTTACTCCTGCTAAAGAATCCCCAAATCAAAAGTAAATTAGAAATAGTTAAGAGAAATTAAGACTGGGGAATACTCATGAAAAGGAGGCCCAGTTTAAGGGACTTGGGTCTTACTCATAAAGAGGATGCCCATATTTGAGACTAGGGCTTACTCCGGAAAAGGATGCCTGGGTTAAGAGAATTATGGTTGGGGATTACTCCTGAGGAGGATGCACATATTTGAGACTGGGTCTTACTCCTGAAAAGGAGACCCATGTTAAGAGAATTATGTTTTGGGATTACTCTTGAGGAGGATGTCCATATTTGAGACTAGGGCTCACTCCTGAAAAGGATGCCCGGGTTAAGAGAATTATGGTTGGGGATTACACTTGAATAGGATGCCCATATGTGATACTGGGGATTACGCCTGAAAAGGAGGCCCATGTTAATAGAATTATGGTTGTGGATTACTCCTGAGGAGGATGCCCATATTTTAGACTGGGGCTTACTCTTGAAAAGAGGCCCAGGTTAAGGGAATTATGGTTGGGGCTTACTTTTTAAGAGGATGCCCATATTTGAGACTGGGGCTTACTCCTGAAAAGGAGTCACAGGTTAAAAGAATTATGGTTGGTAATTACTCTTTATGAGGATTCCCATATTTGAGACTAGGGATTACTCTTGAAAAAGAGGCCCAGGTTAAGAGAATTATGGTTCGGGATTACTCCTAAGGAGGATGCCCATATTTGAGACTAGGGATTACTCCGGAAAAGGAGGCCCAGGTTAAGAGAATTATGGTTGGGGCTTACTCCTGAGGAGGATGCCCATATTTGAGATGGGGGCTTACTCCTAAAAAAGAGGCTCATGTTAATAGAATTATGGTTGGGTCTTACTCCTAAGGAGGATGCCCATATTTGAGACAGGGTCTTACTCCTGAAAAGGAGGCCCAGGTTAAGAGAATTATGGTTGGGGCTTACTCCTGAGGAGGATTCCCATATTTGAGACTGGGGATTAATCCTGAAAGGAGGCCCAAGTTAAGAAAATTATGGTTGGGGCTTACTCCTGAGGAGGATGCCCATATTTGAGACTGGGGCTTACTCCTAAAAAGGAGGCCCAGGTTAAGAGAAATATGGTTGGGGCTTACTCTTGAAGAGGATGCCCATATTTGAGACTGGGGCTTACTCCTGAAAAGGAGACCCTGGTTAAGAGAATTATGGTTGGGGCATACTTCTGAGGAGGATGCCCATATTTGAGACTTGTGATTGGGGATTATTCCTGAAAAGGAGGCCTAGTTTAATGATTCTCTCATCTTAAAGGATGAGGTTGAATGAATGAAATCTCAATCTTTAGTGACATAAAGATCTATAAATCACTAGATTTTTGAGAGATGTTCCATGGAGTTCCTTTCAGATAAGGAATCCAAATAAAGAAATCATGCCATAAATGTATTTTAAGAGTGTCTTGAAGACTAAATCTTGTATAGGAGAAGTGGAATGGCATAAGAGGGGTGAAGTGGGCAAGAATGGCACCCAAAAAGGTAGGGGCGTGCAAGTCCTGGCAGGTGCGCAGGTACTGCGTGGGCGCACAAGTCCTGGTCACGCAGGTATACCTGCGCGACACATGGGTACTTGCACGATTTTCAGTCTTTGTGTAATACTTGGGTGAGACTTGGCTCAAACCATTGGTATTATCCCTAGAGGATTTCCAAAAGATAGCGCGCAAGTTCTGATGAAGAAGTAGGGCGGTGCGCAAGTGTTTTCATTTCCCTTAAGGGTAAAACACTTAGGTGCGCAATTGTTAGTGAATTTTAACACTTAGACCTTACTCCTCCTGTTTATACCTTCCATTCTAGGTAAATAATTACATTAGAAGAGTTTAGAAGACTTGAAGAAGATACTTGGGCGTTCATAGCTCTGTCTGTGAATTCTGAAAAAATTCCCCCCAAATGGGGGGTCCACCAGGGGTATTTATAAGCTGGAGAAGACCCAGGGTGGTTATCACCTAGGGTTCTCAAGTGACTTGCGCAACCAACTTCGGCGCGCAGGTGTACATGTGCGACCATTGCGGCACGCAAGTATACTTGCATGACCATTGTAGAACTTGCGCGACCCTTATGTAATGTTTTTATTATTCATTCCTTTGTCAATTTTTTTGATATTTGTCTAAAGGTTGAATCAATTTGAGCTCAGATATTCCCCTTTTCCAATATTTATATTCAATGATGAAAGGAGTGTCAACAATGTGTTATTCTACTACCTTATGTTTTTTTAAACCAATGATATTTTAAATCGGCATAGATTTATGGATTTGAGGCCATAAATTTTCTATTTATTATTCACTTTTTTGTGATTGATGACCTCAATCACAACCAATAAATATTTACGTTTTACCTCTAATTATATGTCTATAATTTCCACCAATGTTCTTCTATTCAAAACCCTAATTTGGTGGGAACTTTTTCATTTCCCTTTCCCTCTTATTAAGTCTTAATTTTGTTTACCTTATTTTAGATGTGTGTCTTCCACAAAGGAATTTTCTATTTTAGAACATTTATTTTCGAAGAAAAATTTCAAATTGTGAGGACGCAATTTATTGAAGGAAGTTAGAATGTAACACCCTGGTATTTCATAGTACGTTATCTCTTTAATGTAATTCAATAACTTGCGCCACATGCAACACTGAGTTCGATCACACCATGACTTAACAAACTAGTCGTTCAAAAAGAAATTATGAATATTATTAATGGAATTTTATACTCCATATAATCATAAAATCCAAATTATTTTTTTCTTAGACATAATATAATAACAAATTCAATTTTCAGATAAAAAGCATTTTTTAAAAAATTCAATTTTTCCACCTTTTAATGGAGAACCCTTTTTAAATAAAATATTGAAACTTTTATATATTCAATTTAAAAAAATATAAACTTCTTATTTATAATTGGGACATTAAAATTTAGTTTGGGTAAATTTTTGGTGTTTTTATGATAACTGTTGTATTTTGATGGACAGTGAAAAATACTAAATTTTAGTTGAAAACAACCTTCTAATAAAAAAAATTATAGTGTTAAATTGTACATTTGAATGGTTTTAAAGTATAATTAGACTATAGTTTTATCACTTAATTCAATGTTGGTCATCAGATGTAATTTTACATTTAAATTGGACATAAGCACATATCAATCTTCTGATAGTTTTTATTTCTCAAAAACCCACTTTCTAGTTTTCAAAAAGGGAATTAATTTTAAATTAATTAATAAAAATTGTATGTTTTGAATTTGGGAAAATATACATCATTTTTGAATTTGAAATATCAAAATTACCTTTGGCTGATTTTTTTATATTTTCTGAAAACATTCAATTTTTGATGAATAGTGAAAACACCACATTGTAGATAAAAAATGAATTTTTCATTTAAATAATTATTTCTAATTTATACTAAAGTCAAAATAGATACATAATACATATATCAGCCTAATTTAATTCATTGGAGTAATTTTATAATAATATTAGATATATAGAATTTTATTGATCTTTTTTATCGTCTCCTACCCACCTTTAAGGCACATTTGCAAATTTTCATAAAACATAATTTTACCGCTTCTGTGAATTTAATTTCAAAAATATAAGATATATGGTAGACATAATTAAGTAAAATTTGGTTCAATAAAATGAAAATTATTTTTGGTGAATAGTATCTTTTGAATTTTGTTTATCACAGATAAAAATAAATAGGGTAATTAAAGGTAAAAATGATATTATAATTACCCCAATACATGTCTTAATTATATTGGATAAGTGTGTTTCAACCAAAATATACCTTAGGAATAGAATATGATTCTTTTTTATCCAAATGGATTAGATTAGGATATTTATTATTATTTTATTTAAAAAAGAGTTAAAAATGTTAAATTCAATGTTTAATGACTAAAACATTTTGAATATTGGGTTATTCGTAAGATAAATTTTACTATAAATATCCATTAGAAACATAAAAATATTTCCTAAATCATGGTATTTTATTTATAATTTTTTGAAGTTAAATAATGAAATTTATTTATAACACAATTATGATGCATTAATCACCTTATTAATGAATGATTAAAATAATTGATTTTATAAATATCAAAATAAATGTAAATTAAGACTTTTGATACCATACATGAATTTTCATGGTGAATATAACATGTTATGGTTTATTTATTTTATTTGATTCTACGAAATAATATTTTTATGTCTTTCACAAAAAAATCAAATACTAAATAGTATCAAATTTGACATAAATGAGTTTTTAAAACAAATACTATATTATTAAATTATATGATATTCCTAAAAATATAAGATTCAGCCAATGGAATTATATAATGATAGGTGTGTCATTAATGAACCACCTAGGGTTTGTTTTTCATTTTATAGTAATCTTATTAACCATTTAATATTAAAAGGTAAGAAGACATGGTAAAAGTTAAACCTTTTAACTAAGAGTTAAATATAAAAGATAAGGTTAATATGGTGACCTAAACTTGTCTAAAACCTATTGGTTGAGTGTATTTCAACCCATACCCACCTTATACTTGAAATAAATCCATTTTTATCCATTAGAAACAGAAAATTATTTTATAATAAAATAATTTTTCAAGCATTTCCTAAAGTGACCCTCACCTCTCTCATGAAAGGGTACTTACCCTTCTCTTAATTTCACACATCCAAATCCATTTTCCATGGAAAACCCCTGCTCAAATATCCTCCAAACTACCCACAATTAAATATAGATACCCTAATTTTATCATAAATCCATCCTTAATATCCCTTTTGATCAAATCAAAAGGAATCACTCGAGGAAGAGGTAATTATTTCATCACCTCTTTAAAAGTTCTCTTTTTTCCATTTCCTATTTCATTGTAGTTTCTATAAAAAAATAATAGCTCCAATAACTTATACATATTAAAATGTTATTATAAATACGGTACAACCATATTCATTATTCTATCAATCCTATGAATGATAAAGTAACCATATGTGTGTACGTACAGCTTACCGTCTCCACGTCGTGGTGTAGTTTGTTATTCAACACTTCATTATTTTGATGGGTATAATAATGAGTATAATTGATGTAAATAATAAATATAACATGTAAATGATTCTGTATATATATATATATGTATATAAATAATATACCATCCAATTATATACAATTTCACTATCAATAGAATAATATTGTCGCTCGTGCGTACGTATGGCTTACCGTCTCCACGACGCGATGAGATTTCATTTCCCATTGTAACCATTCAAGAATAATTTTCATTTGATGATTTAAAAATAATATTTAAGAACATAATATAATTATGAATATGAATCAAATACATCATATCCATAACAAACATTACTTGTGTAACAAAATATATAAAGGAAAATGAATCTGTTAACACCCGAAACAATAATACTACTGAAATATTATTAAAATAAATATTAAAGGATCATATATGATATCATATTATGTATGTGGTTCTTGTATAATATAATAAAAATGATTTAACTATTATACAAGTGGTTAGCATACCCTGTATAACGCCCCAACCCCAGTTACCCAAAGTCGGTGCATTATTACATAACATTGGCATGATCACAAAAGATCAACTCTCAAAAGACCGATTAGTTTAGTAGTCTTGGAAACACTAAATATATTCATAAGTCTTAAATTACATCATAAAGTAAAAAAAAACTACAACAACATACTGTCTTCATATCCCCTCATACTATTCCTCCAGATCATTCATAAATTACTTCTTCACACCCTAGGAAAAATAAAACATTGAAGGGGGTGAGCTCAGATGCTCAGTAAGGATAACAATATAGAAAAAACTTTCATAAATAAGCATAAACATTTAAGGAAATTTATAGCTAAAACAAAAGCCTTTTAAAATTGAAATTCATAATAATATGGAAAATATAAAATTAAATAATTCCATTTACTTATTCACATGGATATTCTACTAGTCAAATAACCACATGAAATATCAATAAATATTTTTACAATGATGGAATGCATAATGCCATACTATCATACCCACATAGTCAAGGCTCCGTGCCAAGACTAAAAATAAGATTTTTTCAAGTCATTGTGCCAAGACACTAGTTTATCTCATGAGACCTTCCGATCCATCGAGGAGCTATAGCGGGCTCCACCCGTCACTTACTAAGTCCAACGCATTCCTCATATGAACAGGTTTAAACATAACATAAACATTCGTATTAAAACTAGCATACGAAATGTCAATAATTTCTCCATAAACCATGAATGGTATAAAAATAGCACATCCACAGTCAAACATAAATCATTCAATACAATATGAAAGATTTTATTGGGACAGATTAACCTCAATTGATAATAATTAAGTATATTGACGTAGATAAAAATAATCATCAAAACTATATGAGAAAAATATCCCCTTTTACTTGAACACAATTAAAAGTCACACTATTTTTCTAGAAGCCATTTAAAAATAGATTTTTGAATCAAAGTTTCCCATACCACGTTAAAATATTTAAAAGTAATTTTATTTTTAAAACATTAATTTCCATATAAATAAATTCATAAAACCAATTTTAAAACATGGAAATTAATATGAAAGATTTAGAATAATAAATCTTTAAAACATTTTAAAATGATATTTTAGTTAGAGTTCCTAACGAAAAGAGAGAAACTTGAATACAAATAATTGAGGAAATAAAAACATTGTAATATCATGAGAATAAACTTATTCATGATGTACTATGTCAAATTACATTATATACACCATATAAAATTGATTTGGTGCATAACAACAAAGGAGTCTCAATGGAATGTAGATTGAGATTAAATCTCTCTTAAAGACCGTATCCTTAGGTTAAGGATAAATCAACAACATAATCATGTGTGAAAAATATAAATACACTCAATATGATTGGATATTCATTGTAAAACAATCAAATGACATTCACACATATTCTTGTAAAAACAACACTAATAAATTAGATGTTTAACTCAAAAAAATGAAGATTGAGTTAAAATTACTCTTATTAAGTTCCTATCGATGACTTGAGAATTTATCAATGGAGTGATTATGTGTATAAAAAGTATATTCACAGAAATGGGAGTGGAAATTATGACATAAGAAAATTAATAGTGATTCCACACATAATCTTGGAGTAAAATAATCAATGAAGTATGCGTAAAGCTGAATGAGTGGAAATGAAATTTCAAATCCCCTTATCAATTTGGTAACTTACGACACACAAACCCATGAGATAAGGATAATACAATGATTATGTAAATATCCATAAATTAAATTATATTACACAATGAATACGATCATGGGCAATACACACACCACATGCAATAAATAAGTGGTGAACAATGGAAATCTCACGGAATTAAAAGTGAGATAAGAAAACCCTTACTTAGTACTTTTTCCTTAGTCGAGGGTAGGTTAACCTACTGTATAATGGTTAAATAATTGTTATTGAATTATACAAGAATCATATACATTAATATTATATGATATATGATCTTTTAATATTGATTTTTTAATAATATCTTAGTATTATCGTCGTTTCATGTGTTAACGGATTCGTTTTCCTTTATTTTATTTGTTATGTGAGACATACTTTTTATGGATGGTATGTATCTTATTCATATCAATAATTATATCATGTATCTAAACATTATTTTTAATCATCAAATGAAATTTATTCTTGAATGGATATGATGGGGAAATAAATCTCATCGCATTCGTGGAGACGGTAATCCGTACGTACGCACGAGAGACAATATCATTCTTTTTATATTAAAATAATAAATAATTGGATGATATATCATATATAAAGAATAATTATCATGTTATATTTATTATTTACATGAATTACACGTCATTATTATTCCCATCCAAATAATAATATATTGAATAACAATTACACCACAACGTGGAGATGGTAGGTCGTACGTACACACGTATGGGGACATGTCATTCAAAGGATGGATAGAATACTGAATATGGTTGTACCATATTTATAATAACATCACAATATATATAATATAATGGATTTATTATTTTATAATGGAAATAACAAAGAAATAATAAGTGGAAGAAGAAAGGAACTTGAAAGAGGGTGGTGAAATCATTACCTCTTCTTCAGGTTCTTCCTTTTGATTTGATCAAAAGGGATCCATAAGTTGGCTTTCTGACCAAAGGAGGGACTCTAAGATGAATTGAGGGAAGTTGAGAGAATATTTTGGTAGAGATTGGCCGAACCAAAAGGGTGTGAATTGGAGAGAAGGGGGAGTTCTCTTTTATAAGAGGAGTGAGGGGCACCTTAGAAAAAACTAGAAATATTATTTTATAATAAATTCATATTAGGTTTATAATGGATCCAAAGTAAATTATTTAAATTATAAGGTGGTGATAGGTCGAAAAAAACTCAACCAATATGTTTTATACAGGTTTGGGTCACTTTATTAACCTTATCTTTTAGTTTTAACTCTTAGTTAATTAGTTTGACATTAACCATGTCACTTTGTATTTTTACATTATATGGTTAATAAACTGACTATAAACTTACAAGAGACCTCCAAATGGTACATTAATAATACAACTATCATTATATAAGTCATTTGGATAAATATTATATTTTTAGGAATATAATATCAATTAATAATATAATATTTGTTTTAAAAACTTATTTATGTCAATTTTGACACTATTCAATAATTGATTTTTGTTAAAGTCTTAACAACATTATTAATTCAAACCAAATTCATTTAATCAATACTAACATGTAATTTTATCCAATAAAATTCGTGTATGTCATCAAAACTTTCAAATTATATTTATTTTAACATTTATAATACAAATTAATTGATTCTTTCATTAATAAGGAAAATACTACATAATTATTGTTTCATAAATATATTTAATTATTCAATGTCTAAAAATTATAAATAAAATACCATTATTTAGGAAGTATTTTTATATTTCTAATTAATATTTATAGTCGAAAATATAACAAAGATAACTCTATGTAAAAATTGTTTTTCTAAAAGATATATGCTTATGTCATTTTTGTATTTACTTTAATTAATTAATATAAGGTGTCATTATCACTTACAAGTGGATCCATGGGGTCCCAAAATCGACTCAAATATTCCCATGGTCGGAAATATTTCAAAAAATATGGTTATGACACGTTTTAGGGTAAATTAATATTATTATAGTATTATTTTTTACCCTTATTTACCGGTTTTACCCGTTAACCTTGGTAAATAAAATATTTACTGAAGTAATTATTCAAAATGTCCTAAAATAATAGTTACCTATTTAGAAAATTTGGAAATAATTATTCTAAATATGGAATCCATTTTTCCAAATTCAAAATACAGAAGTGGCGGAAATTTATTTAAAATTAATTCCCGCTGTCAAAACAAAAAGCGTGTTTTTATGAAATAATAACTATCAAAAGATTGACACTTGTTTATGTCCGGTTTAAATGTGAAATTACGTACAATGACAAAAATTGTATGAAATGGTAAAAATATATTCTAAATATACTTTAAAACAAATAAAATTCATAATTTATCACTATTAATTATTTCGATTAAAATAGTTGTTTTTAATTAAAACTTAGTAATTTTCACTATTCATCAAAATATGAATGTTATCAGAAAGGTACCAAAAATTCACCCTAAACTATTTTCAATATTATGAATCCAAAACATAACTCCATTTTTAAAGATAAAATGTATAAAATTTCAAAAATTGGGTATTACTATTCATAATGGCTTGTTTGATTGGTTGTGGTGTGTTAGAATCTCGAAGTCGCCTACAATGCAAGCTATTGCATTATTCAAAGGGAAACATACTGTGGAATATTGGGGTGTCAGATTATCCCCTCCTTCAATAAATTTTGTTCTCGCAATTTTAAAAATTGGGATTTGGAATATAATGGAATGTCCCACATCGGAAAAAGAGTCAATAAAACTATCACTTTAAAAGAAAGAAAGAGAAGTAAAAAGGTCACCCAAGATAACCTATACTAGGATTCCATGTAGAAAAACATGGATATAAATGATAAAATAAGTATCAAGTTATGATGGAGAGGAATAGAAAACATGATTAGGAAAAAGTTAACAACAAGAAAACCACAAACTTGTGATAGGATCGACAGTCATTAGTTTCCCAGTAGGAAAAGTAAATGGACAACATTTTTATTTTTTATTTTTAAGTTACATTACATAATGATGAGGAATTCATTTCTGAGATTGACTAAGAACATAAAAATATATACTTACTTTTTAAGTAAAGTTTTATTCATTAATAAATTTCTACTACTAACTCATTTTTAAATGATAAGTATTCCAGATGACTTGGTCACACTAGAAGAGATAGAAAAAAATTCTTATAGAATCACATGATCCACAAAGAATAAACTATATATTTACCTTTTCTTTAGATATTAATCAAAACCAAAATGGTTAGTATAAGATCTTATGATCCCCCAAAAGGTTATTCTATTAGAGAAAGAAACACTAATCTTAATTTCTAAAATTAAACCAACAATACCCCAAAGATAAATAAATAGCATTTAATAAACAATTTTCCTTAAAATCCTTCAATAAAATCCAAAATAATGTTGAAACCCAAAACTTAGAAGAATTTGGTTATTTAGTCTTCCACATTAAATGGTATCTTTAAATGACATCAACTACTCTTAAAGTCTCATACTTAAAATTAATTAACCTAATCACATATTCTCTATTATAGGTTAATCATTTCCATAAATAACCCAAATCACAATAAATCCCGAATAAAAACATAGATAAAAATCCACCATTACTCCTCAAATGAAATCCTATAGTATTCTATTTTCCGTGGGCATATAGTGTTCCCAAAAAAGTGAACATCTTCCAAAATAACATTTATCACTTAATCACCAAATCATTTCCCTATACTAAGGGTATTCATTTGATAAGACATAAGATCCAAAATCATCTTATTATTGATCAATAAAATCATTTAACTAAAAATAATAGTCATACTAACTAGGGACTTCACGTAGTCTAGTGGTAGGCGATGAATCCCAATCGCACTTTGGTTATGGGATCGATTCCCACAGCTTTGTCCAACGTGACGGGATGTCACATAGTCTGTGTGTTGTCCTTTTAAAAAAACTATATTTTATAACATTGCCAAAATGAGATAAATTCCATAAAATAACCATAAAATAATTTAACAACAAATGTTATCTCATACCTTACATTTTCATCCCAAAATATAATAATTTGTAATTGCCTCAAACCCAAAGATCATATAAAACCAAATGGTTATTTATAACTATATCCACAAGAGAAAAGATAATTCTTCCTCAAATATCATTCTCACATGATAAATTGCAAGGTTACACATATAAGAGAATATTTACCCAAAGTAATCTCAACAAAAAAAAGTACTAATACCTTTAAACATTTTTCCATACATTTATTTCCTCATAGGTTCTTCCTTGACCAAGAGGTCATCCTATAGAATAGGGCATTCACTCTGGTAATGGCCAGGTCCCCTACATTCACAGAAAATGACTGTAAATGGATTTTTGGGACCATTTTTATTTTCTTCCATAGTACTCTTCATTTTTCCTTGGAAATTATTCACTTTATGTCTTTCTTTACCACATGTAAAACATTTATTCGTTCCTTTGAGACACTTTCTTGGGTGTCTCCTTCCAAATTTCCTGCATGATAGAAATTTATGATTCTTTTCTCTATGGTCTCCACTGCTGGAGCTCTTATCATTCATCACCTTTCTCTTCTTTTTTGAGTCCTGGAATTGGTTAATATATATATTATTGATCATATTTTTGGAAAATTGATTTGGCATGAAGACGATATCTTTTACGCCTATCAACATTCCATTTTGTTTCTCATTACCACCATTATTCCCACCTTGTACATCATTCACAAAGTCACTATGTCTTCCTTGAAATCTAGCCAATTACAAAAACTAGAAATCATTGTGTGAGTAATAGTAGTCATAAAATCATTTAGAGAATATCATGTCACCATATTCTCAATTTGAAACACATTAGGATTAACCAAGGTCATTTACTCTCATCTTATATATAATACTTCAAATTGGTTTATAAAGAAAATGTAAATTATCCTAAGCATATCCCTCAAGAGTGTCTTAACCAAGAGTGCAGCAAGGCCCGTTGTCGTGCACCAGTTCCCGTTTGAGTCTATCTCAAAGCGGTGTTTTCAGGTTTTACCCCTAGATACATCTGTTCCAAATCTCCCTCTACCTGCTCGTATACAGAAAGGGGTGTATTTCTTGGAAAACTCACAAAATATATACAATACCAAAATTCTAAGAAGTTCTTATATACTAATCCTCAAAGCCTTTCTTAGGGATATGTGCTCTAATCCGAGGTTATCTAAATCTAGCTTCCAAGGTTTGTACAAATAATTCTCTGATACCAACTGTAACGCCCTGACCCCAGTTACCCAGAGTTGGTGCATTATTACATAACATTGGCATGATCACAAAAGATCAATTTTTGAAAGACCGATTAGTTTAGTAGTCTTGTAAACACTAGATATATTCATAAGTCTTACATTACATCATAAATTAAAAAAATTACAACAACATATTGTCTTCATATCCCCACATACTATTCCTTCAGGTCATTCATAAATTACTTCTTCACACCCTGGGAAAAATAAAACATTGAAAGGGGTGAGATCAGATTCTCAGTAAGGATAAAAATATAGCAGAAACTTTCATAAATAAGCATAAACATTTAAGGAAATGTATAACTAAAAAAAAGCATTTTAAAAATGAACTTTAGCATAATATGGGAAATATAAAATGAAATAATGCCATTTACTTATTCACATTGATATTCTACTAGTTTAATAACCACATGATTTATCAATAACCACTTTCATAATGATGTAATGCATAATGCCAGACTATAACCACATAGTCAAGGCCTCGTACCAAGAATACAAATAAGATTTTGTCAAGGCCTTGTGTCAAGACACTAGTTTGTCTCATGAGACCTACATATGCATCGAGGAGCTATAGCGGGCTCCACCCATCACTTACTAAGTCCAATTCATTCCTCATATGAACAGTTTTAAACATAACATAAACATTCGTATTAAAACTATCATACGAAATTTAAATACTTTCTCCACAAACCATGAATGGTATAAAAATAGCACATCCACAGTCAAACATAACTCATTCAATAAAATATGGAAGATTTTATTGTAACAGATTAACCTCAATTGAGAACAATGAAGGATATTGACATAGTTGAAAATAACCATCAAAACTATATGAGAGAAATATACCCTTTTACATGAACACATTTAAAAGTCACACTATTTGTCAAGAAGCCATTTAAAAATAGATTTTTGAATCATAGTGTCTCATACCAATTTAAAACTTTTAAAAGGAATTTTAATTTTAAAACATTAATTCCCATATAAATAGATTCTTAAAACCATTTTTAAAACATGGACATTAATGAGAATGATTTAGAATAATAAATCATTAAAACATTTTAAAATGATATTTTAATTAGAGTTCCTAACCAAAATAGAGACACTGGAATACAAATAATTGAGGTAATCAAAACATTGTAATATCATGATAATAAAGGGAATCATGATATACTATGTCAAAGTACATTATATACACCATATAAAAGTTATTTGGTGTATAACAACAAAGGAGTCTCAATGGAATGTAGATTGAGATGAAATATCTCTTAAAGGCTGTATCCTTAGGATAAGGATAAATCAACAACATAATCATGTGTGAAAAATATAAATACACTCAATATGATTGTATATTTAGTGTAAAAAAATCAAAGGACATTCACACATATTCTTGTAAAAACAACACCAATGAATTATATGTTTAACCCAAACAAATGGAGATTGAGTTAGAATTACTCTTATCAAGTTCCTATCGATGACTTGAGAATTTATAAATGGAGTGATTATGTGTATCAAAAGTATATCCACATAAATGGTAGTGTAAATTATGACATAAGAAAGTGAATAGTGATTCCACATATAATCTTGGATTAAAATAATAAATAAAGTATGCTTAAAGTCGAATGAGTGAAATTGAAATTTCAAATTGCCTTATCGATTTGGTAACTTACGAAACATACACCCATGAAATAAGGATCATACAATGATGATGTAAATATACAAAAATTAATGTATATTACACAATTAATACAATCATGGAAAATACACACTACGTGCAATAAATAACTGGTGAACACTGGAAATCTCACGGAATTAAAAGTGAGATAAGAAACCCCTTACTTTGTACATTTTCCTTGGTCGAGGGTAGGTTAAACTCATGTATAATGGTGAAATAATTTTTATTGAATTATAAAAGAATCATATACATTAATATGATATCATATATGATCTTTTAACATTGATTTATTAATAATATCTTAGTTTTATCGTCATTTTAGGTGTTAACAGATTCGTTTTCCTTTATATTATTTGTTATGTGAGACATATTTTTTAGGGATGGTATGTATATTATTCATATCCATAATGATATCATGTCTCTAAACATTATTTTTAATCATGAAATTAAATTTATTCTTGAATGGATATGATGGGGGAACGAATCTCATCGCGTTCGTGGAGACGGTAATCCGTACGTATGCAAGAGCAACAATATCATTCTTTTTATATTAAAATAATATATAATTGGATGGTATATAATATATAAAGAATAATTATCATGTTATATTTATTATTTACATGAATTAAACATCATTATTATACCCATACAAATAATAATATATGGAATAACAATTACACCACGACGTGAAGACGGTAGGCCGTACGTACGCACGTATGGTGACATGTAATTCAAAGGATGGATAGAATACTGAATATGGTTTTACCATATTTATAATAACATCAAAATATATATAATATACTGGAGTAATTATTTTAGAATGGAAATAACAAATAAAGAGGAAGTGGAAGAATAAAGGAACTTGAAAGAGGGTTGTGAAATCATTACCTCTTCTTCGGGTTCTTCCTTTTGATTTGATCAAAAGGGCTCCATAAGTTGGATTTCCGACCAAAGGATAGCCTATAGGATGAAGTGAAGGAATTTGATAGAATATTTTAATAGGTTTTGGCCGAACCAAAAGGGTGTGAATTTGAGAGAAGGGGGGGGGGTGCCCTTTTATAAGAGGAGTGAGGGGAACCTTAGGAAAAGCTAGAAGTATTATTTCATAATAAATTCATATTCGGTTTCTAATGGATAAAAAGTGAATTATTTAAAGTATAATGTGGGGATCGTTTGAAAAAAACTCAAACAATAGGTTTTAGACAGGTTTGGGTCACTTTATTAACCTTATCTTTTAGTTTTAACTCTTAGTTAATTAGTTTGACATTAACCATGTAACTTTGTATTTTTATATCATATGCTAAATAAACTTACTATAAGATTCCAAAAGACCTCAAAGTGGTTCATTAATAATACACCTATCATTATATAAGTCCTTTTTTCAATCATTAGATTTTTAAGAATAAAATATCAATTAATAATATAATATTTTTTAAAAAAAACTCATTTATGTCAATGTTGACACTATTCAATAATTGATTTTTGTTAAAGTCTTAACAACTTTATTAATTCAAATAAAATTATTTTAAGAAATAATAACATGTCATATTAACCAATAAAATTCTTTTATGTCATCAAAACTTTAAAATTATATTTATTTTAACATTTATAATACTAATTATTTGATTCTTTCATTAATAAGAAAAATACTACATCATTATTGTGTCATAAATATATTTTATTATTAAATGTCTAAAAATTATAAATAAAATACCATTATGTAGGAAATATTTTTATATTTCTAATGAATATTTATAGTTGAAAATATAACATATATAACCATATGTAATTTTTTTTTCTAAAAGATATATTCTTATGTCATTTTTGTATTTACTTTAACTTAATTAATATAAGGTGTCATTATCACTTACAAGTGTATCCATGGGGTCCCAAAATCGACCCAAATATGCCCATGGTTGGCAATGTATCAACCAATAGTGTAATGACAAATTGTGGGGTAAATTAATATTATTATAATATTATTTTCTTACCCTTATTTACAGGTTTTATCCATTAACCGTGGTAAATAAAATATTTACCGAAGTAATTATTCAAAATGTCTAAAAATAATAGTTACCTATTTATACAACTTGGACATCCTGATTCCAAATATGGAATCCATTTTTCCAAATTCAAAACACAGAAGTGGCAGAAAATAATTTAAAATTAATTCCCACTGTCAAAACAAAAAGAGTGTTTTTAAGAAATAATAACTATCAAAAGATTGACACTTGTTTATGTCCGGTTTAAATGTGAAATTACATCCAATGACCAACATTGTATTAAATGGTAAAAATATATTCTAAATATAATTTAATACCACTAAAATTCATAATTTATCATTATTAATTATTTCGATTAAAAATGTTGTTTTTAATTGAAATTTAGTAATTTTCACTATTCATCAAAATATGAAAGTTATCAGAAAAGTACCGAAAATTTACCCTATTCTATTTTCGATATTCCGAATCCAAAAATGAAGTCCATTTTGATAGATAAAATGTATAATGTTTCAAAAGGTGGGTATTACTATTCATAACGGATAGTTTGATTGGTTGTGGTGTGTTAGAATCTCAAAGTCGCGTACAATGCAATCTATTACTTTATTCAAAGGGAAACGTACTGTGGAAGCTTGGGGTGTTACACCCTCGATTAAGGAAAAGTACAAGTTAATGATTAATTTCTCAATCTCATTATTATATGAGATTTTTTATGTATATATTTACTGGGACATATTTATCATCCATGTCCATGTTTCATAAAAATGTTTTAAAAATGAATATTTTAAGGTTTTTTTGAATTGAATCTTTTGCAATATTAGCATTTTAAATGATTTAATGATTTCTTTTTCTAAATATTTTTAGTTAATTTCCATTTTTTTAAAATGATTTTAAGGATTTGTTTATATGTAAATTATTGTTTTAAAATGTTAATTCTTTTAAAAAGTTTAAAAGTGGTTTGGGACACTTTGATTAAAAAATATCATTTAAATGAATTTATAAATGTGTGACTTTTAAATGATTTCCCAAAAAAGGATATTTCTCTCAAGGGGTTTTATTGATCATTTTCAACTATATCAACATCCTATACTGAATATTATTCTTGATTGAGGTTGATTTATTATAATACAATATCCCATGTTGTATTGAATTAGTTATGATATGTTTGATAGTGGATGTGTTATTTTTATATGATTCGTGGTTTATGGTTAAAGTATTAACAATTCATATGCTAGTTTTAATACAAATGTTTCTGTTATGTTTCAACCTTTTCATATGAGTAATGTATTGGACATAGTAAGTGATGGGCAGGGCCCTCTATAGCCCCTAGATGCATCTATATGTCTCATGAGATAAACTAGTGTCTTGGCACAAGGCCTTAACAAAATCTTATTTATAGTCTTGGAATAAGGCCTTGACTATGTGGTTATGATGTCCAGCACTGTTCATTCTATCATTATGAAATTATCTATTGATGTTACATGTTATTATTCAACTAGTAGAATATTCGTGTGAATAAGTAAATGGAATTATTTTATTTATCTTTTCCATATTATGATGAAGTTTATGTTTAAAAGGCCTCTGTTTTAGTCTTATAAATTGCCTTCAATTTTTCTGCTTATTTATAAATTTTTCTACTATATTGTTACCCTTACTGAGCATCTGAGCTCTTCCCTATCTTATGTTTTATTTTCCTAGGATTCCAATAAGTGTATTATGATTGATATGTAGGGTTAAGCTAAGGGACTAATGTAATTCTCAATAGATTATGTATATTTTGTTGTATGTTAGAAAGTGTAATGTAACTTTAATGTATGTAATATATTTTCAAATACTTCTAAACTAATCGTTCCTTCAAGACTTGATTAATTGTAATCAATCCAATGTATTAAAATAATGCACTGGCTTCTGGATCTTTGGGATTAGGGAGTTATAATACCAACCTCAAGGAAAGACAATAATCCCCCTTTGATATTATTTTTTCATGAACTATCCTAATTACCCTGATACATTAATACCAAACCCGACTCTCACATATCCCAAAGGACTTTCTCGATCTCCATGGGTGGGAGACTAGAACCATGAATCATAAATAACATTAGTGGGAATAATTTTTATACTATAAATACATCAAAATAGAATAAAGGAAGAACAACAAAATAACTATTTTTTATTCCAAACACTTTGTAATGAGAAAAGAACCACAAGAGGATAGATAAGCATCCCAAGGTAAAAAAATAAACCAAAGTACAACGTAATTTTTATCATTACATAGTCTCAAAACCCTATGAAACAAGTGGACCATAGATCCACTAGTTTCTATCATTACTCCATAATCCCACGAACCAAGCACACCTGCCATCTCCAAGTGGCTCTTTGCCTTTCCCTGGACCTAGCAAAAAAATCTGCATACTCCAAAAGGAAAAGTTTGAGTGTAAGATAACAACCTAGTAGGGTCTCATCAGGTGTTTCATAATCAATTCGATAATAATTAATAGTTTAATGATTTTAATTTAAATAAAACAAGTCCTGGAAATTATTTTACATATTTTAATCCAAAACATGATTTCCAATCAATAGATGAAAATATTTCAAAATAGTCTTAAATGAACATTTTCTATAAAACATTTATATAATATAGTCAGTATGAATAAAAAAGTTTCATAAAAAATGGAATGTATAATCTAGTCAAACAAAACCAAGCACTATGGTCATATTCCATAAGTTAAATTTCTTCTAGACTCTCGAACCCTTACGCTACTCAATCATCAATCACGACTCAAGTACATGTGCACATGTCCCTAGGCTTAGGCCAATACGACTAATCAATCAAAATCCCTTTTAGGACAATCATGTCGAACTATGTTTAGTTATAGTTATAATCATCAATTCATTTCTAGGGAGTCAAAGTCAAATGTTACTTATCTAAATCACCCACTAAATACTCTGGCTCACCTGCACTTTAATTAATCAATCAATAAATTATTTCAAATCAATTAAACATTCGTAGTTCAATTAATTAATTTCATGTTCCACATGACTTTTCAATTTAAAAACCAAATCAATGGTTTTTATAAGTTCCATGTCTTTCAAATCATCTTTTGTTTTATGAAAATTTTCTCAAGGATCAACATCAAATCATTTCTTCAAATTATATTTCAATTCTACCCATCATTTTTTTCTCAAAAAATATCAAAAAAAATCAATGCCATTAAAATTTGGGTTTTTTCACAACATCCATGCCTTTTTAAATAAAAATCCAATAAAAAAAATAAATATTTTTTAAATAAATTAAAAACTCTTTTCAAATCAATCAAGAAATTGAGGGGGTCAATTTTAGGGTAAATTATTATATAACCACCATCCTTTAGTCATGTGATCAAAACAACACCTACAATAGGAAACACTAATGAAGAATGAAAGTGAAGTAGATCAAGGGATCAAATCTAGATTCAAGATCCATAAAATAAAATATTAGATTCATCAACAACACGTTGATCTAATAGTCTCTAAGAATTATATAATGAAATAATGGGAGAAACTAAATAATAGTGGTACCACTTACCAGAAGGAGATCAAACGCAATCACAGGTGCATCATTCTACAAAGAGAAAACTTTAAAAGAGTCGATTTAAACTCTTGAGAGCCTCCAAAGACCAAGGAATCATATTATAGTTGAATGAGGGTGTTTAGTAATCTTAAATAGGGGTTATATGATTTTAAAAAGAACTTTTTAGGGATTAAAAACCATGTCCATGGTTTTTTAGGTCGTTCAACATGATTAGTACTGACAGTGTGTGAACCATACATATTTTACTGGGCTTATAGATGGGTTGCATATTTTAGCCACACTGTTATTTTAACCATATTATAATCATGTAAACCCTCGCTATCTAGGGGTGTAAGTTTTGGAGGGTGGATTCATAATTTGGACAAACTATGTTCCCCTTTACAATTTATCATCATAGGGTAGACTATTTGATGGACCAAACCGCATGATTTTCTCAAAAAGTGGGACAACCATGCACAGCCCCCAAAACCTCAAAAAAATTAAACATTACCCTAAACTCCCCATAATAATTTTAAATAAAATTATGATAAAAAATTTGAAATGGTACCTAAAAGAAGGTGATGGGATGTTACACTTATTTTAAATGAAAAATATTCCAAACAAATAGAATACCATATATGATATGGAAATAATATTTTATTTTTTAAACATTTATATTAAAATAAAATAAATTTTATTTCCAAACATATAAGTGTTTGTGTATTTTGGAAATATATTTTGAAAATAATAGTGTTTAAGTGCCTAGTGAGAGTATATTTGGATTTAGATAAGTTCAAAATTAACAAATAAAGTATAACACCAATCTTATTTGAAATAATTTTTGACCTAATCTTAAAATAATTTAGGAGGGTGCTAAAAAATAATTTAAGTAGTTATATTATTTAATATAATTATTTTTATGGAATAAGGTTCCAAATATGATGATGATGAACTTAAAAAGACTTATAAGTAGACAACATAAGTTGACATTGTATTATTTGATGTTGTAAAGTTAAGAAGTTTAAATATGTTCAATAAGTTGAATAGTTAGCAATATGATTCCTAAATCTCACCATTATTTAAGCTGGATTTATTTATATCTATTTCTCACTAAGTATTTAGTGAGAGTTTTTTAACATAGAGTCATATAACTATGTTATATGGATTATATATGATATAATGTGTTAACAAAATCCAAAAAGTGTAGCAAACATAAGGCTGATCTAGAAATTTAACATATATGATATGTTAAACTCGTGTTTATGTATATTTTTTTAAATATTATTAAAGAGTTTTAGTATATTAAAACATATAATATTAAATGAAAACTTCATTTTATCATTATTTTGCATTAGTTACATAAATGTATATATAGATATACCTTTCATGAAGTGCAATGATAATTGAACTCTCATGTATGAATTTGAGTTTATCCATAACCAATTTCTGTCATTATATACTATAATTTGTGAATAAATATTAAGGTTATCATGAGTATGATTCTTTTATAGATATACAAAATGTTCTCATGAGGCACAAAACAATGATTATGATTCTTTGTGTGTGCTAGATACATGGAGTTTTATAAAGATTTATTTGGTATACTAAGGGAGAATGGATCATATTTGAGTCCTCATTATTTGAGTTTGTTGAGATACCTATCATGAGAACTGACATAATTTGATACCCTACCTACATAAGTATATATATTGACTTAGCTAATGCGAGGATGGTTCAGTATATCGTTAATCATGTTGTTGGTTAGATCTTAACCAATAAGGTATTTTTCCTCTCATGTGATGAGAATTACATATGGGCCCTCAATTGAGATATATTGTGGGAGTATGAATCCACACCTAGATGTTATTTATATATCTATAAAGATAAGAGACATGTGGTGTGCTTATCTGGATAGATGAATGACATGTGATGTATTCATTGATTAGTTAAGTCTGTACTCCTAGAATCAAGAACGGATGAATTGGATATATGGGATTGACATGTTCTGTGTCCCATGGTCACTTGATATCTTAGAAAAAGAGAAAATATGTGAATTCATGTTTTCATATGATGATGACTGGTGGATACATGTATAGAGATACATGTGTTTGAAGGATATCATTTCATATCCCTTTATATCTTGAGTAGCATTGATTCTTTTCTAGAAGATTCTCTTTTCCTACATATATGTATCTATATATTTGTATTTTTTTCAATGATAGAGAGGCTTTGGTTGTCAACTTTGTGGTTCAATGAATGGGTATTGAGTTTAACTCAGAGAGATACTCTAAAAGTGTTTTAGACGTATTCTAAAAGTGTCTAGGATGGGTATTCACAAGGTATCACATATGATGTGATAAAAGGAGAAGTTAATGATAGCTTTACAAAAGTGTTATGGAAGATTTATGAAATGAGTTTTATAAATTCTTTCACAAGTTATTATATATGATACGTTGTAAGGTGAAATGAAATAAAGATTATTTGGATTTAGCGCAAGTGGGAGATTCAAGAATATATTTCATAATGATATATTTATATTGGATATACTTATGGGTTTTATTTCATCTAATATTCAAATTATGTTTTATATGCATTTGGTGTATTGTTTAATGTATGGTGGACACCCAAACCATTCTCCAATAAGACTTTCATTTATTAATCTATTACAAGAGTTTTAATGTGAAGGTAGTAAATTTATATGATGCATGAATCAATCCTGGAATTTATACATGTGTTTTAAAACATGAGTAAATTCAATAGTCTAAGAAGCATTCTTTTGGTTTATTTATACTTCTTCCATTAAATGGTTGTAGGTGTGAGAATTCCATTATACTTGGTTGAGCCTCCCAGAACCAATTTCTCTCTTTATTCTTCTTCCAATTCATGTCAGGATGCTAGAACAACATGGGAGAAAGGAGAATTAAATATATACGACATGTGATTCATTCAACTAGTGGATACACCACATAGGTGGGGTGATTTTGTCCCTTGGTGATCTTTATAAAACATAAGAAATGGATTTTATTGATTTTGTAGCTGCTCTTCAGTGTACAATACACCTATTAATAGAAGCTATTCATTTCAGTATCTTATACTCTATTTCTAATTATCTTTCATGAGAGATCCTTAGTCAAAGATTTTAATTTATTATAATTGATTTTATAATTTCTAATAGACACTAATAAAACCATTCATTCATTTTCCACTACAACCCAAAGATACCTCAGCATAGAGGTTGAACCATGAGGGTTGTGACCTAATGGAGTACGGGTCATCAGCAGTTGGCCAAAATTCATCCAACGTTCAAGATACATTAATCCAAAAATTTCCCAAATGGATATTGATCTTGCATGTTGTCATGGTTCGATGCTACTGACTTGGACAGCTTACTAAATCTGAGATCATCCTCTTCTTCACTCACCAATGGGCGCTTTCCCATAAAAACATTAGTTTCATGCTGAAATTTTATGAAATACCAGTTTTTTCTCTTTTCATTCCCCCGCTTTTTTCCAAATATTTTCTCTTATCTATCATTCATCAATAAAGACAAATGGAGTCACAATAGTGCCTTGACTTCTCTATAAAAATCATCATTAACAAAATCTCTAATGGATTTTTGGTTCAATTAATCTTCTACAATTTCATCAACTCATCCTATATCAAGCCACTGATAAAATGGTACTTCAACTGAATATTCTTTTTTTGGGCATGAAATACTAGGTTCTTTTCAAGATATATAACACTTTTCATATTAAAGTACAATAAATTTTTCTCCCTATTTCAAATCAACTCATCCAAGAATTTATTTGACTAAATCATCTCATTCTCATCTTCTATTACAACAATTTATTCTACCACTATGGTGGATAATTTCACCACCTTCTATAATTGAGATATCCAGATAACTTCAATTCCTCCGCATGTAAAATCATAACTTGTGGTACTGCTCCTTAAATCGACATCACCTCCATGATTAATATCTAGGTACACCTGTAATGACTTTAATTTTCCCAAAAACATAGAGGTAATTCTTTTCTTCTATTCAGATACCTCAGTATCTTCTTCACAGCTTCTCAATATTGTTTTCCAGGGTTATCTTTGTACCCACTCATATATCACACTACATGTGCACTTTTAGGATGAGTAAAATCCATGGTATACATTTTGATTCAAATGGATGATGTATATGAAACTTTTTCCATGTACTCAACATCTTTTGTTGTCTTCAGTACTTTCTCATTTGATAATTTAAAATGGAATTCAAGCGGAATAGAAAATGAATTTGGTTCTACAATACTGAATCTACTCAAAACCATTATAATGTATTCGTCCTCTGGTAACATAAATGTTTTAATTGTATGTTCTCTTTATATCTCCATTCCCAAAATAATATTTGTTTTTTCAAATATATTTCATCTTGAAATCCATATCCAGTTGTCCTTTCAACTCATCAATCCTTTACATACATGATCCTACAATGATCATGTCATCCAAATATAGGAGAAATATATTGTTTCAATCACAAATGAAAAAAATATAACAATATTTATCCATGTACCATCATTTTTATTCATTTTTACTCATGTATGCATCAAATTTTTGTTCCACTATATAGGTGTCTTCTTTAACCCATGTAAGATCTTCGGGAGTTTGCACATCAAAACATCCTTTACTAACTCATCATATCCATATGACTACTTCATATAAATATATTAATTCAGATATATAAAAAATAATTTTATATTCACATCAAGTTTCTCAAAATAAAAGTTCTCTAATGCAACAATACTAAGGTGGAACGATTCACTACAGGTGAGAAAATTTCAGTAAAGTCCACACATTCCTTTTATTGAAATCCTTTCATTACCAGTCTTGACTTGTACCTCGCCTTACCACCATGTTCTTATATTACATAGTACACTCATTTGTTCTGTAATTATTTATTTTCTTTTGGAAAAAGGTATCAACTCAAAAGTATTTTTTTTTATTTAATGAAAAAATATCCTCTTTCATAGATAATTTCCACTCGTTTAACTCCTTCAATCACATTACCTCTTCAATACATTCTGGTTTTCAATCGTTAGTAAATAAAAGATAATTTAAGGGTGATGAATATATTTGTATAGACCATATCACCCTCCTTCATCTCCTCCACTCCACTTGAGTTGTAGGATCTATTGGTTTCTATTTCACATGATCAGGTACACCTTCAATCTACACTTTCTCATGGAACTTTAATTCCTTATTCTTGCCTTAGAAAATTCACAACGTCCCTCTAATACCAATTACATGTACTAGGACATGTAATATAAGTCGGTGGTCAAGATATTTTAAAAAATTATCACCAAAGATATGTAACTTCATCGCCTCTTGCGATAAAATCCGCGGTCGAGGTTCGAGGATCTCATATAAATTTAATAAGAAAAAAAATATAACTAAAGGGTTAACACATTTGAATAATTTTATGCTCAATAAAAGCTCATATTAAATGACTATGGATTGATGGATCCAAATATAAACCCCTCTAGATCATCCAAATTCACTACCTTTTATTAAACAATCTAGGTTCTATCCCTTTATTATTGGGAAAATAAAGCCCCCATTTTTACGAAGTTGGGAGAGCACCCATTAGATGACCCACATGCTCATAGGCATAAAAGATTCAAAATAAGGGTAACTAAAATTCCTAGTGTCCCTGATGCCGAATAAATGTTAAACCTATTCAAGTGAAGGATGAACCATGTTGCTCCACCAGTTATAAGCCACCCCCCTTCCAGAGTCATTACACTTGTGGTACCCGCCATGAGGGTAGCTACTACATCATGTTGGATCGATGAACTGTGATAGGGAACCCATTCATACCATAATGGAGTGTATGGGTAAGGCCAGTTTATAGGTTACACTACACCTATCTATATTTTTATTCACCAACCCAATATTTCTTGTGTGGTTCCCTGCAACACTGGCATCTTATTGGTCTACATCATCACCCTAGTACCGATACACAAGAAATGCATGGAAGTGTGCTAATTCATCCCATAGAAGAAAAAAAATTTCTAGATGGTAGGTTTCATCGCACTCATCCCTCATTTAATACCACCATTAAACCCAACCATGTCACCAATTTTGCACTGCCCACAAAATGCATCGGGCTGAAACTAGTCTTTCCATGCACCTATTTTATATGAGATACTTGGCCCGAATACCCAAATAATATAGGAAAATCCCAATTATATTTTATTCCCCTTGATCTATGACCTAACCCTAGACAAAAGATGATATCCTTTCTAACCATATTCCATTCATCATTGCTTTGGGTGATTGTGATTTATTGCTCTAATGGCTACATGAATCCCATTGTTGTTGGAACAGATGACCAAGACCATTGTGCTAACCATTGCAAAGCCCTTGTAACTCTTTCTATCTAAATATCGAGAGGATATATGTGATTGAGACTCCTGGCCTCCAGATCTGATTCACGTCAGAGGATATGAATAACCAAAACTAGGTGAAAAGGCTAGACTAGCACTACAAGTCCACCAAGATGTTAGAATAGTTGTTGTCGAGGGGTCACAAAGTCAACTGGATCAGATATTGGTGTTTGAGGAACTCGATTCCCAACCTAAATAGAAAAAATGGGATAAATACTAAAGAAACCCTATGAATAGGGAAATATAAATCTTGTTCTATTAATGGATATGATGGAAATTTAAAGGGGCTTCATCATTTTAGCGGGATCCCATTTAATATAAGTATTTATTAAATGGTTAATAATACATAATTATCATACATTAAAATCTTATATTGTATATAATATCATCCTTTTTATCAAGATAAAATTTGTAATTAACCCCTGTAAGGATAACATTAATATAATTTACTCCAAACACTAGTAACTTAAGACAATTTCTTAAGCTAGATTAGCTATTTAAGAGACGTTAAGGAAAATTCTATGTGTCAGAACAATTAATTCATTAGTAACTATGTGTTAAAATTATTCAACAAGTGAATATATATCCTTAAGGAAGAATGGATTGGTTCATTTAAGTATTTATATGAATTAGATGAAAAATGATCAAATGAATCTTAGTCTCCAATAATATACTCAATATGGTAGGGTAAATAAAAATATTTAGTCTCATATACTCAATATGATTAGGTACATAAAATTATATTCAATTTGATTGAATATTCTAAATTACTTTGTGAGACTAAAGGTTTCCATAAAACATTATTGGTTATAGAAATTAATTCTATCATTCTGAGAGGTTTTTTATATAAATTATATGTTTTATAAAATCTTATGAATATATAAAAGGTAGTAAAGAGGAAGTATTTTATTTTTGGATCACTGAGGTTGATTTTATGTAATTAAGAAAAGGAGTTTCCTCATTGATAACTTTGATACTTCAATATTGGATAAACTCATCATAATATGTGAAGTTTACCTCATTTATATCTTTAGAAGAGAATGTAATCATTAATTGTTTAAACAAAATGAGATTGGGGTTTTTAATACACATGGTATATTATTATTTAAAACCTATAACATATATCAAGTAAATATTAAAAATGGGTTTTTATTATTTGGGAATTTATCCTGTTGTCATATATGGAAATGTTCTGATAGTATTACTAAATTCAAATAATTTTTACATGATTTTATCAAAGTTATGGGAATATATATGAACTAGGAATATAATTTCTAGGTTCTAAATTTCACTTTATAGATAGTACAAATAGGTAAAATTTCAAACCGAACGAAGAAAAAATGGTTGAAAAGTTTGATCATGCTTCTTTAAGAATCCAATCAAGTTCATTGAAACCTAGGGTTGTCAAGAAGGAATGGTAACAATTAATCTATATTTGATTATACAAGATAAATTTGAATGAGTTTGGGAAACTCCATGGAATTTTCGTGCTAGGTATGAATGTTATATAAATTATTTATTTTATTTTGAAAGGTATCTAATAATGAATGAATATTTTATAAATTGGTTTAAATATATAAGAGTTAAAAATTAATGGAAGAATTTATTTAGGTTTTAGTTTATATTAATGAGATATAGTAATTAGTTACTATATAAATAATTTGAATATAAAGGATTTTATCAATCTAAAATGAATTTATGTAAAATATGTGTATCTTTCTCTCATTTTACTTATATGAGGAGAGAAGTTGTTCGATTATAAAGAGTGGTTGTGAGAAAGTATGAGATGATTAATTTTATAAACATGGTTTATGATTTATAAATTTTTATAACATGTTTTGATAATATGATATGAAGAAAAGTTTTTTATATTGGATAAACATTTTATTCAAGTATTTGATAAAATATGTGGGAATGTGTTCCCACCACCCATCAATTTTATATTTTAATAAATTTTTCTTGTTAAGAACCCACCTGAATACACTAATACACAGATAATTGATATATCTATGACATAGCCCAAATAGCTTCCTTGATCCCTGTTAGATGGCATCTAGGACCTATCATCAAATATAATATCAAAGGTAATGCTTTTTCCACAAGAACAAATATTAAGATAGAATAATGGAAGAACAAACAATAACTAGTTGGTATACTAAACACACCTCCAAGAGAAAAGTAACACAAGTAGATATATAATCATCCCAATTTAAAAAAAAATTAATGGAAAACATAAATTCCATCAAGAAATAATATCCAAAACCCGATGAAACATTTTATATAAAACATTTATATAAAATAGCTTCCATGAATTCAAAATTTCTATAAATAATGGCATGTATAATCAAGTCAAAAAAACCATGCACAATGGTCATATGATATGAGTTATGTTAGTTCTAGGATCTTAGGTCTTTTCACTACTCAATAATCAATCGAATCTCATGTATGTGTACACACATCCCTATGCTCATGCCAATTATACTAATCAATTGACATACCATCATGGATAATCATTCCAAACTATAGTTAATTAGATTTTTCATCATCAATCCATTGGTATAAAGTCAATTTCCTAGTGTTCTTTTCTTAATCACCCATTAGGTACTCAGGCTCACATGTGATTCAATCAATAAATTAATCAATCATGGGAAAATAAATCATTTCAAATCAATTGAACATTTACAGTTCAATTTCCCAATTCCAAGTTTAACATGCCTTTTCATTTTCAAAATAAAATCATAGGTTTTAATCAATTTTATTTCATTCAAATAATATTTCATTTTATGAAAATTTTATCAAGGATCAATATCAAATAATTTCATTAAGTCTTCTTTCAATTAAAACCATAATTTTTTCTCAAAATCAACACAATAATTTCAATGCCATTAAAATTAGTGGGTTTTCAACATTTCCATTCCTTTTAAAATCAAACATAAAATCTTCTCAAATCAAAGTTTTATAAGTTAATTCTAAAATAATTTCAAATAAATCAAATAATTTTGGTAATGTCTTATAGAATCACCTACCTTTAATCACATGATCAAAACAACACCTGCAATGGGAAACACCAATGAAGAATGAAAGAAAATGAGATTAAGGGATCAAACATAGAATCAAGATCCATAAAATCAAAGATTAGTTACATCGATGACATGATTATCTATCACTCTCTAAGAAGTAGAGAACGGTGGACTGCGGGAAACCAAATGATAGGAGATTATCTTATTGGAAGGAGATCAAACATAATAATTAGTGCATCAGTGTACATAGAGAAGTGGTTGGAGGATACAATTTCACCTCTTGAGAGCTTCCAAATACCAATGAATTTTATTAGGTTTTAATGGGGGTGTTTAGTCATCTAAAACATAGGTTTTTAAATTTTAAAAATAATTTTTGTGGGATTACAACCCACACGCATGGTTTTCTTGGTCAGGCTGCACAGTTAGTAATAAATGTGCACCAACCCTACACTATTATTGGTGTTATGGATGTGGTATATAATTTTCTCACATGGTTAGTTTAACCATGCATAAACCATGAAAACAACCAATATAAAATGGATCATGGTTTGGAGGGTATTCCTTCATGGTTTAGACAAACCATGCACCCCCTTTTAGTGGCTCATCACATGGTGCATGTTTTTTTGGTCCAAACTAAATGGTTTTCCATAACAATATGGAAACAATGAATATCTTATAAAATCTCCAAAAAACTTCAAACTTCACCCAAAACTCCCCATGAAATGTTATAATAAAATTATGATCAAAAAAACGGTGAAAAAATACCTAAAAATGTAAAGGGATGTTACAACCTCACTAACATAAACACTTTTTGTCCCTAAAAACATGTTGAGAATATTCTATATCAAATAGATGCGGTCACTAATCTCTCATCAATTCCTCATTCTCCCAAGTATCGTGAAAGTTAGATTCATTATTCCATAGAACATGGACCAAATATATAGACTTTACATGAAAAACTTTTATCTCAGAATCAACAATCTTGACCGGATGCCCTGTCACAGTTTAATCAGTTACCACATCAATAATCTCGAAAGAACAAATGTATCTCAATGAAATATTTCCCTATTTACCTATCCATCGGTAACCCAACCAAGTGGAAACTATAAAAAATACTTAGTCACAAAATAAAAACTCCAAAGGTCTATATCGACAATTATCATAGGATTTATATCAGCTCTGTGTCCTTTCCATTCTCTGACACATCAAATGAATTTTCATTTTCATCTCTCAGACCAAACTTGTTCTAACCAAGGCTTCACCAATATCCGACCATAAAAGAGGAGATCTACAAGGAAGACCATAAAGGACCTTAAAAGGATCCATTTGAATAAAAGATATAAATTATTATTTTAGGAAAACTCATCCAGTCCCAAATGAATATCCCAAGCTCCCCCAAATTTGATATTGAAAGAAAAAAATCATGTATTCAAGAATATGTATAGCTCATTTTTTATCTATCTATCTATGGATGATATTTCATACTCAATCTAACCTAAAATACCATCACCCCTTGGAGGCCACTCCAAATATGATAACTAAAATGGGGATCCCTGTCAGAAACAAAATTAGATAGAAGACCATGAAATCTGATGATCTATTTCACATAGATACTTCTCATTTCATAAACTTTAATTGTTTCACAACACATATCTCATTATTCCCTCATGGGGTACATGGAAACCCAATTATAAAATCTATAGAAATCTCATCCCACTTCCAAGTCATCACAAAAAGGGAATGATGAAAACCCAAAAGTTTATGGTGCCCATTTTTGACCTATTGGAAAGTATAACAATGAGAAACAAAGTCAGTGATGTCTAATTTCATACCTAGACACTATAATCACCAACACCTATCATAGAACATCTTTGTGGCTTCAGGGTTCACCACCCATTAGGAATTATAGAAATATCCTATCATATATTTTCTCATTGGTAAAGGTACAACGTACCAGTTTGAGAAACATAGTACACCCTCAGAGGATAAAAACCACTCACCAATGGTCTCCCCACAATAATGAGAGTCCCAAATTCTATAGAATTCATCAACAAGTTTCTACTCCTAAAGAATCATCTCAATAAGAGAGGTGGTTATATGAATGCTTTTCATAATAATCGTAGTCACATACTCCTTGACTCCCAAATGAAACTAAGAAAAGAAATCCATCACATCACACTATTTTGATGATTCTTTTATACCTTGGGTAATACCCTGGGTTTTTAAAAAACATTATGTTCAAGATATGCAACACCGAACTTAAATGAACAATGAATTATTATTATTTAAATGTGACTAATATAACCAAGTTATTAATATGTGGGTATAAATTGCAATAAAAAATTTATTAAATAAATATAAATTTCCAACTCAATATTAATTTATTAGTATGTTCTTATAAAATAATTATATAGTTTTTAGTAATTTCATTTTATTTTTTAATAAATAGGTTTTCTTCAAAAATGAGATTTTTTTTCTTTTTATGAGTGAATTTTAAAATTTCAAGAATTTATAGGATTTTTTTTGAAAAAATGAATTTCATTTTTGAATTCATCATGTCAAAATTATCTTAAAATTATTTTTTGAGAATTTTTTGAAAATATTGATTATACAAAGAATTTAGAAAAATACTGATTTTTATTCAAAACTAAATTTTATTTTAAAGTATTTAGAAGGTAAAATTATATTTTGGATTAATTTTAAATTTTAATTGATTCATTTTTATATAAAATAATTAAATAATTATTTTCTTAGATTTATTTTATACTTTAATTTAGTATAAAAACATTTTATATTTTAAAGGGCATTTTTCTGAAAGACTGTTTTTAGTTCTGTTTTATCGGTTTAATTTTAAATTAAATTCTAAAACTTATGTTTTTTGAATTTTTGAAAATATATTTTTTAATTGGAATTAGTGGGTTCAAATTTAGTAAATATATCCCTTTTATTTTTGTAAAATATGAATATTAACCTTACTATTGTTTATTACCATGGTAAAGGGTAAATTAGGTTATTTAGCTTAACGATAAAGTGATAAGAACCATAAAATGACCCAAAAACATGCATAAATCTAATTTTATGAGTATATCTCAATAATAATAATACATTGTAAAAATAATATTCTTTTAGGCCTATTTGGATGAGAATATTACCTTTATTGTGTTTTATTTAAAGAAATGTCATACATGTCACACTCTTTATTTTTATTAGTATAACATTTTTAATATGGTATTATTCAGAGGATAAGTTTTACTATAAGTATTATTTTTAAATATAAAATTTGTATCTTCATCATAGAAATTTATTTTTTATTTTTATTAAAGAAATAATTACCTAAAATTCTTTCACAATGTTGAGGTGGTAATTATTCAATTAATTGAAATATCAAATACATAATACTAAAAACTTTAAAATAAATAAAATGATAGATAATAAACATGATCCATGAATTTTTTAGAAGAATATTACATGGTATGGATTCATTAAAACATTTTTTCCTAATTATAAATGTCGTATTGATATAATTAAATTCAATGTAATGAATAGTTATAAAAAATAAAATTATTGATATTTTATAATAAATAATATATAATTAAATGATATAAAATTCATAAATATATTAAATTCATCAAATTAATTATTATAATGTTTAAAATATAAATAATGGTCTAATTGTGGGTAATTTGGTTTTTTATAGGTACTATATTAACCCTCAAAAAATAAACAATCATGTTGTCAAGATTAAAGTTAAAGAAGTTAAATAAGCTTTAAAACCAAAATATAAGGGTAGAGAAATAGTGAAAACACTTATATTTTTTATTTTATGAGGTTTTTGCAACCCATAATCATATTAAAATTAAAATAACTCAATTTGGATCTATTTGGAATTGAAAATTAATTTATGTTAATTTAATATTTTGAGGAATTCCAAGAGTGTCCCTCCCCTCTCTTGTAAAAGGGAGCATCTTCTTCTCATTTATTCATACTTAAACCCCATTTTGGTTTAGAATATACCTACAAAAATATCTTCATATAATTCCTATACATATTCAATATTCCTTATTTTATGTATAAACTAGTCTTATAGGTTTTAAGGCGTTAAGCACATGAGGTTTTCCAAAGAAGATGTATAGTTTGTATTTGCATGTTTTAGCTTTGTTTCTTATTCCACATACCTCAACCCATAATAAAACATGATAAAGTAATAAATCCATTATTTTATATGTACTTATATGTTATTATTTTATTTTAATGCTCTATATCGGTCTCATTTTTCATCAAATTAGAAAAGAATTCATTATTCGTGTGTATGGCAGACTATCGCCTCACGGACCGATGTAATATGTTTTCCATCAATGTCTCTCAAGATTGATTCTAATGATGTAATTAGTTTTTATATATTATATTTGTAAAATATATATCATTCTTAAATGATAATATATCATTTATTTTTCTATTTCCATGTATAGAAAAATGATAACATCATTCATGTGTATGTGTGGACTACCACCTCCATGAAGCGATGTGATTCATTTGTCCTCATCACATAACATGGATGATATATATAATTATATTTAAAGGATTAATATTATATTTAAGATACTAAATAATACTTACCATCTTTCTATAATGATCATTGAAAAATAGAAATGTTACTCATGCGTACATATGACTTACTATCTCCATGATTGCAACAAAGTTCATTTTTCCTAACCATGTTTAATGGTTGGAATTAAAAGTATAATTTATTTATAAATATGATAATTAATTCATTAATATTATTCTATAGATGATTAAATAATTACCTCTTTGACTATATTCAACTGACCGAACTCATTTTGGACTTTAATACAGAATATCGTCAAAACATCCAACGTAAATGTAAATAATTAAGTAACTGTATATAACATGCTAATAAGTGAAATAAATGGAATAATTAAGTTGAGAAAGTTTTATAATAAATTATAAAATTAAAAAAAATACAGAATCTAAAGGACATATGTGACAAATCAAACTCGAGGTAAGGGACTTTGTCTCAATCTTCTTACGTTGAGGAATATTTTGATGTTATGCATTTATTTTCTTTTATAAGGTGTATATGCAGATAATTTTACAATTTTTATCATGAATTTTCATATTATCATGATATTTAATGCTTTTTTATTTTAATTCATTTATGGGTCTTACGATTCAAAAATTTCCAATGTGGTAAGGGACTTTCTTTTAAAAAATCATCTTTTGATGTTTCCCTTAAAACTCTATTTTTATTCCATGTCCATATGATTATTTTTCTAAAAGTGATTTAAATAAGTTTTTTATTATTATTATATGATTTTTAAATTTCATTTTTAACCATGTTTGGCATTACAAATGAGGTACTTTGTGACTTTTCCAACAAAAATATGAAAGAGTGTTTTTTTAATTTCTACGACATGAGAAAATTTTCCCGCCTTCATGACAAATATTTTCTTTGAAGTTTAAATTTCAAGTTTACAAAGTTATTTTAAAATAAAATTATTCCCATTGTATTTTTTTTATGGTTGGGTTTGAAGCCTCATTTTTATTTTTAAATCCAAGCAATGACCTCTTTTAACTGGGTAGAGGGAGACCCATTACATAGCTCGAAGGCCCAGTGGGCATGTAGCCCATTACATAGACCGTAGGCCCAAATTTTTGGCCAAAGTCCCATTCTGTGAATAATAACCCGGCTTCTATAGTACCTTCCACTGCTACAGTGCCCTACCACCGCTATAGTACCCGCCGATGAATAGTACCACCACTACTATAGTAGCGCTACAGAGCTGTTACAATACCCTGCGCCCAATGGGGTTTGAACCCCAATTTTTCATGTAGGATTATGGGGTGCTTACCAATAAGACAAACCCCAACTAATTTCTCATTATATGTGTGTTGTTTTCTTTTTAAACAAGTTATTTTCCTTAAGGAATGTTTTTATGATGCATGATTTCGTGATTTATGATTATGTTGTGGTTTTTGGGCATTGTTATAATGACAAGAGGTTCATTTACAAACCATGGATAAATGGTTACATTATTAACCAATGGTGGGTGTTTCCTTGATAAACCAAGGAAAAATTGTCATGTTATAACCTCCAATGCATTGGGTATGGAATTCATCTATAGAGTCATTACATATATGAGACAGAGTTAACCGATTAGGTTTCTCCAAAGAGATAATGGGAATATATTGTGATGGTTATTCCAACATTAACCAATATGATTAATATATCATTAGGTGATATTTTTAATCTGATTTAATGATTTTAATTTAACTATTGAGGTATTCCATGGGTATTTGTTGTAGTTACTCCAATGATGACCAAAGTTTTAAACATGTTTTATCTATGTTTTTATGGGTTTTAAAAGTTTTCTTTCAATCAAAAGTGTGTGTTTTTTATTTAAAATTGTTTTGTTAACCATAATATTTAATATTTTAATAACCATAATAGTATATTCCCAATATATATTAAGAGAAACCTAATCGTTTAACTTCATCTCAAATAATGGAAAACTATATGGTCGACCTGGGTACACAATGTATTGGAGGTTATAATGTAATCACCCATCCTTGGTTTATAAAAGATTCACCCATCATTGGTGAATCATGTAACCAATTGTCCTTATTTTAACAAAAAACCACCCATCATCATAAAAATTACCATGAACTATAACATAAACATAAATCATGAAATATTTCATCATAAAAACATTACTTGATGAAAATAACTTATTTAGAAAGAAAATTTCCCGCATGCAATGGGAAACATTTTCATTGAAAATAATCATGTAAACTAATAAAAAAGGTCAAATAAAATATTATTCATGAATTTAGGAAATTATTCTCATGTTTTATAAGTTAAAAAAAATTTCTTCCAAATTTTTTCAGAAAAGTCACAAAGTACCTCATCTTGAATATGAAAAAAATATTTTTTTTAAATATTAAAAAATCAATAAAAATTAATTTTAAAAATAATTAGAGAATAATAAAAACCTTATTTAAATATTATTTATAAAAAAATTATATGGATATGGAAGAAAAATATATTTTTAAGTGAAAGTTTAAAAGTTGATTTTTTTTAAAAATAAAATCACTTACCACTTCGGAAACATTTGACTCATATTCCCCATGAATATATAATTTTAAGAAAAACTTAAAATATTATTATAATAGATAAATTCATTATATAACTTGTCAAATGGTATTTGTATACACATTTAAAAATAATATAGTTCCATAACATCAAAATATGTCTCAACGAAAGGATATTCTAATGAAGTCCCTTACCTTAAATCTGATTCTTCATGTATGTCCTTTATCTTCCTGAATAATAAACTTTTACTAATTTTTGAACTTTCTTAAGAACCTTTTTCAAGTTCATTATAACGTTTATAACAATTATTACCATGTTATATACTATTACTTAATCATTTAACTGTATGCTATACTTTTTTTATATTTAGTACTCTAGTCCAAAGTCATAAAGATTAGCCATGAAAAGAAATCATGTTTTTTAATGATTTATATTGTAAAAAATGGATATTGAGTCAAAGATTCCAATTTTTATTATATGGTTTTGTTATTCATGATTTATTACCTAATTTTCTAAAAATATAAACCTAAAAAGAACATCAAATGTATAATAACGAATTCTTGACCTAAAACTCAAGATTATGTAATATTTAAGGTTGGGTCGTTAGAGATGGTATCAGAAGAGGGTTTACAAAACTCTTAATATTATGATGTTTTCTTGTGAGGTTTTCATAAGAGTTATTTTTATCATAATGGGTTGAAAATTTTAAGTTTTATCATAAGATCAATGTCTTAGAAACCCCTTTCTAGGATTTAATTTATGAAATTTCAAGGTGATTAATGATATTTTTTGAGATGTTTTATTATGTTTGAAGTATATTAAACCCTTAATTTTATCATGTGAAAATTTTATTTTAGTAATAATGATATTTTAATTATGTACATATTAGTTTAAATTTATATATAATCTTTAAGGTTTATATGATCTTTGATTGTGAGGTAACTGTGGGTTATTATATTTTTGGGATGCAAAATGAAAGGTATGAGATGACCTTTGAGGTTTAAAAATTTCTTTAATTTTTAATATATTAAGGTTATATTTGAGGATTTTATCACATTTATATAAACTTTATAATTATTATATTAATATAGTTTTAGAAAAATTGAAACCCATTGGTTGGGAAACAACCAATCGCATCTGGAAAGGCCACACGATTTCAACTCACAACCGAAGGGCAACAAGGGTGAATAGATTACCACCATCTTGTGTGATGTAATAATAAGTATAAAATTGTTTTAATTTTTTTAAACTATCTTATGGAAAAAATTAGGTTCATTTTGGGAATATTTTTTTTATCATATAGATAAACACTATAATTGGAAAATGATTTTGTAATTAAGTGATTAATGTTATTTTCGAAGAAGATCACTATATTTTTTTGGGAACAATATAAGATTCAGGTAAATAGAATATTATGGGATTTTATTTGAGAAATAAATGTTGAATTATTTTTTGGAATTTTATATTCTTCTATTATGGATTTATAGTGATTCAGGTTATTTATGGAAATGGTTAACATATATTGGAGATTATGTGATTTGAGAAATTACATTTTTGGTTTCAAACATTAAGACTGATTGATATTAGTTTGGGATAAAAATAATAAATTTATATTTTTTTGGGTTTCAATCTTAGTCTAGAATATTTTTGAGTAATTTTAAGTATTGTTATTTATTGAAATATGTAAGTTGATCCTTCGGTATTACTATTGAATTTTGGAAATTAAAGTAGTTTATCTTTATTTGAAATTTTATTAATTTTTGGGATTATCTTATTCTATCCTAACCATTTTGGATTTGATTAATTATTAAATACAATAATAATATATAGTTATTTTTTGTGGATTTTGTGATCCATAGAAGCTGATTACGAAGTTTTAGGAAGGAAAAAATCATCTTGAATACTCGTCATTTAGAAAAAAAAATATTATTTTGAAGTGGAAATTTATTAAAGGATAAAATTAAAATTTTCATGTAAGTATAATTCCTCATGTTATTATTATATATATTAAAATAATTCATCAATTTTATGAAAAGTAATTTGAAACAAAAACGTTTTTTGTTTACTATTATTACTGAAAAATCTATGGCCTTTTAACCCATCACAGATTTATAATTTTTTTGATGTTAAGTTTTTTATGATTTTATTCTATATCACTGTTTCCTCTGGAATTGGGGATAATCTAATTGATTTAGGATTCAAAAATTCCAAGCAGTTTCTAACGGGTTTGTTCGTAGAACTGGAAACATCCAATGATTCCATATCCATTTGAACCTACTTTACAAAGGTAGGCGCTCATTAGTTATGGACTAATGAGGCTTAGGAATTTGCATTGGTCGAAAGGATGGGAGGTCGGACTCATCACACCTTTTTTAGGGGAATTATTTTCTAGTCTGGGACTCTCTTTATTGATTTAAGTTAAGTTCATGAATCCTTATTACATTACCAAGTATAAAATGAGTTTTCCTTTAGATCTGACAATCAATGATTGATATGTAGGAAATATATAGAATATTTTATATGTATTCGAGGTTCTTCATAAATAGAAAATCATCTGTATTTGTTTATAGATTCTTAGTTAATGGTATCCTTCAATACATAAAAATCTTTTGGTCATTATGATGACCATACTAGTTTTAAAGCCACTCAGTGGGGAACTTGAAGTTTATTGTCATTCAGAAGGACATTGATTATTTCAGAGTTGCGATCGTACCCACAGATGGGCTACCTATGTATCCTTTGTTTTGGAAAAAGAATCAGAACCAACGTTGTTCAGGTAAGGGAGTATGATGTTTATGCATGATTGATGGCTCAAATAAAAATGCCATGATTACTTTTACACTCTAAGCTCATGTGAGTCATGCTCGGTGTGAGAAACAAGAGGTATTAGTGAAACTAGAAAATTGTCCCATGGAATAATGTGGGGATTATGTATGTATAACTGCCCAAATAGATGAGGATTAAGATTTACTTCAAGGAAGAAATCCATGAATAGGGTCCATAAAGGTATATGTGCTTCATGGAGATTTGGATACTCTAATCATGGGGCATACTCCACAGAAGATGCCCAAGTTAGGAGGGGACTTATGATTGGGTTTTACTCTTGATAAGTAAGCCCATATCAAAAAGAATTATGACTGGTTAAGAGAAATTAAGACTGGGGATTACTCCTGAAAAGGAGGCCCAAGTTAAAAGGGATTTTAAAACTTGGGCTTAACTCCTAAGGAGGAGGCCCGGGATAAAGGAATTTTAGAAGATAGGGCTTACTCCTAAGGAGGATGCCCTAATTTGAGACTGGGGCTTACTCCTGAAAAATAGGCCCAAGTTTAGAGAATTATGGTTGGGGATTACTCCTGAGTAGGTTGCCCATATTTGGAAACATTAATACTAAGACTTACTCTTAAGGAGGATTCCCAGATTAGGGGACTTGGGGCTTACTACTGAAAAGGATTCCAAAATTTATGAGCACACGGGGCTTACTCATAAGGAGGATTCCCATATTAACGAAAATTCGGACTGGGGCTTACTCATGAAAAGGAGTCTCAGGTTAAGGATTCTCGCATCTTAAAGGATGAGGTTGAATGAATGAACTCTCTAACTTTAGTGACATAAAGATGTGTAAATCACTAGTTTTTGAAAGATGTTCCATGTAATTCCTTTAAGATAAGGATTTCAATCAAGAAAACGTTCCATAAATGGCTTTGAAGAGTGTCTTGAAGACTAAATCTTGAATAGGAGAGGTGTAATGGCATAAGAGGGGTGAAATGGGGAAGAAGGGTACCCAAAAGTAGAAGGGCGCGCAAGTCCCGAGGGGTCGCGCAGGTACTGTGTGGGTGCACAAGTCCTGGTCGCACAGGTATACCTGCGTGGCACATGGGTACTTGCGCGATCCATGACCAATAGAGTGATACTTGAGCGATTCTTGACCAAAGCCTTTAGAATCATCCTGAGGTACTTCCAGAAGAGTGGCGTGCAAGTTTCAATGAGTATGTAAGGAGGCGTGCAAGTGTGTCCCTTTCCCTTAAGGGTAAAAACACTTAGGTGCGCAAGTGTTAGTTAATTCTAACACTTATACCTTATTATTCTTGTTTATACCTTCCATTATAGGTAAAGAATTACCTTAGAAGTGTTCGGAATACTTGAAGAAGAGACTTGGGCGTTCAGAGCTCTGTATCTAAATTCTGGAAAAATTCCTCCCCAAAATGGGGGGCCCACCGGGGGTATTTATAGGCTAGAGAAGACCTCGGGCGGTTTTCAAAGTGGGTGTGCAAGTCAGTTGCGCGACCATTAAGCGGCGCACAAGTGTACTTTCACTGTAGTAAGGGAACTTGCGCGACCCAATGTCCTTTGTCTCCTTTTTCATTCCTTTGTTGATTTTTGATGTTTTCTTCAAAGGATGAATCAATTTGTGCTAATTAATTTTCCTTTCCATTCCATTAAACAATGTGACAAAAAGGAGCGTCAAAAAAAGTCCCCCCTCAGAGTTGGATCCGAAAGAAATAAGGACGTGACTCTGAGGAAAAGAAGAAAACAAAAGGGAAAGAGGTGCACAGGTGTTCACCGCACAATTGTCATCGCGTAGGTGTGTGTCACGCATGGTGGGAGCACACTGGCTGTAGGCGCGTAGGTGGCCGACCTAGCCTATATATATGCGCTCAGTTGTCGCGCATTGCACAAAGCTTTGGATTTTTGAGCTCTCGTCAAGCAGGTCCCCTTCGCCGCACAAGTTTCTCATTTTTGCCGCTTTTCTTCGTTGTCGTGCTATTGTCAACGTATTTGGACTTGCGTGTTGATACTTGCATGACAAATACTTGTGCGGCACATTATACTTGGAAAATATATTATACTTGTGCGCCTTAATGCCTTTTCAGTTTTTTTCGAATTATTTCACAAATTTTATAAAAAATAAAATTTTTTAAGATTTAATTATTCAACTTTTGTGCAGATTCAATGGCTCCAAGAATAATTGGAAGGACTGATGAATTGGCAAGAAAACTTCTTGATGATATGATGGATATTGTTTTCCACGATTATTATATCGTCTATGATAGCACTCTTATGGATTTGGATAAGTATTTGAAGAAATATCACTTTGATTTCCCTCAAAGAACTTATCTTCCTTTGTACGGTTATGGTCATCTACGAGAAGTCACTGTTCCAGAAGAAAAGTACTATCTCTCTTTTTCGTGGTTTCAGAATTACCCCAACTTTTCTTTAGCAAATATCTCTTGTGGAGGAGGATTTATAAATGCTGGAACAGTGGAGAAGGCCCACATGATGCATCATAGCCCTTGTACGCCAGATCTGAAACCTCATAAGCCTGAGCTGCAACCACATTGTCATCTTTCAATATTCTGAAATGCTCAGAGGGATCAATCCAAAGGCTGGAAGAAAAGTTGGGACTTCCCTCCTGGGGGAGGTGTGAAGCAAACTTGGATTTGGGCATACTGGTGTGACAAACCTGTGAAGATTTTTTTGAGGATCTGAAAGGAGTGGCGATGTACGAAGCTATCTGGGTTGGGAAAACTTATGTTTACATACATGATAACTTCGTGCCAGAGATACTCATCCACTAGAGCCCAGAAACCAATTCTTTCAATTTGACTCATGGAGAAGTAGGCATCAGTCTGTGGGATGTCCATAGGATCTCAGGGGATCCAAATTTGGGCGACATGTATTATGAATTCATTCCTCCCAAGGTGACTTAGAATGATTCAGAGAAGACTCCTACTTTGGCTCGGGAATTATTTAAAATCTTCCACTGGCTCAAGAGTTCAGAGACCTCCTTATCTCATTCTAGAAAGGATAATCATCCTGAGGAGTGGATGAATATATTTCTTATTGATAAGAAAGATAATGAGCCAAAGTAGAAGGTGTCGAAGGAGAAAGGATCCCGGAAAAAGAAATCCAAGGATAAGAGGCCCACCCGTCCTACCACCTGCCCAAAACCTGAGAAGAGGGGTGCTCCTAGCACATTTTGGCCAACTCTAGAAGCATGAGAGTTTGAGAAATGGGGATATGAGGTGAATCTAAGGATCCCGAAGAAGAATCATCTGGCGGGCTTCTTGTCTTTGTGGCTCAGCATTTATCTCTTCCCAGTCAGGGATTCGAAGGGAGGCGTTAGGCCAGGGACCTTTATTATTGCGAAAAAGTTGGCTGAGGGAAAAATGGTTGGGTTGGCTACCCCCATTATAGAAAAGATTCACAGGATTTTACTTCATATCTTCATGGGTAAATCTCCTTTGAGAATAGTGGGACCATTCCAAGTTTTATGGGGATGGATTGCCACTCACTTTAAGACTTATAATGTACATAATGGAGTACAAATTCCTGGATGTTCTTTCAGTCCATCATTGCAATCATTCTCTGGAGTTGCTCCATTAGATCTTAATGCCTATGACATGAAAGTGAGATTGAGCATGTTTAAGAAATTCAAATTATTTCCCTATGGAAATCTGCCAACCAGGCAGTTTGTTGATGATGGAACAGCCCACTTGGATTTGAGGGCATACATGCTAGCTTGGAGAGATGGTGTGCTAGTTTCTAGGATTGACAGAGAAATTATATGCGAGGTCTATGCTCCATATAGATTTTCATGTCAATTAAAGTGTCTGAAATAGATTGATGTATCTCCCCCAGTACATGTCAGGTTAGAGCAACATTCAATGGTTTCTCGGCAGTTGTGGCTGCTGACGTTAAGGGAGAAGACTAGGGCGGTATTTGATCTACCAGTTGAAAAAGTGGCACATAACTTGACTACATGGTATGCCGAGTACTGGATAGAATCATACCCTAAAGGGGTGCTGAATCACCCAATTTATCAGGTGGGGAAAAGGAAGAGGACTGTAGAGAAAGAAACCCCTCTTCATTAAGGTGATGCTTCCCAACCTGAAGCTAATTCGCCAGATTCCTCTTCTAGGACTGATTCACCGAATTCCCATGATGGGGGTGATGAGGAACAACAAGTGGAAAAGAGACCTAATGATTGATATAATCCTCCAGTTAGAATCAAAATACTTACTCCATCAACTCATGTTGAGTTACTTCATTGTGGTAATTTAATCACCATCACTTTATAAAGCAATAAGTCCTATTTTCTTATTCTCTATTAATAGGTGCAGTAGCTGTGAAGAAATTAAAGTCGAAGATTGTAGGACCTTCTTAACAGCCTTCTGGTACATGCACTAAATATCTATGACCACGGGTTGTCCAGACATGGAAGAGTCTATATTGTGGTACTGAGAGTTCCTGGATAGATTTGTGTGAGGATCTACAACTCCCTGGAATAGGGAATCTTTTGCCTTCTATAGATATCCAATACGAGGATAACCCCAATGAAGTTCGGGCTTACATCAGAGAGTTGGAAATGCTCATATATTCCACTGATGATTCCATTTCTGTCTCCAATCGTGTGAAGGAATTGATAGATCATGGCACCGCTGAGGGGACGGATGAGGAGTGGCACGATTATGTGGCCCCTGAAGATGTATGTTTTTTTATTTCCTTATTTTCATTTCAACTTTATTTCATTCAAAGATTTTTTAATTAAGTAAAATATTTTATTCATCCTATAGCTTGGAATGATAGGAACTAATGAAGTTCCTTCACCACAGTATAGCCCTAGTGGTACTACCATTGGGGCTGCTGCTGAATCTCCTCGCAAGTCGGGCGAGTTATCTTCGAGTCAGCAGGCCATGAATGAAGCGTTGTACATGGCCCTCCATTTTCCAATTGAAGTTCCAATAAGGGAGAATGATGACACTCCCAAAAAGCCAAAGAAGAAAAGGCATCAAAGGAAGAATTCCACAACTACATGCTTTATTAGTAGCCATAAGTCCTTCATATAATCATGAATCTATACCCATGAAATGGTTTCTCATATTTCTAGGGATTGCAGGGGCTTATTCAATTTCCCCTCTGAGGGAAAGGACTGATCCTCCATTGAGGACCATGGAGGGTGCTGTGGAACAAATGAAAATTCAGGCTGACTTGCCTGCTCCTGGAGAAGAGCCAGCATCTATTCCCAGTGTCCCTCCTACTACTGTTGAAATAAGGGAAGAACCTACTTTTGGTAAGTTAAAAATGCTTCATAAAATGTTGAATTAAAATCGACTGACTTCCATTCTATGATACTTTAGGTCCAACCCCTGGATTAGAGCTTTTGGCGGCTATTTCAACTGATGTCACAATTTTATCCGAAGATGCTTCCCAGGGTTAGGGACCGCAGGATGAAGGTCACCAAGAAGACACGTCAAATGCTCCCACTGGTGAGACTAACCAGGATTATAAGATGACATTAGATGAAATGATGGAACTTGGTGCATATTTCAAAGTGTTTATAAATCATGTTAAATTACCAGGTAATCTAGAAGATTATGGACGTGAGTGTTATCCTTCATCCTATTAAGAATAACTTCTTATTACATGTATAATCATGATTGGTTAAAATGTGCAGTTTTGTCTAAGAAAGATGCTAAACTACCCATTCCTGAAGGGGGTACAGAAAACCCTACCATTGTAGAGACATTAGGACAAATAGAGCTGAACCCAGCAAAGCTTCCTCAAACTCATCATGAAAATCCTGTCGAAGCTAGGAAATATGGGGAGGAGCCTTCTCGGGTTGCTGATCTACCGTTGGGTAAGGAATAAAAATATTTGTGATTGTACTTAATTTTCAATACAACCGATTATTTTTTATTCTTTGAAACTAACCAAAGCTTTCAATTAATTATGCAGGGCCGTCAATTGCAGTGGCTAGATCTCTAGATGAGGCCTCAGTCTCCGCCCCAACAGGAATTGAAAGTGAATAAGCTCATGTCATGGGGGAAGGAGCAGAACAGGGCACCTCCCTAAGTGCATTAATCCCAGATTATACTTCCCCCTATGATAATGATGTCGAATCAGAACCAGAGTTACTTAAGGCGCTCAACTTTTCAAGATGCAAGGCACGGAACAACATATGGAAAATCATATCTGAGGTGACATTAGAAGAGCTATCATCAAAGATCACTCGATTATCATACCTGATCATCATGCTAGGACTTGGCGGTTTTGGATATGAAAAGATCCATGCCGTGGTGAAACAGGTCATTTTCAGGAGGGAGGAGGAGCAAAAGTGTCGTGAAGATCTGAACAGGGTGAAACTGTCATCCAATATTGGTGAATTTGAGGCTGCGGTATCCCGAGCTGAGGCTGACTATGCTTCCAAGATGATGGAGCTGAAGCATAAGATCAATGATAAAGTCATCCAACAGATGTACCTTCAGCAACAGTTGGACGTTATTACTGGGGAACTTGACCAACTCAATAATTCACTGGAGGGATCTCAAATAAATGGGATGAAGGCCATCATGGATGCCAATAAAGCACTCCATTAGGCCGAAAAGAGTGAAGTCAGTCGGGTGCATGAGCTTCAAGTAGCTTCTGATGAAGCTCGGGATGTTGTTCATCAAGTGAAGACTTATGTTGATAACCTCTTGTAATTTCTTAGAAAAGAGAAGAGACTCCAGTCTATGGATGTCCTTCTAATTCTTGTGCATCAAATGGAAAGAATTCTTTAATCTTAAATCACATGTGCACGTATTTCCCTACTACCTGCTTTAAATTTTACCTAAGCCAATGGTCCAAGTAAGCATAGTTTGACTTTTACTAGGATTATTATAAATAACCCTACAAACTTTAATTTCTCAATATTACCTAAATCATACAAAATTTATTTTTAGTGAGATAAAACTTGACTTTTATTCAGAGTTACCTTGTCTTTTGTGGGCAGTTTAAAGTCATGCACGTTGAACATAAAGAGGCTAATGTTTAAGGTCGTCATAGATTTGACCGAAATGGATTAAAATTGACTCAGTTCCTTGAAAACTTATCTGAAAATATTTTACCACACTCACGTATTAAGGAAAATTTGTAAACTATGAATTAAGAAATTCTGAATCTGAGGAATGATATGAAAAAGGTCTAAAAGGCATTAGAATAAGTAGTTTCTAAGAATGAAGTTACTATTATTTAACAAACCTGTTTGGGGGTTGAATTATGCAGGGCCACCTAAGCGCATTGGATGCATAGTCAAATAAATAGCATCTTTTGGCTGACAGGTCCGTTATGTAGACTACTTATGCACGGTCACCTAAGGGCACATGCTGCATAGTCAGGAAAAAGAACTTCCAGAAATTTACTTTTCTACTGCTAAAAATCCAGTGAAAGTTTATGGAGATTCAAATTTTCTAAAGCATAGAGTTTTCTGTATGGAGAGAGGTACTTGAATATGGAAAATATATTTTCGAAAAGGATTGTCTAAGAATTGGATAAATGTTACTCCTACGAAGGTCTGACCCAAGCATTGAGAAGGAAAATATAAACCATATACATGAATACTTTCAGATCATGAAAAAGAACATGCAATAAATATGTTAAGGATAGCTATTTTTTACGGATCCTTACATATTTTTGATAAGACCCATAAGGACAAAAGAGGCTTTCTTCCCAAGAATGAAGTTACCAGTATCTGAAAAACCCATTAGGGGGTTGAATTATGTAGAGCCGCCTATGTGCATTGGCTGCATAGTCAAATAATAGTATCTTTTGGTTGACAAGTCTTTTATGGAGACTGTTTATACAGGGCCACCTAAGGGCACATGCTGTATAATCAGGCAAAAGAACTCTCAGAAATTTGACATTTTTGTGACTAGAATACAAGAAAATGGTTATGAAGATCTGGAAGTATTCAAGATTAGGATTATGAAAAATAAATATGGGTATTTTCCAATTTATGCAGAGATACATGGATCAATGATAACCATAATCATGTTGTGGCTAGATCCTGAATTGAAATATTGGACTTCACCACATATCCCACAAGGATGGGAATCAAGCCATACATAGTTCTTGAAATGAAGTTTAAGGCCATGTGGGATGAGAGTATGGGAGATCTTAGTATAGGGTCATAGATCTTGGACCATTATAAGAAATACACAGTGTGTGTTTTCATGGGGGCTTTTTATCCAATGGACTGAAAGTGGAATTTGGGTTTAGTCCCAAAAGACTTGGGGTAGGATTCGAGGGACACTCGAACGTTCCTACGTATCCCATAAGGATGGGAATAAAGCCCACGTAGTTCTAAAAATACCCTCTATACAGATTTGGTTTGTACATGTGAAGGGTGAAAAGGGACTTTAGTGCAATGATGGTTTAACCCAAGATAAAAGGTTCTGGCATTACCATGTATGCACGTAGTCTTTGGAATGAAACATGATTGAAAATCAATGTAAATAATGATTCCCTCTCAGGTGAGGGTATCATAGAATATTTTAGTTTATTGTCATACAGGACAAAAAGTGTTGTACAGTTTAATGTCATATAGCAAGGACGAAAGTGAACAAATGTAAAGATATTGATTCTGGGGGAAGTTTTATGAATCAAAATCGTATGAGATAGAGGTGAACTGATGTGAAGATATTTGTTTTGGGATTGAACCTTGGGAGGTTGCATATGTACCCAGGCTAGAATGCAAGGATCAAAGTCTGTGTATTTCAATTAAAGAATGAATTAATGATCAAGTTGTTCTTGGGGACAACGAACAAAAAAAAGATGTTGGGACTTACGCATGGTAAACGGACCAGAGAGGGTGTTATGGTTTAAGTTTTCTCTAAGTTCACATGAGTCATACTCGGTGTGAGAAACAAGAGGTAACAACAACCTTAACGATGGACAGTTTTATGTCATGTAGGACATATTAAGGGACTATGTATTTTAAAGTCTTACAGTTAAGACTATTGGTTTTTTACAGTTTAATGTCATGTAGTAGGGAAAAAGTATAGTTTAATGTCATTTTGGATGTATTAAAGGACTTTTGTACAGTTTAGCATCATGTAGTTAGGACGATGGGGACAATATATTTTAATGTCATGTTGGACGAAAGGGGGACCGTGCAGTTTAATTTCATACTGTAAGGACAAAAGAGAACACATTTTAACGTCATGTTAGATGTATTAGAGACTTTTTCATAGTTTAACGTCTTTTTGGACAAAAAAGGGATGATACAGTTTAGAATCATGTTGGATGAAAGTTTGAATAGTTTAAAGTCATATGCATGTATCATTGGTTATGCAGTTTAACATCATGCTAGATTTAAGAGACTTCTGTACAGTTTAGCGTCATGTAGTTAGGACGTCACCGTTTAACGTCGTGTGGGATGATAGAAATGAAAATAGTTTAAAGTCAAATGCATGGACTCTAAATGGTGAAATTTAATGTCATTTTGGACGTATGGGACATGAAAATAGTTTAAGTTCATATGCATGGACTATGGGTTTATAGTTTAACGTCGTATAGGCCGATAAAGGGGACACATTTTAAAGTCATGTTGGATGAAAGAAATGGAAATAGTTTATGGTCATATGCATGGACCATGGGTGTATAGTTTAACGCCGTATAGGACGATGAAGTGGACACAGTTTAACGTCATGTTGGACGAAATAAATGAAAATAGTTTATGGTCATATGAATGGACCATGGGTGTATAGTTTAACTTCGTATAGGACGATGAAGGGGACATAGTTTAATGTCATTTTCGACGAAAGAAATGAAAAAAGTTTAACGTCATATGCATGGACCGTAAATGGTGCATTTTGTGTTTATACAAAATAATTCTTCAGAAATTTGGCATTGGTTGGAGTAGTGATGAGTTCTCCATCCATTGAGATTAAAGAATAAGCTCGATTGCAGTAGATATTATGTATTGAATAAGGACCTTCCCATTTTGGTTCAAGTTTGGGAGGTTTCTTTCCTGGCATCATTGGAGTTTTGAGAACTAATACCACTTCTCCCTGAACGAATGAACGAAGACAAAATTTTTTGTTGAAAGCTCGTGCTATTCAATTCTGATAGACTACCAAGTCGTACAGAGTGCACAATCTTTTCTCATCTAACCATTCCAATTCATTCAATCGCTTTTGAGATTGTTTATCTATGGATGACTGATCACAAATGGCTACCCTGAGAGAGGGTAGTTGAACCTCAATTGGAAAGGCTGCTTCTGTTCCATATACCATTGAATATGGAGTTGACCGTGTTTCAGCGCGGGTGGTAGTTAGATAATCCCATAAAGCATGAAAGAGTTTAGCAGGCTATGAATTATTATCCTTATCCACCATCTTTTGTAGTATATTTTACAGAGACTTTTTGAAAGCTTCTATCTGGCCATTGGCCGCTGCATGATACCGAGATGAATGGTTGGACTTGATTTTGTATTCTTGATACAACTTCTTCACCTCGGATGAACAGAAGTTAGTGCCATTATCCGTCAATATGGTATGAGGGACACCAAATCTGGTAATGATGATAGATATGATGAAGCTAACAATGAATTTAGAACTGACTTCCTTGAGAGGTATTGCCTCGGCCTATTTGGAAAATAAATCAGTAGCTGTAAGAACATACTTAAGCTACTTGGTCGTAGCTGAAGGGTAAGGTCCCACCACACCCATTACCCATGTGGAAAATGGGCACGAGTATTTAGATGTATAAAGAAACTTTGGAGGTTGATGAATGAATTTGGCATGTACTTGGCATGAATGAAACTTCTTTGTCAAATCAACATAATCTTGTATCATTGAAGGCCAAAAGTATCCAAGCCTTCGAATCTGATCAGACAGTCTATGTCCAGACTGGTGGGCACCACAGACTCCTGCACGCACTTCTTTCATGACAGCCATTGTCTCTTAACCATCAATGCATATGAAGATAACTCCATAAAAAACATGCTTGTAGAGAATTTTCTCTAGGTTATTTGGGCTATCATAAAGAGTAAAATTGACCACACGTCACCAGATTTGTTCTTTCTCGGCTCTATCAGGTGGAATTGTTCCATTTTGAAGGTATTCCCTAATAGGTGTCATCCATCCCGTAGTGTGACCATATGGTTCAGATATGGGACTAATTTCATTGATTTCCTCTCTTCTGATTCGAAAATAAGGTGAAATTGCATGACGGTGGGCAATACTGATGGTTGTCTCATCCCGATTTGGATCTGCCATAGCTATGGCTATATTTGCCAGTGCATCATCTTGGGAATTTTGTGATCTTGGGATATAATAAAATGTTGGTTCCGAAGGAAAGTCCACCATTAACACTCTGACGTAATCATACAAAGGTATTAGTTCTTCTTTTATGATGGAATAATCCCCATTGACTTGTTTGATTACCAAGTCTGAATCACCTTTCACCTTTAAGTGATTCACTTATGCTTGATGCTCCAACTCTAAGCCTGTGATGAGAGCTTGGTATTCTGCTTCATTATTGGTACAACCTTCCCACAATAAGAAGGAATAATGTAACACTGCATTTTCTAGAGAAATGAGTAGAATTCCTAAGCCAACTTTTTTGAATTTAGTATTTTCCATTTTCCTCCCTGTTGGACTTCTAGAAGCACCATCAAAGTACATTTCCCATGCCTAAGGAATTTCTTGAATAGGGAAGACGTCCTTATCAAAGAGTTCAATATCTAAAGATGTATCTTCCACTAAAAGGTGTTCATCCAGGAAATCAGCCAGAGCTTGGCCCTTTATTGCTGTTTGAGACACATACTGAATGTCGAACTGCTGCAAAATAACTTCCCACCTTTCCAGATGTCCTGTAAGCATTGGACGACTAAGGATGAATTTGAGAGGGTTATTGCGAGATACCAATTGGACCTCGTGATGTTGCAGGTAGTGTCTCAACTTTTGAACTGCAAAGATCAATGCTAGGAATCACTTCTCAATATTTGAATATCAGGTTTCTACTTCAAGAATAGTCCGACTGAGATAGTAGAGGTTGTTATCATTCCCAACATCATTCTTCTGAGCAAGAAAGGCACCCAATGATCACTCTAGAGCTGTCACATAGAGGATAAGTGGTCTTCCTTAAACTGGATGCATGAATACTGGTGGACTCAAGAGGTATTTCTTGAGAATATTGAATGCTTCTTGACATTCTTCAGTCCACTAGTAAGTGACTCCCTTCTTCATCAATTTGGTGAAGGGTAAACTTTTTCCTGCCAAATTGGAGATGAAACGCCGAATATAGGCTAAGTGTCCTTGAAGTCCTCTCAATTATTTCAAATTTCAAGGAGGTGACATACCAAGGATTGACTTGGTCTTCTCAGGATCGACTTCGATACCACGATGGCGTACAACAAAGCCGAGAAATTTTCCTGAGGTTACCCCAAAAGAACATTTTAAGGGGTTCATCTTCAAATTATGTTGTCAAAGCATGCGGAATATGACTTCCAAATCAGCCAAGTGATTAGAACGTTTTTTGGATTTGACCACCAAATCATCCACAAAACATTCAACAAACATTCCTAGAAAGGGTTTTAAGATATGATACATGGCACACTTATATGTTGCGCCTTCATTCTTTAGGCCAAAGGGCATTACCCGATAGCAAAACACACCCTGAGGGGATCTAAAGGCTGTAGATTCCACATCTTATGGAGCCATTCAGATTTGATTATATCCAGAATATCCATCCATGAAGGAAAGTGCTTTATAGCTAGCTATTGCATCGATTAAAAGTTCTGTAATCGGAACCGGAAAATCATCCTTAGGACAACGACGATTAAGATCTCTAAAATCAATTCAAACTCTAATTTTCCCATTCTTCTTTTTCACTGAGAAAATATTATCCAACCACTTGGGATATTGAACTTCTCTGACGAAGATAGATTTCATAAGCTTATCCACTTCAGCCTCAATTTTGGAATCATAGGTTGGGTGTGTTCTTCTAGCAGCTTGTTTGAATCCTTGATGTTCTTCTGGAAAACCCAGACGATGATTGGCAACATCAGGATCAAGCCCTGGCATATATGTATAGTTCTAAGAAAATATGTCTCGATTTTTCTTTAGAATGGAAATATTAATCTCTTGCTCTTCAAGAGTCATGGACGCACTGATTAAAGTAGGGTGTGGATCTTCTTTTGTACCCAGATTTATTTCTCTAAGTTCATCCATGGTAGTAGAGATACCCTCTTCAAATGCTGGAGGAGCATCTCATAGATCTTCCTCTTCCTCTTCAGCATGTGTTATTTCTTCTGTTTCTACTTGAATAGTAGATGATGAAGCAGAATTTCCATATTCAGAAGAGATGTCAAAATTTTCACATCTTGAAGAAGAAGCTTCCACTTCCGACCCAATTGATGATGAAGGATTTTCTTTGGGTAACAAAGAGGAGATGATGGATTGAGAATCAACATCATCGTTTACCTCTGAAATTGCTATAACTTTCCTTGTCCTGATTGGCGAAGTATAGACTTGTTGGATTTCAGCAGATGAAATGAAGACATTTCCATTTGAGCTTTCATCATTTCTTGGTGGATCACCAATTTCTCCCATGCTATCTGGCTTGATTTTTGTGATTGACATTATGGATCTTTCCATAAGAGTATTTTCATTTGGCTCTATCTTTTTCATTTGACTGATAGACAACACATAATCTGTACTCACATGTGCTAATGGGTTTACTGGAATTTTTCCAAACCATACGGAGCATTAACTTTGGTAGTCTCCTTTGTTGTGGATTCCTCCTTTCCCTTCATGTGGTAGAATTATTCCTCAATGTATTGAGATTCACATGTCTTGAACGGGGATTTATCACCATACAATGTCCCAATTTGACCATCGAAACAATACTTGATACATTTATGGTATGATTAAGGGATAACCACATGTCGATGTTGCCAGGGTCTTCCAAGAAAGAAGTTGAAGGCTGAGTCTTGATCAACAACCATGAAATCTAAATTGGATACAAGATCTCCAAACTGAGTTCTAAGTGTAATCTCGCCTAGTGGTTATTGTTCATTTTTTTCATATCCTTGTAACATCATAGTTGATGGAGATAAATCAGATTCTGTGAGGCCCAATCGACGAAGTGTACGAATGGGCATGAGGTTGACTCCTAAACCATTATCAATGAAAACTATTCGGATGTCAACGTCATTGACCTTTATATATAAGTATAAAGGTCTAATATGTCCATGAACGACATCATCCTCATCTTCATTAATAAAAGATATCATTGCATGGCATTCTGCAGGATTATTCTCTACATATGAAAGACTTCAGCTGCAGCAATTTCAGTCTCAAACTCCTGAGGACTTGACAAAGCCTCAATGAGTGCCTCCCAATGATCCTTTGATAAATTCTAGGCATCCAGAATTGATAACATAGCAGGTACTTGGGCCAGGTGTTTCAATATATCATACTTTTGATCCAAAGTTCTGCGTTTCCCAACAGGAACATGTGGTTTAGCAGGTTCCTTGGAAGATTATTCTTTGGAATTTGGTGCATCTTGTACCGGGATAAGATTTGGTAATAATCCTGTCTTTGGAAGATTAGATCGATTAGGTCTATTTAATTGCTGAGAGGAAGAAGATGGAACCTTAAACTAATCTTCCAGAATAATTGTGCTAGGGCTGAGTCTGCCTTGTGTGGATGAACTTTCTTGTTATTGTTGAGCTCGTTGAAGTGCTCTACCACGAGTTTCTGCCGCATACACAGTTCTAGCAGGGGTATAATTAGAATAGTGTCCTTTGAAAGATCCACATTTTCCCCTGTATCCTAAGCCTCTATAACTTCCTCTGATTCCTCTGTTTGATATAAGGAATTCAGGATCATCAAAATTGAAACTATGACTGGCATATGGATCTGTTAATTGAATCATATTAATAGAACCGAAAATCAACTCTTCATCTGATGAAGACTCTGCCTGATTAACCTTTTTAGGCTGTGCCGTTTGGTGGGGCAGTGCCCGTGAATTTTAAGTAGATGGCATGAAGTCTGCCAGAGTCAAAGACAACTTAGGCTTTGACACATACTCATATTCTTCTGATTCTTTTTCTCTCTTTTAATGATTCCATTTCTTTGAGGATTTTTCCTCTAATGAAGAGGGTTTTTCTGCGGTATTCATGGAAAAAGGAACAATCGTTTTCTTCAATTGCATTCGAAAAATGGCATGAGTTCAGTTGATCATTTTTCTGACCATCCAATCATCATATTTCTATGAATTTTTGCTTTTGACTTTTTGCCATTCATCTTCTTCCTCTGGAACTGTAGTATTAACACATGCTACCTGGGCTGAAGAGCCTTTTAATTTGACTTTTCCCGAGTCAACTGTCTTTTTCAGGAGGTCTTTAAAGACAAAACACTCCTAGATGGGATGCCCCAATATTTTATGAAATGGGAAATTGTTGGGACGGTCTTCATCTCCTTCTTTGTTTGGCCTCTTGTGCATTGGAAATTGAACCAAAATATTTTCCAAAGCCGAAATGAAGTAACTAGGAACTTGTTCATTTCGGAAAGAGTATGTTTTGCTCTTCAGATCCTCAAATTGTTTCCGTATTTGATCTCTTTGATCGTCTTGACGAAACGGACTTTGCTGTTGACACTCAGGAGGTGAAGCCCTTCGAGAAGATGAAGGTTTTGAAGTAGAAGCAGGTACAAGTGCTTGTTTAAGAATAACTGTAGCGGTCTCTACTATACGCATTCTCCTTCTTGGAGCTGATGGAATTATATGAGCCTTATCCTTAGTCTTTATAAGAGAATCTTCAATCTGTTGAGCGATTGAAGTAAGGTCTTGAAACCCTCATTTGTATTTCACAGGGATCAACCTCATGTGTAATTCGTCACGTAGATTTTCCACAAAGATTGGAAACAATTATTCTTGAAGGAGTTCTATGCTTAGAGAATATGTTAATCCATTCCAGCGAACAATGGAATCTGAGACCCTTTCATTCTTCCTTTTCTAATAGTTTGTAAGATCAAAAACTGTTGTCTTTGGAAATATTGAGCTGAATTGGAGAAGGAATCTTTGACAAAGATCCTCCCATTCGGTAATTGACCAGGATTGAAAGCTTATATACCAAACAAAATCTGGTCCTTGTAAGGTTCTCATAAAGCATCTGAGTTTCACTACTTCTTTCTATTCAAGAGTTCCCATCATAGGATCGCAAAAAGACACATAATGCGTCAAATGCTATTCAGGATCGCCTGATCCATTGAAAATAGGGAAAACAGCATTCCCAAAACATGATGGGGGAGAGATTGAATCTACCCATTTAGGGTAAGCTCTCTTTTCTAGTTAAACATGTGCATGCTTCCCTTCGATAGTCTCTAACCGAGCTGTTAATGAATCAATGGTAGTTATTAACTTTTGAGAAACATCCGGTTGAACTTGGACATGGGCAGGTGCAATAATAGGAGTCTGGATAGGTATGGTGGCTGGTACTGTAACTCATGGTAGCACCACCAATTGTTGTTGCACTTGACCCATAGGATTAGACCTGTGAGGGTGTACTGATAAAGGAGTATATTCTTGATCAATTTTAGTAGCCACAACAAATTCCTTTGACTGACTGACTCCAGTACGCTAAGGAGGAAGACTACTTCTAAGTAGTTCTCCATTAAACCTCCTCAATTCCTTCATTTCTTCCTCTTGTTGTGCAAATCATTTCTCTAGTGAGAGTGATTGGACTTCTCCAGAGTAAGGGTATGTAACTTTATTCTTTCCTTTACCCTTGTTAACTCCCTTTCAGAGAGGGGGAAGTGGGTTACTTGAAGGATTACCTAGATTCTGGGCAATCCATTGATTTCGTGTATGCACACCTTCTTCATTTGTGTTTGTGCGTACAACTTCTGGAGCAGGAAACTCTTTATCTGAGTCCCCTGAGTGAGCCTCATGTTCTATAGGATCAACAATAATGGCATTAATGACATTAATTGATTCGTAATGCATCGCATCCCTTCTATCGGCATTTCTGTGATATTGTCTTCTGCCATGCCCCTGACGAGAAATTGCCTTTTGTTGATTTGATCCCTCAGGAACTTCTTGGAGAACTGTAATTTGGAGAGAATCTCCTGATAATTTGGCTCTTCATTCCTCTTGAGGCTTCTTCCCCAATCGAGAAGAGACCTACTTTCTCTGAGGAGGTGATTGATGATTTGAAAAATTCCCCAGTCCGGTGGACTGGGGCTGTTCCTGCTATCATTCCTCAACTCCTCGAATCCTATTTGTTGATTCTGAGGGTTGGGTTAAAAGATTCCCCAGTCTGGCAAGCTAAGGTGGCTCTTGACATGCTATGTCTGAGACTTTCTTAAAAGCACTCCTGATCTTGTGGACCTTAGTCCAGAAATTAGTTGGATGCATCAATCGACATCCACTTTTATCACCCGGTTCAAAAGACCATTGGATGATTTCTGACACTTCTGTCACTTGATGATGTGCTTGCTCCATACAATAGGCCTGTTCAATATTCTCATTTGCTTGATGCAGAATTAATTCAACAACTTGTTCTCTATATTCTTGATTTTGAGAAGAACTAGTTGAGGCATGTTCTTGGGAAATCTTTTTATTACAAACAAAACCCATTTACTGTGGCCATCCATGGGCAATAACATTGCATGAAACCATTTTCTGCGGGCTTTACTGACTGGAGAGAACAGTGAAATGTAGTGCTCCTTGAACTCCCCATCCTCTGACATGAATACCAGATGGGGAATTGGAAATTAACTGGCGCAATCTTTTTAGTGCGCCAAGGAATGAGTGTTGAAGGGCTCTCTGCTGCTTTTCAGCCTTCGGATATCAAGAGACTGATAGAGATGCCAAATCAATCTGACGTTGTAACCCTTATATTATCTTAACATGATTTTCATATTCATCATAAGATAATACTTTCTTTTTCAACTGACAAAGAGTTTTCCATATGTTGAGATGAATATCATGAATTACATCTTCCGTCAATATCTCTGGAATGTCATACTGTGGGTCATCCAGAGGCCAAAACATGACTGGAACTTCACCTTTCGCCAGTTGTTTTCTCATGATCAGCATTTCCTCTTTATCATTCAAAGAACATTCTTCTACCTGATTTGACCAGAGCTGGTGCTTCCTAGTTGCTTCATCGGATTCAACAAGATTGGTAGAGAGATCACTGATTAAACTAGAATATGCATGACTTAGGGGTGGTTCGAAGAATGACCTACACCCTGGGCTATCTTCTGATTGAGAAAGTATTTCTTCTATTAGCGATGAAGCATCAGAAATTAATGGTTTCACATTTGCAAGTGCCTCAAGATAAGAGGTCTTTCTCGGCACTACATTGTCCACTGGAGCATTTTTCAGGCAATGTGCATCACTACTGTAGAGAGGACTTTCGAAGCGAAATTCATCATCATGGGGAGGACTACCATGGTGGGTTACAGTAAAAGATGAGATCTCTTGCTCCTTGGTCTACTGACCACATAGAGGGTTCCTATGGCTCTCATCTGAAGATGAAACTTCAAGATCGACCAAACAGTCATGAAGCAAGCCTTCATGAGGAAGTGTCTGTTAAAGACCTTTGGAATTAATGTTCCCACTATTGGGAACTGAGAGAGTAGAATCTTTGATTCCAACAGATAACTGTCTGATGGCTTCAAGAACTCTATCATCGAGTAAGGACTTGTTAAAGATTGGCCCTTGATTTCTTGACTTTGTTGGGTGGGTCTTCTTCTTAGATGCCTTCTTACTCAATTTGGTAGGTGTATGTGCCTGGTCAGAAGAAATGATCAGGTTAAGATGATTATCTCTTCTCAAACCAGGTGTATGAGCCTGACTTGGTTTTCTGTATCATATGGGGGAGTACGCCCCACAACCCTCTTGGACTGGAATAGATGTGTGTGTCTATTCCGGAGTGATCTGTTGATGTGTCGCTCCATTGGTAGGGATAGATTTATGTGTATTTCCCTGAGATGCTGCTGAAGCTGTTATAATATCTTGGCAGGTATCCAGAATATGAGCAGGTATTTTATTCTACTCTTTCACCATTGATAGAATATACTTGGTGACTTTAGCTACCGGAACGAGGATATACGTCCATTACATGCTTGGATTAGGTGTGTGTTCCTGCTCCTGTCCTCCTTTTCCTGTTAGTGAATCTTGACAATACTCATGTGTAGGGGCAGAGAGTTGAGTCTGCCTCCTATTTGTCACCGGAGCTTTCCGACTGACTTCTCCGAGTGCTACCAAGTGAGATTGTGGGTAGGGTTGATCAATACTAGCAGGTGTATGTGCTTGCTAATTGTACTTCGCCGAACATGGTTGACGAACTCCATCATATGTAGTCAGAAAATCCTGCTGACTATCTGATGTTGTATAAATTGGTGTATGTTCCTGCCTATAGTACTCCGCTAGAATTGTCTGGCTGGATTGTTGTGATGCTGCCAGACGAGTCTGCTGGACAGCAGAATTAAAACAGACAGGTGTGTGTGACCGCTCATTGCTTGCCACCAAGTTAGGTTGGTGGACTTCTCCGAAGATGGCAGAGATGAGAACCTGCTCACTGTTGAGCGGATTTCGCCTATAATGATTCATCTTGCCTTCTCAGGTTCGAGAAACCTGAGCTGAACATCGGGAGTCGATACCCTCATCATGTTGAGGGCTCACTATCGCATGAGTCTGGTGGCGATTGTTGATGGGATCCCTCAGGAAGGATTCATGTCTCCTTGAATTAAGTCCCTGAGGGACCTGCTTATTCACCGCCTGCTTCTGGATCACTGGTCGTCATTGTCCAGATGACCAGGTTGAATTATTTACTTGGTGGGCTTGTCGAGCAGCCTCCAGATTCATAATAGTACCATTTTGACGGTACTTCTTATCTAGTGCATTTGATACCCATCATTGAAGATGCTGAGTAGGTGATGTCGTCCTCAGAGTGGATGACAATTCAGTATGAGTAGCAGTAGTGGCATTTGCAGTAGAGTTTTTCATAGTAGAGGTATTCATAGATGTGAACTTAAGAGAATCCATTCTGGAAATACAGAAGATCTTGGAAAAGAGTGCATGTTTGATATAATAGACATAATCAAGATAAGTCCAGCCACTACATCTTTTGGATGAGAAAATATGGTATTGATTGTTTTTTTGGCCCTCTCATTGAGTTTTAAATAGGGGCCTAACAAATAAGAAAAAAATCATTTTAACTTGGTTAAGGATTTATGTCGGGTTCACCATTTTTTGTTTCCTCTAGAATTGGGGATGATCTCATTGATTTAAGATTCAAACATTCCAAGTAGTTTCTAATGGGTTTGTTCGTAGAACTGGAAACATCTAATGATTCCATATCCATTTGAACCTACTTTCCAAATGTAGGCGCTCATTATTTATGGACTCATGAGGCTTAGGAATCTGCCTTGGTCAAGAGGATGGGAGGTCAGACTCATCACACCTTTTTTAGGGGAATTATTATCTACTCTGGGACTCTCTTTATAGATTTAAGTTATGTTCGTGAATCCTTATTACATTACCAAGTATAAAATGAGATTTCCTTTAGATCAGAAAATCAATGATTGATATGTTGGAAATTCAGAGAATCTTTTATATTTATTCGAGGTTCTTCATCGATAGAGAATCATCTGTATTTGTTTAGATATTCTTAGTCAATGGTATCCTTCAATACATAAAAATCTGTTGTTCATTATGATGACCATACTGGGTTTAAATCCACTTAGTGGGGAACTTGAAGTTTATTTCCATTCAGAAGGACATTGATTATTTTGGAGTTGGTATTGTACTCGTATATGGGCTACCTATGTATCCTTTGTTTTGTAAAAGGAATCAAAACCCACGTAGTTCGAGTAAGGTAGTATGATTTTTATGCATGATTGATGGATCAAAGAAAAATTTCATGATTACTTTTACACTCTAAGCTCACATGAGTCATGCTCGGTGTGAGAAACAAGAGGTATTGGTGAAACCAGACAATTGTGCCATGCAATGATGAGGGGCTTATGTGTGTATATCTTCCCAAATAGATGAGGATTAATATTTACTTCAGGGAAGAAATACATGAACAGGGTCTATAAAGGTATATGTGCTTGATGGAGATTTGGATACTCTAATCTTAGGGCTTAATCCTAAGGAAGATTCCCAAGTTAGGAGGGGACATTTGATTGGGTTTTACTCCTGAGAAGGATTCCCAGATCAAAAGGAATTATGACTTTTCATGTGAAATTAAGACTGGGGCTTAATCCTGAAAAGGAGGCCCAGGTTAAAAGGGATTTTAAAAATGTGGCTTAACTCCTAAGGAGGAGGCCCAAGTTAAGGGAATTTTACAATTTGGGGCTTACTCCTAAGGAGGATTCCAATATTTGAGACTGGGGATTACTCTTGAAAAGGAGGCCCAGGTTAAGAGAATTATGGTTGGTGCTTACTCCTGAGGAGGATGCCCGTATTTGGGAACTTTAAGACTGGGGCTTACTCCTAAGGAGGATGCCCAGATTAGGGGACTTGGGGATTACTCCTGAAAAGGATGCCCAAATTAATGAGGACTTGGGGCTTATTCCTAAGGACGATGACCATATTAATGAGAATTTGGACTGGGGATTACTCCTAAAAAGTAATCCCAGGTTAAGTATTCTCTCATCTTAAAGGATTTGGTTGAATGAATGAACTCTCTAACTTTAGTGACATAAAGATGTGTAAATCACTAGGTTTTGAGAGATGTTCCATGGAATTCCTTTGAAATAAGGATGTCAATCAAGAAAACATTCCATAAATAGCTTTGAAGATTTTCTTGAAGACTGAATCTTGAATAGGAGATGTGGAATGTCATAAGACGGGTGAAATGGACAGGAAGGGCACCCAAAAGTATATGGGCACACAAGTCTTGAGGGGTCGCGCAGGTACTGCATGGGCGCGCAAGTCCTGGTCGCGTTGGTATACCTACGCAGCACATGGGTACTTGCGCAATCCTTGACCAATAGATTGATACTTGAGAGATTCTTGACCAAAGCCTTTAGAATCATCCTGAGGTACTTCTAGAAGAGTGGCACACAAGTTTCAATGAGTAGGTAAGGAGGCGCGCATGTTTGTCCATTTCCCTTAAGGGTAGAAATAATTAGGCGCGCAAGTGTTAGTGAATTCTAACGCATAGACCTTATTCTTCTTATTTAGACATTCCATTCTAGGTAAAAAATTACCTTATAAGTGTTCGGAAGACTTGAAGAAGAGACTTGGGCATTCAGAGCTCTGTATCTGAATTCTGGAAAACTTCCTCCCCGAAATGGGGGGCCCACCGGGGGTATTTATAGGCTGGAGAAGACCCCGGGTGGTTTTAAAACAGGGCGCGCAAGTCACCTGCGTGACCATTAGGCGGCACGCAAGTGTACTTCCGTGGTAGTGAGGGAAATTTTGCGACCCAAGGTCCTTTGACTCCTTTTTCATTCCTTTTTCGATTTTTGATGTTTTCTTCAAAGGATAAATAAATTTGTGATAAGACATTTCCCTTTGAATTCCCTTAAACAATGTTATGAAAAGGAGTGTCAAAAATCACACTCTTTAAGTACATAAGAAATATCTTTTATCTTTTATATCCATGTTTTCCTACCTGTAAACCTAGTATGTTTTATTCTAGATGAACTTCGTGTTTCCTTTTCTCTCTTTTTAAGTGAAAGTTTTATTAATCTTTTTTATTATGTGGTATTTCCTCACAGGTATTTTGAATGTTCGGACTCTAATTACCAATCCCAAGTTAAAATTTTTATAATTTTTTTTAATCCCACAATCAATTTCTTATTGTACCATGGGTTTGACCATAAAGTCAATCAGAGGTGAGCCTCTAACTATTTATTAAATAAAAGAAAACCAGTAAGCCAGTACACCAGGGTGACGTCATAAATATAGATTCAAATCACTCTGACCCAACACCACCCTAATGATATATTTCATCTTCTGCAGTATCTGATTCCCATTCCGATCTGTCATAATGTCGCAGGATCTTGGCATACTTCCTTCTAAGGTTTAACTTCTCCAAAGAGAGAAATTCCTTAGAAGACCGCGCAGCCCAGCCTTCCCCACCAATGGTAGACCTGGTAGCCATTGGCTTTGGCAGATAAGAATAGTCCCTCCTCGGCCTTCTTCGTGGTGGGGCAGTCATCACTTCCTCATTCCCAGGCTCCTTACTTTTCTTACCCCGGACAACATCGTTGTAGGAAGCCCGGACCATTCCACCTTCAATTTCTTCATCACTCTCAAGACAATCCCCCCACTTTCCAGAAATGTGTACTACACGGTAGCCTTCCTTCATCCCCTTTTCCTGTTGAGATTGAGTGTTAGAGTCAAGTATGTCAAGACACTGTGGATTATCCACAAACTCACAGCCAACATTTGTCCTCTGTTCCACAAGAGAACCGTCCGCAGCAGCCTCCTCCTGCCCTTGTATTGATCCAAGAATGTCACCAGGACCCACAAAGCCTTGCTCCTCCAAGATTTTTTCACCCACAGACACAGGTCCCTCACAATCCATCACTATGTCATCCATCACCAAACCAACAAATTGGTTGCTGATCTCCAGATCATCTCGCTGCATCCAAGACCGGGGCTGCAGTGTAGTTGTAAGCTCCATCTGCACACCATTCCCAGCTTCCACCTGTTGTGCAGACCTGAAATCATCAATTGACTCTTTCTCTATCGCCTCCTCCACATCACATGCATTACTGGTGACAGCATCCTCCAAGGAAGCACCCTTTAAAGTTCGGCCTGCACTATCAGAACCCCTGCACAGAATCTCTCGAGCACCCTCCAGGGAGGCTGCATTCTCCTCAGAATTAACCGGATGACCAGCACCAGTCTCAACCAAAGTCCTTGACTCAAGTACAAGATCACATTTCAGTCTGTCAAACACTTGCAAAACCGATGGGTTCAAAGGCTCATTCACTGTCTTCAGACCACTTGCAGTGCCCGACACATCATCACACTGAGCCTGCAATAACCCCTTCACTATAAGTCCATCAGATTAAGCTTCACACCGCTGGCCTTCAGAACACACCGAGTCTAGTCGATCCCCCTGCCCAGCTGATGCTTCAGCATTGGAAAATACAGCCACTTCCCCTTCCACTAGGCCGTCCTTCAGAGTCCACTGAGTCGACCTCACAGCAGCGTGCACCCCGCACCCATCCCCCCTGTGTCCAATCATCCTCTGGGGATAACCATCCAGCCCTCCCCTACGGCAAACCTCCTCCAGGTGTCCGAACCGTTTACACCTCACACAAAACTTCATCCATGACTCAAAAACAACCGCTTGCATCCATCTAAACTCTTGCTCGTATGTAATCCAGATACAGCGCACAGGAGGTCGTGCAACATCAACCTCAACACATATGAGTGGGAAAACCGGGTGACACACAAACTCCGTACGTTGATCAGAGAAAAGAAATCGCCCTATCATATTACCAATTGCACAAAGAATCGCCGGATTTTGAAAAGAAAGGGGAAGACCAGGAATACTCACCCAAGTAGAAACTGACGACGGATCACGCTGCATATGGAATTAGAAACCCCAACGGAAGAGAAAGAAAGAAGAATCACTACACCTTCTTGGAGCTCTGGACCAAGAAATAATCAAATCTTCCTCGGATCCAAACTGAACCATAATATGTCGTCGATCGAGTAACCCAACTACCAGATGTTCATGAAGTCCCCAAGACTCGGAGATGGCCTGGGCAAACGCTTCAACCGACGGTCGATGATGATGATAGCGGGCCACCAGGGTAAACGTTCACAGTTCTGCATCACAGATTAACTCCGTCGAGAGCAGAGACAACTGAGGTGACTCCCGGAAAAGAGCAGAAACCGTTGGGGCTATGGAGATTTTCGGAAAAGGAGAGTAAGAATCAGGGGCTTCCTTCCCATGGGACAGCGAACGCAAAACTCCCCCCTGTAGAAGGGAGGGGGGAGATGATCCCGGCGGCATAGATCTTGGTCATCGTAGTGGTAGGAAGCGGGAGGAAGCGTCCTTCATCCCCAAATTTTGATAATTAAATTTATTAAAGTTGTGGAGAATATAACATCTTGAGTTTTGAAAAAATATAAAGTTCATTATAAGCAACACCAATCGTAAACAAACAATGAAATATTATTATTTAAATTTGACTATTATAAGTTATCCATTAAATTGGTAGGTATGAATTGGAATAGCAGATTTAGGAAATAATTATAAAGTTAAAACTGAATATAAATTTATTGGTATGTTCTTATAAATAATCATATAATTTTTATTAAATTCATTGTATTCTTTAAAAAAATATGTTTTCTTCAAAAATAAGTTTTTCTATTTTTTATGAGTGAATATTATAATTTATAAAAGCTCTAGGAAATTTATTTGAAAAAATTAATTTCATTTTTTAATTCATAATTTCAAATTTATCTTAAAATGAATTTTTTATAATTTTCTAAAAATACTAATATTTCAAAGAATAGTAAAAAATACTAATTTTTATTGAAAACTGTATTCTATTTTAAAGTACATTTAAGGTCATGTTATGTTTTGGATTATTTTTTAATTTTTATTGGTCCATTATTCTTTAAAATAATTCAATTATGGTTTTTTAAATTTATTTTACACTTGAATTTAGTATAAAAATATTTTATATTTAAAAAGGTCATTTTTCTGGAAAACTATTTTTCTTTGCGTTTTTCTAGTTTACTTTTAAATAAAATTCTAAAACTTAAGTATTTATTGAATTTGGAAAATATTCAACATATTTTTAATCATTGGGTAAAAATTTAGTAAATATGACTCTTTTATTTTTGGAAAATATGAATAGTAAACTTAGTGATTTTTGTTACCATAGGAAAGGGTAAATCAGGTAATTTTAGATTAAAAATAAAATGACAAGAATAATAAAATGACCCAAAACATAAATAAATGTTATTTTATGAGTATATATCTTACTTAATCATATAAGGGTATAATTTATGACCATTTTGGGCCACTTGGATGAGATTATGACCTTTATAGTATTTTATTTAAATAAATGACAAACATGTCACACCCTTGTTTTTTAAAAGTGTAATATTTTTTATATGGTGTTATATAGAGGATATATTCAACTATAAATAGTATTTTTAAATATAAAATATTTATCTTCATCATGGTGATTTTTTTTTAAATTCTTAGTGAAATAATAATGACCTTAAATTCTTGAACAACGTTGATTTAGTAATTATTCAATTAATTGAAATATCAAATAATAATATTAAAAATATTAAAACAAATATAATTTGAGATAACTAATGTGATAAAATAATTTTTTAGATTAAAATTAAATTTTATTGATAAATTAATATAATGTTTTCTAATTATAAGTGTTATATTGATATTATTAAAGTCAAAGTAATGAATAATTATAAAAATTAACATTATTGATATTATATAACAAATAATATTTTATTAAATGATATAAAATTCATAAAATTATTACGTTCTGAAAATTGATTATTATAAGGTTTAAATTATCAATCATGGTCCAATTATGAGTCTTATTTCATTTTAAAGTTATTATATTAACGCTCAAATAATAAAAATAATGTTGTCACGATAAGAGTTAAAGGGGTTAAATAAGGATTGAAAAAAATATATAAGGATATAAATGTTGTCCAAACATGTCTAATTTTTATTATATGTGTGTCTTTATACTCATAATAATATTATATTTTAAATAACTTATTTTTAATACATTTTTAATTGAAAATTAATTTATATTAATTTAATGTTTTGAGAAATTCTAAGAGTATCTCTCCCCTCTCTTATAAAAGGAATCATCTTCTTATTTCTTCAGAATTAAAAAACCTTTTGTTTCAGAATATCACTACCCAAATACCTTTATATAATCCCTCCAAACATTATATAGGTATTTTTTATGTATAATATCAATCATATAGGTCTTTAGGTGTTAATTAATGGAGGTTTTCCAAAGAAGATGTATAGTTTTTGTCTTCCTGTTTTAGTTTTTTTTATTATCACACATACATGAAACCTTATTTAACCATGATAAAAAATATTTATAATATATTCTATATACTTAGATTTAATTATGTTAGTTTCATTATCTATATTCATATCCTCTTCCATCAAATGGAGAAATAATTCATCATACATGTGTACGGTGGGCTAGCACCTCACGAACCGATGTAATTCGTTTTCCATCACCGTCTCTCAAGACTATTTATAATAATGGAATTAATATTTATATATGATATTATTTTCATATATATAATTATTAAATTATAATAGCTCATTTATTTTCTTATCTATCCATGAATATAAAAATGATAACATCGTTTGTTCATACATTCGGACAACCACCTCCAAGAAATGTTGTGATTAATTTTTCATCCCCACATCACATGGATGATAAATATAAGTATATTTAAAGAATTAGTATGATATTTAATTTATTATGATAATTATATAAATTTAAAATGATACTTACCTTCTTTCCAAAATTATCATTGAAAAATGGAAATGTTACTTGTGTGTCTGTACAACCTACCATCTCCATGATTATAGAGTAGTTCTTTTGCATAACCATATTTAATGGTTGGATTTAAAATTATAATTGATTTATACAAATTATAATTAAATTGTGAATATTATTATGGATATTATGTAATAATGACCTCTTTAACTACAATCAATTGACCAGAGTCATTTTCGACATAAGTGTAGAATATCATCAAAACATCCAATGTGAACATAAATGATTAATTATATGTATCTAACACGGTAATAAGTGATATAAAATGAATAATGAACATTAAAAATTTTATTAAGAAAGTTTAAAATTATCATCTTTTTTTATTATTTAAAAATATACATGATATTCATGATGAATTGGGATTGAGTTAAGGTACATCATCTCAATCTCCTTTCAATGATGCATAATATGATGCTATGAACCAATATTATTTTATAAGGAATATATATAGCTCATTTGACATGTTATATCATATATTTTTCAATTATCATAATATTTATAGTTTTTTTATTTATATTCTTTCATGGGGCTTACAATTCAAATATTTCCAAAGCGTTAAGGGACATTCATTCAAAAACATCTTATAAATATTCCCTTAAAACTCTCTTTTTCTTCTATATACATATGATTTTTTTCTAAGAATGATTTAAAGAAGGTTGTTATTGTTATTATATGATTTTTAAAATTAATTTTTACCCATTTTAAACTTTTTTACTAAATGTTTTGAATGTAATCATTTTGTCATTTTCCATATGAGGCACTTTGTGACTTTTCCAAAAAAATATGAACATAATGTTTTTTTAACTTATACGACATGAGAGACTTTTCACAACTTCATAAATAATAGTTTATTTGAAGTTTAATTTTTAATTTTTCATGGTTATTTTCAAATAAATTTTTTCCAAATGTATGTGTTCAATTTACTTAAGAAATAAGTGATTTTCCTTAAGTAGTGTTTTTTTATGCAAGATATCATGATTTATGTTTATGTTATGGTTATTGGGAATTGTTATGATAAAAGGTGGTTCTGTTATAAACCAAGTATGGGTGGTTAGGTTATTAACCAATGATGGATAGTTCCATGATAATCTAAGGATGGGTGGTTATGTTATAACCTCAAATGCATTGGGTATGAAATTCAACCATACGGTTATTCCATATATGGGATAGAGTAAACAAACTAGGTTTCTCCTAAGAGATAATGGTAATATACTATGATGGTTATTCCAATATTAACTATGATGGTTAAACTATATGTATCTATTATTATTACTCTAATTTAATGATTGGGTGTTAACTATGAATATCTTCCATGATTAGTTGTGGTGGTTATTCCGATGATTCCCCAACATTCCAACATGACTTAACAATGTTTGTTGTGGGTTTTAAAAGTTTTATTTGAAAAAAAAGTGTTTTATTTTCATTTGAAAATGATTTATTTTATAATTTTAAATAATAATGTGATAAAGGTAAGTATACTATGGGTTTTTATTTTTTTCACTGGACTATCAGATTTATTTATTTTTATGTCCCTTATTGAGATTTCCTTGCTCATCCCAAATTATAAAATATTTTCCACAAGGTTTAAGGATGAGTAAAGAAAAATAAGATGTCAATTTTAAATTCATGAAAATAAATAATATTTTGTTTTATAAGTTTCATATTGTGAAAAAATGAATATTGAGTAGAAGCATCCACTTTTTATTATATGGTTTTGTTATGTATGAGTTATGACCTAATTATATAAAAATATAAACCTAAAAATATTCTCAAATGTTGAAGAATTAATTATTGACTTAAAAGTCAAGATTATGTAATGTTTAAGGGTAGGTCCTAAAATCTTGGGTCGGAAGTTTTTGGTTCAATGAATCAACAACAACATTCCCATTATTGGGAGTATAGGCAATGTCAAAATCAAAAGACTATAGGTATTCCACCCAATGCCTATGTAAAATATTCAAATAGTTTTGTAAAAAGATATAAATCGTACTCATTAGTGAGTAAAAATGGTAAAAGGTTCTAAAAATGGTAATTTCATCAACTCATAAAAGAATGCATCTAGTTAGTCAGTTAAAGATCATAGATCAGATAATTCGTCTCATGTGGTCTATGATATATGGAACTATAGGATAATATATGATATTCGAGCATAATAATGTATCCCAAAATCATACCTGATGTGTTAAAAAAATGGTATAGACCTTCCCAGCCTCTAGAAGAGTCACCAATGTAGTAGTAGTCAAAAGACTCTTCCACTCATCAAAATAATTCTGACAGTTTACATCCCAAAATAACTTCACTCCCTTCCATGTGAGAGTGGTTATTTGAGAATCCAGCTTCAAGAAATATTTAATGAACTTACATTAATACCATAATAAGTCCAATAAGTTTTGAATCATAAATATGTTATATGATTTATCTCATGTCATAACATCCTTCACCTTCTTAGTATCAACTGAAATACCATTTTTAGATAACATTTTCCCAAAGAACATCACTTCTTAAATCCATAAATAACATTTCTATAGTTTGGCATAAATTTGATGATTTCCCAAAATTTAAAAAACTGCCCTCAAATGACGCACATGGTCTTCATCATTTATAGATTAAACCAAAATTTTATCTAAAAATAATATTACAAATGAGTCTAGTTACACATGGAATATCATGTTCATCAACTCTATAAAGACTATAGGAGTATTTGTTTGACCAAAGTTCAGAACAATATATTAATAATGGTTATACCTACTCTAGAATGTGGTATTTAATATGTCATATTCCGTAATTATCAATAGGAGATAACCAAATAGAAGATGAATCTTCAAGAACCACTTCACCCCCTTCAACTGATCAAAAAAATCATATATACGAAGCAACGAATATTTTTTCTTTTCCATAACTCTATTGTGGTTTTGATAATCTACACAATGTTTAAGAGTCACATCATCTTTATTTTTTAAGAGAATGGGTTTCACCGAAGTTCACACACTCAGGGATATAAATCTTTTATCCAACAAATCATCCAACTGGATCTTCAAATCTTACAGTTTATCTGTTGTTATATGGTAATAAAGAATGGTGAGGGGTTGTGAACCTGACACTAAATCAATAGAGAAATATACTTCACTATAGGAAAATGGGTCTATACCCACGGTTTCCCAAAACCGTGGGTATAGGGCTACTATGGGACCCTATACCCACGGTTTTATAAAACCGTGGGTATAGGTTAATTTTTTTTTCAAGACCTATACCCACGGTTTTGGAAAACCGTGGGTATATATTTCCCGGGTTATAGCGGGAGAAAACATTTAGGCGGGAAATGGAAAAAAAATTGGCGGGACAGAAATTTTCACATTCTGTTTTAATATATTTATAAAGATATAATTAATTTAAAAGAAAACTGTCCTACACCGGTTGGTAAGTCGATTCGTGGTAATCCCTTGGATCCAGTGTTCGATTCACCGTGAAAATATTTTATTATAATATAATATAGTTATTAATATATAAAAACCGATGCAGTAACTTATTAACAAAATTCAATTAGCTCTGTTGGTTAGTGCTCCGCAGCTGTGTTCGACATATCTGGTGTTCGATTCCCCGCAGACGCGTTTTTTTGGTTGCGCGTATATATTAATATATTAAACATAATGTTAGTACATATTATCAAATCGAAAATATCCCAGTTGGGCAGGGTGTATGGTCCATCACCGCAGGTGGCAGATCAAACCCCAATTGCTACGTGTTTTTTGAATTTAAGAGATACCCCACGGTTTAAGAACCATAGAGCTATGATACGTGCCACGTTGTACAACCAATGACACTCTCTCAACAAACCTATACCCACGGTTCAATCAAACCGTGGGTATAGGTGGAGACCCCTATCTTGACGCCATTCAGCCGCACGGTTCCCAGAACCGTGGGTATAGCCTATACCCACGGTTTTGGGGGCTATACCCACGGTTTTGAACCGTGGGTATAGCCCGTTTTTCCAGTAGTGCTTCCATTTTCAATGGTAAGCCTAAAAAGTCATCTGGAAACACATTAGGGAACTCAGTGACAATTGGAGGGAGATCAAGAATTAAATATTCTCCCTCTAGGTACAAAAGAAGACACATATATTATCCTTCCCAAATTTTGAAAAGTAGATACGGATCTATTCAACCTCGGGTCCTATTCTCCCTGAAAAACATGGAACACCCCAACAGTCTTAGTAAAGAAGATCCACCGAAAATAACAATCATAATGGTCCTTATGATCAATAATCCAATCCATCATGAGAATGAAGTTCATAGGATTCATATTGAGAACCAAAAAAAATCTAAGTGAGATCAGTCAATGATAGAGTGAAAGTGAAATAGGGACATCAAAGACCCTACTCTCTCTTCGTTTTGAGGGTTTTGGTAAAATCCATCACATAATACATAATATTCATAGGAATGTTTAGAAATTTCACAATACAATTAAATAATAATGAGTGAGATACACTAATATCAAATAAAAAAGAAACTAAAGATTAAGATATTGTGATTTACCTCTCACTATCTCTAGACCTACATTAGCTTCCTTTGAAGACTCTTCCATTGTATAGAGATGTTTCATTATGAATATCTATTGTAAGAACCCCATAGTTCCTAAATGATTTTATTACACTGTAGTAACTTTTTAAGATTGTTACCCTCGGAATCTGGGGATGACCACCTTGATGGGAGGTTCAAACATTCTGATCGGTTTCTAACAGGTTTGTTCGTAGAACCAGAAACATCCAATGATTCCACATCCATTCAGACCTACTTTCCAAAGGTATGTGCTCATTAGTTTGTGGACTGATGAGGCTTAGGAATTTTCATTGGTCGAGGGGATGGGAGGTCGGACTCATCACACCTTTTTAGGGGAATTATTGTCTACTTTGAGACTCTCTTTATAGATTTAAGTTATGTTTGTGAATCCTTATTACATTACGAAATATAAAATGAGTTTTCCTTTAGATCTGACAATCAATGATCGATATGTAGGAAATTTAGAGAATCTTTTATATGTATTCGAGGTTATTCATCGATAGAGAATCATCTGTATTTATTAGAGATTCTTGGTCAATGGTATCCTTCGACACATTTATATAGAAGTATCTTGGTCATTATGATGACCATACTTGTTTTAAATCCACTCAGTGGGGCACTTGAAGTTTATTGTCATTCAGAAGGACATGGATTATTTCAGAGTTGGGATCAAACCCGCAGATGGGCTACCTACATATCCTTTGATTAGAAAAGGAATCAAAACCCACATAGTTCGAGTAAGGGAGTATGACGTTTATGATTGATGGCTCAAAGAAGGATTTCATAATTACTTTTACACCCTAATCTCATGTGAGTCATGCTCGGTGTGAGAAACAAGAGGTATTGATAAAAATTAGACAATTGTGCCATGAAAGATGCAATCATAAGAAATAATGTGGGGCTTAGGTATGTATGACTGCCCAGATAAATGAAGGTTAGGATTTACTTTAAGGAAGAAATCCAAAAGCAGGGTCCATAAAGGTATATGTGCTTCATAGAGATTTTGAATACCTTAACATGGGTCTTACTCCTGAAAAGCAGGCCCAAATTAAGAGAGGACTTATGATTGGGTTTTACTCAGGAGAAGGAATCCCAGATAAAAGGTAAATTAGGACTGGTTAAGAGAAATTAAGACTGGGGCTTACTCTTGTAAAGGAGGCCTAGGTTAAGTGATTTGAAAAATTAAGGGACTTGGGGCTTACTCCTGAAGAGGATGCCCATATTTTAGATCGGGGCTTACTCCTGAAAAGGAGTCTGAGGTTAAGAGAATTATGGTTGGGGCTTACTCCTAAGGATGATGCCCAGATTTGGGAGTTATGACTGTGGATTATTCTTGAAAAGGAGTCACAGGTTAAGGGGTTCTCTCATCTTAAAGGATGAGGTTCAATGAATGAAATCTCAATTTTTTAGTGACATAAAGATGTATAAATCACTAGGTTTTGAGAGATATTCCACATAGTTCCTTTCAGATAAGGAATCCAAATCAATAAATCATGCCATAAATGGCTTTGAAGAGTGTATTGAAGATTGAATCTTGAATAGGAGAGGTGGAATGGCTTAAGAGGGGTGAAATGGGCAAGAAGGGCACCCAAAAAGGCAGGGGCGCGCAAGTCCTGGAAGGCACGCAAGTCCTGGTCGCGCAGGTATTCCTGCGTGACACATGGGTACTTGTGAGACAGTTAACCAGCAGGGTAATACTTGAGTGATCTTTGATTAAAGCCATTATAATCTTCTTTAGGTTCTTCCAGAAGAGGGGCGCGCAAGTTCTATTGAAGGAGTAAGGTGGCACGCAAGTGTGGCCTTTTCCCTTAAGGGATGGCCACTTAGGAGCGCAAGTGTTGATGAGTTTCAACACTTAGGCCTTCCTCCCCCTCTTTAGATCTTCTGTTCTAGGTAAAAAATTACCTTAGAAATGTTTCGAAAGCTTTGAGAAGAGACTAGGGCACCGGGAGCTCAAATCTGAGTTTCTGGAAAAAATCCTCTCTCAATAGGGGGCCCACAGGGTCTATTTATAGGCCGAAGAAGACCCGGGCGGTTATCCTTTAGGTCACGCAAGTCACTTGCACGACCACTAGGCGGCGCGCAAGGGGACTTGCGCGATAGTGATAGAACTTGCGCGGCACATGTGCTTTTGATCCCTTGTTCATGCCTTTGTTGATTTTTAATGTTTTTACCAAAGGATGAATCAATTTGAGCTCAGATATTCCCCTTTTCCTATCTTTAGACTCTGTGATGAAAGGAGCGTCAACAAAAGTCCCCCCTCAGAGTTGGATTCAGAGAGAATAGAGGATTTGACTCTGAGGTAAAGAAGAAAACGAAGCATAGTTTGATTTTTACTAGGATTATTATAAATAACCCTACAAACTTTGAATCTTTTAATTGCTCAATATTACCAAAATCATACAAAATGTATGTTTAGTGAGCTGGAACTTGAATTTTCTTCAGAGTTATGTTGTCTTTTGTGGGCAGTTTAAAGTCATGCACGTCGGACATAAAAAGGCTAATGTTTAAGGTCAAAATATCTTTGACCAAAATAGATTAGAATTGACTCAATTCATTGAAAAATCATCTAAAAACATATTACCATACTCAGGTATGAGGGAAAATATGGAAGCTATGACTTAAGAATATTTGAATCTGAGGAATGAAATGAAAAAGATTTAAAAGGCATTAGAAGAAGTAGTTTCCAAGAATGAATTTTCCATTATTTAACAATCTTGTTAGGGGGTTGAATTATGCAGGGCCACCTAAGGGTATTGGCTGCATAGTTAAATAAAATAGTATCTTTTGGCTAATAAGTCTGTTATGTAGACTGTTTATGGAAGGCCGCCTATGGGCACGTACTGCATAGGCAGGCAAAAGAACTCTCAGAAATTTACTTTCCTAGTGCTAAAAGCCGGTGAAAGTTTATGGAGATTAAAATCTTCCAAAGTATAGAGTTTGTTGTATGGAAAGAGGTACTTGAATATGGAGAATATATTTCCAAACCAGATTATTGAATAACTGAATAGATATCACTCCTAAAAAGGTCAGACCCAAACGTAGGGAAGAAGAATATAAACCACAGACTTGACTACTTTTTAGATCATGAAAAAGGATATGAGAAAAATATGTTAAGGATGGATATTTTTTGCAGATCCCTACATACTGTCATTTAAGACAAATAAGGACAAAAGAGGCATTCTTCCCAAGACTGAAGTTACCACTGTCCGAAAAAACCGTTAGGGGGTTGAATTATGCAGGGCCACCTAAGGGCATTGGCTGCATAGTCAAATAATAGTATCTTTTGGCTAACAAGTCTGTTATGTAGACTGTTTATGCAAGGCTGCCTATGGGCACCTTCTACATAGTTAGGAAAAAGAACTCTCAGAAGTTTGAAATTTTTGTGACTAGAAGTCATGAAAAGGGTTATGAAGATCTGAAAATATTTAAGGTTAGGATTATGACACATAAAGATGGGGGTTCAAGAGGTATTGGTAAACATCGAATGATTCCACATCCATTTGGACCTACTTTCCAAAAGTAGGCGTTCATTAGTTTGTAGACCAATGAGGCTTAGGAATTTGCATTGGTCGAGAGGATGGGAGGTCGGACTCATCACACCTTGTTGAGGGGAATTATTGTCTACTCCGGGACTCTCTTTATAGATTTATGTTAAGTTCATGAATCCTTATTACATTACCAAGTATAAAATGAATTTTCCTTTAGATCTGACAATCAATGATCGATATGTAGGAAATTTAGAGTATCTTTTATATGTACTCTAGGTTCTTCACTGATAAAGAATCATCTGTATTTGTTAGAGATTCTTATTCAATGGTATCCTTTGATACGTAAAAGTCTATTGGTTCTTATCATGACCATACTGGTTTTAAAGCCACTCAGTGGGGTACTTGAAGTTTGTTGTCATTCAGAAGGACATGAATTATTTTAGAGTTGAGATCGAACCTGTAGATGGGCTACCTACATATCCATTGTTTAAAAAAAAGGAATTAGAACCCACTTAGTTCAAGTAAGGGAGTATGATGTTTATTATTGATGGCTCAAAGAAGGATGTAATAATTACTTTTACACCCTAAGCTCACGTGAGTCATGCTCGGTGTGAGAAACAAGAGGTATTGGTAAAAATTAGACAATTTTACCATGAAAGATGCAATCATAAGAAATAATGTGGGGCTTATGTATGTATGACTTCCCATATAAATGAAGATTAGGATTTAATTCAGGGAATAAATCCTGGAACAGGGCCCATAATGGTATATGTGCTTCATGGAAATTTTGAATACTCTAACTTGGGGCTTACTCCTGAAAAGGAGGCCCAAATTAGGATAGGACTTATGATTGGGTTTTACTCCTGAAAAGGAATCCCATATCAAAGGTAAATTATGACTGGTTAAGAGAAATTAATATTGGGGATTACTCCTAAAAAGGAGGCCCAGGTTAAGAGATTTGAAAAATTAAGTGACATGGGGCTTACCCCTGAAGAGGATGCCCATATTTGAGACTGGGGCTTACTCCTGAAAAGGAGGCCCAGGTTAGGAGAATTATGGTTGGGGATTACTCCTAAGGAGGACGTCCATATTTGAGAATTATGAATGAGGATTATTCCTGAAAAGGAGGCCCAGGTTAAGGGGTTCTCTCATCTTAAAGGATGAGGTTGAATAAATGAAATCTCAATTTCTTAGTGACATAAAGATGTGTAAATCACTAGGTTTTGAGAGATATTCCACAGAGTTCCTTTCAGATAAGGAATCCAAATTAAGAAATCATGCCATAAATATATTTGAAGAGTGTCGTGAAGATTTAATCTTGAATAGAAGGGGTGGAATGCTTAAGAGGGGTGAAATGGGCAAGAAGGGAACCCAAAAAGGCAGGGGCGCACAAGTCTTGGTAGGCGCATAGGTACTGTGTGGGCATGCAAGTCCTGGTCGCGCAGGTATACATGCATGACACATGGGTACTTGCGCAACGGTTAACCAATAGGTTAATACTTGAGCGACACTTGATTAAAGCCTTTAGAATCCTCTTGAGGTTCTTCCAGAAGAGGGGCATGCAAGTTCTATTGAAGGAGTAAGGCGGCGCCCAAGTGTGGCTATTTCCCTTAAGGGATGGCCACTTAGGCGCGCAAGTGTTGATGAGTTTCAACCCTTAGGCCTTCCTCCCCCTCTTTAGATCATCCGTTCTAGGTAACAAATTACCTTATAAGTGTTTCGGAAGCTTTGAGAAGAGACTTGGGCGTTCAGAGCTCTGTATCTGAATTCTGGAAAAATTCCCCCTTTCAATGGGGGGCCCACATGGTCTATTTATAGGCTGAAGAAGACCTGAGTGGTTATCATTTAGGTCACGCAAGGGGACTTGCGCGACAGTGATAGAACTTGCGCGGCACATGTGATTTTGATCCCTTGTTCATGCCTTTGTTGATTTTTGATGTTTTCTTCAACGAATGAATCAATTTGAGCTCAGATATTATGCTTTTCCAATCTTTAGACTCTGTGACGAAAGGAGCATCAACAAAAGTCCCCCCTCAGAGTTGGATCCGGAGAGAAAAGAGGATTTGACTCTAAGGCAAAGAAGAAGAAAAAGAATCATAGTTTGATTTTTACTAGGATTATTATAAATAACCCTACAAACTTTGAATCTTCTAATTGCTCAATATTACCTAAATCATACAAAATGTGTGTTTAGTTAGCTGGAACTTGACTTTTCTTCAGTGTTCCCTTGTCTTTTGTGGGCAGTTTAATGTCATTCACGTTGGACATAAAAAGGCTAATGTTTAAGGTCGAAATAGCTTTGACCGAAATGGATTAGAATTGACTCAATTCCTTGTAAATTCATCTGAAAAAATATTACCATACTCAAGTATGAGGGAAAATATGTAAGCTATGACTTAAGAATATTTGAATCTGAGGAATGACATGAAATAGAGCTAAAAGGCATTAGAAGAAGTAGTTTCCAAGAATGAAGTTACCATTATTTAACAAACCCGTTAGGGGTTGAATTATGCAGGGCCACCTATGGGCATTGGCTGCATAGTTAAATAAAATAGTATCTTTTAGCTAACAAGTCTGTTATGTAGACTGTTTATGCAAGGCTGCCTATGGGAACGTGCTGCATAGTCAGGAAAAAAAACTCTCAGAAATTTACTTTCCTAAAGTTAAAAGCCAGTGAATGTTTATGGAGATTCAAATCTTCCAAAGTATAGAGTTTGCTGTATGGAATGAGGTACTTTAATATAGAGAAGATATTTCCAAATAAGATTATCAAAGAACTGAATAGATATCCTTCCTACAAAGGTCTGACCCAAACATTGGGATGGAGAATATAAACCATAGACTTGAATACTTTTCAGATCATGAAAAAGGATATTGGACAAATATGTTAAGGATGGCTATTTTTGCAGATCCCTACATACTGTCATTTAAGACAAATAAGGACAAAAGAGGAATTCTTACCATGAATGAAGTTACCACTATCCGACAAACCCGTTATGGGGTTGAATTATGCAGGGCCACCTAAGGGCATTGGCTACATAGTCAAATAATAGTATCTTTTGGCTAACAAGCCTGTTATGTAGACTCTTTATGCAAGGATGCCTATGGGAACATGCTGCATAGTCAGGCAAAATAACTCTCATAATTTTGACATTTTTGTGACTAGAAGTCATGAAAAGGGTTATGAAGATCTGAAAATATTTAAGGTTAGGATTATGACACATAAATATGGGTATTGTTCAATGTATACAGAGATACACAAATCAATGCTAACCATAATCATGTTGTGGCTGGGTCTTGAATTGAAATGTTGGACTTCACTACGTAACCCATAAGGATGAGAATCAAGCCACACATAGTTCTTAAACTACAGTTTAACGTCGTGTGGGACAAAAGGATTAGAGATCTTAGTTTAGGGACATAGATCTTGGACCATTGTAAGAAATACATAGTGTGTGTTTTCATGGGGACTTTTCAGCCAAGGGACTGAAAATAGAATTTGGGGTTAGTCCCAAAGACTTAGGGCTGGATTCGAGGGACACTCGAACGTTCCTACGTATCCCATAAGGATGGTAATAAAGCCCACGTAGTTCTAGAAATTCCCTCTGTACAAATTTGGTTCGTACATGTGAAGGGTGAAAGGGGACTTTAGTACAATGATGGTTTAACCCAAGATAATAGGTTTGGGCATTGCCATGTATGCACGTAGTCTTTGAAATGAATCATGATTGAAAAATCAATGTAAATAATGATTCCCTCTCAAGTGAGGGTATCAAAGAATATTTTAGTTTATTGTCATACTGGAAAAAAGTTTTGTATAGTTTAAAGTCGTATAACAAGGATTAAAGTGAACCAATGTAAAGATATTGATTCTAGGGGTGGTTTCACGAATCAACATCGTATGAGATGGAGGTGAACCTATGTGAAGAGATTGGTTTTGGGCTTGAACCTTGGGAGGTTTCCTATATACCCAGCCTAGAAGTCAACGATCAAAGTTTGTGTAGTTCAATTAAAGAATGAATTAATGATCAATTTGTTCTTGGGGACAATGAACTAAAAAATGATGTTGTTGGGACTTACACATGGTTAGCGGCCCAAAGAGAGTGTTATGGTTGAGGTTTGCTCTAAGCTCACATGAGTCATACTCGGTGTGAGAAACAAGAGGTAACAACAACCTTAACGATGCATAGTTTAATGTCATGTAGGACATATAAAGGGACTATGTAGTTTAAAGTCTTGCAGTTAGGAATATTGGTGATGCACAGTTTAGTGTCATGTAGCAGGGACAAAGTACAGTTTAATGTCATGTAGGACGTATCACAGGCTTTCTATAAAGTTTAGCGTCATGTAGTTAGGACGATGGGGATAATAGAGTTTAACGTCATGTTGGATGAAAGGGGGAATGTGCAGTTTAATGTCATGCAGTGAGGACAAAAGAGTACACCATTTAACATCATGTTGGACGCATTGGGGATTTTTTCCCAGTTTAGCGTCATGTTGGACGAAAGTGCGAATAGTTCAAGGTCATATGAATGGACCATGGATGGTGCAGTTTAATGTCATGTTGGACAAAAGTGTAGTTTAAGGTTATACATGACCTTTGATGGTTATGTAGTTTAACGTCTTTCTGGACATAAGGGACTTTTATACAGTTTAGCATCATGTAGTTAGGACATCACAGTTTAACGTCTTTCTGGACGTAAGGGACTTGCAAATAGTTTAGGTTCATATGCATGGACTGTTGATGATGCAATTTAAGGTCATACAGGACCTAGTTGCAGTTTAAGGTCATACTGGACCATTTAGGGAACTTTTTCACAGTTTAACATCGTGTGGGATGCAATTGATACAAATAGTTTAAGGTCATATGTATGGACCGTTGTTGTATAGTTTAATGTCATATAGCAAGGACGAAAGAGGGACTTTGCAGTTTAATGTCATGAAGTGAGGACAAATTAGAGAACTTTTTCACAGTTTAACGTTGTGTGGGACGAAATTAATACAAATAGTTTAAGGTCATATGTATGGACCATGTCTGTATAGTTTAACGTCATATAGAAAGGAAGAAAGAGGGACTTTGCAGTTTAATATCATGCAGTGAGGACAAATTAGGGAATTGTTTTCCATAGTTTAACGTTGTGTGGGACAAAATTAATACAAATAGTTTAAGGTCATATGTATGGACCATTTCTGTATAGTTTAACATCATATAGTTAGGACGAAAGAGGGAATTTTCTATTTATACAAAATACTTCTTCAAAAATCTGGAATTGGTTGGAGTAGTGATGAGTTCTCCATCCATTGAGATTAAACAAAACCTAAGATTAACTCTTTGTCTGATGAAGACTCTGTCTGATTATCCTGTTTAGGCTGTGTCGTTTGGTGGGGCGGTGCTCGTGACTTTGAAGTAGATGGCATGGAGTACGCCAAATTCAAAGACAACATAGGATTTGACACATACTCATCTTCTTCTGATTCTTTTTCTTTCTTTGAATCATGCTGTTTCTTTGAGGACTTTCCCTCTAACGAAGAGGGTTTTTCCGCAACATTCATGGCAGAAGATACAATTGGTTTCTTTAATTGTGTTCGAAAAATAGCATCAGTTACATTGATTGTCTTTCTGACCATCCAATCATCATAATTCTGTGCATTTTTTCTTTTGACTTCTTGCCATTTTCTTTTCTCCTCTAAAACTATAGTAGTAACACATGCTATATGAGCTGAAGAACCTTTCAGTTTGACTTATCCCGAGTCGACCATCTTTTGCAGGAGGTCTTTGAAGACAAAACACTCCTGGATGGGATGCCCCAACATTTTATGAAAAGGGAAATAATTGGGGCGGTCTTCATATCCTTTCTTGTTTGGCCTCTTGAGAATTGGCAATTAAAAAAAATTGTTTTCCAGAGCTGAAATGAAATTACCAGGAACTTGTTCATTTCGGAAAGAGTATGTTTTTCTCTTCAGATCCTCAAATTGTTTTTGTCTTTGATCTCTTTGATCATCTGGATGAAAGGTACTTTGTTGTTGGTGCTTAAAAGGTGGATCCCTTCGAGAAGATGAAGGTTTTGAGGTAGAAACAGGTACAGGTGCTTGTTTAAGCATAACTATAGCAGTTTCTTCTTTACCCATTCTCCTTCCTGGAGCAGATGGAATTACATGAGATTTAGCCTTATCCTGTATAAGGGAATCTTCAATCTGCTGAGCAATTGAAGTAAGGTCTCGAAACCCTCCTGTGTATTTCACAGGGATTAACGGCGTGCGTAATACGTCATGCAGATTTTCCACACAGATTGGCAACAATTTTTCTTGAGGGAGTGCTAAACTCAAGGAATATGTTAATCCCTTCCATCGAGTAATGAAATCAGAGACCCTTTCATTCTCCCTTTGCTTACAGTTTGTAAGAAAGAAAATTTTTGTCTTGGGAAAAGTTGACTTGAAATGAAGGAGGAATTTTTGGTGAAGATTGTAACACCCCAAGCTTCTACGGTACGCTTCTCTTTGAATAATGTGATAGCGTGTGTTGTACGCAACACCGAGTTCTAACAACCAATCAAACTAGCCGTTATGAATAGTAATACCAACTTTTTAAAATTATATATATTTTATATTTCAAAATGGACTTCATTTTTGGATTCGGAATATCTAATTTAGCCTAAGGTGAAATTTTGGTACTTTTCGGATAACTTTCATATTTTGATGAATAGTGAAAATTACTAAATTTTAATTAAAAACAACTTTTTTAATCAAAATAATTAATAGTGATAAATTATGAATTTTAGTAGTTTTAAAGTATATTTAGAATATATTTTTACCATTTAATATAATTTTGTTCATTGGACATAATTTTACAATTAAACCAAACATAAACAAGTGTCAATCTTTTCATAGTTATTATCTCTTAAAAACACGCTTTTTGTTTTGACAGCGGGAATTAATTTTAAATTAATTTCTGCCACTTCTGTGTTTTGAATTTAGAAAAATGGATTCCATATTTGGAATCAGGATGTCCAAATTTTGTAAATAGGTAACTTTTATTTTTAGAAATTTTGAATAATTACTGCGGTAAATATTTTATTTACCATGGTTAAGGGTAAATCCGGTAAATAAGGGTTAAAACAAATAATATTATAATAATACTAAATTACCCTAAAACGTGTCTTAACCCTATTGGTTGATACATGGTCGACCATAGGCATCTTTGGGTCGATTTTGGGACCCCATGGATCCACTTGTAAGTGATAATGACACTTTATTTTAATTAAGTTAAAATGAATACAAAAATGACACAAGCATATATCCTTTAGAAAAACAATTGTTACATAGGGTTATATATGTTGGATTTTAGATTATAAATATTCATTAGAAAGATAAAACGATTTCCTACATAATGATATTTTATTTATAATTTTTAGACATTAAATAATTTATTTTATTTATGACACAATGATGATGCAGTAATTACTATAATAGTGAAAAATTAAAATAATTGATATTATAAATACCCAAATAAATATAATATGAAACTTTTAATGAATTAAACTAATTTTCTAGGATAATATGATATATTAGGATTGATTTAATTGACTTTTTTCGAAGTAATAAATCTGTTATGAGTTTCACAAAAATCAACTATTGAATAGTGTCAAAATTGACATAAAATAGTTCTTAAAACAAATATTATATTATTAATTGATATTAAATTCCTAAAATCTAATGTTCGGCCAAGAGACTTATATCATGATAGTTTCATCAATAATGGACCACTTGGGGGTCTCTTGTATGTATATAGTAAGTTTATTAACCATATTATATAAAAATACAAAGAGACATTGTAAAAGTGAAACTAATTAACTTAGAGTTAATACTTAAAGATAAGGTTAATATAAGTACCCAAACCTGTCTAAATTATATTGTTTGAGTGGTTTTAGACCTATACCCACCTTAACCTTTGAAGAATAAACATTGGAGCCATTAGAAACCGAATATGAATTTATTATAAATTAATATTTCTAGCTTTTCCAAAGGTGCCCCTCACCCCTCTTATAAAAGGGCACTCCTCCTTCTCATTTCTTCACACCTTAAAAGCCTTTTGGTTCGGCCATACTCTACCCAAATACTCTCCCAACATCCCTCAATACAACCTAGAGGCCTTAGTTTGATCAGAAAGCCAACCTATGGATCCCTTTTGATCAAATCAAAAGGAAGAACCCGAAGAAGAGGTAATGTTTTCACCACCCCTTTTCAGGTTCCTTTCTTCTTCCACTTCTTCTTTCTTTGTTCTTACCATTCTAAAATAATAACTCCAGTATATTACATATAATGTGATGTTATTATAAATATGGTACAACCATATTCAGTATTCTATCCACCCTTTGAATAACATGTCACCATACGTGCGTACGTACGGCTTACCGTCTCCACGTCGTGGTGTAATTGTTATTCAATATATTATTATTTGGATGGTTATAATAATGATGTGTAACTCATGTAAATAATAAATATAACATGTTAATGATTCTGTATATATGATATACCATCCATTTATATATTATTTTAATATCAAAAGAATGATATTGTCGCTCGTGCGTACGTACGGACTACCGTCTCCACGAACGCAATGAGATTCATTATCCATCGTATCCATTCAAGTATAATTATCATTTGATGATTTAAAAATGATGTTTAAGGACTTGATATCATTCTGGATATGAATAAGATACAACAAACATGGCTTATGTAACAAAACATATAAAAGAAAATGAGTAAGTTAACACCCGAAACGACGATAATTCTAAGATATTATTAACAAATCAATGTTAAAAGATCATATATGATATCATATTAATATATATGATTCTTGTATAATTTAATAACAATTATTTCACCATTATACAGGAGGTTAACCTACCCTAACCAATGAAAATTACAAGGTAAGGGTTATTTCACAATCTCTTCATTATCCGAGGTTGTTTATACGTAATAATCTACTGGGATTTATTTATCATCCACATCCATGTTTCTTCGAAATGTATTTCAAAACATATTTATTATTTACAAGAATATGGGTTAAAGTCATTTATACCCTTGTTTTACTTTTTATAAGAGGTTTATAAAGGAATCTTTCCGTCGTTTTCAAAACAAGGTCCTTTTTAACCTTTTCGACAGAATTAAGGTAAGAATGTTTTTTTTAACTTATACGGTAGGTGCGGCTATTTTCCGCCGTTATAAAATCTTAAAAGCTTCCCTTACAAGCTTATAAGAATATTTTCAAAGAAAATGTTTTATTTTATATGTATCTTAAATTATTTCAAAATAAAAGGAGATATTTCTTTAAAAAGAATTTTGATTTCATCTATGTCAACATCCTTTGATGGATTTTCAGATTATTCGAAGTTGATTTATTATGATACAAAACTTCTATATTGTATTGAAGGTTTTGTGATATGTTTGACTGTGGATGTTCTATTTTTATACCATTTATAGTTTATGGTGAAATTATTGACATTTCGTATGCTTGTTTTAATACGAATGTTTATGTTATGTTTAAACCTTTTCATATGGGAATGCATTGGACTTAATATGTGCAGGTGGAGCCCGCTATAGCTCCTCGACGAATCGGTAGGTCTCATGAGAAAAACTAGTGTCTTGGCACAAGGCCTTGAAAAAATCTTATTTCTAGTCTTGGCACGAGGCCTTGGCTATGTGGTTATGATAGTCTGGCATTATGCATTCCATCATTATGAAAGTGGTTATTGATTTTGCATGTGTTTATTCGATTAGTAGAATAACCATGTGAATAAGTAAATGGAATTATCTCATTTTATTTATGACATACTATGTTAAAAGTTCAAGTTTAAAAGGCTTTTGTTTTAGTTATACATTGCTTTAAATGTTTATTATTATTTATGAAAGTTTCCGCTATATTGTTATCCTTACTGGGCATTTGAGCTCACCCCTTTTCTATGTTTTATTTTTCCCAGGAAGTGAAGAAGTAAATTATGAATGACCTGCAGGGATATTATGTGGGGATATGAGTGTGGATTATGGAGACAATATGTTGTTGTAGTAGTTTTTCATTTTATGATGTAATGTAAGACTTATGAATATATCTAGTGTTTCCAAGACTACTAAACCAATCGGTCTTTAGAGATTTGATCTTTCTTGTGATCATACCAATGTTAAGATATAATGCACCGACTCTGGGTAACTGGGGTCAGGGTGTTACAGTTGGTATCAGAGGAAGTTTAGTACAAACCTTAGAAGCTAGATTTAGATAAACTCTGATTAGAGCACGTAGACCTAAGATGAACTTTGAGGATTAGTATAGAAGAACTTCCTAGAATTTTGGTATTGTAGAGATTTTGTGAGTTTTCCGAGCAATACATCCCTGTCTGGATACGATCAGGTAGAGGCGGCTCTGGCACAGATGTACCTAGGGGTAAAACCCGAAAACACCGCTTTGAGATAGACTCGAACGGGAACTGGTGCACGACAACGGGCCTTGCTGCACTCTTGGTTACGACACTCCTGGGGGATATGCTTAGGATAACTCTCATTTTCTTTACAAATTATTATGAAGGGTTTATGAGTATATAATTCCTCAAAGAAGACATTTTTATGATTATGGATTATATCCATAAATAGTTCAATTTATGTTAAGTGTTTTATAAGTATGGGATTATGTATTTTGATTCATAAACTGATCTAGTTTATGCCATTGTTTAGAAATGGCGCCCAGTAGAAGGAATGAGAACTCCAGAAATGCACATGATTCAAAGAGAAGGAAGGATCATATCTTTCATGGTCTTAAGCTAGAATTTATAAGAGAAATAGTCTCCCATGTATTATCATCATATGAAGAAATAATATCATGTGTTGATAAGATAAGTAAAGAGTTTACTGAGTCCTATGGCTTTGAAGGGAAGCAAGAGAAGAAAAGGATGGAAGAGAGAAAGATGTATAAAGGGAAGAGGGAAAAGAATAATTTTCCCATATGTGGTAACTGTGGAAAGAAACACCCTGGAACTTGCCTAAAGGGAATGGGAGTCTGTTACAAGTGTGGTGAAAAAGGCCACCAAGCTCGTGATTGCAAGGGGAAGAAGGAAGCTACCAACGTTCAGTGCTACAATTGTAGGGAGATGGGGAATTATGCAAATGCATGTCCTAAGCGTCATGAGAACTTACCTCAGAAAAGGCCAAGGGATCAAGGCCAGGCTTATGCTATCTCTACTACAGAGGTAGAAGCTCCAAAAGACGTGGTTGCAGGTAATTTAATGGTTTCCTCAAGTTTAACAAATGCATTATTTGACTCTGGATCGTCGCATTGTTTCATATCTTCCCAGTTTGCTAAGAAAATTAGATATTTCCAATTTGATTTAATAAGGGAGTTGTCAGTTAAAACTCCTAAGGGAAGTATCATTGCAACAAAGTTTTGTGAATCAGTCCCCATTAGAGCACATAAATGTTCGTTATCTGCTGATCTCATCGTCATACCTATGATTGAGTTTGACATAATCCTCGGTATGGACTGGCTTTCGGACTATGATGCGAAGATTTTTTGTAAGAAGAAAGAGGTTACTATTCTTGATGATAATGATAAGGAACACCTTATCTTTAGAGCAGAATCGTCACCACCTAATTCTTATTTAGATCCACCCTCAATAGCTCAACTAAATTCAATTATTGGGGAGGAAGAGAATGAAATAACTGCGGGTGAGGAAAGGAATGTTCAAATAGAGGATGTACCTGTTGTGAAAGAATTTGTAGATGTATTTCCGGAAGATTTACCAGGACATCCTCCAGAACGAGAAGTTGAGTTTTCCATTGATTTAATTCCTGGATCAAGGCCTATATCGAAGACCCCTTATAGAATGGTCACTGTAGAGTTAGTCAAACTAAAGAAACAACTAGAGGAATTGAGTAATAAGGGATTTATTCGCCCTAGTATTTCTCCATGGGGAGCCCCTCTTCTTTTTGTTAAAAAGAAAGATGCATCTATGAGGTTATGTATCGACTACAGGGACATCAGTGCTATAACGATAAAGAACAAGTATACCCTACCTCGTATTGATGATTTATTTGACCAACTGCATGGAGCTCAATACTTTTCAAAGATTGACCTTCGATCTGGATACCATCAGTTGTGTGTAAATAAGGAAGACATTCCGAAGATAGCATTTCGAACTAGGTACGGGCATTACGAGTTTACTGTAATGCCTTTTGGATTGACTAATGCACCCTCTGTATTCATGGATTTGATGAATTGAGTTTTCAAGGAGTATCTCGATGAATTTGTGGTGGTATTTATTAATGATATCTTGGTATACTCCAAAACCTACGAAGATCATGAAAATCACTTGCGCATTATCTTGAAGACTCTGAGGAGGCATGAATTATATGGGAAGTTTAGCAAGTGTGAATTCTGGATTCATGAGATTTCTTTTCTTGGCCAGATTGTCTATAAAGATGGAATCTCTGTTGATCCTTCTAAGACCAAGGCAATCCAAGAATGGCCAACACCTATGAGTATAACTGAGGTACGCAGTTTTATTGGTTTTGCAGGTTATTATCAACGTTTCGTCCAGAATTTTGCCCGATTGGATAACCCATTAACGAAGCTCACACGTAAAGGGGTTAAATTTGTTTGGACAAAAGAGTGTGAAGAATGTTTTGAAGAACTAAAGAAAAGATTAGTCAATTCTCCTATATTGACTCTACCATCGGGGAATGATGGGTTTGTTATTTATAGTGATGAATCAAAGAAAGGACTTGGTTGTGTCCTTATGCAGAATGATAGAGTTATTGCCTATGCATCACGACAGTTGAAAATTCATGAACAAAACTATCCTACTCATGATCTCGAGTTAGCAGCTGTGATCTTTGCTTTGAAGATATGGAGGAACTACCTCTATGGTGAAAAATGTGAGATTTATACTAATCACAAGAGTTTGAAGTATATTTTCTCACAAAAGGAACTCAACATGAGGCAAATGAGATGGCTTGAATTGCTCAAGGATTATGATTGTACGATACACTACCACCCGGGGAAGGCAAACAAGGTGGCAGATGCTTTGAGTAGAAAAGACCATGGAGTTTTGAACAATATGAGAATTTAAAGGGATCCAATTTTCATGGATCTAGTGAAGATGGACATGGGAATAACCAGGGAAGGTGAAACATCAATGATTTTTCAAATGGTTTCCAAACCATCTTTACTAGAAAGGATTAAGAGTTCTCATACCGATGATGAAGAATTCCAAAAGAATATTAAAGATGTGAATGATGGGAGATTGAGAGACTTTGTGTATGAAGATGGAATTTTGAAATTCGGGAATAGACTTTGTGTTCCCGATTTACCTTATCTAAAAAGGGAATTGCTGGATGATGCTCATAGTTCCAATTTCTCTATACACCCTGGGAGCACAAAAATGTATAGAGATTTGAAGGAACATTTTTGGTGGGACAACATGAAGAGGGAGATTGCTGATTTTGTGTCAAGATGTATGGTTTGTCAACAAGTGGAAGCTGGAAGGAAACAGCCTGGAGGAGTCATGCAACCTCTTCCCATACCGGAGTCGAAATGGGACAATATTACGATGGACTTTATCATGGGGCTACCAAAGACTCCTAGAAGGAATGATGCAATATGGGTTATTGTTGATCGTCTTACCAAGTCAGCACATTTTCTTACTATAAGAGAAGATCTACCCCTGGAACGTCTAGAAAGACTATATATTAATGAAGTTGTGAGACTTCATGGAGTACCCTTATCAATTGTTTCTGATCGTGATCCCCGTTTTACTTCAATATTTTGGAAAAGTCTTCAGAAATCCCTGGATACTGAACTTCATTTGAGCACTGCTTACCAGCCTCAGACAGATGAACAATCAGAACGGACTATTCAGACCTTAGAAGACATGTTGAGATCTTGCTCACTTGACTTTCAGGGTATGTGGGATCAATATTTACCACTGGTAGAATTTTCCTATAACAATAGCTTCCATTTGAGTATTCAAATGGCACCATATGAAGCGTTATACAGAAAGAGATTTCGTACACCAACCTGTTGGGATGACGTCGGTGAAAGAAAACTTGTAGGTCCAGAACTGGTGGAGGAAACGATGGAAAAGGTGAAGGTAATCCAAAATCACATCAGAGAAGCTCAAAGTAGGCAGAAGAGCTATGCCGATAATCGAAGGAAGGATTTGGAATTTCAAGTCGGTGATCATGTTTTCCTGAAGGTATCTCTGTGGAAGGGAGTCATACGTTTTGGTAAGAAAGGTAAATTGAGTCCCAGGTACATCGGACCTTTCGAAATTCTAGAACGAATTGGGGTTGTAGCTTACCGATTGGCAATGCCGCCAAGTCTCTCCAAAGTTCACGATGTGTTCCACGTATCTCTGTTGAGGAAATACATGCCTGATCCAACGCATGTACTCACCTATGAGGAATTAGAACTGGAACCTGATCTTTCCTATTGTGAAGAGCCCGTCAGGATTCTTGATACGAGAGAACAAGTACTGAGAAACCGGACGACGCGTCTGGTAAAAGTTTTGTGGAGAAACTATAAGATGGAAGAGGCAACGTGGGAACCTGAGGAACTTATGATGAAGAACCACCCGAGTCTTTTCATGCGATACTATTCTAGAAATTTCAAGGATGAAATTATTTGAAGGAGGGGAGAATGTAACACCCCAATCTTCTACAGTACGCTTCTCTTTGAATAATGCGATAACGTGTGTTGTACGCAACACCGAGTTCTAACAACCAATCAAACTAGCCGTTATGAATAGTAATACCTACTTTTTAAAATTATATATATTTTATATTTCAAAATGGACTTCATTTTTGGATTCGGAATATCTAATTTAGCCTAAGGTGAAATTTTGGTACTTTTCGGATAACTTTCATATTTTGATGAATAGTGAAAATTACTAAATTTTAATTAAAAACATATTTTTTAATCAAAATAATTAATAGTGATAAATTATGAATTTTAGTAGTTTTAAAGTATATTTAGAATATATTTTTACCATTTAATATAATGTTGGTCATTGGACATAATTTTACAATTAAACCGAACATAAACAAGTGTCAATCTTTTGATAGTTATTATCTCTTAAAAACACGCTTTTTGTTTTGACAGCGGGAATTAATTTTAAATTAATTTCTGCCACTTCTGTGTTTTGAAATTAGAAAAATGGATTCCATATTTGGAATCAGGATGTCCAAATTGTGTAAATATTTAACTTTTATTTTTAGACATTTTGAATAATTACTGCGGTAAATATTTTATTTACCATGGTTAAGGGTAAATCCGGTAAATAAGGGTTAAAAAAAATAATATTATAATAATACTAAATTACCCTAAAACGTGTCTTAACCCTATTGGTTGATACATGGTCGACCATGGGCATCTTTGGGTCGATTTTGGGACCCCATGGATCCACTTGTAAGTGATAATGACACTTTATTTTAATTAAGTTAAAATGAATACAAAAATGACACAAGCATATGTCTTTTAGCAAAACAATTGTTACATAGGGTTATATATGTTGGATTTTATATTATAAATATTCATTAGAAAGATAAAAATATTTCCTACATAATGATATTTTATTTATAATTTTTAGACATTAAATAATTTATTTTATTTATGATACAATGATGATGCAGTAATTACTATAATAGTGAAAAATTAAAATAATTGATATTATAAATACCCAAATAAATATAATATGAAACTTTAAATGAATTAAACTAATTTTCTAGGATAATATGATATATTAGGATTGATTTAATTGACTTTGTTAGAAGTAATAATTCTGTTATGAGTTTCACAAAAATCAACTATTGAATAGTGTCAAAATTGACATAAAAGAGTTCTTAAAACAAATATTATATTATTAATTGATATTAAATTCCTAAAATCTAAGGTTCGGCCAAAAGACTTATATCATGATAGGTTCATCATTAATGGACCACATGGGGGTCTCTTGGATGTATATAGTAATTTTAATAACCATATTATATAAAAATACAAAGAGACATTGTAAAAGTGAAACTAATTAACTTAGAGTTAATACTTAAAGATAAGTTTAATATAAGTACCCAAACCTGTCTAAATTCTATTAGTTTAGTGGTTTTCGACCTATCCCCACCTTAACCTTTGAATAATCAACTTTTGAGCCATTAGAAACCGAATATGAATTTATTATAAATTAATATTTCTAGCTTTTCCAAAGGTGCCCCTCACCCCTCTTATAAAAGGGCACTCCTCCTCATTTCTTCACACCTTCAGAGCCTTTTAATTCGGCCAAACTCTGCCCAAATACTCTCACAACATCCCTCAATACAACCTAGAGGCCTTATTTTGATCAGAAAGCCAACCTAAGGATCCCTTTTGATCAAATCAAAAGGAAGAACCCGAAGAAGAGGTAATGTTTTCACCACACCTTTTCAAGTTCCTTTCTTCTTCCACTTCTTCTTTCTTTGTTCTTACCATTCTAAAATAATAACTCCAGTATCTTACATATACTGTGATTTTATTATAAATATGTTACAACCATATTCAGTATTCTATCCACCCTTTGAATAACATGTCACCATACGTGCATACGTATGACTTACCGTCTCCACGTCGTGGTGTAATTGTTATTCAATATATTATTATTTGGATGGGTATAATAATGATGTGTAACTCATGTAAATAATAAATATAACATGTTAATTATTCTTTATATATGATATACCATCCATTTATATATTATTTTAATATCAAAAGAATGATATTGTCGCTCGTGCGTACGTACGGACTACCGTCTCCACGAACGCGATGAGATTCATTCTCCATCGTATCCATTCAAGTATAATTATCATTTTATGATTTAAAAATGATGTTTAAGGACTTGATATCATTATGGATATGAATAAGATACAACAAACATGGCTTATGTAACAAAACATATAAAAGAAAATGAGTAAGTTGACACCCGAAAGGACGATAATTCTAAGATATTATTAACAAATCAATGTTAAAAGATCATATATGATATCATATTAATATATATTATTCTTGTATAATTTAATAACAATTATTTCACCATTATATATGAGGTTAACCTACCCCAACCAAGGAAAAGTACAAGGTAAGGGTTATTTCACAATCTCTTCATTATCTGAGGTTGTTTATACGTAATAATCTACTGGGATTTCTTTATCATCCACATCCATGTTTCTTCGAAATGTATTTCAAAACATATTTATTATTTACAAGAATATGGGTTAACGTCATTTATACCCATGTTTGACTTTTTATAAGAGGTTTATAAAGGAATCTTTCCGTCGTTTTCAAAACAAGGTCATTTTTAACCTTTTCGACAGAATTAAGGTAAGAATGTTTTTTTTAACTTATACGGCGGGTGCGGCTATTTTCCGCCATTATAAAATATTCAAAGCTTCTCTTAGAAGCTTATAAGAATATTTTCAAAGAAAATGTTTTATTTTATATGGATCTTAAATGATTTCAAAATAAAAGGAGATATTTCTTTAAAAAGAATTTGGATTTCATCTATGTCAACATCCTTTGATGGATTTTAAGATTATTTGAAGTTGATTTATTATGATACAAATCTTCTATATTGTATTGAAGGTTTTGTGATATGTTTGACTGTGGATGTGTTATTTTTATACCATTTATAGTTTATGGTGAAAGTATTGACATTTCGTATGCTAGTTTTAATACGAATGTTTATGTTATGTTTAAACCTTTTCATATGGGAATGCATTAGACTTAATATGTGACGGGTGGAGCCCGCTATAGCTCCTCGATGCATCGGTAGGTCTCATGAGACAAACTAGTGTCTTGGAACAAGGCCTTGACAAAATCTTATTTGTAGTCTTGGCACGAGGCCTTGGCTATGTGGTTATGATAGTCTGGCATTATGCATTCCATCATTATGAAAGTGGTTATTGATTTTGCATGTGATTATTCGATTAGTAGAATTACCATGTGAATAAGTAAATGGAATTATCTCATTTTATTTATGCCATACTATGTTAAAAGTTCAAGTTTAAAAGGCTTTTGTTTTAGTTATACATTTCCTTAAATGTTTATTCTTATTTATGAAAGTTTCCGCTATATTGTTATCCTTACTGGGCATTTGAGCTCACCCATTTTATATGTTTTATTTTTCCCAGGAAGTGAAGAAGTAAATTATGAATGACCTGCAGGGATATTATGTGGGGATATGAGTGTGGATTATGGAGACAATATGTTGTTGTAGTAGTTTTTCATTTTATGATGTAATGTAAGACTTATGAATATATCTAGTGTTTCCAAGACTACTAAACCAATCGGTCTTTAGAGATTTGATCTTTCTTGTGATCATACCAATGTTATGTAATAATGCACCGACTTGGGGTAACTGGGGTCGGGGCGTTACAAAGATACTCCCATCCGGTAATTGACCAGGATTTCCAGATTGTATACCAGACAAAAGCTGGTCCTTGCAAGGTTCGCACAAAGCGTCTGAGTTTCACTGCTTCTTGCTGCTGCGGAGTTCCCATCATAGGATCGCAACAAGACACGTAATGCATCAAATGCTGTTCAGGATCTCCTGATCCATTGAATATAGGGAATAGATGGTTCCCAAAACTTGATGGAGGAGAGATTGAATCTACCCATTCAGGGTAAACTTTCTTTTCTGGTTGAACTTGTGCACGTTTCCCTTCCATAGTTTTTAACCGAGCTATTAATGACTCAATAGTAGTTATTAACTTTTGAGAAACATCCGGTTGAACTTGGACTTGGGTAGGTGCCATGACTGGAGCTTGGAAAGATGTGGCGATTGGTGCTGCAACTAATGGTAGCACTGCCAACTGTCATTGCACTTGACCCGTAGGATTAGACCTGTGAGAGTGTACTAATAGAGGAGGATATTCTTGATCCATCTTAGTAGCTGCAATAAATTCCTTTAGCTAACTAGCTCCATCATGCATAAGAAGAAGACTACTCTGAAGTAGTTCAGCATTCAACCTTCTTAATTCCTTCATTTCGTCCTCCTGTTGTGGAAACCTTTGCTCTAGTGAGAGCGATTGACCTTCTCTAGAGGGAGGATATGTAACCTGGTTCTTTCCCTTCCCTTTGTTGGATCCTATTCGGAGAGGGGGAAGTGGGTTACTCGAAGGATTACCTAGTTTCTGAGTAATCCTTTGATTTCATGTACGCACACCTTCTTTATTTGTGTCGGTGCGTGCATCTTCTTGAGCTGGAACCTCTTCTTCTGAGTCCCCTGAGTGAGCCTCATCTGGTAGATCAGCAACAATGGTATTGATGGCATTGATTGATGCATAACTCATCGCATCCCTTCTATCATCATTTCTGTGATATTGTCTTCTTCCATGTCTTTGATGATACATTGCCTTTTGTTGATTCGATCCCTCAGGAACTTCTTGACGAACCGTAATTTTGAGGGAATCTCTTGATAATTTGGCTCTTTTCTCCTCTTGAGGCTTCTTCCCCAATTGAGAAAAATTTGACTTTCTCTGAGGAGGGGATTGATGATTTGAAAAAGTCCCCAGTCCAGTGGACTAGGGTTATTCCTTCTCAACTCCTTGAATATTATTTGTTGAATCCGAGGGTTGGTTTAAAAGAGTCCCCAGTCCGGAGAACTGGGGTGGCTCTTGACATGATCTTGATTTAATAGTAGTAGTCTTTGTATTGAAGATGTGGTGACACTAACTAATGGGTGATCAGTTTATCATCTACTCTAATCACAAGCATCTCAAGTATATCTTCTCTTACAAGGATATGAACTTGGGACAGAGGTGATGGAGAGAGTTCCTCCAGAACTATGAATTTGAGAATATCTATACTCATGGGAAGGTGAATGTGGTGGAAGATGATCTCAGCAAGAGATCCATATCACAGTTTTTGAATGAGGTGTCCAAGAAGTTAGCCTCATAGCTGTTATCCTTTATGGATGGAGATGGAGTATCTTACATCCTGTTGATGTTTTTCACCCCTCCACTCTTACAGTAAGTAATGGAGGCATAACTTAAGAATACCAAATTTGAGACCTTACATTCTTATATTTCCACAAGGCATGATCTTGATGAATATTTGAAAGGTGGAGAGCATGTCATTCTTTTCAGAGGATGTACAGTAGTAGAAAATAAATTTCAGGAGGTGTTTCTAAGGGAGTTTCATACATCCACTTTGGCAGTACATCTAGGTGTGGAAAAGATGTACTAGGACCATAGATTTCAGTTTTTGTGGGCAAGAATAAAGAAGGTAGTTTTAGAGTTTTTCTCTTAATGCCTTACTTTTCAAAAAATGAATGTTGAGCACTAGGTTCCAGTGGGTTTGGGTAAACCTCCCAGGTTCCATAATGAAAGTAGTACGGTAAATAAATGGACTTTGTGATGGGTATATCACATACATCTAGGGTACATGATTCCATCTGGGTGATCATTAACTGACTCACCAAGTCATCCCACTTCCTAGCTATCTGAGTGCATATTTTTTTAGAGAGTTTAGGATTCCTCTACATGAATAAGAAAGTTAAACACCATGGGGCCCCCATAGATTATAGTTTTATATTGTGAAGATCATTTTACATCCTGGTTTTGGAATGGATGTAGTTGGAATTTGGGACCCATATACACTTGAGCATAGTGTTCTTTCCACAAACAGATGACTAGATTGAGTGGACCATTCAGGTTCTGGAGGACATGTTGCGGGATTTCATGTTAGACTTTGTCCATAGTTGGGAGGGTCACCTACCACTATTAGAGTTTTCCAAAAACAAAAACTATCATTCCACCATTTGTATAGAATTACTCAAGGCCCTTAATGGGTGACCCTTTAGGTCAACCCTTTGCTGGACTGACCCAGGAGATTCAGCACTCATGGGCTCAGAGTTGGTGGAAACTTCTATAGAGAAGGTGTAGATCATCTATGAGTGGATGAAAAATACATAGATCCATCATAAGTCTTATGTTTATAGGTTATTAAAGCCTTTGTATTTCTCAGAAGGAGACCATGTGTTTCTTTAGGTTTCACCTCGATGGGGATTACATAGATTTGGTCGGAGGGAAAAAGTTATCTCTGAGGTTCATCATCCTTTTCAAGATACTATGTATAGTTGGAAAGGTGGCATACTAGTTGTCTCTACCTCTGTAATTAGAGAGGGTACATGATTTATTCTACTTGTCGGAGTTGAGGAGGTACGTAAATGACCCATCACACATCATTGAATGGGGCAATCTGTACATCGAGGATGGAGAGAATTTTGTTGAGTACCTAGTGGAGATCAAGGATCGGTAAGAGAGGATCTTTTATTGGTGAGTTATTCATTAAGTTTTATTCCATTAGAAGCACATAATCTCTAGGAGAGCACATGGGAGTGGGAGGCAGAGATTCAGGCTCAGTACCCGCATCTATTTGAGTAGCCCTTATTTTGGATTTTGGGGATGTAAAGCCCCAAGGTGGGGAGAATGTAACATATTAAATTTTCCATGTATTATTTTTAGATATTATATGGATTTATTTTGAGACTATGCATGGAGAAAACATATGATTCTAAGGCTTGGTCATCCTAGAACATATGTTTTAAAAATATTAAAAAATTTAATAGCACATGTGAATGGGTTTTCTTGAAAAAATTATAATAACTCTTAAACAGTGTAACACCCCAAGATTTCATAGTGTGTTATTTCTTCAAAATAATTCAATAACTTGCAACACCGAGTTCAATCACACCATGACTTACAAAAAAAAAGCCATTCAAAAGAGGTTATGAATAGTATTATCTAAATTTTAAACATTATATAATCCTTATAATTTTAGAATCCATATTATGAGTTTCTTAGATATAATGCAAGAACAAATTCATTTTCGGTATTGCACTTTTATCAACTTTTAATAGTGAACCTTTTTTTTAAAAAACAATATTTTAAACTTTTTGACTAAATGGAGACATCAAAAAAAAATTAAAATGAAACATCCCAAGCTTCCACGGTACGCTTTCCTTTGAATAAAACAGTAGCGTGTGTTGTACGCAACGTCGAGTTTTAACACACACCACAACCAATCAAACTAGCCGTTATGAATAGTAATACCTAAATTTTGAAATTATATATATTTTATATTTTAAAATGAACTTCATTTTTGGATTCGGAATATCTAATTTAGCCTAAGGTGAAATTTTGGTACTTTTCGGATAACTTTCATATTTTGATGAATTGTGAAAATTACTAAATTTTAATTAAAAACAACTTTTTTAATCAAAATAATTAATAGTGATAAATTGTGAATTTGAGTGGTTTAAAAGTATATTTAGAATATATTTTTACCATTTAATATAATGTTGGTCATTGGACATAATTTTACAATTAAACCGAACATAAACAAGTGTCAATCTTTTGATAGTTATTACCTCTTAAAAACACGCTTTTTGTTTTGACAGCGGGAAATAATTTTAAATTAATTTCTGCCACTTCTTTGTTTTGAATTTAGAAAAATGGATTCCATATTTGGAATCAGGATGTCCAAATTGTGTAAATAGGTAACTTTTATTTTTAGACATTTTGAATAATTACTGTGGTAAATATTTTATTTACCATGGTTAAGGGTAAATCCGGTAAATAAGGGTTAAAAAATAATATTATAATAATACAAAATTACCCTAAAACGTGTCCTAACCTTTTGGTGGACACATACCCGACCATGAGCATCCTTGGGTCAATTTGGGGACCCCTTGTAGCCACTTGTATGTGGTAGGGACACTTTATATTAATAAAGTTAAAATAAAAATAAAAATGGCATAAGATTACATCTTTTAGAAGAACAATTTTTACATAAGGTTATACATGTTGGATTTTCGATTATAAATATTAATTATAAAGATAAAAAGATTTCCTACATAATGATATTTTATTTATAATTTTTAGACATCAAATAATTTAAATTATTAATGACACAATAATGATGCAATGTTTACCTCATTAATAAATCATTTAAATAAATAAGATTATAATGATTAAAATATTATCTAAAACCTGTCCAATTCTTATTGGTTGATGTTATTTAGAATATGAGTCATCTTATCTTTGACCTCAATGATTGTTGGACCATTATAAACCGAATATAATTATATTATAAAGTAATACTTTCACTCTTTCCTAAAGAGCCCCTCTTCTCCCTTATAAAAGGAGACCACTTCTACTCATTCCTCACACCTCTCAAGCCACTTGGCTCGTCCAAACTCTGCCCAAATAAGCTCCCCACATCCCTCGCCTCCTCCTTGAAGCTTCCCCTTAGGCAGAAATCATTTCAAGAAGTCCTTTGGTTCCAACCAAAGTGAGTTACCTAAATTAAAGGTAACGATTTCTCTTAAATTATTTTCCTTTATTTTGCTTCTCCAACCCCCAAAATCTTTTTATTTCCTTTCTTTTGTAACAACACCAGTATCCTCAATATACTAGGATGTTTTTATAAGAAGGATTCAAACTACACATACACACAACTCCATCTAATGGATGATGAACATAATGTTTCTGTGGATGACAAACTAACGCCTCACGAAACGATGATTGTTCAAATACATCTTACCGCCTCTCATGGTGGCCATTATGATGGCACTGTAATTAAATATGATATTAATGATATATATTTTATATATAAGCTTCTGTAATTCCATTTTATTTCATACCATTATTCGTTTCATGTTGTATATATATACGATAATTTCATTTGAGGAAGTGCGGACTACCGCCCCCTTAAAATGATATGACTCGTTCATACCACACATGGAACGTATAAAGGATCGTGTTAATGAACTTAAGTAGCATATATAAAATATTATATTATACTGGAATAGTAATATACCTATGTATCATTTGGATTCAATTCTTTTAAAATAAAAATTAAATGGAAGTAGCGTTCGTGCGTACGTACGGACTACCGTCTCCACGAACGCGGTGAGATCCATCCTCCATCGTATCCATTCAAGTCTTATTCTCATTTTAGGGTTAAAAATAATGTTAATATCATTCTGATTATGAATAAGATATAATCTATCCATTACAAACATGTCTTACGTAACCAAACATTTAAGAAGAACGAATCGATTATCACCCGAAACGACGATAATACTAAGATATTATTAATAAAGCAATGTTAAAAGATCATATATGATATCATATTAATGTATATAATTATTTTATAATTTAATAACAATTATTTCACCATTATACAGGAGGTTAATCTACCCCAACCAAGGAAAATTACAAGGTAAGGGATTCTCTTATCTCACTTTCAATTCCGTGAGATTTCCATTGTTCGCTACTAAATTATTGAAAGTGGTGTATTGTGTACTTCCATGATTCACTTTATATTCATGTTATTCTGTAAATCATTTGGTGGTTATTAACTTTTGGCCATGCGACTCAGTTGATTAACGTGGTAAGGGGTTTCTTGTCTCACTTTTAATTCCGTGAGAATTCCATTGATCACCACTTAATTATTGCATGTGGTGTATGTGTACTACCCATGATTGTATTCATTGTGTAATATACTTTAATTTATGGGTATTTACATCATCATGTTATGATACTTCTTTCATGGGTGTATGTTTCGTAAGTTACCTAATCGATAAGGGAATTTGAGATTTCAATTTCCACTCATTTGGCTTTACACATATTTCATTGATTATATTACTCCAAGATTATGTGTGGAATCGCTATTCATTTGATTATGCCTTAATTTCCACTCCCCTTTCTGTGGATATACTTTTGATACACATAATCACTCCATTGATAAATTCTCAAGTGATCGGTATGAACTTGATAAGAGTAATTTTAACTCAATCTCCATTTGTTGAGTTAAATATCCAATTCGTTGGTGTTGTTTCTACAAGAATATGTGTGAATATCCTTTGATTGTTTTACACTGAATATTCAATCATATTTAGTGTATTTATATTTTTCACACATAATTATGTCGTTGATTTATCCTTAACCTAAGGATACGGCCTTTATGAGAGATTTCAACTCAATTTACATTCAACTGAGACTTCTTTGTTGATATACACCAAATCACTTTTATGTGGTGTATATAATGTAGTTTGACATAGTATATCATGAATCCCTTTATTCTCATGATATTACAAAGTTTTGATTACCTAAATTATTTGTATTCAAGTGTCTCTCTTTTGGTTAGAATCTCTAACTAAAATACCATTTTTAAATGTTTTAAAGACTTCTTCATCTAAATCTTTCTTATTAATGTCCATGTTTTAAAAAATGGTTTTAAGGATTTATTTATATGGACATTAAAGTTTAGAAATAAAAACTCCTTTTAAAAAGTTTCAAAGTGGTATGGGACACTTTGATTCAAAAGTCTACTTTTAAATGGCTTCTTGACAAATAGTGTGACTTTTAAATGTTTTCAAGAAAAGGGGGATATTTCTCTCAAATAGTTTTGATGATTATTTTCATCTATGTCAACATCCTTCATTATTCATGATTGAGGTTAATGTGATACAATAAAATCTTCCATATTGTATCAAATGAGTTATGTTTTACTGTGGATGTTCTATTTTTATACCATTCATGGTTTGTGGTTAAAGTATTGACATTTCGTATGCTAGTTTTAATACGAATGTTTATTTTATGCTTAAACCTATTCATATGAGGAATGCATTGGACTTAATAAGTGACGGGTGGAGCCCGCTATAGCTCCTCGATGCATCGGTAGGTCTCATGAGACAAACTAGTGTCTTGGCACAAGGCCTTGACAAAATCTTATTTGTAGTCTTGGCACGAGGCCTTGGCTATGTGGTTATGATAGTCTGGTATTATGCATTCTAACATTATGAAAGTGGTTATTGATTTTTGCATGTGATTATTCGATTAGTAGAATATCCATGTGAATAAGTAAATGGAATTATTTCATTTTATTTATGCCATACCATGTTGAAAGTTCATGTTTGAAAGGCTTTTGTTTTAGTTATACATTGCCTTAAAATTTTATTCTTATTTATGAAAGTTTCCGCTATTTTGTTATCCTTACTGGGCATTTGAGCTCACCCCTTTTATATGTTTTATTTTTCCCAGGAAGTGAAGAAGTAAATTATGAATGACCTGCAGGGATTTTATGTGGGGATATGAGTGTGTATTATGGAGACTTAATGTTGTTGTAGTAGTTTTTCATTTTATGATGTAATGTAAAACCTATGAATATATCTAGTGTTTCCAAGGCTACTAAACCAATCGGTCTTTCGAAATTTGATCTTTCTTGTGATCATGCCAATGTTATGTAATAATGCACCGACTCTGGGTAGCTGGGGTCGGGGCGTTACAGTTGGTATCAGAGGAAGTTTAGTACAAACCTTGGAATCTAGATTTAGATAAACTCTGATTAGAGCACGTAGACCTAAGATGAACTTTGAGGATTAGTATAGAAGAACTTCCTAGAATTTTGGTATTGTAGAGATTTTGTGAGTTTTCCGAGCAATACATCCCTGTCTGGATACGAGCAGGTAGAGGCAGCTCTGGCATAGATGTACCTAGGGGTAAAACCCGAAAACACCGCTTTGAGCTAGACTCGAACGGGAACTGGTGCACGACAATGGGCCTTGCTGCACTCTTGGTTATGACACTCCCGGGGGATATGCTTAGGATAATTCTCATTTTCTTTACAAACCATTATGAAGGGTTTATGAGTATATACATCCTCAAATGAGACATTTTTATGATTATGGATTATATCCATAAATAGTTCAATTTATGTTAAGTGTTTTATAAGTATGGGATTATGTATTTTGATTCATAAACTGATCTAGTGTATGCCATTGTTTAGAAATGGCACCCAGTAGAAGGAATGGGAACTCCAGAAATGCACATGATCCAAAGAGAAGGAAGGATCATATCTTTCATGGTCTTAAGCTAGAATTTATAATAGAAATAGTCTCCCATGTATTATCATCATATGAAGAAATAATATCATGTGTTGATAAGATAAGTAAAGAGTTTACTGAGTCCTATGGCTTTGAAGGGAAGCAAGAGAAGAAAAGGATGGAAGAGAGAAAATTGGATAAAGGGAAGAGGGAAAAGAAGAATTTTCCCATATGTGGTAACTGTGGGAAGAAACACCCTGGAACTTGGCTAAAAGGAATGGGAGTTTGTTATAAGTGTGGAGGAAAAGGGCACAAAGTACGTGACTGCAAGGGTAAGAAAATGGTTTCAAATGTACAATACTTCATTTGCAAGGAGTTTGGACACTATGTGAACCTATGTACCAGTCATCAGACTATGCCGCAAATGATGTTATTGGATAATAATCAAGTTATGATACTACCACAGATGAAGAGGAATGATTAGAGTTCTTATGTTGATTATGTCAATTGAGTGTTGTATCAACAATGTACTTGTTACAATAATCATGGAGTATATAAGGATTGTACTGCAGTACTATTTCGTTAAGGACTTGAGATTGTGTGGAACAAAGAAAAGTGACTCAATAGCAGGATAAATTTTTGGAAAATATATGGTTGAGAGAATGATAAATCATAATATAGTTCTGATACTGAGGTAGTGATTTTGGAATAATATGTGATTGTTTTGGATAAATTATATTGGATATTCTTGACTACCCTGGAACTGATTAATGATTTGTATATTCCATCATTGTTGGGGTTTAAAACATTTTTGGATTAATGAAGTATATCCAGCTTTCTATATGGAATAAGGGAGCATGAATGTAATCAATAAGGAATATGGTAATTCAGGATGTTTCGGTGTATTAAAAGAATACATGATGAAGGTATTCATATGCTATTACTGGGTAAAAAGGTTCTACATTATGTTTACCTTACTTATAAATGTTGGACTGTGAGTTTGGATAGAAGTATTTTGGATAGTTCTAGTTTGGATTATTTTGGATTTCCATAAAAGGACAACCCGGAGGTCGGGCGGCAACCCGTCGCGTCCGGAAAGGCTGCGAGACTTGAACCCGCAACCGAAGGGCGACAAGGGTGTATCACCTACCACTGGCCCATTAGATGTCCTGGATTAAATAATGTAGTTTTTATTAATGGATCATGTAGATGAATTATAAATTCGTTTATTTTGGAACCCTGTACGAATAGTGTAAATAGAATTTTTTTACGAGTGAAAGATGAGTTTGTGGTAGAAATTTATTAATGGACAAAACTCTAATTATAAAGTAAGTATATCTCCTTATGATCTTATCCAATCTCATAAATAAATTTCTCAACATTAAGAAAAGGAACTTAGAACAAAAATGTTGTCCTAGATGGTACCTTAAATCATCACTAATTTATGGCTTTGGGATTGTTGGCCTTTTCATAGCCATGTTCTCTACCACTCTCCATCAGATAATTGATGGTTAGATTTTTCTTCCATATCCATATTTTCCTACATGGAACCCTAGTATGTGTTATTTTCGGTAATCTTCATACTTTCGACTCTTTATTTTAAATAGAGGCCTCATTAATTCATTTTTCGATGTGGGATTTCAACTAAGATATTTTGAAACGTCAAAAATGTGTTATCCCAATACCCTATGTTTTGTTGAACCGATGGTATTTCAAATCATCATACATTGATGATTTTAAGGACCTCAATTTTATACTTTTTTGTGATTGATGACCTCAATCACTACCTATAAATATTTACGTTTTCATCCAATTATATGTCTCTAATTGCCACCAATGTTCTCCTAATCGAGATCATAATTTGGTGGTGACCCTTTCATTTCTCTTTTCCTCATTTTAAGGCTAAATTTTAGTAACCCAATTTCCGATGTGGTTTTTCCCACAAATATATATTTTTTATTTTCAACCTTTTATTTTCGAAGAACAATTTCAAATTGCGAGGACGCAAATTATTGAAGGAGGGGAGAATGTAACACCCCAAGATTTCATAGTGTGTTATTTCTTCAAAATAATTCAATAACTTGCAACACCGAGTTCAATCACACCATGACTTACAAAAAAAATCCATTCAAAAGAGGTTATGAATAGTATTATCTAAATTTTAAACATTATATAATCCTTATAATTTTAGAATCCATATTATGAGTTTCTTAGATATAATGCAAGAACAAATTCATTTTCAGTATTGCACTTTTATCAACTTTTAATAGTGAACCTTTTTTTTTAAAAAAATATTTTAAACTTTTTGACTAAATGGAGACATCAAAAAAAATTTAAAATGAAACATCCCAAGCTTCCACGGTACGCTTTCCTTTGAATAAAACAGTAGCGTGTGTTGTACGCAACGTCGAGTTTTAACACACACCACAACCAATCAAACTAGCCGTTATGAATAGTAATACCTAAATTTTGAAATTATATATATTTTATATTTTAAAATGAACTTCATTTTTGGATTCGGAATATCTAATTTAGCCTAAGGTGAAATTTTGGTACTTTTCGGATAACTTTCATATTTTGATGAATAGTGAAAATTACTAAATTTTAATTAAAAACAACTTTTTTAATCCAAATAATTAATAGTGATAAATTGTGAATTTGAGAGGTTTAAAAGTATATTTAGAATATATTTTTACCATTTAATATAATGTTGGTCATTGGACATAATTTTACAATTAAACCGAACATAAACAAGTGTCAATCTTTTGATAGTTATTACCTCTTAAAAACACGCTTTTTGTTTTGACAGCGGGAATTAATTTTAAATTAATTTCTGCCACTTCTGTGTTTTGAATTTAGAAAAATGGATTCCATATTTGGAATCAGGATGTCCAAATTGTGTAAATAGGTAACTTTTATTTTTAGACATTTTGAATAATTACTGTGGTAAATATTTTATTTACCATGGTTAAGGGTAAATCCGGTAAATAAGGGTTAAAAAATAATATTATAATAATACAAAATTACCCTAAAACGTGTCCTAACCTTATTGGTGGACACATACCCGACCATGAGCATCCTTGGGTCAATTTGGGGACCCCTTGGAGCCACTTGTATGTGGTAGGGACACTTTATATTAATAAAGTTAAAATAAAAATAAAAATGGAATAAGCATACATCTTTTAGAAGAACAATTTTTACATAGGGTTATACATGTTGGATTTTTGATTATAAATATTCATTAGAAATATAAAAAGATTTCCTACATAATGATATTTTATTTATAATTTTTAGACATCAAATAATTTAAATTATTAATGACACAATAATGATGCAATGTTTACCTCATTAATAAATTATTTAAATAAATAAGATTATAATGATTAAAATATTATCTAAAACCTGTCCAATTATTATTGGTTGATGTTATTTAGAATATGAGTCATCTTATCTTCGACCTCAATGATTTTTAGACCATTATAAACCGAATATAATTATATTATAAAGTAATACTTTCACTCTTTCCTAAAGAGCCCCTCTTCTCCCTTATAAAAGGAGACCACTTCTACTCATTCCTCACACCTCTCAAGCCACTTGGCTCGTCCAAACTATGCCCAAATAATATCCCCACATCCCTATCCTCCTCCTTGAAGCTTCCCCTTAGGCAGAAATCATTTCAAGAAGTCCTTTGGTTCCAACCAAAGCGAGTTACCTAAATTAAAGGTAACGATTTCTCTTAAATTATTTTCCTTTATTTTTCTTCTCCAACCCCCAAACTCTTTTTATTTCCTTTCTTTTGTAACAACACCAGTATCCTCAATATACTAGGATGTTGTTATAAGAAGGATTCAAACTACACATACACACAACTCCATCTAATGGATGATGAACATAATGTTTCTGTGGATGGCAGACTAACGCCTCACGAAACGATGATTGTTCAAATACATCTTACCGCCTCTCATGGTGGCCATTATGATGGAACTGTAATTAAATATGATATTAATGATATATATTTTATATATAAGCTTCTGTAATTCCATTTTATTTCATACCATTATTCGTTTCATGTTGTATATACATACGATAATTTCATTTGAGGAAGTGCGGACTACCGCCCCCTTAAAATGATATGACTCGTTCATACCACACATGGAACGTATAAAGGATGATGTTAATGAACTTAAGTAACATATATAAAATATTATATTATACTGGAATAGTAATATACCTATGTATCATTTGGATTCAATTCTTTTAAAATAAAAATTAAATGGAAGTAGCGTTCGTGCGTACGTACGGACTACCGTCTCCACGAACGCGGTGAGATCCATCCTCCATCGTATCCATTCAAGTATTATTCTCATTTTAGGGTTAAAAATAATGTTAATATCATTCTGATTATGAATAATATATAATCTATCCATTACAAACATGTCTTACGTAACCAAACATTTAAGAAGAACGAATCGATTATCACCCGAAACGACGATAATACTAAGATATTATTAATAAAGAAATGTTAAAAGATCATATATGATATCATATTAATGTATATAATTCTTGTATAATTTAATAACAATTATTTCACCATTATACAGGAGGTTAACCTACCCCAACCAAGGAAAAGTACAAGGTAAGGGATTCTCTTATCTCACTTTCAATTCCGTGAGATTTACATTGTTCGCTACTAAATTATTGAAAGTGGTGTATTGTGTACTTCCATGATTCACTTTATATTCATGTTATTCTTTAAATCATTTGGTGGTTATTAACTTTTGGCCATGCGACTCGGTTGATTAGCGTGGTAAGGGGTTTCTTGTCTCACTTTTAATTCCGTGAGAATTCCATTGATCACCACTTAATTATTGCATGTGGTGTATGTGTACTACCCATGATTGTATTCATTGTGTAATATACTTTAATTTATGGGTATTTACATCATCATGTTATGATACTTCTTTCATGGGTGTATGTTTCGTAAGTTACCTAATCGATAAGGGAATTTGAGATTTCAATTTCCACTCATTTGGCTTTACACATATTTCATTGATTATATTACTCCAAGATTATGTGTGGAATCGCTATTCATTTGATTATGCCTTAATTTCCACTACCCTTTCTATGGATATACTTTTGATACACATAATAACTCCATTGATAAATTCTCAAGTGATCGGTATGAACTTGATAAGAGTAATTTTAACTCAATCTCCATTTGTTGAGTTAAATATCCAATTCGTTGGTGTTGTTTCTACAAGAATATGTGTGAATATCCTTTGATTGTTTTACACTGAATATTCAATCATATTTAGTGTATTTATATTTTTCACACATAATTATGTCGTTGATTTATCCTTAACCTAAGGATACGGCCTTTATGAGAGATTTCATCTCAATTTACATTCAACTGAGACTTCTTTGTTGATATACACCAAATCACTTTTATGTGGTGTATATAATGTAGTTTGACATAGTATATCATGAATCCCTTTATTCTCATGATATTACAAAGTTTTGATTACCTCAATTATTTGTATTCAAGTGTCTCTCTTTTGGTTAGAATCTCTAACTAAAATACCATTTTTAAATGTTTTAAAGACTTCTTCATCTAAATCTTTCTTATTAATGTCCATGTTTTAAAAAATGGTTTTAAGGATTTATTTATGTGGAAATTAAAGTTTAGAAATCAAAACTCCTTTTAAAAAGTTTCAAAGTGGTATGGGACACTTTGATTCAAAAGTCTACTTTTAAATGGCTTCTTGACAAATAGTGTGACTTTTAAATGTTTTCAAGAAAAGGGGGATATTTCTCTCAAATAGTTTTGATGATTATTTTCATCTATGTCAACATCCTTCATTATTCATGATTGAGGTTAATGTGATACAATACAATCTTCCATATTGTATCAAATGAGTTATGTTTGACTGTGGATGTTCTATTTTTATACCATTCATGGTTTGTGGTTAAAGTATTGACATTTCGTATGCTAGTTTTAATACGAATGTTTATTTTATGCTTAAACCTATTCATATGAGGAATGCATTGGACTTAATAAGTGACGGGTGGAGCCCTCTATAGCTCCTCGATGCATCGGTAGGTCTCATGAGACAAACTAGTGTCTTGGCACAAGGCCTTGACAAAATCTTATTTGTAGTCTTGGCACGAGGCCTTGGCTATGTGGTTATGATAGTCTGGCATTATGCATTCCAACATTATGAAAGTGGTTATTGATTTTGTCATGTGATTATTCGATTAGTAGAATATCCATGTGAATAAGTAAATGGCATTATTTCATTTTATTTATGCCATACCATGTTGAAAGTTCATGTTTGAAAGGGTTTTGTTTTAGTTATACATTGCCTTAAAATTTTATTCTTATTTATGAAAGTTTCCGCTATTTTGTTATCCTTACTGGGCATTTGAGCTCACCCCTTTTATATGTTTTATTTTTCCCAGGAAGTGAAGAAGTAAATTATGAATGACCTGCAGGGATTTTATGTGGGGATATGAGTGTGGATTATGGAGACTTTATGTTGTTGTAGTAGTTTTTCATTTTATGATGTAATGTAAAACCTATGAATATATCTAGTGTTTCCAAGGATACTAAACCAATCGGTCTTTCGAGATTTGATCTTTCTTGTGATCATGCCAATGTTATGTAATAATGCACCGACTCTGGGTAGCTGGGGTCCGGGCGTTACAAACAGGTTCTCAAATCAAAAATATGAGGGAATAATTTAACTTAGAATGTTGCATTTACCCGAGGAATGACTTAAATTTAGTTATAAATGGATATCTATAGTAAAATTCAAGGAGAAAATAACTATAAAGAAAATAATTTAATAAAGAAATTATTTTGATGTAGCACCTTTGTTTTTATTAAGTCTTTTTTTAGAAATTCAGGGTTAGTATCATTACCCTAGAATTTTTCTATAGGCATGGAGAAAGAACCTCTAGAGAAACAATTGGAAAATGAAAATGGATCGATCGAATGACACAGCATGGATTCGACAAACATTATCAACGATGCTTCATTCTTCGTCAACAATCAGACCAAATCAAGGTAGGGGATGTAGTTTTTCATTTTTTTCCCATTATTTAATTCTATGAAAATGTAGACCAATAAAAAACATATTGGCCCATGTATTTATCTTTGTTGTGGGATGGGATATTATCTGTGGGATTATCGGGAGACTGACCTTTATTCCTCTTCATTTATCATTCTCACATTAAAGGATAGAGGCCGCCATGAAAAAAACTATGGTTCATTCCTTAGGGTTTACCTTTTCGATTTTCTCCCTACTTTCTTTACATTTGTCACTATTGTATCCCCGTGGTCATAGATCGACCTTTATGGGTGGCTCCAAATGTGATTAGACCCCCAGATTGGAGGAAAATGCAAAAAACAGAGGCCATATTAGTATAGATCTGGACCCAAGGAATAGAAATATACAACCGTTTCAAATTCTAGTTATTGAAGGAGGATTGTAGACTTTTAGAATAAGAGGTAGTGGCGGCGGCACCGGTGCATAGCGGTGCAGCGTGACCAGCAGAGGCGGCCGGTGCTATGGGCGGCAGAACTACATGGATGTGGCAGCAACACCAGTGCACGACAACGCGATGTGACTGGCAGAGACAATTGGTGCTATGGGTAGTGGAACTATGTAGACGCAGTGGCAGCCGCATGGGAAGCAGAACCATGGAGGATGTGGGAGGCTACATTGGATGATTGCTCCATCCCAGGCGACCTGCATGAAAGCAGTATGGGCCAAGTGGCAAGGCCAAGTGAGTCGAGTTGAGTGGTCCTGGGCCACATGGCCCAGGTCATACCTAGGGTGACCGGGGCAGAGCCATACAATTATTGATCATGATACACAACCCTAGATGGTTGACCATCGCGGTTTTCTATGGTAGGTGGCCTGACTTCTAAGGTTGGTCCATGGTGGTTGGTCTATGGGGAATTCAACTGCTATGGTCGGTGGACCGACCATGCGATTAGTCCACTAGCCTGATGACTCCCATTAAAACATAAAATGGCCATAACATCTAAATGGATCATCCAATAAAATATCCATGTTTAGTGATGAGTCCTTGACATTGAGATGATCCTTTTAATACAAGTAGTTGGTTTTTAGTTTAGACAAATACAAGTTGATAGAATTCCCTTCATCCTTTCCATGAGGGTTTAGTATGACATTACGTCTACATCACTGGATTATAATCCCCTCAAGAGGCTAAGTCCCAGATAGAGTATGGTATCACTCCATGGGACTGGAGTGTGATCCTCTATCACCCCAAGTGGAATTTTTTGGAATCGACATGACCACCGAGAGTAGGGTGTTATTCCTCTAGCTATCATGCTACATCAATACGTTCATTGGTATTCTTGAGTGTGTCTGGGTAAGATCTTCTATATTGTGGGTTGATCTAGGTTGGGTACATGGTATTCCCTAGTGAGTCTGGGAAGGATCTCCTCTCTGTGTATTATAGAATTCCTTGACCAACACATTCTCTTTGGGTGCGGCCAAAATGAGCTAGACCTCTTTGTGAGTGTCTCTAATGATATCATGGAACAAAGAGTGAGTTATCCTAGAATGAGAATGCTTTCATCAGAATCCTATGGATGGTCATTGTTTTTGGATTTCCTTTAGAATTGTTGTCTTGGATTCAGTGTATCTGGATGTTCTTGATATATGTACTATAGACATATTATTATGTAATGTTGATTGTACTTTCGTTTTTGGTATTTCTTTGTGGTACTCCTTTGTGGTTTCGGGGTGTCCTACTGAGTATTGTAATACTCATCCATACACATATTTTTGCCACACATGTCATTTCTTTTACAACTGATTGACCTTTTGATGGAGTCCTAGGTAGACTAGGACTAGGTGGTGCATTGTGAGACTATACAGACCAAGGTGGGTTCTTATGGCTTTTGAAATACCATTTCTAGTACCTCTTTTCTTACATTTTGGACTTTTGGTTACATACTCTTTTTGGTGGACTTTTATTTGGACATGTTTACTTTCCATTACAATTTATTTTGTACTTTGGTTGTGGGATATAGTGGTTTGCATGAATTGTTTACTTAGTGTTTTTACATGTCATCATTTGTGGCTTAGATATGTGTGCATACATACAGGTACTTTAGGCTAATGCCTCCCATTTGTGGGATATTTCTACTAGGTTCTATTCACCAACCCCTGGACTATTGGAAGCGGTCTAGGGGTAGTCACGACACGGGACCCTTTATTATGGGTTGTGACACTAATACTCAACCCAAGATACCATATAAAACATTCACACACAATTCATGGTATCAAACTGCTTCCTACTCATATAAACTTATTATATAAATATCAATTAGTTATTGGTCATTATAAAATCATCTTCATTATCATAAAAGAATCATGGATTTTAGTGTAACAACAAAAATCATTCTTAGATTCAACCCATTTTATCAGTCTTGATTTTATCCCTAACACCACTGCACATAATAACACATATGGAATAACATGATAACATCATAATCATAAATAAAAACTTCCACCACTATCACATCCTCAGTTATCCCTACCCATATCATCACCACAACCAACATCTCATGTCACTATCACATCCTCAGGCATCCCTACCCACAATTCAAACCACACAAGGTTAATATTCAACCATATCAAGGATATAAATCCATAGAGAATAAATAAATTTTTAATTTTGTTATTATACACATAATTTCAAAGGAAACTATGTCCAAAACAAAAAAAAAACATTCCATACTTTATCAAACAACATTGGGCACACTCATCCTCAAGATAATGATTTATGAAATCATTAAATTCTCATTATTAACTTTATTTATCAGATTTATAATTAATAAATCCCAATAGTATTGACTATAAAAATAACAAGGCTAAAAATTATTTATTTCATTTGGAATTCCACCTTAAGATACTGTTTCATCTAACATAAATACTCAATGATAATTATTTCAACATGCCACTTTTTTATAAAAAAATCATGATCAACTTTAATTTTTTATTTAACATCCAAGCATATCAACCATTCTAAGAATCTATAACAATATATAACACACTATCTAGTAAATCTCATAGGCATCAAAATATATTTCAAAATCATGTGATCACAAAAGAAAAATATTTCAAAACATGAATATAAATATTCACATACATGATAATATTTCTATTTAAATAGTTTATTATAAATAAGTGACAATAATCTATAATCATGATTAAAGTTCTATGCATGCAATAATAATCATCAGCAAAAGAATTCCAAGAATAGAGCACGTGATAATCTCCATTTCAATCTTAAAATATATATAATTATTGAATAATTATAATAAATAATATTTAACCATTTTAACATTGTGTCAAGATATCATCTCTTTCTCTATCTCTCTTAGATAATTCTAGAATAATTAACATTATTCTACAATATGTGAATACTTATTTTCCCTTTCTTATAATAATATTAGAGATTATAAAATATATTTATTTTCTACATGAAATAAATAAATAATTTCTATTTTTGAAATTATTATCAACAATATTTATTGTACATTTATTTCAATAATAAATTTCATGATTTTAAGAACAATGTATGTATCCATGACATGAGATGTTATTTGTAATTCATTTCTAGAAATTAAACAAAAAAATAGGTTAACCATTTTCATCAAGTAGTAAACTTGTATTTCATTACATTAAATAATATTAAAATAATAATTATATTGAATTATATTCTAGTAATATCAGAAGAAACATTATACTATATAAATTAAACATCCATTAATTTTTTTGGAATTAATAGTATTTCATGACTAGATTGATTATCATGCATTTTATACTACTATTTTATAATTTCTAGAATATCAGATATTAATTATTCATATGATTATTTCTCATATTTTTATCTTATTATCATTAATCACATACATTTAAACAAATAATATAAAGTGTAATTCCCTGACCCCAGCTACCCAGAGTTGGTGCATTATTGCGTAACATTGGAATGATCACAAAAGATCACGTCTCGAAAGACTGATTAGTTTAGTTGCCTTGGAAACACAAGATACATTCATAAATGTTACATTAAATCATAAAGTGAAAAATTACAATAACATAGTCTCCATAGTCCACACTTCTATCCCCTTCAGACTATCCCTGTAGGCCAGTCATAAAATATCTCTTCACATCCTGGGGAAAATAAAACATTGAAAGGGTTGAGACCAGATGCTCAGTAAGGATAACAATATAGGGGAAACTATCATAAATAAACATAAACATTTAAAGAAACATATAACAAAAAAAAAGCCTTTTAAACATGAACTTTAGCATAATATGGAAAAAGTAAAATGAAATAATTCCATTTACTTATTAACATGGATATTCTACTGGTCGAATAATCACTTGCAATATCAATAACCATTTTCATAATTATGGAATTCATAATGCCAGACTATCATAACCACGTATCCAAGGCCTCGTGCCAAGACTATAAATAAGATTTTGTCAAGGCCTCATGCCAAGACACTAGTTTGTCTCATTAGACATTCCGATGCATCGAGGAGCTATAGCGAGCTCCACCCGTCACTTATTAAGTCTAATGCATTCCTCATATGAACAGGTTTAAACATATCATAAAACATAACATAATCATATCAAATAAAACATGCATAAAGGAAACATAACATTTCCACATTTCAATCACACGATATCAATACAACACATGGATATAATAAAAACATTACCAAAACCATTTTCAATAGAAAAATAAAAGAAAATTAAAACTTTGTATTTATTTTTCCTTTTAAAAAAAAGTTATGGCTTGTATAGGAAGTCGAAACTGAAATAATGGTCACGGTGGCGGAGAATTCATTGTCTCCACATACATAAATCAAGAAAAACTTTCCTTTATTCATTTTAGTAAAACTCTTCGTATAAAAATATTCCTTTTGAATAAACGTAAAATTCAAATGGGTTTATACACCGAATAAAAGAAAGTTGTGTATAAAACAAAATATGCCTCAATGAAAGGAGATTGAGACGAAGTCCCTTACAAAGATAATTTTTTAAAACAAAATAGATCTATTATGTGTATTCATTATAAGTACTCATAAATAAATTACAATTACAAGATAGGACATAATAATATCATGACATAATTTGAAAGTTGGAGATTAACCCAAAGAATGGAAATTGGGATAAGAAGTTCCCTTACAAAGATCATTTTTAAATAAAATAGATCTATTATGTGTATTAACTATAAATACACATAAATAAAGTACAAATACAAAATAGAACATAATAATATCATGACATAATTTGAAAGTAGGAGATTAACCCAAAGAATGAAAATTGGGTTAAGAAGTTCCCTTACCTCGTGTCCAACTTGACTCGATCATTCTTTAATCTCCTGAATAATAAACTAGAGTTAATTTCTATTTTCTTAAGAACCTTTTTCAGGTTCATTATTCCTTTTATATCACTTATTACCATGTTATGAACATTATGTAATTACTTAAGTTAATAACGGATATTTTGTCGATCTTTGGTACTTGAGTCAAAAATAAACTTCTTATAATTACAAGTTGTTCATGTGGTAGAATATCCATTATCTCCAGAATTATATTCATGATGTAGATATCATGGATATAATATATATCCAGTATATACATTCATTTATAATATTACATAACATTTATAGGTAAGAAATGAAATGCACCGTTCATGCAGACGGTAAGCCGTACGTACGCATGAACGCTATTTTCATTTATATTTCGTATTTAATGGAATGAAATCATAATGATATAAAGGTATATTATAATTCCAGTATAATATCATATATATTATCATTTACTCCATCCTTTATACATCCCACATATGGAATTAACATTTCAAATAACTTTGAGGGGGTGGTAGTCCGCACTTCCTAAAATGAAATTATCTTGTTTACCCATAATAGAAATCATAAAGGTATAACATAAATGAAAAATACAGAATAATAAGGAAAAAAATAATATATATAATATATAAAAAATAGTTTCATCATAATGGCCACCATGAGAGGTATTAAAAGAAGATTGAACAATCATCATTTCGTGAGGCAGTAATTCGCCAACCACAGAAACAATATGTTCTTTAACCATTAGATGATGGTGTGTGTATGTTTAAATCAAATACATCTCATAACAACATCCTAGTATATTTAATATACTAGTGTTGTTACAAAAGAACGAAATAAAAAGAGTTTAAGGGGTTGGAGAAGCAAAATAAAACAAAAGAACACAAGTGAATACATTACCTTTAAATCGGGTAACTCTTTTCGATTTGATCCAAAAACTTCCTTGGGAAGACTTCTACCCAAAGTGAGGCTTCTAGGAGTAAGAGAAGGAATTTTATAGAGTATTTGGGCAGAGTTTGGCCGAGCCAAATGGGTTTGATGGTGTGAATAAGGTGGTATAGGTGGGGGCCTTTTATAAGAGGAGAGGAGGGGCACTTTTGGAAAGATTGAAATGTTACTTTATTATGAAATGCTTTTCTGATTATAAAGGTCCCTAAATGATATATTTGAAGTATAAGGTGATAAGGGTTAGAAATAGGATCATCCAATATGATTTTTACAAGTTTAAGCCTTATATTTTACATTATCTTTTCATTTTATTTAAATCGTTAATTAATGAGGTAATCGTTGCATCATCATTGTGTCATAAAAAATTTAATTTATTTAATGTATAAAAATTATAAAAAAATTACCATGATGTAGGAAATAGTTTTATATTTCCAAGTAATATTTATAGTAAAAAATTTAACTTAGATAACCCCATGTAATAATTTTTTTATTAAAACAACACATGTTTGTGACAATTTTATTTTTACTTTAAATAAAAAGTTATTAATGTCATTTTCTTACCCAAGTGGCTCCATGGGGTACCCATGTTGACCCATGGATTGTATTGGTAAGCCATGACTCATCCAATAAGTGTAGGACAGGTGTAAAAGTAATTTAATATTTTTATAATATCATTTTTACCTTGAATTTTACTAATTACCTTTAATCGCGATTAATTAAACTTAACAGTTACTATTCACCAAAAAATTATTTTAATCCCATTGAACCACATTTTACATCCTAATGACAACCATGTACGTTTGATTTTTTAAAATCAAATCACAGAAGTGGTAATGATTCATTTAAATGAAAAATCAGTTTTTAACTACCACTTAGTGGTTTCACTATTCATCAAAAATTGAAGTTTTTCAGAACAATGCCAAAATTTCACCCTAAGATATAATTGATATTCTGAATTAAAAAATGATTTATATTTTAAAAAATTCCAAACATATATGTTTCATTAATTAATTTTATAATTAATTCCCGCTCTCATAACAAATAGCATGTTTTTAAGAAACAATATATATCAAAAGATTGACAATTGTTTATGTCCAATTTCAAAGTGAAATTAATTCTAATGACCACCATTGGATAAAGTGGTAAAAAAATATTCTAATTATACTTTAAAACCACTCTATAGTATAATTTATCAATATAATTTATTTTGATTAAAAAAGTTGTTTTTAAGTATTTTTCACTATTCATAAAAAATTGGAAGTTCTCTGAAAAATACCAAAAAATCAACATAGGCTAATTTCGATATTCCGAATCCACAAATGAAGTCCATTTTGAAATATAAAGTATATATAATTTCAAAAATTGGGTATTACTATTCATAATGGCTATTTTGATTGGTCGTGGTGCATTAGAATCTCGAACATGTGTACAATGCAAGCTATTGCATTATTGAAAGATAAGCGTATCGTGGAAGATCGGGGTGTTACATTCTCCCCTCCTTTAATAAATTACGTCCTAGTAATTTGAAATTTTTCTTTGAAAATAAAATGTTAAAAATAGAAAACACCTTTGTGGAAAACCCACATCAGAAATAAGGTTAATAAAAATATAACTTTAAAAGAAAGAAAGAGAAGTACAAAGGTCATCTGAGATAGACAATACTAGTATTCTATGAAAATATGGATATAGAGGAGAAAAAAACCATCATGGTCTGATGGAGAGTTATAGAAAACAAGATTAGTTGAAAGTTTAACTAAAAAAAATCACAAACTTGTGATTGGTTAAACGATCATTGATTCCCCAATAGGAAAAGTTAACCGACAACATTCTTGTCTTAAGTTACGTTTCATAAAGTTCATGAATTTATTCAAGAGATTTACTAAGAATTTAAGGAAATATACTTACTTGTCATGTAGACTTTCATTCTTTAATAAATTTTTACCACAAACCCATCTTTCACTCCAAATGGTAACATAACTCAAAAATATTCTATTTATCCTAATTGTATAAGGTTCCAAATATTACCACATACCATTTAGATTAGGAAAACTATTTTTTAATAACCAGGGACTTCTTGTAGGCTAGTGGTAGGTAATAAATCTCTGTCACACTATGGTTGTGGGTTCGATTCCTACAGCTTTGTCCGACGCGATGGGTTATCCCCTGACCAGCAGGTTGTCCTTTTCCTAAAACTATAATATTATAATATTTCAAAAATAATCTTCAGAAATGTTTTAACCTTAAACAATACTATCCAAAGTTCAACTTAATCCATTCCAACCTTTATAGTTATCCAAAATACCTCTGTCTAGACTTTCTCTAAAAGGTCTCTAAATTCCAAAATCAATTCATCAGATTCCCCCAACAAAGTAAAGTTTCTCTTATTGTCACATACTAAAAATATGATTACCTTCATCATATTAAAACCTTAATGAGAACAACAATTATTGTAGCACAATAATATTATTCTTATAACCAGAATATAATCCATCATTCCAAAAGCACCAATACATCAATTATTCCTCTTCAATTTTAGTAACAACATAAGATTATCCTAGATCCCTTGTCCTTTTCTAAGGTAAATTTCCCTGACACTTAGGACATTAATTTGAATAATACCCCATTTCCCCACAATTGTAGCATTCAACATTGATAGCCTCTTTCTTTCCCTTGCAATCACGAGCCTGGTGACCTTTTTCTCCACATTTGTAATAAACACCCATTCCTTTAAGGAAAGTACTGTGGTGATTCTTCCCACAATTATTACATAATGGAAAATCCTTCTTTCGATTTTTCCCTTTATTTATCTCTTGTTCCACCGTTATCTTCTTCTCTTGCTTTACTTTGTTGTCATAAGACTTAGATAATTCCTTTTCTATCTTGATAGCACATGAGACAATATCTTCATACGACGAGAAAGATTGAGAGACTAAGGCTCGATGGAGAAATAGTTTTAACCCATCAAAGAAACGATCAATCTTACTTCTTGGGTTACGTATATAATTAACTGCATGCCTCACTAACCTTGTAAAGTTAGCCTCATACATTGCAGCATTCTCATCCTCCTTTTGTCTCAGACTCAGAAATTACCTTTCCATATCTTCTCGATGGTCACGAGGAAAGAATTTTTTTAAGAAAATCTCTTTGAACTCTCTCCATTCCATACTTGATACTTATTCATCTTCCTTCGTATTTTGAATCAATGACCACCATTGATCAGCATCTCCAGTGAGGCGGTAAACTGCCATTATAAGCTTTTCCCTTTCACTACTCCCCAAGGCATGGAATATTTTCTCTAAGGAATTTATCCATTGCTCAGCTACTAAAGGATTTGTACTCCCATTGAATGTTGGCGGTTGTTGCCTCATGAAGCGGTCTATAATTGATCCTCAACATTGCGGATCAGGGAGATCCATACGTGTAAGGTTATTATTCATAACCTGAGTGAGTTGTCCCAGTATGGTGATAAGGTGATCAACACCAGTTGTATCTCCAACTCCAAAATAATTATCTTGATCGGGAGGGAAATACCTACATGGAGTGCGTTCATTTATACGGTTTCCATTCCTCCCACTAGGTGCCATTTTTAAACAATGGCATAATCTAGATTAGTTTATGAATCAAAATACATAATTCAATACTTGTAAAAATCATAAAATTAATTGAACTATTTATGGATATAATCCATAATCATAAAAAGAAATGTTTTCTTTGAGGAAGTATATACTCATAAACCCTTCATAATGGTTTGTAAAGAAAATGAGGATTATCCTAAGCATATCCCCTGGGAGTGTCCTAACCAAGAGTGCATCAAGGCCCGTTGTCGTGCACCAGTTCTCATTCGAGTCTTGCTCAAAGTAGTGTTTTATGGTTTTAACCCTAGGTACATTTGTGCCAGAGCCGCCTCTACCTGCTCGTATCCAGACAGGGATGTATTGCTCAAAATTCTCATAAAATCTCTATAATACCAAAATTATAGAAAGTTCTTCTATACTAATCCCCAAAGTCTATCATAGGGCTATGTGATCTAATCAGAGATTATCTAAATCTAGCTTCCAAGGTTAGTACTAAACTACCTCTGATACCAACTATAACGCCCCGACCCCAGCTACCCAGAGTCGGTGCATTATTGCGTAAGATTGGCATGATCACAAAATATCAAGCCTCGAAAGACCAATTAGATTAGTAGCCGTGGAAACACAAGATACATTCATAAATGTTACATTACATCATAAAGTGAAAAATCACAATAACATAGTCTCCATAGTCCACACTTTTATCCCCTTCAGACTATACTTGTAGGTCAGTCATAAAATATCTCTTCACATCCTGGGAAAAATAAAACATTGAAAGGGGTGAGCTCAGATGCTCAGTAAGGATAACAATATAGAGAAAGATTTCATAAATAAACATAAACATTTAAGGCAATGTATAACTAAAACAAAAGCCTTTTAAACTTGAACTTTAGCATAATATGGAAAAAGTAAAATGAAATAATTCCATTTACTTATTCACATGGATATTCTACTGGTCGAATAATCACATGAAATATCAATAACCACTTTCATAATGATGGAATGCCTAATTCCAGACTATCATAACTACGTAGCCAAGGCCTCGTGCCAAGACTAAAAATAATATTCTGTCAAGGCCTCATGCCAAGACACTAGTTTGTATCATGAGACCTGCTAATGCATCGATGAGCTATAGCGGGCTCCACCCGTCACTTATTAAGTCCAATGTATTCCTCATATGAACAGGTTTAAACATATCATAAACCATAACATAATCATATCACATAAAACATGCGTAAAGGAAATATAAAATTTCCACATTTCAATCACAAGATATCAATACAACACATTTATATAATAAAAACATTATCAAAACCATTTTCAATAGAAAAATAAAAGAAAATTAAAACTTTGTATTTTTTTCATTTTAAAAAAAGTTATGGCTTGTAGAGGAAGCCGAAACACAAATAATGGTCATGGCGGCAGAGAAGTCGTTGTCGCCTCATACGTATGACAAGAAAAACATTCCTTTTTTTCTTTTAGTAAAACTCTTCATATAAAAATATTCCTTTTGAATAAATGTAAAAGTCAATGGGTTTATACACCGTATAAAATAAAGTTGTGTATAAAACAAAATATGCTTCAATGAATGGAGATTGAGACGAAGTCCCTTACAAAGATCATTTTTTTAAAATAGAATAGATCTATTATGTGTATTCACAATAATTACACATAAAGAAAGTACAATTACAATATAGGACATAATAATATCATGACATAATTTGAAAGTAGGAGATTAACCCAAAGAATGGAAATTGGGTTAAGAAGTTCCCTTACAAAGATTATTTTTAAATAAAATATATCTATTATGTGTATTCACTATAAGTGCCAATAAATAAAGTATAAATACAAAATAGGACATAATAATATCATGACATAATTTGAAAGTAGAAGATTAACCCAAAGAACGAAAATTGGGTAAAGAAGTTCCCTTACCTTGTGTTCGACTTGACTCGATCATTCTTTAATCTCCTGAATAATATACTAGAGTTAATTTCTATTTTCTTAAGAACCTTTTTCATGTTCATTATTCCTTTTATATCACTTATTACCATGTTATGAACATTATGTAATTATTTAAGTTAATAACGGTCATTTTGTTGATCTTTGGTACTTGAGTCAAAAATAAACTTCTTATAATTACAAGTTTTTCATGTGGTAGAATATCCATTATCTCCAGAATTATATTAATGATGTAGATATCATAGATATAATATATATCCATTATATACATTCATTTATAATATTACATTACATTTAGAGGTAATAAATGAAATGCACCGTTCATGGAGACGGTAAGCCGTACGTACGCATGAACGCAACTTTCATTTCTATTTCGTATTTAATGGAATGAAATCATAATGATATAAAGTTATATTATAATTCCAGTATAATATCATATATAATATCATTTACTCCATCCTTTATACATCCCATATATGGCATTAATGATTCAAATCACTTTGAGGGGGCGGTAGTCCATACTTCCTAAAATAAAATTATCGTGTTTACCCATAATGGAAATCATAAAGGTATGGCATAAATAAAAAATACAGAATCACAAGGAAAACAAAAAAATAATAAATATCATATATAAAAAATAGTTTCATCATAATGGCCACCATGAGAGGTGTTAAAAGAAGATTGAATAATCATCGTTTCGTGAGGCAGTAATTCACCAACCACAGAAATAGTTTGTTCTTTAACCATTAGACGAAGATGTGTGTAAGTGTAAATCAAATACTTCTCATAAAACATCATAGTATATTTACGATAATGGTGTTGTTATAAAATAAAGAAATAAAAAGAGATTAAGGGGTTGGGGAATCAAAATAATACAAAAGAACACAGGTGAAGACATTACCTTTAAATCGGGTAACTCTTTTTTATTTGAGCCAAAGGCTTCCTTGGGAAGACTTCTACCCAGAGTGAGGCTTCTATGAGTAAGATAGGGAAATTGAAAGAGTGTTTGGGAAGAGTTTGTCCGATCAAAATTTCTTTGGTAGTGTGAATAAGGTGGTAGAGGTGGGGGCCTTTTATAAGAGGAGAGAAGGGGCAGTTTTGGAAAGATTGGAATGTTAGTTTATTATGAAATTCTTTTCATATTATAAAGGTCCCACAATGATATATTTCGAGGGTAAGGTGATAAGGGTTAGAAATATTCTCATCCAATAGGTTTTTGACAGGTTTATGCCTTATATTTTACATTATCTTTTCATTTTATTTAAATCATTAATTAATGAGGTAATCGTTGCATCATCATTGTGTCATAAAAAATTTACTTCATTTAATGTCTAAAAATTATAAAAAAAATTCCATGACGTAGGAAATATATTTATATTTCCGATTAATTTTTATAGTAAAAATTTTAACTTATATAACCCCATGTAATAATTGTTTTATTAAAACAACACATGTTTGTGACAATTTTATTTTTACTTTAAATAAAACATTATTAATGTCATTTTCTTACCCAAGTGGCTCCATGGGGTCCCCAAATTAACCTATGGATTTTATTGGTCATCCATGACTCATCCAATAATTTTCGGACAAGTTTAAAAGTAATTTCATATTTTTATAATATCATTTTTACCTTAAATTTCACTAATTACCTTTAATCGCGATTAATTAATCTTAAGTGTTACTATTCACCAAAAAAATTATTTTAATACCATTGAACCAAATTTTACTTCATAATGACAACCATGTATGTCATAATTTTGAAAATCAAATCACAGAAGTGGTAATGTTTCATTTAAATGAAAAATCAGTTTTTAACTACCACTTAGTGGTTTCACTATTCATCAAAATTGAAGTTTTTCATAATAATGCCAAAATTTCACCCTAATCTATAATTGATATTCTGAATTCCAAAATGAGGTCTATTTTAAAAAATTACAAACATATAAGTTTCATTAATTAATTTTATAATTAATTCCCGCTTTCACAACAAATAGCGTGTTTTTAAGAAACAATATATATCAAAAGATTGACCATTATTTATGTCCAATTTTAAAGTGAAATTAATTATAATGACCAAAATTGGATAAAATGGTAAAAATATATTCTAATTATAATTTAAAACCACTCTATAGTATAATTTATCAATATAATTTATTTTGATTAAAAAAGTTGTTTTTAAGTATTTTTCACTATTCATAAAAAATTGGAAGTTCTCTGAAAAATACCAAAAATCAACATAGGCTAATTTCGATATTCTGAATCCACAAATGAAGTCCATTTTGAAATATAAAATTTATATAATTTCAACAAGTGGGTATTACTATTCAAAATGGCTATTTTGATTGGTCGTAGTGCGTTAGAATCTCGAACTTGCGTACAATGCAAACTATCGCATTATTGAAAGAGAAGCGTATCATGGAAACACGGGGTGTTACATAAATTATTGGTTAATTAAAATTTTCAAATTATAAAAAATAAGATAAGTCACATATTCCCTACCTCATAGTATCCTCTCATACTACAATGTCAAAACAAATGAGGGAAGAAGAGGGTATGTGCACATACTAAAATCAAGAGGTTGCTCATAAAATTTGTATAAGACTTAAAAATGACCTAATTTTATGGTTTTGGGTAACCAAAACTCAAGAGAAACAAGGAGAAACTCAAACAAGAGAAAGAAAATCATTTTTAACATTCATAGATATCCATCCTTTGATACTCCTTAAAAATTCCATGTAATAATCATTTAAAGATTCAAAATTTAAATAAGGAAAAATATTATATTTAAAACCCTTAATAAATGAAAAACCACTTATTTCCTATATTAAGATTCATTAACTATGTTGAAATATGTGTTAAGGAGGTTTGAGAAGGGAAATATGGAGTTTTTAAGCAATTTATGCCACTGATATGAAGGAGGCATGCATTGTGTAAGGGTAATATGGTTTTACCCTTATGTGGATTGTTACCCTTATGTGAGTAGAAGAAACATTGTAGGGACCTTACATAGTCTTAAGGATATCATGGTTACCCTTATGCAAGATTGAGATTAACTTTATGTGAGATTTAGAACTCACGGGTTACCCTTACGCAATAATAATATTAACCTTACACTAGTATTGGAAATCTAGGATGACCCTTATGTGGAATAAGGAATCTCAACTTAAATTTATGAAGTAGTGGAGTTACCCTTATGTAGGGAATTTCCCACCTTTACACGGTGAAAAAGAGATCAGTTGACCCTGACAAAACAAGAAAGTTACCCTTATGCAGCCAGTTTAAATCTTGGATTTCACTTATGTACAAAAAGAAAGGTCGAGGTTACCTTTATGAATGGTTTAAAAACCATGTATTACCCTTACACAATAAGTATAAAATTCCCTTTTACCATTAAACAAACCATTAAAAATAGGGGTTACTCTAATGTAGAAGCATGGTCATTCGTAAGGGTGAGAATAACCTTAAAAATATTAAATCTCCACTTACACAAACTTATAAATAACCAATATAAAGTGTTATTATTATCTCCAAAATCCCAAAAAAAACATTGGAATCTTTAAAAATATTAATTTTACACTTTCATAACTTATAAATAAAATATATGAATCACTTAAAATAAATCCAAATTATTTTCAAAATAAAATTTTAATACATTGAAATTACTGCCTTAAATTGTAATATCACATAAAATCATTATAAATTACTAAATAATTTTACAAAAACATCTAAAATTGATTATATTACTCCTGATTCACCAGAACCCCCCCCCCCCAATCAATAGATCTAGAAAATCCAGATCATTTCATTAGATATATCTCGAACAATTTGCATCCTCAAGAATGAAAAAAAGTGGGAAGGATAGGGGATAGATGGGGAATAAATCAACCACCCCATGATATAACACTCAAGGTTCTCCTTGTACATGGAACACAATAACCACTAGAGGAACTAATTGTATAACAACACAACGCTTTAAAATAATCACTTAGGGAAGATACCTCTCAAACAAGATCAAGTCCATTAATAAAACATTATATAATAAGAGTAAATATATCTCATATATCAACATGAAAATAGAAATACTATCAAAAAAACAAAATTTAAACAACTTGGAATAGTGATCACACATTATTTACTCTTATTCCCAAGAAAGGTGACATTAAAGGCCACATAGATAAACGAAATAAAACCAGAAAGACATGCATAGCCAATAAAACAAACATAAACATGTTTTCCAAAATATTTCTTTATTTCTAGGAATGTATATAAACATTTCACATTAAAAATCATTAAATTTATAAACTTTTTGATTAAAACTTTTCACCAAGTTTCTTGTGTTTATAATCCAGTAGGTTAAGATATTTTAAAATGAACTCCTTTTTTAATCCTTCTTTATAACATGGTAATTATGGAAATATTTTTTGGGTAAAATCATTAAATAAATTTTTAAAACAACTTTTAAAATAAATATAGGTTTCATGGAAGAATTTTAATTTTTTATTTAGGAAACCTTATAGCCACAAAGAAACTTTTACCAATATAGTCTCAGTTAATATTACCATACAGTGTGGAGAAAAATTCCAGGGATGACATATCCAAAGTAAATTTTATTTTTCCAAAAATATTTCATATTTAAAATGACTTCCATGACAACTAATTTACATAGGCATGTTACATGCTTTAATTAAATTATTTTTATTCAACTAACACATATCTACCATGATATTTAGTAAATTAATATTAATACACACATGTTCCAAAACACAGAGAACTCAAATCTAACATAATACCTTCATTACCAATAAATCATGAGTTTTAACCAATCCCCTTTTTCCGGATTAAATTTTTTTTAAATTTTGTTAACAAATTTTTATTCACCAAGGGCACAGTCATGCAGAATATACAAAGGATATAATATAATATATTCTTTTTTCTACGTGCAATCCATTACTTCTAATAGTACTATATTAATTTCATGAATCATTTTTCAATCATCACATACACCAAGATAAATATAGCTATAACAAGAATACAAATCAAAGGATCTTATCCACCATACTATGATATTATCTGCTTTGGGTAGCACTTACTCAGCTATATGATTTTAGAAAGTGTCATAATATAAGATGTCATGATATGTGAATTATATTCTCTTTTCATATGCTTAAAGACATAACATATGTAAATGGTATGATAAAACCCCCTTCTAAGGATGTAATCACATCAATCCATGACCATATCATAAAAAATTTCACATTCATAAACCACAACATATAAGAAGTTAATTTAGAACAGATCAAGTTATTAATCTAACACAAGGAGAAAATAAATACAAAAAACATACAATATTCTCATTTCCTGAACTAGGGCTCATATCGCCTGAAATGAGTGAAGAGTAAATTGATTAAAAAAAGGAATACATACAATAAACTCTTCCCCCAAACCAATTATCCACTACATTGGGCCTAAGAGAAGAGTATAGGATGAACATGATGATAGAATCCCCTCCCCCAGACTAAATTAGTTCCCTATGAGAGAGTAATAGAGTGATATGGACAAGGTTAGAGAAACCCCTTACACATACCATATATTCATCTTAAAACTAGGATGAGGAATGTGATATTTTTATTATCATTGAAGGAAATTAGGTGTGTGTTGGAAACTAAAAGGTTGAAGTTATATAAATGATCATGGATCAAGGATTTATTAGGTGGGTTTCAATCAAAAGAATAAGGATGTTACCCTAAAATCATTTTTACAGGATAGAAATTGAAGAATGATGATAATCTAGGTCATTCATTTCAATGGATTAAAATTGAATAGTTTTTGGAATAAAAAGGAAATTCAAAAGTCTCACCACACAACAAGAGTGAAGATCAAAAATCATATAACAAAGGTAAAACATCACAACCTAAGAATCCCCCCTCCCCTCAGGTTGAAGAGAGAAACTTGATCTAGAAACTATCCTCAAAATATCCCCCACAAAATAGCCAACTCCTCACAAACAATGACAAACCAAAACCACTATTGTCGAGATGACCCACACAATATCATCCCAACAAAAGGAACTCAGTTCTATATCAAAGCATGATTCAACTTAATGTTATTACTTCATCCTCCAACAAAACCTGTATCCCATGATTTGAAATTAATCCCCAAGACTTCTATAGAATCTAGTACTAGAACACTTGGGAATGTCCTCCTCTGATAATTTTCATCATCTTACTCCACCCTAAAAGGATTTTATGACACATATTATTGAACATATTTTCACAAACCTAACTATGATGTTGACCTATATCCACTCCTACAATTGAAAAAACATTAGGGACTCCTAACCCATGAGACTATTTATTTACGGTTGATCAAATACTTCATTTTTTACCTTTTACCATTATCTAACTCATTCGAACCTATTTGCATAAAATCATGATACGTGATCTTTTATTAGGTATCTACGCAACAAGAATCATTACTTAACTTAGCTTATCAAATAAACTTGAAGATCCTTACATCAAATCATAGGGGAACCTAAAATATCATGTCATAGCTAGTATATTTTTTTATATAATGTACTAAGAATGACCAATACCTTTACCCTTAAAACCAATTCATATTCACCAGTTCCTAACTAAAAACTTTACTATATCTCAAAATCATCAACTCTAATACCACTTTTTCATGACCCCCTCCCCCAAAAGGTACCCCACCTAAGCCGGTAAAGAATGAAGAGAGATAATGATGTCTTAATCCCTCCTTCAATAGGTCATGGTTTGATGAATAGAACCAATGATATAACATACACATATATGGGAGGAATTAACCTCTAATATTTGAAAAGTATGAGACAATACGATAAGAACCACCAAAAAAATCCTCATTATAATAAAAAGAAAATAATGATGTCAAGTTTTCATGTAACAATATATAAATGAAACAACTGAAAACACTAAAAAAAATCCTTGGTAGAGCCATGAAACTTCAACATATATAAAAAAATCATCAAAGTAGTAAAGTTCATCTCAATCACCAACCAACTTATGATGTACTATATATATATATATAGTGGGTGTAACATGTATACTCGGTATGATCCTCCTTGCTGCCACTCATGAAAAATTTAAAAGAAGCATACTATAACCTAGTGAGAAAACAAATGAAACCAACTCATCACCTAAACTGGTATGTTAATTTCACAACCTCAATATTAATATCTCTCACCCAAGTAGAGATATAAGATATGATATAACATAATAAAAAAATTGGGTACTCTACTACCACTTCCCCACCGGTTTTTCACTATGTTCCAACATTGCATATCATAATCCATCTCTCTCCAAAAGCCATCCCAAAGTTACCTATTCTAAAATAATCTATCCTAAAGATAGCTGGGTTAATATATCATGTGCCATGTGAATAACATAATCTTATTATCCTGACCGCATCTCCATATAGTAATCAACTAGTTTCTTGGAACCAAAACATCCCATACGATGTGTATTATACCTCAAGTGATCATAGACCATACACAACATACATATAATAACCATTAGGATACTATATCCAGAGATATATGTTTTGGAATTAACCACAATCGATTACATACCTCTTCACACATATATAGGGAATGATAACCACCATGCATACCAACAAAAAATACTACCATGATAAGATATTAGGTCCATAGGGGGTAGTCAGGCATCTATTCCTCCCCAACTAGGATGTTGTGAAAAATAACCTCCTAGAGTCTACTGGGTGTTAGTCACCCTATCTACATGGGTGGGTAATATATAAAATCAAAAAAAAATACATGACACATATAAATATTACAATGACACTATGGTAAAAAACCTAGACATAGACTAATATGTTGCTAACATCACATGGGACTCTCAGATGCCACTGCTAAGTCATAGGTATCAAATAATCATATAGGAATCAGGCTTCATTTTAATTAATTAATTAATTAACCTTGGATTAATTATACCATCATCATTCCAAGATCAATGTTTTAATATTTTAATCTATGTTACAACAACTCAATTAATTATTTTCTTGTATTCTCATGTAAGTCATAATTACAAAGAAAGTATCAAGAACCTACCCATTCTTCCATTAAATCATTTATCATTTCATAATCAACCAGTTACTCTAGGAATCAGCCCAAGATAACACATAAAAGATTCACTCATAGTGCATGGCATAAAATTGAATCATGCAATTAGAAACTGATTATATTAATATCAATCAGTCATCGACCATTAAACAAGAACATTAATTATCATGCATCCCAGCTTTCAGCATAGAATCAATAAGAAATCCTAGATTGAACATGTTATATTATTCCTACTGTCATACCTAACACCACTATACATAATAACAAATCCAACATCCTTTTCCAATATCATCATCATAACCAGAACTCCATGTCACTATCACAGCCTCGGGCATCCCTTCCCATATCATCACTATAACTAGCACCTTGTGCCACCATCACAGCCCTAGGAATATCTTCATATAATTCTAACCGAATAAGGTTAAAATTAAACCATATCAAAGCTTTAAATCCATAGATCATAAATATATACTTAAATTTATTTTTCCACACATAATATCAAAGGTAACTATATCCAAAATAAACAAGGAATTACATATTTCATCCAATATGGTTGGTCTCACTTCGTCCTAAGGTAATGATTTCAGTAAGCATTAAATTATCATTACCATCTGTAATTAATCTAATTTATAATTAATAAATCCCAGCCGCATTAGTCCTAAAAATTACCAAAGGTTAAATATTATTTATTTCATCTGACATTCCCCTTTGAGCTTCATTTTCATTTATCAACAAAACACAATGATAATTATTTGAATAATACACTTTTGTTATAAAAAATCATTATAAAATTTAAGTTGTTATTTAACATCCAAGCATATCAACCACACATAAAAACAATAACAATAGATATAACACTATATAGTAAATTTGAAAGGAAAAAAATATATATTACAAAATCATTTTATTACACATCCCAAATATTTTAAAACATGAATATAAATATTCCAAAATGAGATAATATTTATATTTAAATAGTTTATTATAAACATGTGACAATCATCTCTAAGAATTTTTAAATTTCAATAAATGCTATAATATGTAACACCCTAAGGTTTTGAAAATGAATATTTAATTCATTAAACACTAAGTACCTAAAAACAATAAATTTTATAATATAGTCGTTAAACACAAATTTGCCTCTATTATATTTTGAATTTCAAAAAATGGTCATCTAGAGTTGCGATCAGTAAGTAATTTGGAGTTTGATAGAACCAACTTCATTTTTTGTGAATAGTAACATAGCCACATGAATAGTAATATGAACTTTATGAATAGTAAATCATATTATTATTTTATTTTCTTAAGGCTATAAGATACTATCATCTTGATTAATTTTTCAATGTGATATAAAATGAGTTATAATTTTGAAATTGTTAATTTTTGAATAAAGTATAATTTTATTTCAAAATTAAATTAATCATATTTAGAAAATTATTTTTTTAAAAACTGAATTTATTTTTTAATTCTACACATTGAAAAAAATTTAGGTTGAATTTTTGTGATTTTTCTAAAATTCGTCATTTTTTGATAAATAGTGAAATACAGTAAAATACCGTATAAGCAAATTATCAGTTAATTACACAATTTATTACATCATGAGTTATGTAAGCCCACTTGATTCAAACTCACATGAAATTATTGCTATTATGGGTCACATGAATAAACACTATTGGTTGTCTTGAGGGAATTAATAAAATAAAAAATAAAATATTCAAATTCACTCCACTAATCCATTATAAAAAACTCCCATCACTCCCTCTTCTATGCACTCCTCTAAGCCTTGAAGATCCTCAATGTTCCACACAAATACCCTTACCTAGTAACTCGCTATATACAGGAGCTCTTGGTCTTTCTAAAATACCAAAACCCCTTCCCTTAAGGAGGTTTCAAGGAGCTGGATTCAAGTGGTAAATTCACATTCTATTTCTTTCAATTTCATTTTAAGATCATTTCTATTGTTATCTTCTCTTCACCTAATATGTAAAAATGACCATGATAAATATATTATCATCTATATAATGGAATTATTTCATGTTAATGGAATAACCATCATCAATATCCTTACAATCTCTCTTCCTCTCTTTTATTTTTATAAACGAAATCATTGTCCGTGAGGTGCCAATTTAAAACCTTTGTGGGCGACGATGTTTCGTTCATCAATTTACCCTTCATTATAGGTCACATGACCATTTTTATGGTTGAAAAATACTATAATATATGTATTATAACCTACTTAATATTCAGAAACCAGTATATGCACATAACATTAATTCATATGACCAAAGTAGTTCCTAATAATCAAAATACAACTAAAATAATCTATGTGTTTTTCATTAATATTTCATCTAATGATTAATAATAATTACATGTAACCAAATGTTATAAAATACCATTAACACCTATGGATTTTCATAAATAATGTGTAAATTTAATTTTTGAGATTTACATCCTTTAAACACGAACTGCATTACTTAATAACAAGTGAACCGATTATGAAAATAAAGAAAACGAACACTCTGGAATAACATAATTCAATATTATAACTTACCATATAAGAATGTAAGTGAACTAAAAAAATAATGAAAAACTAAATAAATTTCTAATATGTTCTGAAATAATTCATTAATAAGTCTAATTTCATATTTATGGACCTTAAGTTCAAGAGCGGAACACATTAAGACTTAATGTAAGGGTTTTCCTCCCAAACCTCCATTTTGATTCGGGTTACTTTTATTGTTTAATAACCACAATAAAATTTTTATTTATTATTATTTTCTCCTCATAAATTCCATTAGTGTGTTCTATATATGATTATTAACCATAATCCTTTCTTATTTTAAGGAGAGTTGGACATTTTAAAGAGATATTTCAAAAATCCTTCCCGATAAACAATCTCATTTCAAGGGAATTCCTAAAATTCTTATCTATTTTAAAGGGTAATATATAATATGTTTTTGGAAACCATTATATTTATAAAATAGCTCATTTTATTATGAAAATACTATCTTACTTTAAGTCAATTTTTATATAATGATTTTTCCAAAATAACTCTTCTTTTCAAAGTAAAAGAGTATTTATCTCAAGAATTACTCAAAGATTTTATAAGAGTATCTTCATCTATTTCAATAGTATTTTAGATTATTATGTATTATTGGGGTTAATATTTCATGTTATCATATTTAATATTTTTTTAAATGGTTTATTATTAGTTATTTTGTGGATGTGTTATCTTAAAACCATTCACCAATTTACTCTGAATGGTTAGTGTTTATGCTTAATGTTTTGGGAAAGTTATTTGCATTTCATATATTAGTGTATATGTTGTTTATGATTATCCCAGTTCATATGGGGAATGAATTGGAAACCGTAAGTGTCTGTTGGGTCCTGCTATATCACCTCTTTACATCAGTAGGTCTCATGAGACAAACTACGGTCATGGCACAAGTCCTTGAAAAATTTATTATTTATGGTCTTGGCCTGAGGCCTTGACGGTATGTTTATGATGTCCTGGATTATCCATTCCTTCATTTAAAAATTGTATTTATGTTTCATGTGGATGTTTGACTAGTATAATACCCATGATTATGGAATTATCTATTCAGCTCTTATTCCTACAATAATGTGTTTTAGTTTTTTGTTAAAGACATATGTTTTTAGTTATTCAGCATGCCTAAAATTTATGTTATGATACCTTTTACTATATTTTCTATATTGACTGAGTGTTTGAGATCACCACTTTCTTATGTTTAATTTTCTCAGGACATTAAAATTTTTATTATAAAATACATGCAGAAATAACCAAGGAGTTATGGATGTTGTCGAGGGAAAATTCTATGTTGTTTTTCATTAAAAGTTGTAATTTCTGAAATTATGTATGTATGTTGTTTCTAATTCTAATAAAATACTCAATCCTTCACGATGCATATTCCTTTTTTATATTCCAATGTAATAAATAAGGCCTTGACACTGGGCAATTGGGTTCGGCTTCGTACAGTTATTATCAAAGGAAGTTTAGTAAAAAACATGGAAACGAGATTTAGATAATGTATATTAGGTAAAAATCGAAAAGAAAGTATTTGAGGATAAACATACAAGAAAAACCTGGTATTTTGTTAAGGAATATATTATGTGGATATTTCTAGAAAATACATCCATGTATGGGTACTACAAGTGGATGTGGTTCTAGAACAGATGTACCTAGGAGTGAAAACTCTGACAAGGAGTTTTGGGCTTTACCCAAAGTATCCTGGTACATGACAACAAGCCTTACTGCACACCTAGTTTGACACTCCTATGGGATATTCTTAGGATAATTCACATTTTCTTTACAATCCATTATGAACGATTTAAATGTAAATTTTTACTCAATGAAACCATGTTTATGATTAAGATATTATCTATGTATTGAATTTCTATTTATGCTAAATACTTTTCTACATTGAGATTATACATTATGCTTCATACCCTAATATTGTCTATGGCATTATTTAGAAATGGAACATAGTAAAAGTAATGGAAACCGTATGACTACCCATGTCCCATGTTGGTATTTCCCTCTAATGCAAGATAATGATGATGGATTTGATGCTATGACAGATTCTGAGAAAATTAAATCTATACTGGGACAACTTACTCAGGTTATGAATATTAACCATACCTGTATAGAGCATCTAAATCCACAACATGGGGGATCTATGTTAGATCGCATTATGTGACTAAAACCTCCATCATTCAAAGGGAATACAACCCATTTGTAGCCGAGTAGTGGATATGTTTCCAAGAGAAGATATTTCTCGCTTTGGAATATAACGAAAGAGAGAACGTTTTCATGGTTGTTTATCATCTATCAAGAGATGAAGATCAGTGGTGGTCATTAATCCAAAACACAAAAGAGGAGAAAGAAATATAAGAGATATAATATAGGTATTTTAAGGAAATATTCCTATATTAATGCTTTCTTCTTGAATAGTGAGAAGATATGGAACATAAATTCATGAATCTAAGAAAAAAGGAGGTTGAAAATGTTACCAAGTATGAAGCCAACTTTACAAGGCTATCAAGGAATGTTGAGGACTACATATGTAATCCGGGGATCAAAATTGATTTAATTTTTTATGGTTTAAAACAATTTCTCCGAATGGAAATAGTCTCCCAATGTTTCTCATCATATAAAGATATATTCTCAAGTTCTATCAAGAAGAAAAATGAATTTTCTAAGTCTTATGAATTTAAAGGAAAACAAGAGAATAAGAGCGATTATGAAAACATTGGAAAAGGAAATAATGAAATGGGTAAGAAGGTAAGAGTTGACATTCCATCCTACAAAAACTGTGGGAAGAAACACCTTGTCACTTTCCTGAAGGGAATGGGAGTCTATTATAAGTGTGGAGAAAAAGGCCACCTATCTTGGGATTGTAAGGGGATGAAAGAAGCTACCAATGTTCAATGCTACAATTACAAGGAGATGAGAAATTATAAACATGAATGTCCTAATATTCAGGGAAAAATTTCCCAAAGAAGGCCAAGTAAGAATGGCCAAGATTTTTTAGTCATAATTGTGGAGGTTTAAGTTTGAAATGAAGTGGTTGGAGGTACTTTAATTGTTTCCTCAAACTTACTCAATGATCTATTTGATTCTAGATCATTTTATTCCTTCATATCTTCCCAGTTTTCCATGAAAATTAGATATTTCCAATTTGATTTAGTAAAGGAGTTGTCAGTCAAAACTCTTAAGGGAAGTTTCATTGCAATAATGTTGTGTCAGGCGGTCCCCATTATGGCATATAAATGTGCATTATATATTGATTTTACTTTCATACCCATGACTGAATTTGATATAATCCTCTGTATGAATTGACTTTCAAACAATGATGTGAAAATTTATTTCAAGAAGAAGGATGATACATTTTTTAGGATGATGTGGAATCCAATATCTTTAGGGAAGAAACACTACCATAAGATTCTCATCTAGATCCACCCCCAGTAGCTTTATTGAAATCAATTATTAGAGAGGAAGGGAAATCAAAAACTATGGATGAGGAAAATAATGTTCAAATAGGGGATGTACTTATTGTGAAAGAATATGTTGAAAACTTTTTAGATTATTTACCTGAACATCCTCCAGAGTGAGAAATTGAGTTTTCTATTGACATAATTCCTAGTTCAAGGCCCATATCAAAGACCCCTTATAGAATAGACACTGTGGAATTAGTGGAACAGAATAAAGATCTAGAGGAATTAACTGATAATGGATTTATTCTCCCTAGTGTTTCTCCATGGGGAGCCCCTGCTCTTTACGTTATGAAAAAAGATGGATCTATGAGGTTGTGCATTTACTATAGAGAGATCAATACTATAAAAAATAAAAATGTATCCCCTACCTCTCATTGATGATTTATTTGATCAAATTCATGGATCCCAATATTTTTTGAAGATGTACCTTCAATATGGATGTCATCAGTTGCTAATAATGAAAGAAGACATTCCAAGGGAAGTATTTCGAACCAGGTATGGGCATTACGAATTTACAGTAATGCCTTTTGGACTAACAAATGCACCCTATTTTTTCATGGATCTGACAAATAATGTTTTCAAGGAATATTCGGATAACTTTGTGGTGATATTTATTGATGATATCTTGTTATAATCCAAAATCTATTAAGATAATTAAAATCCCTTGCACACTATTCTAAACACTCTCATAAGAAATGAATTATATGAGAAGTTTATCAAGTGTAAATTTTGGATTCAATCAATTTCCTTTCTTTGACACATTGTCTCTAAGGATGGAATATATGTTGATACTGAAAATAAAATGGTTATGAAAGAGTGTCCTACTCCAACAAACATAACTGAGGTATGTAGTTTTATTGGTTTAGTAGGTTATTATCGGCGTTTCATTCAGAACCTTACCCGTTTAGCCAACCCAATGAACAAGCATACACGTAAAGGGGTTAAATTCATATGGAAAAAATAATGTGAGGACTATTTCTGAGAATTATAGGGGAGATTAGTGAATCCACCAATCCTAACTCTACGATCGGGGAATCATGGGTTTGTGATCTATAGTGATGCCTCAAATAAAGGACATGGTTGTGTCATTATGCATAATGATTGAGTTATTTCCTATGTGTCAAGGTAGTTAAAATTCATGAAAAAAACTATCTTAATTGTGATCTTGAGTTAGTAGTGGTAATTTTTTATCCTAATATATGGAGAGACTATGTCTATGGGGAAATATGTGAGATATAAATGAATCAAAAGAGTCTAAAGTATATCTTCTCACAGAAATAACTCGACATGAGGTAAAGGTGATGGCTCAAACTACTCAAGGATTATGATTATACCATACAATACCACCCATGGAAGGAAAATAAGGTTGTTGATGATTTGAGAAGGATGGATCAAGGGGTTCTCAACAAAATGTGGATTGACAAGGATCCTTTGTACATGGATCTAGTGAGTATGGATATGGGGATTATCAAAGAAGGTGAAACATCACTACTTTTACAAATGGTTTCCCAACAATCTTTATTAGATATGATTAATGATTCACAGTATAATAATGAGAATCTTCTAAATAAAATTAATGTTGTAAAATATGGGAAGATGGCTGACTTTCTTTGTGAATATGGTGTTCTGAAATTTGGAAAGAGGATTTGTGTTACATTTATACCCAAGCTAAAAAGGGTGTTATTAGATGATTCTCGTAGTTCAAATTTCTCCATATATAATGGTAGAAATAATATGTATAGTGGTTTGAAGGAACATTTCTGGTGGGATTACATGAAGAGAGAAATTGTAGATTATGTATCATGATGTTTAGTATGTCAATAAGTATAGGCTGAAAGGAAACATCTAAAAGGAGTCATGCAACGTCTACCTATTCCTATATGGAAATGGGATGACATCACCTTGAATTTTTTCACAAGATTACCCAAAACCCCAAGGAATTCTGATTCAATATGGGTAATTGTGGACCAACATACAAAATCTTCACATTTCCTCGCTACAAGGGAGGATTTTCCACTAGAGAACCTAGCACAACTATATATCAATGAAGTTGTGAGACGTCATGGTGAACCTCTCTCAATTGTGTCTAATAATGACCCCTGATTTACATTGAAATTCTGGAAAACTCTTCAGAAATATTTTGATACCAAACTTTGATTGAGTACTGCTTATCACCCTCAAACTGATGGGTAATCAGAGAGGACAATACAAACCTTATAAGAAATGTTGATATCATGTTCACTTGACTTTCAAGGTACATGGGATCAATATTTACAATTACTTGAGTTTTCCTACAATAATAATTTCCATTCAAGTATTCAAATGGCACCATATGAACTATTCTATGTGAAGAGATTTCATACACCAACATGTTGGGATGAAGTTGGTGAAAGGAATCTTGTGGTCCCATAGCCTATGGAGGAAACAACAATGAAGGTAAAACAATTCCAAGTCCATATAAAAGCAACTCAAAGAAAACAAACAAATATATGATTATAATTGAAGGAAGGATTTGGAATTTCAAGTGGGAGATCATGTTTTCTTAAAAGTATCTCCATGGAAGGGCGTTATAAGATTTGGGAGGAAAGGGAAATTGAGCCCTAGGTTTATAATTACTTTTGTAATTATAGAGATAATTAGAGCTATTTCATATCGTTTGGCTAGGATTCATAGCCTATCCAAAGTACACAATGTGTTCCATGCCTCATTATTGAAAAAGTACATGCCAAACCCAATGCATGTCCTCACTTCTGAAGGTATATATTTGGAACCTGATCTATCTTACTATGAAGAGCCTATCCAGATTTAGGACACTAAAAAATGTGTTGAGGAATCAGACGACTCATTCAATAAAGATACTTTGGAGAAATATTAAAATTGAAGAGGCAACACGGGGTCCTGAGGAGCTTATGTTGAAGACCGACCCAAATCTTTTTGTGAGGTATCATTCTGTAAATTTTGAGGAATTTTTTTTGTAAGGATGGGAGAATATAACACCCCTATGGTTTTGAAAATAAATATTTAATTCATGAAACAATGATTCCCAACAAAACAAAACATTTACTAATCTAGCTGTTAAACACAACATTGCCTTTACTATGTCTTGAATTTCAAATAACAGTTATCTGGATTTGCGATCAGTAAGTCATTTTGATTTTGATAGAACCAACAAGATTTTTTTGGTGAATAGTAACATACCCTTATGAATAGTAATATGAACCTTATGAATATTAAATCATATTATTATTTTATTTTTTCGAGGCTATAAGATACTAATATCATGATTAATTTTTCATGGGGATGTAAAATGAGTTATAGTTTTAAAATTGTTAATTTTTGAATAAATTATGATTTTATTTAAATTTAAATTAATCATATATAGAAAATTATTATTTTTTAAATGGATTTCATTTTTTAATTTTGTATGTCGAAAACTGGTTATGGTGCATTTTTGGGATTTTTTTGAAATTCTTCAATTTTTTATAAATAGTTAAATGCGGTAAAATACCGTATATGAAAATTATCATTTAAATACACTATTTATGACATAATGAGTGATTTAATCCCACTTAGTTCAAACTCACGTGCACTTATTTATATTATGGGTCTCATAAATCAACATTACCGGTTGTCTTGATGGAATTAATAAAATAATGAATAAAATACTCAAAATTCACTCCTCTCCTCCACTATAACCCCCCCTAACTCCCTCTTCTATTCACTCATATAAGCCTTTAATTTCCCCAAATTTATACCCAAATACCCTTACATAGTCACTCCCCACATCCATGAGCTCTTGGTATTTCCAAAATACCAAAACCCCTTCCCTTAAAGAGGTTCTCAAGGAGGTTATTTCAAGAGGTAAAGCACCTCTCTTTTTCATTTAGTTTCATTTCAATTTATCTTATTTTGTTATCCTCTCCTCACATCCTCTATCCAAATGACCATGATAAATCCTATATCATCTATATACTATAATTATATCATGTAATGGGAGAACCATCATCAATATCCTTACTCTCTCTCTTTTATTTTATAAATTAAATCATCGTTTGTGAGGTGCCAATTTAAAACCTTTGTGGACAACAAAGTTTCTTTCTTCAATTTACCCTTTAATAATGGACATGAAACCATTATTATGGTTGAAATAGGATATAATATATGTATAATAACCTATTTAATATTCAGTAACTAGTATATGTACATAATATTAAATCATATGACCAAATTAGTTCTTAATAATCAAAATACTTCAAAAATAATCTAAGTGATTGTCATTAATATTTCATCTAATGTTTCATCCTCATTCCATGTAACCAAATGATAAAAATTACCATTAAAACCTATTTTTTTCATAAATAATATGTAAATTCAATTCTGAATATTTACATCTATCCCACATGAACTCCATTACTTAAAAACAAGTGAACCAATTATGAAAATCAAGAAAATGAACCCTCCGGAATGACAAAATTCAATATTATAACTTATAAATAAGGAAATAAATGAGCTAAAAATTATGATAAACTGAATACATGTCTAATAGGTTGTTAATTAATTTATTAATGAGTTTAATTTCATATTTTAAGACCTTATGTTCAAGAGAAGAACACATTCAAACTTAAGGTAAGGGTTTTCCACCTGAAACTCTATATTCATTCGGGTTACATTAATTTTCTAATTACCTTAATTAATTTTTTATGTATTATCATTTAATCCTCATAATATTAGTGTGTGTGTTATATATATGTTTACTAACCTGATTCCTTCCTTATTTTATTGGTAGTTACATGTTTTAGAAGGGACATTCAAAATTATTTCTGAAATACAAGTCTGGTTCAAGTGAATTTGTCAAATTCATACCCATTTTCAAGGGAACTCTATAATATGTTTTTAGTGATAATTAATTTTATAAAATCACTCATTTTATTATGAGAATAATATATTACTTCATTCCTTGTTTTATACAAATAATTTTCCAAAATAAATCTTCTTTTCAAAATAAAAGAGTATTTGTCTCAAAAATTACTCAATGACTTTATAAGATTATCTTCATCTCTTTCAACACTCTTGTTGATTCTTATGTATTATTTTGATTAATATTTTATGATACTAAATACCATATTAAATTTAATTTTGTAGGATTATTTTGACTGTGGATGTTCTATCTTAAAACCGTTCACTAATTTACACTGAATAGTTTGTGTTTAAGCTTAATATTCGAGGATCATTATTTACATTTCATATGTTAGTTTCAATATGAATGTGTATGTTTTTTATGTTTATACTCACTCATATGAGGAATTAATTGGAATTATTATGTGATGGTTGGGGCTTGATATAGACCCTCGATGCATCGGTAGGTCTCACGAGACAAATAGATATGGACTTTGGCTGAGGCCTTTCTAATTTTGAGATATGGTTTTGTCCAAGGCCTTAATCATTTTTAGATGTCTTGTACTAGGCCCTAACAGTATGTTTCAGAATGTCCAAAATATGAACATCCCTCATTATAAATCTATAAATTCAAAGTTCATGTGGTTATTCAACTAGTAGAATAATCATGCTTAAGAATTATTATCGAAATTTTTACTCGGCTATTTTCCTTCCATATTATGTTCAAGTTTATTTTTAAAGGAATGTGTTTTCAATTATTAATCTAGCCTAATGTTAGAGTTTATTATATTTTCCACTATATTATTTACCCTTACTGAACATCTAATATCACCCCTTCTTATGTTTCATTTTTACCGGGATAAGAAGAGGTATATTATCACAAACATGTAAGGTTAATCTTGAAATGGTGGATGTTCCAAACAGAACATATATGTTGTTTTTAATTTCATGTTGTAATGTTGAACTTATGTATTTTTATATCTTTTCAAATATACTAAACTATTCATTCCTTCGAGATATGACTTTCTTGTAAACATGCTAATGTAATGTAATAAAGTACCGAATCTGTGAAATTGGGGTCGGGTATTTATAGTTGGTATTAGAGGAAGTCTAGTAGAGAACATAGAAACAAGATTTAGAAAACACGGATCAAGAAATTAATAAAATAATGAATAAAATATTCAAAATTTACTCCACTCATCCACTATAAATAATCCTCTCACTTTTTCTCTTCCCTCCTATAAGCCTTGTATCTCCTCAAAGATCTACCCAAATACCCTTCCCTAGTAACTCCCCACATCCTGGAGCTCTTGGTCCTTCCAAAATAGAAAAAACTTCTTCCCTTAAGGAGGTGGATTCAAGAGGTAAATTCACATTCAATTTATTTCATTTTCATTTCAAGTTCATTTCTATTGTTATTTTCTCCTCACCTCCTCTATCAAAATGACCATAATAACTCCATTATCATATATATCTTGGAATTATATCATGTGAATGGAAGAACCATCATCAACATCCTTACTCTCTCTCTCTCTCTCTCTTATTTTTATTAATGAAATCATCATCCGTGAGGTGCCAATTTAAAACCTTTGTGGGTGACGAAATTTTGTTCTTCAATTTCTCCTTCATTACTGGTCATGTAAACATTTTTATGGTTGAAACAGACTATAATATATGAATTATAACCAAATTAATATTCATGAAGTAGTATATTTACATAATATTAATTCATATGACCAAAGTAGTTCCTAATAATCAAAATACACCTAAAATAATCCAAGTGTTTGTCATTAATAATTTATCTAACGATTCATCATCATTCCACGTAAAAAATGATATAAATGACCATTAACACCTATTTATGTTCATAAATGATGTTTAAATTCAATTCTGGAGATTTACATCATTTCCACATGAACTTCATTACTTAAAAATAAGTGAACTGATTGTGAAAATAAAGAAAATGAACACTCTGGAATGAAAAAATTCAATATTATAACTAATCAAAAAAAATAAATGAACTAAAAAAATTATGATAAATAAAATTAATGACTAATAGGTTTTGAAATAAGTCTTTAAGAAGTCTAATTTAATATTCCAAGACCTTAATTTCAAGAGTAGAACACATTCATACTTAAGGTAAGGGTTTCCTCTCGAACCTCCATTTTCATTCGAATTACTTTTATTGTATAATTACCTTAGTGAAATTATTATGTATTATTATTTACTCCTGATAAATTCTGATTGGGTGTTCTATATATGTTTACCAACCAGAATCCTTTGTTATTTAATTGATAGTTTCACATTTTAAAAGGATATTTTGAAAATCCTTCCCAATAAACAATCTTGTTTCAAGAAAATTCCTAACATTCTTACCTATTTTCAAGGTCACTCTATAATATATTTATAGAAACCATTATATTTATAAAATAAATAATTTTATTATGAAAATAATACCTTACTTAACTTTTGTAAAGAAAACTACTTTTAAATGTAAAAGAGTATTTATATCAAAAATTATTCAAACATTTTGTAAGAGTATCTTCATCTATTTCGAAAATATTATTTATTCTTATGTATAATTGGGGTTAATATTTCATGGTATCATCTATAATATTTAATTTAATGTTTTATTATTATTTTGTTTCTGGATGTTTTATCATAAAAACATTCAACAATTTACACTGAATGGTCAGTGTTTATGCTTAATGTTCAAAGAATGTTATTTAAATTTAATATATTATTGTATATGTTGTTTATGTTTATCCCCATTCATATGAGGAATGTATTGGAAATAGTAATTGTTGGGTGGGACCTTCTCTATCCCCTCAGTGCATCAGTAGGTCTCATGAGACAAAAGACAGTCTTGGCACAAGGCATTAACAAAATGATTATTTATGGTCTTGGCACGAGGCCTTGATGGTATGATTATGATGTCCCACATTAATCATTCCCTCATTATGAAAATATTATTGATGATTCATGTGGTTATTCAACTATAAGAATTCCCATGATTATGGAATTATCTATTCAGCTCTTATTCCAACCATAATGTTCTCAAGTTTATTGTTAAAAGCATATGTTTTTAGTTATTAAACATGCCTAATGTTTATTTTATAATATCTTCTAATGTATTCTTTACCCTTTCTGAGCGCCTGATATCCCCCCTTTCTTACGTTCCATTTTCTCAAGACATAAAGATATTTATTATGAATGACACACAGAAATAATCTTGGAGTTTTGGATGTTCTCGAATGAAGTTTCTATGTTGTTTTTTGTTTCAAGTTGTAATTGTTGAACTTATGTATGTATCTTGTTTCCAATTATAATAAACTAATTGGTCCTTTGGGATGAATATTCCTTGTTTATATGTCAATGTAATAAAATAAGGCACCAACATGGGGAAATTGGGGTTGGGTCCTTACATAATATTCCTTAGAAAAAGAATTACAATAATAACACATGTGAAAATCTACATTTCAATCTTAAAATATATTGAATTATTAAATAACTCACATCAATAATATTTAATTATTTTAGAATAATAGAAATACATCATCTCTTTATCTCTCTCTTGGATAATTCCAAAATAATTATCTTAATTCTATAACATGTAAATGCGGATTTTATCTTTATTATAACAATCTTACAGATCATCCAATATCGTTATCTACTACATGAAATAAATCATTAATTTACATTATTTAAATTATTATCAAAAATATTCATTGTATATACATTTCAATAAGAATTTTATAGATTATAATATATCTTTATTTTTCAACAACATGAAAAATTATCTTTAATTCAATTCTATAATTTAAACAAAAAAACATGTTAACCATTTTCTTCAAGTAGTACACTTATATTATATTAAATATCAGTATTATCATAATTAAAAGTATACTGTATAAATTTCACTTCCTTTAAATATTCTGGAATTAATAATATTTAATTGACAAGATTACTCATCATACATTTTATCCTCCTTTTTTTATAATTACTAAATTATCAAATATTCATTCCTCATGAGATTATTTCCAATAATTTTTCATTATTATGGTTAATCACATCTATTTAAACAAATGAAGCTAAACATGGTTACTTCACATTTTCGCAGTACAAAAAAATAAGAGAAGTCACGGATCCCCTACCTCTTAGAATCCTCAAACACTATAGTGTAAAAACATTGGAGAGATGGAGAGTGTATGTACATATAATGGAATAAAAACATACCTCAGAAATTTTGAATAAGACTTCACAATACTTGAATGTTAGGGTTTTGGGTCTTTGGAACTCGATAGAAACAAGAAGGAACTCAAATATGATAAGGAAACTCGTTTTTGACATTGATAGATATCCCTCCTCGGATAATTTGTTAAATTTACATTTAAGAATCATTTAAAACTTATGTATTTAAAAAAGGTAAAATATTATATTTAAAACCCATAATATATTCAAAATAACTAATTTACCACATTAAATTACCTTAAATATGTTGAAAAATGCATCACATGAGGTTTTTTAAGGAAGGCCTAGATTTTTTAAGAAATTTGTGTTGCCCATACGTATGAGGCATGAACTATGTAAGGGAAATATGGATTTACCCTTACATGGATGGTTACTTTTATGTGATTAGAAAAAAATCAATAGGACCCTTACATAGGCTTAAGGATCACATGGTTAACCTTGCATGAGATTTGAATAACCTTTATATGATCTTTTGAACTATTAGGTTACCCTTTTGTAACTATAAAATTACATTTAAGTAGGTATTGGAAATTTGGGATGACCCTTACATGAGCTTAAGAATCTTATATTACCTTTAAATAGTGGTGGAGTTACCCTTTCATAGGGAATTATATACCATTACGACATGCATAGGAGATTAACTGACCTTTACAATGTAGAGAAGCTACCCTTACACAGCCAGTTTAATTCCAAGATTACCCTTATATACATAGAGAAAGGTCCAGGTTACCTTTATTCATGGTTTAAAAACATCGCTTACCCTTCAGTAGGATTTCTAAACATCCCCTTTACCTTTATACTATTCATTAAAAATATGTGTTAGACTTATGAAAAATCATGGTCTTGTGTAAGAGTAAGAATTACCTCTAAAATATTAAATTTTCACTTATATAAATTTATAAATAAAAAATATAAGACTTTATTATTATTTATAAAATTAAAAAAACACTTATAAAATATTTTAATTAGTTTAAAAAATAAAAATTAATTCCCAAATAGACATTTAAAACATTTAAATTACAACATTTACTTGTAAAATCTCCCAAAAACAACTTTATAAATTAGAAAATAATTTTAATAAAACTTATAAAATTTACGAAATCACTCCCAAACCATTGGACACCCCATTATAATAAAATAATGACTTAGACAAATTCATACCCATACAAATGTAAAGGTAACCAGCCACATACCCTTATGAAAAAAGTGGTTATGTAAAAGTAAAAAATTTGTAACCTTTATGAAAAATCTCCAGAATCTATTTATCCTTGCACAAATTTTCATTGTAATGGTATATGAGCTTACCATTATAAAAGAATGAGTTTCTATATAAGGGTAATCATAATTATTTTAAAATTGTGCAAAAATGGGTTTGACATTTAAAATGATTAATATGCTTTATAAAAATTTTATAAATCATTTAAAAAGGTATTTTAAGAATATTTAATATATAAGGAATTTATATATTAATTAATTAATTATAAATAGTTTATAATCAAATTAAAAAAATGTTTATAAAACATTTATATTTTCAAATACTAAATGTAAATATTTTAAATACCTTTTGACCAAATTTTATGGAATTTGGTATGATCTAGAAAATAAGTGTTTATTTAAAAATCATAAAAAAATAATTTATAAATGGTTATAAATTATTATATAAGGCCAAAATATAAAATGAGAATATTTTAATTGTGAATTTTTCATCATTAATTATTTTAAATTTGAAAAAAAGATTATTCTTATTTGGATATTATTTAAGACACATCAAACAAAAATTAATGATTTATATGATCAAGGTTGAAATAATAATTAAGTATATGATATTTATATTATGATAAATTTTTACATAATAGAAATGAAATTATAAATTATTTATAATCCATATAATATCATATATCTAAAATAGAAAATCCATATTATGATTAATATAAAAATTTCATATTTGAATGAATATAAAATGTTTATATTCAAAATTATAGAATGTAAATAATATTAAAGATGAAAATTATATAAGATATTATAATTATATTTTATTTATGATTTTTTTAAAAATGTTTGTATTATATTTAAATATATTAATCTTTCATTTATTTACACAGTTATTCCCTACTATATTCATTTTTGGTAAGTTATTTAAGAAATTTTAATATGGTGTATGATTTAGTTTAATTGTTAAACTGCTTCTAGGATATAGTATTTCATTACATGATAATATTGAAACTGTAATGAATTTTTCTTTTTATATACCAAGACCTCAATTTTCAATTTAAGTAATGAGATTGAATATATTTATTGAATATAGTTTGTTCATGTTAAATTTTAAATTTATGATGAATTGGATTATCTATATAGTAAAGTATCTCTAGGTTGAGGGACTTGGACTTGGACTACCTACCTACCTAGAGGTTTATGACTTGTCTAGGATAGTGAATGGGGTTGGTTATTTATCACTTTGGGCTCACTCGTGTGGAGATTTAAAATCTCACATAATTCTAAACATTACATAAAGTGTTCATGTACCTTATTCATATGATGCATATAGAAATTTATGAATATGTTTGACATATATTCTTGGGTAATTAACACAAACATGTGAATTGTTTAAAGAGTTACCCATCAATATAGTTTGAACACGTTGATTTGGTGGAGTGAATAATATTCCTATCTAAATTACTAGAATCATGAATACATAAATGGAATAACATGAGATGAGATACAGATATTAAAATCCCTTTCAAATACTAAGTGTAAGATTCCATCCAAAGTGGAACTTATAAAAACCTTGTTCATCCAACTAGGTAGGTCAAGCTAAAGAAGGGTTCTCCTATATGATGTTATATAAGGAAAGAAAGTAATAAGTGACTCTAGATTAAATTAATATTTCGGTCATGCTAATGATAGGTTCCACTATATTTTCCCTTGTTAGCTTTTTTTTGGGATATACTTTAGGTTATACTAGATAGGAGACCCTAATAGGTTTAAGTTACCAGGGGTATAGAGTTGAGTTTAACCATATGATGTATCCGAAAAAGGGTTGTTTGCTCGGCTATCCAAGAATCATATATGATATGATTGGGATGATTTTATTGGTATCAAATCATGAATTATAATCCATTGGGTTGGGGATTTAAAAATTTTATCACCAGAGAGACATAACATAATCTTCTTTAAATATATCATCCTCGATAGAGGTTTGAGAATCTCACATGAATTTAATAATTATAAAAATATAATTCAATATTTACCATGTTTGAATCAAAGAATGATTAAAAAAATCTCATCGCCAGTGACTGTTGTTCAATAGATATGATTCCAACCCCTCTAGATCATCCACACACACTTCAAGAATCATCACGGTCATTTTTCATCAAATTATAGGTGTTATCTTGGAGCTCTAACAAATCATTAATTATCGTGATGATCACCTTGATTCGTTCTTTTCGATCCGTCAAAGACATTCTTGGATCGATCACTCAGAGAGATAATTTTTCTCTATAGGATGTGGTAGGAGAGATAAGCTCTCAATTCTACATGATGAATAGTACATGGAATGATCTTCTCTATTATGCATATAGTGGATTTCCAAAATAGCGAGTAAGGATTCCTCAACCACTCTATATCCAACATCCACTAAATAAAAAGTAAGTTACACATTATGATGAACTAGCTACATCATTAACATCATTTGTATTTTATCACATACTTTAATATATAATAATAAAACACATTATGGGAATGAGTCATTTAACTCAACTTAAAATTCCCGCCATATTAAAGCAACCTTGAACATTAAAATAATATTTTTTTTCATATAATATTTTTCCAGGTATTCACTTAACACCATATAAATAATTTTAACAAGTAAATTCAAACCAATTATTCTATAATTAAATAATAATGAATGTTTTTATTCTTTGGGGATCGATAATACTTGGAAAACTCTAAAACCCCGTGGTGGGGCCCTCCATGTCTATATACCAATTCACCAGAATAGTGCAAACTCTTGAATACACTATTATGTGTGAAACTCTAGTCCATTGTTTCAATAGCATTTAATACTATTCATAGACCAATAGTTGGGTTTAGCAACCCCTAAAGTCCCCTAAAGATATACGGAATACTCATTGAAATGAAAAACATCCTATGAACATGTACTATATAATATAATCTCTTTTTCATGTGACATCTCATAATGTAGGATGCACACTTGTGCCATCGTCCATTATTGCTTTATTATATTTTGATCAAAATGTATAGGATTACCTATGTAAAACTTGACCATGGATTTATGAATGTACTACCATCTTGATCAACAAGGCCTGAGATATCACTTCCTCATCTCATAAGAAACAAAGTCTATCTTGATCATTCGACTAATGTCATACCACCAATTATTCAACTAACACAAAATACCATTCCATGACTTTAATTACATAGTTTTTTTCTTGCGTCAATGTATGATATCAAATGGTACACATTGGTAATGATCTCAAGTCAGGATACCAATACAAATTTTCATAGTGAGGAACAGCCAATGATGCCTGAAATATGTGGTGTTCCTATTGGTGGGTTTGTCCTCATGATCTCACCTATAATAGATCACAAATTGTGGTCTTCAGAAGAAGAAGTCTCACTACATATGATCCCCCTGACCCAAATTGTCAAACATCAACTATTTCAATTCTATATGATGTATCTAGACCATATGACATTTGTTTGAGATTAATGTCATAGTATCCTGAGGTTCTAATAATAGCATGGTATCCTCTATAACCTTTTGATGAGATAATTAATATCTAGAAATTATTATTTAAATATTGGATGTAGAAATATTAACACTATAATGGTAAGTGTAATACATGTATAACTTGCTGTATAGATGGTATGGTATTTGAAAATACTATTTGGTTGGGTCTATAGAACCCACTATTAAAAAAATATAACCTATAATAGATCCGACTTGATAAATATCCTTATTGACTCTCACATTATAATATCATATTTTTTTATGAGTTATATCTTTAGTCATGGGGCATGCCATGTCTCCAATTCATGGTTATTCTGCTCTATGACTTTATCACTTTATTAATATTTATCAATAGATGATGGACCTAAATATAACCCTTTTTTACACTGTCTAAACTTTACATCTTGTATAGTACTAGTAATAGAATTATCACAATGATAAAATTTACTTACAAGGCACAATTCCAAAAATTTGAATAAATCTTTGTGTATTTTACACTACTTCTTTAGATGCATCAAAAGCCGCAATGACCTCAATATTTAGAGATATGGATAACACTACCCAAAATGATCTTGTCTTTCTCATTACCTTATCCAAACTATGATATTTGATCACATTTATCTATATAAATACTCGTTTGTGTCCTTTTAAAATTAATATCCCTTCCTCTCTACATGCTCGGTATATACCTTATATACTTGTTCAAGTACAATTGGATAGTTCTGACCATTTATCATGCATTTATCCAGGATACAATTGATATTTTCCTACCATAAAGTATATATTGGGAATATCATATATAGTACATAACATGATATATGTGATATATATCCATTTAATGTGATTATGGAATTCAAATCACCACTTTAATTTCCTCCTATGATCAATGCATAACTTCTTGTAAAGATTTATGCCATGTGACATTGGAAAAAAAATATCTCTCAATTTGATCCAACTTTTACCTTTCAAATAAATTTTCATCATATGTACAATTGACTAGGTCTGATTAACCATTAGATCCACCTCAACAGATCCTATTACCCAAAACATAGGTTTCTACTTCAACTCAGTCTCAAGAGAATCACTTTCATCTGAATCTCAACATATTTTTAGACCAATAGTGTTATTCCAAATGTTATCAAACATATTTTATTTGGAAAACCATCTCTATTCAACTAACCTCTTATAGAAATATAGAAAATATTCATTACAAATGAATATTTTATGATATTGTTGCTTATTTAATTCCTAAACTAAATTTCTGTAACTTTCACCCTTATTGGGATTCTATGGTGTCGACAACACCTTCTAGTTGTGTCATATAAACACCTTGCACAATTTATTATCTTGAAATCCAATTATCAATAAAATTATGATATAAATTATTTATAACAAAAAAACATCTAATGGATTTAGTCATGATGAATTGGTATAACCAATCAAGCCTTATTGGCACCATGCTTGTACCATCCATATATAGTATCACCTGAATACCCACCATAGTGTTCAAAATAATAACCCACATGTACTTTGATACATGAAATAAATTATTTAATTTTAATATATCTTTCCAATCTTAGCTAATTTTCATATACTACTTACTTGTAGTAATTATTATTCTAAATTAATTATGGATCACTATCCATGGTGAATATAAAACCAATATTATGGATTCATTTATCCTACATAGTATGTGTCTCTGGAACATTCCTCTTCTATGGTTGGAACTTCTTCCTATGTCAACTATATGTGTATCTATGGAATTTACTAAACCCAAGTAAATATTTCTCCAACTATATCAAATAGAGAAATTTACCCTTTTATAGGAATATAGTCTATAACTTGACTATATCTTTTTTATATAAGGGATTTAAGTAACATAATTATAAAATGTTACGGGTACTACTTTGGATGAACATTATGTTTCTCTTGATTCCTGTTTATTTATATTCTAACAAACTCTTTGAATCAAAACACATATCATTATCACATAACGGATTTATATCATACTATAACTCATATGATATCCATTTTTAATTGTATTTGGAATATTGTTATGGAATAATGCCACTATTTTCAAAGCATGTATTGAAAATAATGTATGTTTTTGAAAATAATATGAGTCTCAAAATTGATGATCCTTTTACTTATATCATGTCTCTGATGTGTATAAGGAAATATGTGTTTAGGAATTCTTCCATGCTTTATTTAATTGATCAATTTTTGTATGTAAGAATAGTCATTGATACTACTTATTAATATCATAACTTTTATGTGGATAAGGTAAGGTGTGTTTAGGAATTACTCAATGTTACATTATGATGATCAATTAATGCTTGGTAAATAAATTCTTTGGAACATATACATGAAGAATATTTCATCTTCTAACTATTCATATATCATACTTCACTTTTACATCCCTTAAAAACACTCAAATAAATATTGTGAAGTATATTTACTAATATATTACCCTTGTAATAGTTCACACTCTCTAGATGAACTAGCTCCATAATCTTTGTGGAATACCTTTATTTCTAGAGGTTTATTTATCCATAATAAGTACAGAAGTTTGTCAACAATACCTAAGGTATTAAACTCCAAATATTATAAAACCATACTGGTTATATCCTTGAAAACTACATAGTTTTTCTTTAAAAAATTTATCTTTCCCCAACTAGGTATATAAGTCTTAAAAGTTATATTCGTTAGGTATTTACAATGTTTCAAGCATTACTAAACTACTAAGTACATATTAAACACCACAAACAACATTCATTTTATAATTATAATAATGTATCATTGTTTTGAAAATATATGTGATATAATTTTTTTGGTAATACTCATTAAAATTTCAACTAGAATCATTCAATTTGGAATTTGATGTTGTGTACTTCTCACCGCTGACTTAGGAACCACCCTTTCTCAACCGCATATAGAACACACTTTATTTATTGTAATATTTTTTTCTTACTTGGTTACTGTATTGAAATACACATATGAAATAGGAATATTATATTAAATACCCAAGAATTAAAACCTAAAAATTACTTATAATTGGTGAATATAAGTGAATAATAAGTGACAAATTTCTTCTTCAATTCAATTCATTTCATTAAAATTTCAATAGGTTTATTTTTTGGTATGTGAAGAAAATAAACTCATTCTTAATACCTATTTTATTTGAATTAGGTTTCAATGATTCCTTTTAAGTCACACTTTCCATTGGCCTTTTCTCCATGTATTTCAACTTTTTTACCATAAGAACTATGTTTTAAGTTTTTATTTATCTTGGAGAACATTACTAAAAGGTAGAAAATCATTTTATCCATACTAATTGTTTTTTTAAATATTAAAAAAATTGATTATATGGATTATAAATATATAAGAATGGTATTTAATGAAATATCATGATCCATATATTATATTTACACCTATCCAGTTTAAACCAGCATCTTATTCATATCATACTTCACTTTCCCCTATAATATTCTCAGAGTTGAGCCAACAAGTTAAATCATTCATGTCCTAATTTTGTATCCACAACTCACATTAGATGTTAATGATATAATTTTGACATAACCATCATATGAGTCATACATGAGTCTCCTGTAATTTTTTTTTCTAACCCTCTCTTCTTAAGGAGGCTAAACAGGTAGTGGGGACACTAGAACCATGAATTCCCAATATCATAGGACTTTGTGAAAGAACTTGTACTAATTTATGAAAACTCATGATAGTGACTAAATTAACTTTGTCTAATAGTTATCATAGTGTAATTTTGGTATTACTTTCCATTTTCTATAAATACTATTAGATTATTTCTTTTATCTTAATTACTGATTAATTTAAATCATTAAATGTCTTATGTTATTTTATCAAACTCTAGAAACTCTATATATTATAATTTCAATACTCTATCACCTGAGTATTATAGTGGAATAGATTCTTGAAACCTCTCATCATAATATTCAAGAATTAGTAATTATACTACTCAGAGAGTTTCTAGGTAGGCGCCTGACTGGCCGACCACATTAACTCACAGCTCCTTGATCTATTGAGAGAATTCCCAACTTCTAAAATCATAAAAGGATTTACTCAATGCTTACCTCTAAATTTTCTAAAAGATTTTTTTGGATACTTATTTACTGGGAACTTCAGCTAAGAAAACCTATTACTCTCATAATAACTCTCTGGTAATAGGAGGTACCCTCAAATTTGGCTAACGAGTACCCCCTCCCAACTTTATGGTTGCAGTCAACCCACTGCCCACCTCCTGAAACCGATCTGACCACCACCACCTATAGTAGGTCCCCACCACTATCATCCTATTCATTGAACCCAATCATATCTTTATTTGGTCTCCAAATCCCTCAATAACTAATTCAACTATCACCACTCGCTGGTTACTTGAAATCATCACCTTCGGCCTTCATCGATACCACTTTCACTCACCAGAGCTCCCATGGCTAGATTCAGTGGTTTCCAACCACCCGTACTATTGAGGAACACAAAAATTCACACATTTCCTTCCATCAACCATCCTATGGCCTCCATTTACCATGTTAGCCACTGGCTTAGAGGAAACCCACACCCTGTGTCATCCACTTCATCCTCCTCGTGTAAGTCGAAAAAACTCCAGCTCGGTAACCCCATCTCTCTCCTTTATACCATGTGAAAATTCCCTGATTGGGATTTATTTGGACTCTTGCAGGTCCTATTTTACCCAACCCATCCTATAATGGACTTAGGCAGGTCTGATCGACCTGAAATGGCTCAAGGAATGTCTTCCCACCCCACAATATCATTATACAGGGTCTGTGCCTCCTAGAATGGGCATACATGGATTTGATCTAGCCCATAATGGGTATGGATAGGTTTTATGGACCAGGGGAGAGTTTACCACCAATGGGGTAAGGTGTTGTGGTGGGTGGAACAATGCCATAGGTAATAAAACCAGAGGCCAGTGGGGAAGGCCTAATTCAGAAAGCATCCCAAATATTTTTTTGTTTCTTCAAGTCTTGCACCTCCAGTAGGATTTAATCTTTAAAATAATGTTTTTTTAATTAGGAAATGACCAAATTTTGAAATTATTTATTTAATGTTTTATTCTCCAATTAGCACCACCCACTTTATTTTTTGTCATTTTTAGAAAAAATGAAAAATACTACCATTTTGACAAACAAAAATAATTTTGTATACAGACCCATAAAGTAACTACCCCTTATATTGTTTTAAATAATATAATTATTATTATTCCATAAATGAGTGGGAGAAGGGCCACTATAAGGATGAATTATGGTCATCGGATTTTGGTTGATACTCAGCTGGAAAAATAATAATTAACTGGAATCACTATTAGAACCTAAAATTACATAAAATAACATATATAAAAATATATGTTCTTTATATTTTTAATACCTTGTAAACTGAAAATGATCTATATTAAAAATATTGGATGGCCATAACCTTTTTCATCTGAAATTGGATCAATGCGTAGTCTGTTCCATTGGGACCAAATTAGAGCCCTCTACTTCATTTAATGAAAAATAATTTTTTCTTTGATCAAAAAATTCATATAGTCCCTTTGATACAAATTTCAAGTATTGGAGTGTGCAGTAGAAGTCGTTGGTCCAGGGATTTAAAAAATTTATCACCAGAGAGATGTAACTTCATATTCTCTAATGATCCAAGCCCCAATAAAGGTTTAAGGATCTCATGTTAATTTAATAAGCACAAAAATATAACTGAATTTTTACCTTTTTTAATCATTGTATACTTGATATAAGCTCTCTTTTAGTGACCTTTTATCAATTGATCCAACTATAAACCCGTCTAGATCACCCAGATTCACTAACTTTTTTCAAACAAGCTATGGTTAATCCTCTTATTATTATGAAAATAAAGACCCCTTTTTTACTAAATTGGCAGAGAACCCATTACATGACCCACATGATCATAGGAATAAAGGATTTAGAACATGGGTGACCCAAAGGCCAAGTGGCCCAAAGGTCGAATACACAGTAACCCCTTGCATGGGAAGAATGAACCATGTCACTCCACCAGTCATAATCCCCCCCTTTGATTCACTGCAATCATGGTACTTGACATGAGGGTAGAAACTACATCATGATAGATTGATGCACCATGATAGGGCACCCCACCATCCCATAACAGAGTGTATGTGGAAGGCTAGTTTATATGGTAAAATTCACCTATCTCTCTTTTCAGTCACCCACCCAATGGTGATTATGTTGTTCCCTATAACACTTCCTACTTATTTCTCCACATAATCACCCTAGTCGCATACAAGAAACACATAGAAGTTCGCTAATTCATCCCAAAATAGAGAAAAAAAATGTTTGGATGATAGGTTTCAACACACCCATCCCTCTTTCAAGCCACCCCCCCCCCCCACACACACACTACAATGTGAAATAGATTGACCCCAACATGTATGGCTATATCCACGCCTCCACATTCTAGATATGAAAGACATGGAGTCAACGAAGCAAGAAACCAGAGTGAAGATGACAACCATCTAAATGAACTCTCATAACCACTTATTACACCTTGATAATAAGTGGACAAATGGTTTAATCAATGATGATGGATACACCAAAGGATGAGGCTACCTAACATGTAGATATGAACCTGCTAAAACGGTAAAAGAAACAACCATGTCTAAGATCCTTTAAATAGATCTCCCTACCAATGAGTCTCTTGATTCCCTACCTAAATAGAAAAAATGGTTAAACACAAAAGAAACATGTAGAATAGGGAAATACAAATCATGGTCCATTAATGGATATGATATAAATTTAAAGGGGGTCATCATTTTAGTGGGGTCCCATTTAATATAAGTGTTTATTAAATGATTAATAATACAAAATAATCATATATTAAATCCTAATATTTTAGTTAATATAGTCCTCACTATTAAGATAAAAATTTTAATTAATCATTATAAGTAGAATATTAATATAAGTTACTCCTAAGACTAGTAAGTTAAGAAACGATTTTAAGCTAGAATAGTGATTTATGAGACATTAATGAAAATTATCTGTGTTAGAATAGTTTATTAATCAGTAACCATGTGTTGAAATTATTAAACAGGTGAATCTAGATTCTTATGGAATAATGGAGTGATACATTTAAGGTTTTAGAGTAATTAGATATAGAATTACCAAAAGAATTTTAGTCTCCAATCATGTACTCAATATGATTGTGTACATCAATGATTTTAGTCTCATATAATCAATATGATTGGGTACATCAAATGATATTCTAGATGATTGAATATTCTGAATGAATTCATGATACTAAAGGTTTCCATAAAACATTATTAGTTATAGAAATAAATTATATTATTATAAGATATATAGGATATAAATTATATGTTTTTTAAAATTTTATGAATATATAAAAGGTATTAAAGTGAAAGGAATTTAATTTTGGAGGTTGAATGTTTCTTTTATGTAATGGAGAAATGTAGTTTCTTCATTGATAACTTGGATATATCAATCTTGTATAAAATTATGATAATATGTTCATTTTATCTCATTTTTCTCTTGAGAATAGAATGCAAACAATAGTTTTTTAAATGAAATGTAGTTTGAATTTTTAATACACATGGTATATTATTTTTTTAAACCTATGACATACTTTAAGGAAAGATTAAAAATTTATATTTCCAGTTAGGAAATTTATCAAATTTTCATATATGGAAGTGTTCTAATAGTATGATTGAATTCAAACAATTTTTAAACGATATTCTCAAATTGATGGGAATATATATGAACTAGGAATATAAATTCTAGGTTTTAAAGTGCACTATATATACAAACAATTTAGGTAAAAGTTCAAACCAAAAGAAGAAGAATTGGTTGAAAATTTCAACAATGATTCCTTAAGAATCCAATCAATGTCATTTAAACCTAGGGTTTTCAAGAAGGAATGGTAATAATTCTACTTGATTGTATTATAAATGAAAAAACTGAAGGAGTTTTGGAAAATCCATGTAATGTCCATGTTAGGTATAGATGTTAGAGAAATTAATTATTTTATTTTGAAAGGTATCTTATTTTGTATGTATATTTTAAAAATTAGTTTAAATATATAAGAGTTAAAAATAAAAGAATGAATTTATTGAACTTGTATTTTATATTCATGAGATATAATAATTAGTTACTATATCAAGGATTTGAATGTATATAATTTTTTCAATCTCAAATGAATCAAAGTAAAATATGTGTATCCTCATCTAATTTTCCATATGTGATGAGATAACTTGTTATATTATAAAGATTTCTTGTTAGAAATTATGAGATGATTAATTTTATTTATATGGTTTATTATTAATCAATTTCAATAACATTTTTTGAGAATAAGATATGTAGAAAATTGTTTTATCTTTGATTAAAATTTTATTCAAGTATTTGAAAAAATATGTGGGAATGTATTCCCACCACCCATCAATGGTATATTTTAATAAATTATTCATTTCAAGAACCTACCTCAATACACTGATACCTGATTTGGCCGTGAAAAAACGCAAAGGATGTTCTTGATCCCCACAGGTTGGTGACAAGGAATTGTCATCATAAAGGACATCAAAGGGAATGATTTTTTCACTAGAAAATACATCAATATAGAATAGTGGAAAAAAAACAATAACTAGTTGGTATACCAAACACTCTAAAAAGAGAAAAGTACCAAAAGAATTTAGATAAGAATCCCAAGGTAAAACATAAACCAAAAGAAAACATAAACCAAAAGAAAACAAAAATTCCCCCAATATATAGTATCCCAAACCCTGTGAAACAAGTGGACCATAACTCCACCAATCATCATCATCACACCAAAATATCACATATCAAGCACACCCACCACCTCTAATTTGTATTTTCTATTTCCTTGGATATGGATTAATAAAATTTATAAATTCATAATGAAAAATCTAGGGTCTCAACAAATGTTCTATAATCAATTCCATAAAAATTAAACCTTTTATGATTTTAATTTAAATAAAACAAAATCATGGAAATTCATTTATATATTTTAATCCAAAACAATATTTCAAATAAAAATAGGGAAAATATATCAAAAAAATATTAAATTACCATTTTATATAAAACATTTATATAAAATAGTTTGCATGAATAAAACATTTCTATAAATAATGGCATGTATAATCAAGTCAAAAAAACCAAACATCGTGGTTATATGCTCTGATTAATATTAGTTATAGGCTCTCAGATCCTTTCACTACTCAATCATAAATCAAATCTCAAGTATGTGTTCAAACATCACTAGGCTCATGCCAGTGATACTAATCAATAAACCTCACATCAGGGAAAATCATGTTCAAGTAGGTTTAATTAGAGTTTTCATCAACAATCCCTTTGTATGGAGTCAATTTCCTAGTTTCCTTTCCCTAATCACCCACTAACGACTTGGTCTCACATGTGATTTAATCAATCATTTAACCAATCATGGGAAAATCAATCATTTCAAATCAATTCATTATTTACAATTCAATTTCCCAGTTCCAAGTTCAACATGCCTATTCAATTTCAAAATAAAATCACAGGTTTTTATCAATTTCATTCCTTTCAAATCATCTTTATTTTTAGTCCAATTTTTTCAATGATCAATAATAAATCATTTCCTAAAATAATCTTTTAATTCAAACTATCATTTTTTTCTCAAAATCTACCAAACAATTTCTACTCTATTAAAATTGGGGGTTTTCACAATTTCTATGCCTTTTTAAATCAAATGTTAAATCATCTCAAATAAAGGTTTTATAAGTCAATTGAAAAATAATTTCAAATAAATTAAACAATTTAGGTTTTAAATTTTAGGGTAATGTCGTATGAAACCACCTACCTTTAATCACACGATCAAAACAACACTTGCAATGGGAAACACCTATGAAGAACGAAGGTGAATGAGATCAAGGGATCGAACCTATAATTAAGATCCATCAAATAAAATATTAGATCTATCAATAACATGATGATCTATCACTCTCTAAGAATAAGATAAGGGAAGACTAGGAGAAACCAGATTATTGGAGATCAACTTAGAAGAAGGAGATTGAATGTAATCACCAGTGCATCGATACACAAAGGGAAGAGGTTGGAGGAGTCAATTTAACCTCTTGAGAGCCTCTTAATTTTGAGGAATTATATTATGGTTGAATTAATGTGTTTAGTAATATAAAATAAGGGGTTTGAGGTTTTAAAAAATAATTGTGGGATGAAAAAACACATGCATGGTTTTCTAGGTTGGGTTGTATGGTTAGTAATAACCACGTGTCAACCCTATGACCTTTCTAGGATTATGGATGTGGTACATAGTTTGGTAACAAGGTTGGTTTAACAATGTGTTAATAATTCAAACACCCACTATCCAATGGGTCATGGTTTGGAGGGGTTCCTACATGGTTTATACAAACTATGAACCCCCTTAGTGGCTCATCACACATTGCATGTTTTGTTGGTCCAAACTGTATGGTTTTCCCTAACTATATGTCAATCATTAACATACCCTAAAACCACAAAAAAATCAAAAATACACCCAAAACTCCCCAAAAAAAGTTATAATCAATGTATAATCAAAATAATGGTGAAATATGGCTGAAAAATGTAAATGGATGTTACAACCTCCCCAATATAAACACTTTCAATACCTAAAAAGAATGTTAAGAAGATTATATAACAAATATATGAGTCAACTGCTCTCTCATCAGTACCTCATGCTCCCAATTTTCATGTCAGTCGTATCCTTGATTCCATAGCAATTAGACCAAAGGTATAGAATTCCCATGAAAAACCTTTTTCCTGGAATCAAAAATCCTAATTGGATGCCTAGTCATAGATAAATCAAGTTCCACATCAAGATCTTCCTAACTCAGGGCCTGAGAATGGTCAAAAAGATACTTATTGAACTATGATAAATGAAACACATTGTGTATCAGCATCAACTATAGTGGAAAATATAAACAATAAGACACATTTCCTACCCGCTCAATAATCTCAAAAGGACCACTAAATCTAGATGTTATATTTCCTTATTTCCTAATCCATCGGTAACTTACCCAAGTTGAAACTAAAAAAAACAAATAATCACCAAATAAAAAATCCAAAGGTATATTTCAAAAACTAGAATAGGTTTGTATCATATCTTTCTTGTTTCCCTTATCTGATAGATCAAATTAATTTTCATCATCGTCTCTTGAACCAAACCTGGTTTAACTGTGGGTTCACCAATCAATGACCAAAAACAAGTAAATATTCGAGGAATAATAAAAAAGGACTTAAAATGATCCATTCGAATAATGTAATGGTAACTTTTATTGTAGAAAAATTCAACCATTCCCAAATGGACATCCCGAGATCCACTAATGTTGAGAACACAATAAAAAAGCATGTCATCAAGAATCTGTATAGATTGTTTGGTCTGACCATCTATCCATAGATGATAGGTTGTAATAATTCTAACCTAGGTTCCCATCACCTCTTAGAGGTGTCTCCAAAATAAGAATTAAAATTGGGATCCCAATCATAAACTATAACAGTTGGAAGACAATGCAATCTGATGATCTATTTCACATGGTGACTTCACATGTCCTCAACATTAATTGTCTGAAAAACCATATCGCATTCTTCCCTCAAGGGGTACATGGAAACCCAACTATGAAATCTATCGAAATATTATTCCACTTCATATTTAGAACAACAAGGGGATAAAGAAAACCCAAAAGTTTATGGTGCTCATATTTGAACTGTGGGAAAGTATAACAATGAGAAACAAAGTTAGTTATTTCTTGTTTTATACCTCTCTACCTGAATCATAACTACATATCATAGAACATCTTTTTGGTTTCAGGTTGCACCACTCATTGGGAATTATAGAAATCTCCAATCATAGATTTTCTCACAAGTAAAGGTATAATGTACCGGTTTTAGTAACATTGTACACCCGCATAGGAGAACGACCACTCACAAATTGTCTCCCCACTATAAAGAGAGTCCCTAATTCCATGGAATTCTTCATCAAGTTGCTGCTCCTAAAGAATAATCTCTATAAGAGAGGTGGCCACCTGAATGTTTGTCAGAAAGTATTAGTAACATCCTCCCTGACTCCCAAATGAATCTAATCAAATAGATCCATCAAATTCAACTATTCTTATGATTCTTTGATGTCATTTTCTATATCATGATTTAAAAAACATTATCTTCAAGATACACAACACCAATCTTAAACGAACAATGAAATATTATTATTTAAATGGGACTGTTATAACCTAGCTATTAAGAAGTTGTGCATGAATTGGAATAAACAGTTTATGAAATAAATATATATTTCCATATCGATATGAATTTATTATAAATTGCTTATAAAATAATCACACAAATTTTAGTAAGATTATTTTATTCTTCAAAAAAATATTTTATTCAAAAATGTGTTTTTCTTCTTTTTTTTAGTAAATATTATAATTTTATGAAGTTATAGGAAACTTATTTTAAAAAATTAATTTCATTTTTCAATTAATCATGTCAAAATTATTTTAATTTTTTTTATAATTTTATGAAAATATTGTTTTTTCAAAAAATTATAAAAAAATACTGATTTTTATTGAAAACTATATTTTATTTTGAAGTATTTACAAGGTAAAATTATGTTTTAAATTATTTTGAAATATAAATTGGTTCATTTTGATTTCAAATAATTCAATTATGGTTTTTAAAATGGATTTTATACTTCAATTTAGTATAAAAACATTTTATATTTTAAAAGGGTATTTTTCTAAAAAAACTCATTTTTCAAAGCATTTTGCCGATTTAATTTTAAATTAAATTCATAAAATTATGTCGTTTTAATTTTAAAAAATAGATTTCATATTTAAAATAATAAGGGGGTTAAAATTCATTAAATATTTCCCTTTTATTTTTTGGCAATATGAATTATAACATTAGTAATTTTTATCACCATGGTTAAAGGTAAATTAGGTAATTTAGGTTAATGATAAAATTATAAGAACAATAAAATGACCCCAAAATAAGATTAAATATTATTTTATGAGCATATATCAATAATAATCATCCATTGGAACAATTTATTTATTTTATATCCACTTTTATGAGATTATGACCTTTATAGTATTTTATTTATAGAAATGTCATATATGTCACACTCTTGTTTTTAATAAGTGTAATATTTTTAATATGGTGTTATTCAGAGGATATGTTTGACTCTAAAAAGTATTTTGAAATATAAAATATTTATCTTCATCATATAAATATATTTTAATTTTTTTTTGTAAAGATATAATTACCTTAAATTCATTCATAATGATGATGTAGTAACTATTCAATTAATGAAAATATCAAATACATTATACAAAATATATAAAAATAAATTTATTTTGAGATAATTAACATGATACATAATTTTTTTTAATTAACTTGACATGTTAGGGATTCAATAATTTAATTTTTTCTAATAATAAGGGTCAAATTAATATTAGTAAGTCCAATGTAATGAATAGTTCTAAAAATAGACAATATTGATATTTTATAATAAATAATATTGAATTAAAAGTTATAAAATTATTTAAAATGATAAATTCATAATATTAATTATTATAAGGTTTAAAATATAAATAATGGCATAATATTGGGTCTTTTTTTCTTTTTATAGTTACTATATTAACCCAAAAAAACCATGTTGTCATAATAAGAGTTAAAGAGGTTAAATAAGGGTTAAAACCAAAAGACAAGGGTAGATATATAGTAATAACTAGTATAATATTTAATTTATGAGGTTATTTAGACCCATAATAATATTAAAATTAAAATAACTCAATTTAAATTCATTTTTATTTTAAAATTAATTTCTGTTAATTTAATATTTTAAGGAATTCAAAGAATGTCCCTCCCCTCTCTTATAAAGGGTCACATCTTCTTCTCATTTGATCACACATCAAGACCATTTTTGGTTCATAAAATACCTCCTCAAATACCTTCATATTACCCCTCCACATATTCAAGGTCTCTTATTTTATGAATAATAACAATATTATCGGTCTTAAGGCGTCATGTAAATAAGGTTTTCTAAAGAAGAGGTGTAGTTTGTATTTGTAGGTTTTAGTTTTGTTTCTTCATAAAAATCCCAAAAACCTTATTAAAAAATATAAAATAATAAATAATATATCATCTATATTCTTATATCTTATTATTTTAGTGGAATGATCTATACATATCTACTCTTTCATCAAATGAGAGAAGAATTCATCATTCGTGGGTACGGCGGACTACCGCCTTGTGGACCGACGTAATATATTTACCATTACCACCTCTCAAGACTAGTTATAATGATTTAATTGATATTTATATATGATATTAATTAAATATATATCATTTTTAAATGATAGTATATCAGTTATTTTCTTATATTTTCATGCATAGAAAAATGATAATGTCATTCGTGTGTACGTGTGGACTATCACCTCCATGAAGCGATGTGATTCATTTTCCATCTTCACATCAAATAGATTTATTATATATGTATATTTAAAGAATTAATATTATATTTAAGATACTATGATCATTATATAAATTTAAAATAACACTTAACATCTTTCCATAATGATCATTGAAAAATAGAAACGTTACTTATCTGTATGTACGGGTTACCGTCTCCATGATGGTAATATAGATCATTTTTCATAACCATGTTTAATATTTGTATTTAAAAGTATAATGTATTTATAAAATTTATAACTAATTCATGAATAATATATTTTATATGATTAAATAATGATCTCTTCAACTATAACCAACTGATCAAATTCATTTTGGGCTTTAGTACCGAATATCATCAAAATGTCCAATGTGAACATAAATAATTATGATACTATATATAACATGGAATTAAGTGATATAAATATAATAATTTATTTGAAATAGTTTGATAAAGAATTGTAAAGAAATATTATATAGGAAGATAAAGGACATACGTGATGAATCAAACTCGAGGTAAGTGACTTGATCTTAATCTTCTTTCATTAAAGCGTATTTTGATGTTATGCACTTATATTATTTTATAAGGTGTATATATAGACCCTTTTACATTCTATATCATTAATTTTTATATAATAATGATATTTAATGTTTTGTTTAATGTTATTCATTCATGGGGATTAAAATTTATATGTTTCTAATGTGGTAAGAGACTTTCTTTTAAAAAATCATTTTTTAAGGTTACTCTTAAATCTGTATTTTTATTCTATGCCCATATTATTGTTTTATAAAAATTATTTAAATAAGGTTTTTATTATTATTATGTTATTTTTAAAAGTAATTTTTACCCTTTTTTGACTTCCCAAATGAGCTACTTTGTGACTTTTTCAGCAAAAATACAGAAAGAGAGTTTTTTTTTTAATTATACGGTATGAGAAAATTTTCTCGCCTTCATGACTAATATTTTCTTTGAAGATTACATTACATGTTTACATTTTTATTTTAAAAAAAATATTTACCATATTATGTTAATAGTTTTATTTTTAAATAATCAATTTTCCACAATTAATGTTTTTATGATGCAAGATATCATGATTTATTATTATGTTATGGTTCTTGGGCATTATTATGATAACGGTTAGTTCATTTATAAACCAAGGTTATATGGTTATATTATTAACAAATGGTGGGTGGTTCCTTTATAAACTAAGGATATATGGTTATTTTATATCCTTAAATGAATTGGGTATGTAATTTTCCCATATGGTTATTCCATATATGAGACAGAGTTAACCGATTAGGTTTCTCCAAAGAGATAGTGGGAAGATACTACAATGGTTGTTCCAAGATTAACTAAGATTATTAATCTATTATTATCTATTATTTTTACTCTAATTTATTTATTTTACGTTATCTATGAAGAAATTCCAGGAGTAGCTATGGTGGTTACTCCAATGATTCCCCAAGCTTACAACATGTTTTATTTTATGTTTTCTATGGGTTTAAAAAAAATATTTGAGTAAAAAGTGTGTATTTTTTATTTGAAAATGACTTATTAACAATCATAGTTAATCTTGTAATAACCATCATAGTATATTCCCGTTATCTCTTAATATAAACCTAATTGGTTAACTTTATCTCATATATGGGATAACAATATGGCAAACGTGCATACACAATGAATTAAAGGTTATAACATAACCACTCATCCTTTGTTTATCACATATGAACCCATAATTGGTTAATAGTGCAACCAATTGAACTTGGTTTATAATGGAACCACACATAATAACAACAATTCCCAAGAACTATAACAAAAATATAAATCATGAAATCTTGCATCATAAAAACATTAATTGAATAAAATCACTTATTTAAAAAATAAAACTTCCCACATACAATGGGAAAAATTTTCCCAAAAAATTATCATGTAGGAATGTAAAAAAATTGAAATAAAATATTAGTAATGAAGGTTTTAAAAGCCTGTAATTCAATATAATTTAAAAAACATTCCTTCTATATTCTTTTTAGAAAATTCACAAAGTACCTCATTTATAAATTTCAAAAATATTTCATTCATGTCATTTTGTAAAATAGTCAAACAGTGGTAAAAATGAATTCTAAAAATCATAGAGATTTGGAATAAAAAGGGTGTTTTAAGGGAAAACGTAAAAGATTATTTTTTTAAGGAAAGTCCCTTGCCACTTTTAAAACATTAGAATCATAATCCCTATGAATAGATAATATTAAAAAAACAATAAATATCATTATAATAGATAAATTAAAGATATAAAAAGTCAAAGTGGTTGTATATACACCTTATAAAATAATATATGTTTATAACATAAAGATATGACTCATTAAAAGGATATTGTGATTAAGTCCATTACATTAGTTTTGATTCGTCACGTATGTCCTTTATCTTCTTGAATAATTATCTTTTGTTAATCTTATAGTTTTTTAAGATCCCTTTTCAAGTTCAATATTCCTTTTTATATCACTTATTACCATGTTATATATAGTTACTTAATTATTTAACTTCACATTGTATGTTACTAAGCACTCAAGTTTAAAGTTGTAATGATTATAAATGAAAATAAATCATGTTTTGTTTTAAAAGTTTCATATTGTGAAAAAATGGATATTGGTTCAAATCGTACAGTTTGTATTATATGGTTTTGTTATGTATTAGTTATGAACTAATTATCCGAAAATATAAACTTGAAAATATCTTAAAATGTAAAATAATGAATTCTTGACTTAAAACTCAAGATTAATATTTATGGATGGGTCCTTACATATTGTATTAAATGAGGGTTTATAAATGTTTTGATGTTAGTATGTTTTCTTATGAATTTTTCTTATGAATTATTAATATCATCATTAGATTATAATTTTAAGTTCGATCATAAGAGAAATGTCTTAGAAACCCCCTTGTAGGTTTTATGTTTTGTTATTTTAAGGTGACTAATGAGATTTTAGGAGTTGTTTTATTAATTTTGAAGTATATGTAACCCTTTAGTTTATCATGGGAAAATTTTATTTTATGAAGAATGATATTTTCATTTCTTTTCACATAATTTTGAAGGCATGGATTATCTTAATGTTTTATATGATCTTTGATTTTTAGGTAACTATGGGTTATTATATTTGTGGGTTGAAAACTAAATGGTATGAGATAACCCTTGAAGTTAAAACACTTCCTTAATGTTGAATATATTATGGTAATTTTTATGAGGATTTTATCACATTTCTAGAAACTTTATAAGTATTATATTAATATATTTTTATAAAAATTATAACCCATAGGTTGGGAAACAACCCATTGCATCTGGAAAGGCCGCATGATTTGAACCCAGAACCAACGAGAGACAAGGTTTCATCACTTACCACTAGCCTACAAGATATCCTAGTTAGTATGACATTGTTTTCATTTATTTAAAAGATCTTAATGATAAATTTTAGGTTCATTTTTTGGAATATATATTTTATCATATAGATAAACATTTTGATTGGAAAATTATTTGGTGATTAAGTGATTAATGTTATTTTGAAATAAGATCACTATAATATTTTGGGAACATTATAATATTGAGGTAAATATAATATTAGCGGATTTGATTTGAGAAATAAATGTTGAATTATCTTTTGGAAGTATATATTATTTTATTGTGTATTTATGTTTATTAATGTTATTTAGGGAAATGGTTATTATATCTTATAGATTATGTGATTTGGAAAATTAAATTTTTTGTATGAGACATTAAGAGTGATTGATATTATTTTGGGAGAAAATACTAAATTTATCTTTTTTAGGTTTCAATCTTAGTATAGAATATTTTTGATAAATTTTTAGGTTATTTATTTATTTAATGATCTAAGTTGATCCTTTGGTATTACCATTTAATTTTTGAAATAAAATTAGTTTTTCTTTATTTTAAGTTTTATTAATTTTGGAAATTTTGTTCTTTTTTATCCAACCATTTTCGTTTTGGTTGATGACGAAACACAATAAGAGTAGATAGTTATTTTTTTGGATTTTATGATCTGTATAAGTTGATTGTAAAGTTTCATACTTGAAAAATTCATCTTGAATACTCATTGTTTGGAGAAAAAGATGAATTGTGGGGGAAAATTTATTAAATGATGAAATTATAATTTTCAATTAAGTGTAATTAATCATGTTATTATTATATATAGTAAAATAATTCCCCAATTTTAGGAAAACTACATTAAAACAAAAACATTATTCATTTAATTTTCATACCGAAAAATCAATGGCCTTTTAACCCATTAAAGATTTAAAGTTATTTATGGTTAATTTTTTTTGACTATATTCTATATAACTATCTATAAGTACAAATAAAATATCTTTTATCATTCATTTACACGTTTTCCTACATGTAAACCTAGTATTTGTTATTCCATATGACCTTCATATTTACTTTTCTCCCTTTTTAAGTGGAAGTTTTATTAATCCTTTTTACAATGTAGTATTTCAACAGAGGTACTTTGAAAGTCAAAACAATAGTTAATAAAACCAAGTTCAAATTTCGAGGATGAAATTTTTTAAATTGGGGGAGAATGTAATGTCCTAAGTTTTGAAAAAACATTATGTTGAAGATATACAACACCGAGCTTAAACGACCAACAAAATATTTTTATTTAAATGTGACCATGATAACCTAGACATTATTTAAAGGGTAAAAATTATGATAAATTATTTATGAAATAAATATAAAGGTATAATGAAATATGAATTTATTGGTAAGTTCTTAGAAAATAATCATAGAAGTTTTAGTAAATTCATCTTCTTTTTCAAAATAAATATTTTCTTCAAAAATAAGTTTTTCTACTTTTTATGATTGAATATTATATTTTATAAAAGTTCATGGAAATTTATTTTAAAAAATTAATTTCATTGTTAAATTCATAATTTCAAAATTTCATTAAAATTATTTTTTTGATAATTTTCTGAAAATATTGATTTTTCAAAGAATAGTGAAAAATACTAATTTTTATAAAAAACTTTATTTTATTATTAAATTATTTACAAGGTAATATTATGTTTTGGATTTTTATTTAAATTTTAATTTGGTTCATTTTTATTTTAAATAATTCAATTATTTTTTTTGAATTGATTTTATACTTGAATTCATTATAAAAACAATTTATATTTAAAAAGTAATTTTTCCGAAAAAAAAACTTTTTCCCATTATGTTTTTCAAGTTTAATTTTAAAATAAATTATGAAAATTATTTATTTTTAATTTTGAAAATTTTATTATATATTTTTAATAATTGGTTACAAATTTAGTAAATAGGAATATGTTTTTAGAAAATATTAATAATAAACATAGTAATTTTTGTTACCACGATAAATGGTAAATCGAGTAATCTAAATTAAATATAAAATTATAAGAACTATAAAATGAATCAAACACATACCTAAATATTATTATGTGAGTATATATATACCTTAATTATCCAAGGGTATAATTTATGACCATCTTGGTCGACTTGGATGAGATTATGACCTTTATAGTATTTTATTTAAGGAAACGACCAACATGTCACACTCTTTTTTTTTATAAGTGTATAATTTTTAATATAGTGTTATCCAAAGGATATGTTTGACTATAAATAGAATTTTTAAATATCAAATATTTATCTTCATCATGGAAATTAATTTTAAATTCTTAGTGAAATGATAATTACCTTAAATTCTTGTACAATGCTCATGTAGTAATTATTCAATTAAGGTAACAATCAAAGTATAATATTAAAAATATTAAAATAAATATAATTTTAGATAAGTAATGTGATCCAAGAATTTTATAGATTAAATTGACATGTTTTGGATAAATTAAAAAAAAAATTAAATTATAAGTGTTATCATGATATTATTAAAGTAAAAGTAACAAATTGTTTTAAAAAATTAAAGTATTGATATTATATGATAAATAATATTTTACTAAATGATATAAACTTTATAAAAATATTATGTTCTACCAAGTTCTTATGAGATGGTTTAAAATAAAATTATGGGCCAATTATGAGACTTTTTTTATTTTAGTTACTATATTAACCCAGAAATAATTAAAATTCATGTTGTCACGATATTATTTAAAGGGATTTAATATATATTAAAACCAAAATATAAGAATAGAAATATAGTCAAAACCTATATAATTTTTATTATATGAGGGTATTTCTACTCATAATAATATTTTGTTTTAAATAAATCACTTTGAATCCATATTTAAATAAAAAAATAATTTATATTAATTTAATATTATTAGGAATTTCAAGAGTGTCTCTCCCCTCTATTATAAAAGGGAACATCTTCTCAATCATAGAGGTATTAAGGTGTTAATAAAGGGAGGTTTTCCAAATAATATGTATAGTTTTTATTTGCATGTTTTATTTTTGTTTATTATTCCACATCCCTCATACCTTCTTCAACCGTGATAAAATAACAACTATAATATATTATATATACTTAGACGTTATTAAGTTAGTTTCAGGACCTATATCCATATTCTCATCAATATAACGGTAAACAAATTCATCATACATGTGTGTTATGGGCTACCACCTCGCAAACTGATGTAATTCATTTTCCATTAGCGCCTCTTAAGACTTGTTATAATGATTTATTTAATATTTATATATTATATTCATGACATATATACCATTATTAAATGATAGTATATCATTTCCTTTCTTATCTTTCAACACACAGAAAATGATAACATCCTTCATGTGTACATGTGGAAAACCACCTCCAAGAAGTAATGTGATTCCTTTTTCATCAACACATCCCAGGGATGATATATATAATTATATTAAAAGAATTAATATGATATTTAATATATTATGGTCATTCTGTAAAGTTAAAATGATACTCACCTTCTTTCCATAATGATCATTGAAAAACAGAAATGTTACTCATGCGTGTGTATGACCTACTGTCTCCATGATTATAGTGTAGTTCATTTTTCATAACCATATTTAATAGTAGGATTTAAAAGTATAATTGATTTATAAAAATTGTAATTAATTTATGAATATTATTCAGGATATAATGGAATAATGACCTCTTTGACCATAGTTAACTAACTGAAGTCATTTTGGACTCAAGTGCTGAATATCGTCAAAATGTCCAATGTGAACTTAAATGAATCAGTAACTATATATAACATGGTAATAAGTGATAAAAATGGTATAATAGACTTTAAAATTTTTCTTAAGAAATTATAAATTTAACAAAATTTTATTATTTAGGAAGATAAAGTATATGTGTGATGAATTGAACTTAAGGTAAGGGACTTCCTCTCAATAACCTTTCCTTGAGGCATATTTTGATGGTATGAACCTAAATTATTTTATAAGGCATATATACCGCCCCTTTGAAATGTTATATCATTAATTTCTAAATTATCATGACATTTAATGTTTTGTTTAATGTTATTCATTCATGGGGCTTATAATTCAAATGTTTCCAAAGTAGTAAGGTACTTTCTTTAAAAAAACATCTTTAAAATCTACCCTTAAACTCTATAATTATTCCACATACATATGATTATTTTCTAATAATTATTTTAAGAAGTTTTTTATTATTTATCAATGATTTTTAAAATTCATTTTTACCCATTTTTTACTTTTTTACAAAATGGTTTGAAAGGAATCATTTTTTCATTTTCCAAATGAGGTACTTTGTGAATTTTCCAACACAACTATGAATGGAATGTTTTTTTAAAATTATACAACATGAGATAATTTTTCCAAATTCATGAATAATAATTTATTTGAAGTTTTATTTGTAACTTTATACAATTATTTTCTAATAAAATGTTTCTCATCATATGTGTACAATTTTATTATTAAATAAGTGATTTTTCTCAAGTATTGTTTTTTATGAAATATTTCATGATTTATGTTTATATTATGGTCATTGAGAATTTTTATGATGACGCATTATTCTATTATAAACCAAGGATGGGTGGTTATGTTATTAACTAATGAAATTCAGTTCTATGATAATTTAATGATGGGTGGTTACATTATAACCTCAAATTTATTGGGTATGGAAGTAAAACTTATGGTTATTCCATATATGAGATGGAGTTGAACGATTAGTTTTATGCTAAGATATAATGGGGATATACTATAATGTTTATTACAAGATTAATTATGTTGGTTAATCTATGAATAGTTGTGTTGATTACTCTATGTTAATGATTGAAAGTTAACTGTGAAGGTCTTACATGAGTAGTTGTAGTGGTTACTCAAATAATGCCCCATGTTTCCAGTATGTTTCATCAATGTTTTCTATGGTTTTAAAAAGTTTTATTTGAGAAAAAAGTCTGTGTGTTTTAATTTGAAAATAATTTATTTAATAAGTTCAACGAATATTGTGATAAAGTTAATTATACTATAGATTTTTATTCTTTTCACTGGACGATCATTTTTTTATGTCACCTATTGATATTTTTGTGATCATCAAAAGTTTTAAAAAAATTCCACAAGGTTTAAGTATGAGTAAATGAAAATAAGAAGTCAAGTTTAAAGTAATGAAAAATTTTCATGAAAAAAATAATTTCTTTTTAAAGTTTCAGATTGTGAAAAAATGGATATTGAGTAGAAGCATCCACTTTTTATTATATGGTTTTATTATGTATGAGTTATGACATAATTATCTAAAAATTTAAAACTAAAAAGATCCTAAAATTTAAGAGAATGAATTCATGACATAAAACTAAATATTATCTAATGTTTAAATTTGGGTCCTTATATCCTGGGTCGGAAGTTTTCAGTTCAAAGCATCAGCAAAAACACTCTACTTATTGGGAGTGTAGGAAATTTCAAAATCAAAAGAGTTTAGGTATTCCACCCAATTCCTAAGTGAAATATTAAAATATATTTGTAAAAATATATAACTAATACTATTCTGGTCATGAAAAATGGTAATAAATTTAAAAAAATGGTAATGCCATCAACTCATAAGAGCATGCATCAAGGCAGTGAGCTAATGATCATGGATCAGATAATTATTCTCGTGTGGTATAAGCTCTACAGAAATGTAGGATATCATGTGATCACCCTGCATAGGAATGAAACCCAAACATGTTCATGATGCATTAAAAAAACCACATAGCCCTTCCCATCCTTTGGAAGAGTCAACACTAGTGTAGAAGTCAAAAGATGCTTCAAATCAACAAAAGAAATATGAAATTTCAAATACCAAAATAACTTCACTCCATTTCAAGTGAGAGTGGATACTGAATATTCCATCTTTGAGAAATATTTAATGAACCTACAATAATACCCTAATAAGCCTAATAATCATTCAATCTTAAAGACGTTATGTGGTTTCTCCCATTTAATTACATCATTCACCTTCTCGGGATCAATGAAATACCATATTTATAGACCATGTGTCCGAAGAACATCACCTCGTGAATCCAGAAATAACATTTCGATACTTTTTCATAAATTTGATGATTTACCAAAATTTACAAAACTTCTCTCAAATAACACACAGGGTATTATTTAGTTTTAGATTAAACCAAAATTTCATCTACAAAGACTGTTACGAATGAGTCAAACTACTCATGGAATATCATGTTCATGAAATCCAAAAAGTCTACAAGAGCATTCGTTAGGCCAAATAGAGTTACAAGATTTTAAAAATGGTTATAATTACTATAGAAGGCATTATTTAGGATGTTAGATTCTTTAATATTCAATTGTTGATAACCAGATCGAAGATCAACTTTCAATAACCACTTCACCCCCTTCAATTGATCAAATAAATCATCTATATGAGGAAATAAATATATTTTTTAATTTCCATAACTCGATTTATTTTTTGACAGTCTAAACAAAGGGTAATAGTGTCATCGACTTTATTTTTTAAGAGAAAAGGTGCCTCCCATGGAGACACACTCAGGAATATAAATATTTTATCTAAAAAATCATCAAATGGATCTTAAAATCCTTCAATTCATTTGATGTCATATGGTAAGTAGGAATAGTGATGGGTTGGGTGCCTGACACTAAATTAATAGACGGCTCTACTTTCTTTATCAATGGTAAGCCCAAAAAGTCATCTAAAAACACATCAGGGAACTTGATGACAATTGGATGGAGATCACCACTTAAATAATCTCACTCTAAGTAAAAAAATGAAACACTAATAATACCCTTCCCAACTCTAGAAAAGTAGATACGTCTCTACATGACCTCAAGTCCCATTATCCCTAATAAACATGGGACACTCCATCAGGCACAGAAAAGAAGATCCACTGATGATAACAGTCATTATGGGACTTATGATCAATCATCCAATCCAAACTAAAAATTAAATCAAGAGGTTTCATATTGAGAACAAAAAAATTATAAGTGAGCTTAGTCTCTAATAGAGATAAAGCGCAAGAGGTACATCGTAGATCCTACTCTCTCTTAGTTATGAGGTGTATGGTAATATCCATCACATAATACATAAGCTCTATAGGATGATTTATAAAATTCCCAATATGGTTTAATATGAATGAATGAGATGAACCGATATCAGATAAAGAAGTCACTAAAGATTAAGCTATAGTGATTTACCTCTGACTATTACTAGACCCACATAAGTTTCCTCTGAGAATCTTCAATTATGTGATGAAGTTTCATTCCGAATGTATGTGTATAGAACCCCTTAGTTCTTGAAGAATTTGATTACAAAACAAATTTTTTTAGATATTATGAGCCAGTTTTACTTCATGGAGAAAAAAATATATGGAATAACTTCTATAGGTGTCCTAAACAACCATAAGAACTGTAGATCTCCGGCTCCTCAGTACAAACCATCTTCAAATTCCCAACCTGGTCACACTGAAGGTAAGTCAAAGGACCTCTTCTAGGAACTTCATAAGGTTTGGATGAAACCTACTATTAATATCCACCATGAGACTCATGAGGATACCTTTTTCATTTAAAGGAACTAACTGAACATCAAAGGAGATAAATTGGAACTCCCATTAACCTTGACTTACCAGTCAGGTCAAGCTTAACCATAAACTTTCTATCAAACACATGAACATAAGAGGTGATTTTAATCATGAAAACCCGATACAAAATGTTAGGTTGAAGACCCATATCAAATTTTCATGCCTTTAATTTCCCATTTTTCTCTACCATATGATAAAACTGAACAAGTTCACAAAAATGGTTTTCATACTAAGTCACGACCCCATCACCCTAATAGAGGATAAGAAAATTTATAGACTTTTATAAGAACATAGATTATGGATAGAACTTCTCTATGAAAGGAGATATAAATTCCCTCCACTCCAACCCCTTATGTCTCTTTGATACAACCAACAAATCCCACCATCTTCGGCTAGGCTCTTCAAACTTAATGATATCACACTTTACCATTATAGATTTTGCAATTTCCAAGAACTCAAAAAGCATATCAATATTTTTCAACCAATCATAGAACTCTTAAGGATTGTTTAATCCTTGGAAAGCTAGTGGTTTCTAGAAAATAAACTCTTAATCACAATCTCTAACTTCATCCCTTCATGGTTCCACAATGGAATATTAAATGAGAATGAGTGCAAAAACTTTTCCCAGAGATTAGAAAGCTCACAACACTATCTCAACAATATTCTGATCAACTGGAGGAATCACTCATTGTGGTTCACTAGTACCTTATTATCATGTCTTATTCAAATTTCTTCATAGGACTGACACTACACAACATCCATAGGAAACATAACACTAGAAAGAAAACTCATATCATAAAATAAATCAAGATATATTGGGATATCAATCCCATAAATAGGATTAAACTTTTAGGATTTCAACATACCCAGATCTAGTTTATGGAATATACTATAATCATATTAAATTATTCATCAATGACACTTTTCCTAGACACCCAGGGTGACTTAAGTCTTGATATGATGAGAGATGGTCATCCACTCGCTCTCAACTTACTTCTAAGCCCCAATAATCATGCCTTATATCTACCAGGACATCCCAAATTTCAAACCTATAATACCAAAGGATTTCATATTATGTTCTCTCTTTAATGTAATTCAATAGTTTGTGTTACACGCAACACCGAGTTCAAGCGCACCACAACTTACAAAACTAGTAATTCAAAAAGCAGTTATGAATAGTATTAACAGAATTTTATACTCCATATAATTTTAACATCCATATTATGTTTTTCTTAAACATAATACAAGAATAAATTCAAATTTTCAAATTAAAGAAGTATTTTTCAAAAAATGCAATTTTCTCGCCTTTTAATGGAAAATCCTTTTTAAATACAATATCTGACACTTTTGTCTATTAAATTTGAAAAAATAAACTTATCCTTTAGAATCATGACATTAAAATTTAGTTTAGATAAATTTTTGGTGTTTTCTGATAACTTTTTAATTTTGATGAATAGTGAAAAATACTAAATTTTAGTTGAAAACAAATTTTTAAATAAAAATAATTTATAGTGTTAAATTATACATTTGAATGTATTTGAAGTATAATTAGATTATATTTTTATCATTTAATACAATTTTGGTCATTGGATGTAATTTTACATTTAAATTGGACATAAACACATATCAATCTTTTGATAGTTTTTACTTCTCAAAAACCTGCTTTCTGGTTTCGAAAACGAGAATTAATTTTAAATTAATTGATGAAACTTCAATGTTTTGAATTTGGTTAAATATACATCATTTTTTAATTTGTAATATCAAAATTATCTTTGGGTGAATTTTTGGTATTTTTATGAAAACATTCAATTTTGATGAACAGTGAAAAACTTTGTGTTGTAGATAAAAACTAAATTTTTCATTTAAATAATTATTTATAATTTATATTAAAGTTAAAATAGATACATAATACATATATTAGTCCAATTTAATTTATTTAATTCATTTTATAATAAGATTATATATATAGAATTTTATTGATCTTCTTTAACGTATTTTACCCATATTCTAGGATCATTTTCAAATTTTCATAAAACATAATTTTACCGCTTATATGAATTGCATTTCAAAAATCCGAGAGACATGGTTGAAATCAGAAAGTAAAATTTGGTTCAATGGTATAAAAATAATTTTTTATGTATAGTATCTTTTGAATTTTATTTACCACTGATAAAAGTAAATATGGTAATTAAAGGTAAAATGATATTATAATTATCCCAAAACATGTCCTAATTCAATTGGATAAGTTTATTTAGACCAAAATAAACCTTAGGAATAAAATATGATCCTTTTTTATCCACTTTGATTAGATTAGGATATTAATTATTATTTTATTTAAAGAGGAGTTAAAAGTGTTAAATTCAAAGTTTAATAATTCAAACATTGTTAATATAGGGTTATACATAAGATAAATTAGAATATAAATATTAATTAGAAATATAAATTGATTTTATACATCATGTTATTTTATTTATAATTTTTTGACATTAAATAATTAAATTAATTTATGACACAATGATGATGCAGTAATCACCTTATTAATGAATGATTAAAATAATTGATTTTATAAATATCAAAATAAATGTAAATTTATAATTTTGATACCATCCACGAATTTTATAGGTGAATATGAAATGTTATGGATGATTAAATGTTTTTTTTTGAAGAAATCAGATTGTTATGACTTTCACAAAAAAACCAAATACTAAATAGTGTCAAAATTGACCTAAATGATTTTTAATGAAAATACTATATTATTAGATGAGATAATATTCGTAAAAATATAATATTCATCCAAAAGACTTATATAATGATAGGTGTGTCATTAATGAACCACTTGAGGTTCTCTTGGAATTTTATAGTATGTTTATTAACCATGTAATAAAAAATAAAAGAATACATGGTAAAAGTTAAACTATTTAACTAAGAGTTAAATCTAAAAGATAAGGTTAATATGGTGAATTAAACTTGTCTAAAACCTATTGTTTGAGAGTATTTAGACCCATAACTACCTTATACTCAAAATAAATCCATTTGGGGCCATTAAAAATTGAAAATGATTTTATAATAAAATAATATTTCAAACTTTTCCAAAAGTGACCTTCACTTCTCTTATAAAAGGGTACTTCCCCTTATCTTAATTTCACACCTCCAAAACAATTTTGATCATCCAAAACCTACTAAAATATCCACCCAAATACCCTCACTTAAACCGAGAGCCCTTACTTTGATCATAAATACAACCTAATGATCCATTTTGATTAAATCAAAAGAAAGCGCCCAAAGAAGAGGTAATTATTTCATCACCTCTTTCAATGTTCTTTTCTTCTAGATCCTATTTCTTTGTTGTTTCAATACCAAAATAATAGCTCTAGTACCTTCTAAAAACTGAGGTGATATTATAAATATGGTACAACCATATTAATTATTCTATCTATCCTATGAATGAAAAAGTCACCATACGTGTGTGCGTACAACATATCGTCTCCACATCCTTGTGTAGTTTGTTATTCAACAATTCATTATTTGGATGATTATAACAACTAGTATAATTGATGTAAATAATAAATATAACATGTTAATTATTCTTTATATATATAATATACCATCCAATTACATACAATTTCACCATCAATAAAATGATATTGTCGCTCGTGCGTACATACGACTTGCCGTCTCTACGGCGCAATGCGATTTTGTTTCCCATCGTAACCATTCAAGAGTAGTTTTTATTTGATGATTTAAAAATAATTTTTAAGAACATAATATAATTATGAATATGATTCAAATACATCCTATCCATAACAAACATGACTTAAAAAACAAAACATATAAAAGAAAATGAATTATTTAACACCTAAAAAAATGATACTACTGAAATATTATGAAAATAAAAATTAGAGGATCATATATGATATCATATTTATGTTTATGGTTCTTGTATAATTTAATAACAATGATTTAACTATTATACAGGAGGTTAAAGTACCCTCGACTAAGTAAAATTACAATTTAAGGGTTAATTCCTCAATCTCATTATTATCTATGATTGTTTATGTGTAAGTATTTACTGAGATGTATTTATCATCTATGTCCATGTTTCATACAAAAATTTAAAAATAAATATTTTAAGGTTTTGTTTAAGGGACTCTAGCATGATCATCATTTTAAATGTTTTAATTATTTATTTTTATAAATCTTTTTAATTAATGTCTATATTTTAAAATGATTTTAAGGTTTTTTTTAAATGGACATGATTGTTTTAAAATGTTAATTCCTTTCAAAAGTTTCAAAGTGGTAAGGGACACTTTAATTCAAAAATCTATTTTAAACGAATTCCTTTATAAATGTGTGACTTTTAAACGATTTCACAAAAAGGGATATTTCTCTCAAAGAGTTTTATTGATCATTTTTAAATATGTCAACATCATTTACTAGATATTATTCTTGATTGAGATTGATTTATTATAATACGATATTCTATATTGTATTGAATGAGTTATGATATGTTTGATTGTGGATGTGCTATTTTTATACCATTAATGGTTTATGGTTAAAGTATTAACTTTTCATATGCTAGTTTTAATACAAATGTGTATAGTTTGTTTCAACCTTTTCAAATGAGGAAGTCATTGGACTTAGTAAGTGATGAGCGGAACACACTATGGCTCCAGGATGCATCGGTAGGTCTCATGAGAAAACTAGTGTCTTGGAACAAGGCTTTGAAAAAATATTATTTGTAGTCTTATCACGATGCCTTAACTATGTGGTTATAATGTCTGGCATTATGAATTCCAACATTATGAAATTATCTATTGATATTACATGTGATTATTCAACTATTAGAATATCCATGTAAATAATTAAATTGAATTATTTGATTTATCTTTGCCATATTATGCTGAAGATTATGTTTAAAAGGCTTGTGTTTTATAATTATACATTGCCTTCAATGTTTATGATTATTTATAAAAGTTTCTGCTATATTTTTACCCATACTGAGCATCAGAGCTCACCCCTTTCTTATGTTTTATTTTCCCTGGATTTCAAGAAGTGTTTTATGATTGATATGCAGGTTTAAGCTATAAAAATAATGGATTTCTCAAGAGATTATTTATGTTTTGTTGTATTTTATAAAGTGTAATGAAAAGTTCATGTATGTAATCTATTTTCCAAGACCGCTAAACTAATTGGTCCTTCAGGACCTGATTACTTGTAATCATGCCAATGTATTAAAATAATGCACCGACTTCAAGATTCTAGATTTGGTGCATTATAGTTTGAATCAAAGGAAGTATAAAAATAACCTTGGAAACTAGATTTTAAAAAACTCTCATTAGAGAACATTACCCTAAGAGAAAATTTGAGGATTAGTATAGAAGAAATTCCTAGAATTTTGGTAATGTAGAGATTTTGTAAATTCTCCACAAAATACATCCTTTTCTAGATAGGAGAAGGTAGAGGCTGCTCGGGCATAAATATATCTAGGGGTAAAACTTGAAAACACCACTTTGAGCTAGACTCGAATAAGAACTGGTGTACGACAATGGGCATTGATGCACTCTTGGTTATGAAACTCCCAGTGGGTATTCTTAGGATATCTCATGTTTTATTTACAAACCGTTATGAAGGATTTGTGAGTAAATATTTCATAAAAGAAACCATTTTATGATTATGAGACTAGATGTGTGAAAATCATTAATTAATATTTAGATTTTTTTCTAGTTTTTAGATTATACATTATGATATGATCTAACCTATTGTATTTATTCATTTAGAAATGGTGCCCAGTAAAATGAATAAGAACTAGAACAATACACATTTCCCAATGAGTAAGAAGGATCATATATTTTATGGTATTAATCCAAAATTTCAATGGGAAATATCTCCCCATGTATTATCATCATGTGTGGAAATATTATCATGTGTTAATAAGATATGTATAGAATTCTTTGAGTCCTATGGATTTTAAATAAATCCAGATAAGAAGAGGATGGAAGAGATAAAGATGGATTAAGGGAATAAGGGAAAGAAGGATTTTCCCAAATGTGATAACTGTGGAAATAATTGCCTTGGTATGTGCTTGAAAGGACTAGGTGTTTGTTATAAGTGTAGAGAAAAGGGTCTTGAAGAAAAAGAATGCAATGGGAATAAAAAAAGACTAATATTCAATGTTGTAACTGTAGTGAAATGGGGAAATATGAAAATAAATGTATTCAGCATTAAATAAATATAGCTCAGAATATTCAAAGGTATCAAGGTCAATCAATAGCTGATACCATGGTCGATGTGGAATAGATAATGTATTTTTGTTTTTGTATTGAAGAATTATTTCATTTGAGTATTGTATCAATGATGTACTGGTTATATGAATTATGGAAATAAATAATGATTGTACTGCAGTACTATTTCATTATGGATTTGAGATTGTATAGTACTAAGAAAAGTGACTCAATAGTAAGTTAAACTATTTGGAAAATATATGGTTGAGGGAAAGATAAACTGTAAAATAGTATTGATTCTTAGGTAATGATTTTGGAATAAGAGATAATTGAGTTGGATAAAGTATATTGGATATTATTGACTACCTAAGAACTCATTAATGGTTTCTTTATTCCATCGTTCTTGGAGTTTTGAACATTTATATATTTAATGAGTATATCCATTACACTATGTTTTACAAAAGGAATAAGGAATAATGATTGTATTCAATATGGTTTTCTGATAATCATTTTTATTACTATGTCTTAAGAGAATAAATAATTAAGGTATTCAAATGTATGTTATGATACTTTTTTATAAATTTTGGACTGTGAGTTTGGAATGAAGTATTTTTGATAAGTCTAAAGGTTGGAATTGATTAAGTTGTAAATTTGATTATATTTTTAAAGATAAAAAAATTCTTAAGAATACTTTTGTATTGTTATAAAAAGGACAACCTGGAGGGAGGGTGATAACTCGTCGTATCCATCAAGGCTGCGAGACTTAAACCTCTAACCAAAGGGCGACAAGGGTGCATCACCTACCACTAGACTACGTGATGTCCTGGTTTGTATAATGAAGTTTTTTTAAAATTATATGATAGATGAATTATAAATTTATTTTTTTTGAAACCCTATATGATTAGGTTTAATATAATATTTTTGAGATCTATTATCTTTTGAAGAGAAAGATGATTTTGTGGTAGAAATTAGTTAAAGGATGGAACTCTATTTGTCAGGTATTCTTTTTTTTCTTGTTCTATGAGGAAATTAATTCTTAAACATTAGGGAAAGGATATCAAAACCAAAAATGTGTGTTTCCCTCTAGAATCAGGGATGACCTCGTTGATTGAAGGTTCAGACATCCCAATCGGTTTCTAACGGGTTTTTTCGTAGAATCGGAAACATCCAATGATTCCATATCCATTTGGATCTACCATCCAAAGGTAGGAGCTCATTAGTTGTGGACTGATGAGTCTTAGGAATTTTCATTGGTCGAGAGGATGGGAGGTCGGACTCATCACACCCTTTTGAGGGGAATTATTCTCTACTCCGGGACTCTCTTTATAGATTTAAGTTATGTTCGTGAATCCTTATTACATTACCAAGTATAAAATGAGCTTTCCTTTAGTCTGACAATCAATGATTGATATGTAAGAAATTCAAGGAATCTTTTATATGTATTTTAGGTTCTTCATGAATGAAGAATCATCTGTATTTTTTAGAGATTCTTAGTTAATGGTATCCTTAAAATACATAATAGTCTCTTGGTCACTATGATGACCATACTGGTTTTAAAGCCACTCAGTGGCGCACTTGAAGTTTATTGTCATTCAGGAGGATATGGATTATTTCAGAATTTGGATCGTACTCATTGATGGGCTACCTACCTATCCTTTGTTTTGGAAAAGGAATCAGAACCCACATAGTTCGAATAAGGGAGTATGATTCTTATTCATGATTTATGGCTCAAAGAAAGAATTAATGATTACTTTTACACTCTAAGCTCACATGAGTCATGCTCGGTGTGAGAAACAAGAGGTATTGGTGAAACCAGAAAATTTTTCCATGAAAGATGCAATGATTTGGGGATTATGTGTTTATGACTGCCCAAAATAGATGAGGATTAAGATTTACTTCAGGGAAGAAATCCAGGAATAGGGTCCATAAAGGTATATTTACTTTATGTAGATTTTTATACTCCAATATTAGGGCTTACTATTAAGGAAGATTCTCAAGTTAGGAGTGGACTTATGATTGGGTTTTACACCTGAGAAAAAAGCCCCAAATCAAAAGTAAATTAGAACTGGTTAAGAGAAATTAAGACTGGGGCTTACTCCTAAAAAGGAGGCCCAGTTTAATGGACATGGTTATTACTCCTAAAGATGATTCCCATATTTGAGACTAGGGATTACTCCTTAAAAGGCGGCCCAGGTTAAGAGAATTATGGTTGGGTCTTACTCCTGAAGAGGATGCCCATATTTGAGACTGAGGATTAATTTTGAAAAGGAGGACCAGGTTAAGAGAATTATGGTTGGGGCTTACTCCTGAGGAGGATGCCCATATTTGTGACTGGGTCTTACTCCTGAAAACGAGGCCCATGTTAAGAGAATTATGGTTGGGGCTTACTCCTAAGGAGGGTGACCTTATTTGAGACTGCGGATTGCTCCTAAAAAGGAGGCCTAGGTTAAGAGAATTATGGTTGGGGCTTAATTTTGAGGAGGATTCCCATATTTGAGACTGGGGATTACTCCTAAAAAGGAGTCCCAGGTTAAGAGAATTATGGTTGGGGCTTACTCCTGAGGAGGTTTCCCATATCTGAGACTGGGGCTTACTCCTGAAAAGGAGGCCCAGGTTAAAAGAATCATGGTTTGGGCATACTCCTGAGGAGGATGCCCATATTTTATACTAGGGCTTACTCCTGAAAAGGAGGCCCAGGTTAAGAGAATTATGGTTGGGGCTTACTCCTGAAGAGGATGCCCATATTTGAGACTGGGGCATACTCCTGAAAAGGAGGCCAAGGTTAAGAGAATTACGGTTGGGGATTACTCCTGAGGAGGATGCCCATATTTGAGACTGGTTCTTACTCTTTAAAAGGAGGCCCAGGTTAAGGTAATTATGATTGGGGCTTACTCCTAAATAGGATGCCCATATTTGAGACTGGGGATTACTCCTGAAAAGGAGGCCCGGGTAAAGAGAATTATGGTTGGGGCTTACTCCTGAGGAGGATTCCCATATTTGAGACTGGGGCTTACTCCTGAAAAAGAGGCCCAGGTTAAGAGAATTTTGGCTGGGGCTTACTCCTGATGAGGATGCCCATATTTGAGACTGGGGATTACTCCTGAAAAGGAGGCCCATGTTAAGAGAATTATGGTTGGGGCTTACTCCTGAGGAGGATGACCATATTTGAGACCGGGGCTTACTCCGGAAAAGGATTCCCAGGTTAAGAGAATTATGGTTCGGGCTTACTCCTGAGGAGGATGCCCATATTTGAGACTAGGGCTTACTCCTTAAAAGGAGTCCCATGTTAAGAGAATTATGGTTGGGGCTTACTCCTGAGGAGGATTCCCATATTTGAGAGTTATGACTGGTTCCTATTCTTGAAAAGGAGGCCTCAGTTAAGGATTATCTCATCTTAAAGGATGAGGTTGATTGAATGAAATGTCAATCTTTAGTGACATAAAGATCTATAAAACAATAGATTTTTTAGAGATGTTCCATGGAGTTCCTTTCAGATGAGGAAGCCAAATCAAGAAATCATTCCATAAATGGCTTTGAAGAGTGTCTTGAAGACTGGATCTTGGATAGGAGAAGTGGAATGGCATAAGAGGGGTGAAGTGGGAAGGAAAGGCACCCAAAAAGGTTGGGGAGCGCAAGTTCTGGCAGGCGTGCAGGTATTGCATGGGCACACAAGTCCTGGTCGCGCAAGTATACATGCGCCACACATGGGTACTTGCACGATTTTCAGTATTTGAGTAATACTTGGGCGAGACTTGGCTCAAACCCTTGGTATTATCCCTAGAGGCTTTCCAGAAGATGGCGTGCAAGTTCTGATGAAGAAGTAGGGCGGCACACAAGTGTGTTCATTTCCCTTAATGTTAAAACACTTAGGCTCACAAGTGTTAGTGAATTATAACACTTATACCTTACTCCTCCTGTTTAGACCTTCCATTCTAGGTAAAGAATTACCTTAGAAGAGTTCGGAAGACCTGAAGAAGAGACTTGGGCATTCAGAGCTCTGTCTGTGAATTCTGGAAAAATTCCCCCAAATGGGGGGTCCACCGGGGGTATTTATAGGCTGGAGAAGACCCAAGGTGGTTATCACCTAGGGTTCTCAAGTGACTTTCGCGACCAACATCGGCGTACAGGTGTACTTGCGCGACCATTGTGGTGCGCAAGTGTACTTGTGCAACCATTATAGAAATTGCGTGACCCTTGTGCAATGTTCTTCTTATTCATTCCTTTGTCAATTTTCTGATATTTGTCCAAAGGTTGAATCACTTTGACCTCAGATATTCCCCTTTTCCAATCTTTAGATTCTGTGACAAATGGAGCATCAACAAAAGTCCCCCCTCAGAGTTGGATCCGGAGAGAAAAGAGGATTTCACTCTGAGGTACAGAAGAAAAAGAAGCATAGCTTGATTTTTAATAGGATTAATGTAAATAAACCTACAAACTTTGAATCATTTAATTGCTTAATATTACCTAAATCATAAAAAATGTATGTTTAGTGAGCTGTAACTTGACTTTTATTCAGAGTTCCTTTGTATTTTGTGGGCAGTTTAAAGTCATGCACATCGGACAAACAGAGGCTAATGTTTAAGTTCAAAAATAGCTTTGACCGAATGAATTATAATTGACTCAATTCATTGACAATTTATCTGAAAACATATTACCATACTCAAGTATGAGATTAAATATGTAAACTATGGCTTAAGAATATTTGAATCTGAGAATTGATATGAAAAAGAGATAAAAGTAATCAGAAGTAGTAGTTTACAAGAATGAAGTTACTATTATTTAACAAACCCGTTAGGGGGTTGAATTATGCAGGGCCACCTAAGGGAATTGGCTGCATAGTCAAATAAATAGCATCTTTTGGCTAATAAGTATGTTATGTAGACTGTTTATGCAAGGCCGCCTAAGGGAACATGCTGCATAGTCAGGAAAAAGAACTCTCGAAATTTTACTTTCCTAGTGCTAAAAAGCCAGTGAAAGTTTATAGAGATTCAAATTTTCCAAAGTATAGAGTTTGTTGTATGGAAAGAGGTACTTGAATATGGAGAAGATATTTCCAAACAAGATCATCAAAGAACTGGATGGATATCACTCCTTCGAACGTCTGACCCAAACGTAGTGAAGGAGAATATAAACCATAGACATGAATACTTTGAGATCCTGAAAAAGGATATGGGACAAATATCTTAAGGATGGCTATTTTTTGTGGATCCCTATATACTGTCATTTAAGACCAATAAGGACAAAAGAGGTTGTCTTCCTAAGAATGAAGTTACCCGTATCCGACAAACCCATTAGGGGGATGAATTATGTAGGGCCACCTAAGGGCATTGGATGCATAGTCAGATAATAGTATCTTTTGGCTGACAAATCAGTTATGGAGACTATTTATGCAAGGCCGCCTAAGGGCACGTACTGCATAGTCAGGTAAAAGAACTCTCAGAAATATGACATTTTTGTGACTAAAAGTCAAGAAAAGGGCTATGAAGATCTGAAAATATTTAAGGTTATTATTTTGACACATAAAGATGGGTATTTTCCAATGTATACAGAGATACATAGATCAATGATAAGAATAATCATGTTGTGGCTGGGTCCTGAATTGAAATGTTGGATTCACTACGTATCTCATAAGGATGGGAATCAAGCCATACGCAGTTCTTAAACTATAGTTAAATATCATGTGGGACAAAAGGATTATAGATCTTAGTTTAGGGTCATAGAACTTGGACCATTATAAGAAATACACAATGTGTGTTTTTATGGGGAATTTTCAGCCAAGGGACGGAAAGTGGAATTCGGGGTTAGGCCCAAAAGACTTGGGGATGGATTCGTGGGGCACTCAAACATTCCTACGTATCCCATAAGGATGGGAATCAAGACCACGTAGTTCTATAAATACCCTCTTTACAAATTTGGTTCGTACATGTGAAGGGTGAAAAGGGAATTTAGTTCAATGATGGTTTAACCCAAGATAAAAGGTTTGGGCATTTCCATGTATGCACGTACTCTCTAAAATGAAACATGATTGAAAAATCAATGTAAATAATGGTTCCCTCTCCGGTGAGGGTATCAAAGAATATTTGCATTTTATTGTCATACTGGAAAAACAGTGTTGTATAGTTTAACGTCGTATAGTAAGGACATAAGTGAATCAATGTAAAGATATTGATTCTAGAGGCGATTTCACGAATCAACATCATATGTGATGGAGGTGAACCGATGTGAAGAGATTGGTTCTGGGCTTGACCCTTGGGATGTTGCCTACATACCCATCCTGGAAGGCAAGGATCAAAGTCCATATAGTTAAATTAAAGAATGAATTAATGAACAAGTTGTTCTTGGGGACAACAACCTAAAAAATGATGTTGTTGGGACTTACACATGGTTAGTATCCCAGAGTGAGTGTTACGGTTGAGGTTTGCTCTAAGATCACGTGATTCATACTCTCTGTGAGAAACAAGAGGTAACAAAAACCTTAACGATGCACAGTTTAATGTCATGTAGGACATATAAAGGGACTATGCAGTTTAAATTCTTTCAGTTAGAACTATTGGTGCTGCACAGTTTAGTGTCATGTAGCAGAGAAAAAGTACAATTTAATTTCATGTAGGATGTATCAAAGGAATTTCTATACAGTTTAGCCTCATGTAGTTAGGATGATGGAGACAACACAGTTTAACGTCATGTTGGACAAAATATGACTGTGCAGTTTAATGTCATGCAGTAAGGACAAAAGAGTACACCATTTAACGTCATGTTGGATGTATTAGGGACTTTTTCATAGTCTAACGTCATGTTGGAAGAAAGTAACACAAATAGTTTAAGGTCATATGTATGGACCATTGATGATGTCGTTTAATGTCATGCTGGACATAAGGGACGTTTTCATAGTTTAACGTCTTGTTGGACGAAAAAGGGACGATGCAGTTTAGCATCATGTTGGACGAAAGTGCGAATAGTTTAAGGTCATATTCATGGACCGTGGATTGTGCAGTTTAATGTCATGCTGGATGTAAGGGACTTCTGTATAGTTTAGCGTCATGTAGTTATGACGTCACAGTTTAACATCATGTGAGACAAAAGTAATTCAAATCGTTTAAGGTCATATGTATGGACCATTACTATATAGTTTAACATCATTTAGAAAGGACGATGAAGGTGACAGAGTTTAACGTTATGTTAGACGTATGTGAAAATTGTTTAGGGTCATATACAAGGACCGTTGATGATGCAGTTTAACTTCTTTCTAGATAGTGGTGCATTTTAAGGTCATACCAGACCATGGATGATATATTTTGTGTTTATACAAAATACTTCTTCAAAAATCTGGCATTGGTTGGAGTAGTGAGGAGTTCTCCATCCATCTAGATTAATTAATAAGCTTCATTGGAGTAGACCCTATGTATGGAGTATGGTCTTTCCCATTTTGTCTCAAGCTTAGGAGGTTTCTTTCCTAGTATCATTGGAGTTCTGAGAACTATTACCAATTCTCCCTGAGTGAAAGAATGAAGATGAACTTTTTTGTTAAAAGATCATGCTATTCGATTATGATAGACTTCCAAGTGGTGCAAAGTGCATAATCTTTTCTCATCTAATCGTTCAAATTCATTCAAGTTCTTTTGAGATTGTTCATCTGTAGATGATTGATCACAAATGGAAACTCTTAGTGAGGGTAGTTGAACTTCAATTGGCAAGACTGCTTCCGTTCTATATACTAATGAATATGGAGTTAACTGAGTTGCAGTGCGGGTGGTAGTCTAATAAGACTATAAAGCATGAAAGAGTTTATTAGGCCATGATTTATTATCTTTATCCACCATCTTTTTCAGTATATTTGATAGAGTCTTGTTGAAATCTTCTATCTGGCCATTGGCCGCTGCATGATACCCAGATGAATGGTTGGATTTGATGTTATATTCTTGATAAAATTTCTTCACCTTAGATGAACAGAAGTTGGTTCCATTGTCTGTCAATATGGTATGAGGGACACCAAATCTGGTAATGATGATAGACTTGATGAAGATAAAAATGAATTTAGAACTGACTTCCTTAAGAGGTATTGCCTATGCCCATTTGGAAAAGAAATCAGTAGCAATAAGAATATACTTAAACTTCTTTGTCGTAGCTGAAGGGTAAGGTCCCACCACATCCATTCCCGATGTGGAAAATGGGCATGAGTATGTAGCTATATGAAGCAACTCTGTAGGTTGATGAATGAAGTTGGAATGTACTTGGCATGAATGACACTTCTTTGTGAAATCAACACAATCTTGTATCATTGACGGCCAAAAGTATCCAATCCTTCAAATCTGATTAGACAGTCTTTGTCCAGACTGGTGGTCACCACAGACTCCTGCATGCACTTCTTTCATGACACCCATTGTCTCTTCACCATCAATGCATCTGAAGAGAACTCCATCAAACTCACGTTTTTAGAGAATTTTCTCTAGGTGATCTGGGCTATCATAAAGATTAAAATTGACCACACGTCACCGAATTTGTTCTTTCTCGGCTCTATCAGGTGTAAGTGTTCCATGTTGAAGGTATTCCCTGATAGGTGACATCCATCCTGTAGTATGACTATACAGTTCAGGAATGGGACTAATTTCATTAATTTACTCTTTTATAATTTGAACATAAGGTGAAATTGCACGACGGTGGGCAATACTGATGGTTGTCTCATCCCGATTTGGATCTTACAGAGTTGTGGCTATATTAGCCAGTGCATCGTCTTGAGCATTTTGTGATCGCAGGACATAATAAAATGTCAGTTCCGAAGGGAATTCTACCATTAACTCTCTGATGTAATCATAAAAAGGGATTAGTTCTTCTTTTTTAATGGCATAATCCCCATTGACTTGTTTTGATTACCAGGTTTGAATCACATTTCATATTTAAGTGATTCACTTGTGCTTTAAGTTCCAATTCCAAGAATGCAATGAGAGCTTGGTATTATGCTTCATTATTCATAGCACCTTCCCACAATAAGAAGGAATAAGGTTACACTGCCTTTTCTGGAGAAATGAGCACAATTCCTAAGCCAACTTTGTTGAATTTAGGATTTTCCATTTCCCTCCCTGTTGGACTTCTGGAAGCACCATCAAAATACAGTTCCCATGCCTGAGGACTTTCTTGAATAGAGAAGATTTCCTCATTAGGGAGTTCAATATCTGATGATGTGTCTTCCACTGAAGGGTGTTCAGCCAGGAAATCACCTAGAGCTTGGCCCTTTATTTCCTTTTCAGACACATACTGAATATCAAATTGCTGCAAAATAACTGCCCACCTTGCCAGACGTCCTGTAAGAATTGGACGACTAATGATGAATTTGAGCGGGTTATTTCGAGATACCAATTGGACCTCGTGATGTTGTAGGTAGTGTCTCAACTTCTCAACTACAAAGATTAATGCCAGGAAGCACTTTTCAATATTTGAATATTGGGTTTCTGCTTCAAGCATAGTCCGACTGAGGTAGTAGAGGCTGTTTTCATTCCCAACGGCATTCTTCTGATCAAGAAATGCATCTAATGATCGCTCTAGAGCTGTCACGTAGAGGATAAGTGGTCTTCCTTCAACAGGTGGTATGAGTACCGGTGGACTCAAGAGGTGTTTCTTGAGAATATCGAATGCTTCTTGACATTATTTAGTCCACGGATAAGTGACTCCCTTCTTCATCAATAAGTTGAAGGGTAAACTTTTGCCTGGAAAATTGGTGATGAAACGCTGAATATAGGATAACTTTCCTTGAATTCCTCTTAATTTATTCAAATTTTGAGGAGGTGACATAACAAGTATTGACTTTGTCTTCTCAGGATCGAATTCAAAACCACGATGGCGTACAAAAAATCTGATAAATTTTCCTGAGGTTACCCCAAAAGCACATTTTAAGGGGTTAATCTTCAAATTATGTTGTCGAAGCTTGCGAAATATGACTTCCAAATCATCCAAGTGATTATAACGTTGTTTGGATTTAACCACCAAATCGTCTACATAGAATTCAACAAACTTCCCTAGAAAGGGATTGAATATACTATTCATGGAACACTGATATGTAGTGCTCGCATTCATTAAGCCAAAGGGCATTACCTGGTAGCAAAACACACCCTGAGGGGCTCTGAAGGCTGTGGATTCCTCATATTCTATGTCCATTTGGATTTGATTATATCCGGAATATCCATCCATGAAGGAAAGTGCTTCATAGCCAACTGTTGCATCAATTAAAAGTTCTGTAATTAGAATTGGGAAATCATCCTTAGGACAATGCTGATTAAGATCTATGAAATCGATGAAAACTCTAATTTGTCAGTTCTTCTTCTTTACAGGGAAAATATTATCCAACCACTTGGGATATTTAAATTTTCTGATTAAGTTATCTTTTATAATCTTATCCACTTCAGCTTCAATTTTGGAAGCATAAGTTGGGTTTGTTCTTCTCGCGGCTTGCTTAAATCCTTGATGTTCTTCTGGTAAACCCAAATGATGAGTGGTAACATCAGTATCAAGCCCGGGAATTTCTGTATAGTTCCAAGAAAATATATATCTATTTTCCTTTAGAAAGGAAATATACATCTCTTTCTCTTCAACAGTCATGGCCGCACTGATTAAAGTGGGGCGTGGATCTTCTTTTGTACCTAGATTTATTTCTCCGAGTTCATCCACGGTGGTAGAGATACCCTCTTCAAATACAGGAGGAGCATCTCTGAGATCTTCCTGTTCTTCTTCATCATGTGTTATTTCTTCCATTTCTACTTGCATAGTAGATGATAAAGTAGAATTTTCATGATCAGAAGAGATGTCAAAATTTTCACATCATGAAGAAGAAGCTTCCATTTCCAACCCGATTGATGATGAAGGGTCTTCTTTGGGTAATAAAGAGGAGATGATGGGTTCAGAATCGACATCATTGCTCACCTTTTATGTTGCTATAACTTCTTTTAGCATAATTGGCGAAGTATATACTTGTTGGATTTCAACGGATGAAATGAAGACATCACCATTTGGGCATTCAACACTGCTTGGAGAATCACCAATTTCTCCCATGTTGTCTGGCTTGATTGCCGTAATTGACATTATGGATCCTTCTGTAAGAGTATTTTGATTTGGGTTTATCCTGTCAATTTGACTGATAGGAAACACATAATCTATACTCACATGCGCAAATGGATTTACTGGAATCTTTTCCAAACCATATGGAGTATTAATTTTGGTAATCTCCTTTGTTGTGGATTTCTCCCTTCCCTTCATGTGATAGAGTTCCGCCTTAATGTATTGAGACTCACATGTCTTGAACAGGGCCTTATCACTATACAATGTCCCAAATTGACCATCGAAACAATATTTGAGACATTGATGGTATGATGAAGGGATAAACGCATGTTGATGTAGCCAGTGTCTTCCAAGCAGGATGTTGAAGGCTGAGTCTTAATCAACAACCATGAAATATGAATTAGATACAAGATATCCAAAATTAGTTCTGAGTGTAACTTCTCCAAGTGGTTCTTGTTCATTTTTATCATATCCTTGTAACATAATGGTAGAAGGAGATAAATCAGATTCTGTGAGGCCCAATCGACGAAGTGTACGAATGGGCATGAGGTTGACTCCTGAACCATTGTCAATGAAAGCTCTTCAGACGTCTAATCCATTTACCTTTCTAGATAAGTACAAATGTCTAATATTCCCATGCACAACATCATCTTTATCTTCATCAGTAAAAGATATTATTGCATGTCATTCTGTAAGATTATTCTCTATGTGATATACTTCAGCTGTAGCAATTTCAGTTTCAAACTCCTGAGGACTTGACAAAGCCTCGTTGAGTGCCTCCCAAATATCTTTTGACAAATTCAAAGCATCCAGAATTGATAACATGGCTGGTACTTGGGACAAGTGTTTCAATACATCATACTTTTTATCCAGAGGTCTGTGTTTCCTAACAGGAACATGTGGTTTAACAGGTGCTTTGGAAGTTGATGCCTTGGAATTTGACGCATCTTGTACCAGGATAAGAGTTGGTAATACTCCTGGCTTTGGAAGATTAAACCAATTAAGTCTATTTTCTTGCTGATAGGAAGAAGATGGAACCTTCAACCGGTCTTCCAAAATAACTGTGCCAGGACTGAATTTGCTATTGGTGGAAGAACTTTCCTGTTCTTACCGAGCTCGTTGAAGGGATCTACCACAAGTTTCTTCTGCGTACACAGTTTTAACAGGGATAGAATTGGAATAGTTGCTTCTGAAAGATCCACATCTTCTCCTATATCCTGAGCCTCTGGAACTTCCTCTAATTCCTCTGTTTGATACAAGGAATTCAGGCTCATCGAAATCGAAACTGCGATTGGCATATGGACTTGTTAATTGAATCATATTAACAGAACTGAAAATCAACTCATCATCCAATGAGGATTCTGCCTGACTAGCCAATTTTGGATGTGCCGTTTGGTGGGGTGGTGCCCGTTGATTTTAAGTAGATGGCATGAAGTCTGCTAGAGTCAAAGACAAATTAGGTTTTGACACATAATCATCTTCTTCTGATTCTTTTTCTTTCTTTGAATCATGTCGTTTCTTTAAAGATTCTCCCTCTGAAGAGGATTTTGTTGCGGCATTCATGGAAGAAGGTACAATTGGTTTCTTCAATTGTGTTCGAAAAATAGCATGAGTTCGGTTGATCATCTTTCTGACCATCCAATCATCATATTTTTGTGCATTTTTTCTTTTGACTTCTTTCCACTCACCTTCCTCCTCTAGAACTGTAGCAGTGACACATGCTACCTGGGCTGAAGAGCCTTTCAGTTTGACTTGTCCCGAGTCAACCATCTTTTGCAGGAGGTCTTTGAAGAAAAAACACTCCTGGATGGGATTCCCCAACATTTGATGAAAGGGGAAATAATTGGGACGGTCTTCAACTCCTTCTTTGTTTGGCCTCTTGGGCTTTTCCAGCTGAACCAAATTATTCTCTAGGGCCGAAATGAAGTAAACATGAACTTGTTCATTTCAGAAAGAGTGTGTTTTTCTCTTCAAATCCTCAAATTGTTTTCGTCTTTGATCTTTTTGATCATCTTGACGAAACAGCCTTTTTTTTGCGCTCATGAGGTGGAGCCCTTCGAAAAGATGAAGGTTTTGAGGTAGCAGCAGGTACAAGTGCTTGTTTAAGCATAATAGCAGTTTCTGCTTTACCTATTCTCATTCCTGGAGCTGATGGAATTACACGAGATTTATCCTTAGTCTGTATAAGAGAATCTTCAATTTATTGAGCGATTGGAGTAAGGTCTCGAAACCCACCTATGTATTTCACAAGGATCAGTGGTGTGCGTAATTCGTCATGCAGATTTTCCACACAGATTGGAAACAGTTCCTCTTGAGGGAGTGCTAATCTCAGGGAATATGTTAATCCCTTCCAGCGAGAAATGAAATCAGAGACTCTTTCATTCTCCCATTTCTTACAGTTTTTAAGATCGAAAAATGCTGTCTTTGGAAAATTTGAGCTGAATTGAAGAAGAAATCGTTGATGGAGATCTTCCCTTCCGATAATTGACCGGGATTTCAAGCTTGCGTACCAGACAAAGGATGGTCCTGGAAAGGTTCGCACGAATCATCTGAGTTTCACTGCTTCTTTCTACTCCGGAGATCCCATCATAGGATCGCAACAAGACACGTAATGCGTCAAATGCTGTTCAGGGTCGCCTGATCCATTGAAAATAGGGAATACAGGGTTCCCAAAATTTGATGGAGGAGAGATTGAATCTACCCATTCAGGGTAAGCATTCTTTTCCGGTTGAACCTGTGCACGCTTCCTTTCTATAGTCTCAAACTAAGTTGTTAATGACACAATGGTAGTTATTAACTTTTGAGAAACATCTGGTTGAACTTGAACTTGGGCAGGTGCAATGACTGGAGTCTAGACAGGTATGGTAGCTGGTACTGCAACTGATGGAAGAACTGCCAATTTTTGTTGCACTTGACCCTTAGGATTAGAGTTGTGAGGGTGTACTGATAAAGGAGGATATTCTTGATCTATCTCAGTAGCTGCAACAAACTCCCTTGGCTGACTGACTCTAGCACACTTAGGAGGAAAACTAGCTTGAAGTAGTTCTACGTTCAACCTTCTCAATTATTTCATTTCTTCCTCCTATTGCGCAAATATTTTCTCTAGTGAGAGCAATTGGCCTTCTCCATAGGAAGGGTATGTAACCTTATTATTTCCCTTCCCCTTGTTTGATCCCTTTTGGAGAGGGGGAAGTGGGTTATTTGAAAGAACACCCAGATTCTGGGTAAACCTTTGATTTTGTGTATGCACAGCTTCTTCATTTGTGTTTGTGCATACAACTTCCTGAGCAGGAACTTCTTCATTTGAGTCCCTTGAGTGAGCCCCATCTGGTGGATCAGAAACAATGGCATCGATGACATTGATTGATGCATAACGCATCGCATCCCTTCTATCAGCATTTCTGTGATATTGTCTTCGTCCATGTCTTTGATGAGACATTGCCTTTTGTTGAATCAATCCCTCAGGAACTTCTTGAAGAACCGTAATTTGGAGAGAATCTCCTGATAATTTGTCTCTTCGTTCCTTTTGAGGCTTCTTACCCAATCGATAAAAGACCAAATTTCTCTGAGGAGGGGATTCATGATTTGAAAAAGTCCCCAGTCTGGTGTACTGGGTATGTTCTTGCTGTTCCCGCTCAACTCCTCAAATCCTATTTGTTGATTTTGAGGGTTGGTTTAAAAGAGTCCCCAGTATGGCAAGCTGGGGTGGCTCTTGACATGCTATGTCTGAGACTTTCTTAAAATCTATCCTAATCTTGCAGACCTTAGTCCGGAAATTAGTTGGATGCATCAACCTGTATCCACTTTTATCACTCGGTTTGAAAGACCATGAGATGATTTCTGACACTTCTGTTACTTGATGGTGTACCTGCTCCATACGAGAGGCATGTTCAATATTCTCATTTGATTGATGAAGGTGTAATTCAAAAAATCATTCTCTGTATTCTTGATTCTGAGAGGAACTAGTTGAGTCCTGTTCTTGGGAAAGTTTTTGATTACAAACAAAGCCCATTGACTGTGGCTGTCCATGGGCAATAACATTGCATGAGACCATTTTTTGGTGGGCTTTACTGACTGGAGAGAACCGTGAAATGTAGTGATCCATGAACACCCCATCCTATGAAATGAATACCAGATGGGGAATTGACAATTAACTAGCGCAATCTTCTTAGTGAAGCAAGGCATGAATGCTGAAGGGCTCTCTGCTACTTTTCAGCCTTCGGATATCGAGAGACTGATAAAGATGCCAAATCAATCTGACGTTGTAACACTTCTATTATCTTAAGATGATTTTCATATTCATCATAAGATAATACTTTCTTTTTCAAATGAAAAAGAGTTTTCCATATGTTGAGACGAATATCATGAATCCCATCTTCCATTAACATCTCTGGAATGTCATACTGAGAGTCATCCAGAGGCCAAAACATAACTGGCACTTCACCTTTCGCCATTTGTTCTCTCATTTTCAGTATTTCCTCTTTATCATTCAATGAAGATTCTTCTACCTGATTTGACCAGAGTCGATGCTTCCTTGTTGCTTCATCGGATTCAACAATATTGGTAGAGAAATCACTGATCAAACTAGAAGATGCATGACTTTAGGGTGGTTCGGAGAATGACCTGCACCCTAGGTTATCTTCCTATTGAGAAAGTATTTCACCTGCTAGTGATGAAGCATCAGGAATGACTGGTTTCGCATTTTAAAGTGCCTCAAGATAAGAGGGCTTTCTCGGCACTACATTGTCCATTGGATCATTTTCCGAGCAATTTACATCACTACTACGGAGAAGACTTTTGCATCAAAATTCATCATCATGGGGAGGACCACCATGATGGGTTACATCAAAAGATGAGATCTCTTTCTCCTTGGTCTTCTGACCACACAGAGGGTTCCTGTGGCCTTCATCTGAGATAAAACTTCGAGATCGACCAAATTTTCATGAAGAATTCCTTCATGAGGAAGTGTTTGTTGAAGACCTTCAGAATTAATGTTCCCACTATTGGAAAATGAGGGAGTAGAGTCTTGAATTCCAATAGATAACTTTATGAGGGCTTCAAGAACTCCAGCATCGAGGAAGGCCTTATTACAGATTGGCTCTTGATCTCCTGACTGTACTGGGCAGGTCTTCTTCTTAGACGCCTTCTTACTCACCCTGGAAACCACTTTTTGATGAAAGTGGCTGCTCTGAGCAGGTGTATGTGCCTGATCAGGAAATATGGCCATTTTAGGCTGACGATCTCCACTCAAATCAGGGGTATGTGCCTGACAGGGTTGTCCGTATGATATGGAGGAGTATGCCCCCACAACCCTCTTGGACTGGAACAAATGTGTGTGTTTATTCCAGAGTGAACTGGTGATGTGTCACTCCACTGGTAGGGATAGATTTATGTGTCTTTTCCTGAGATGCTACTGATGCTGTTATAATATCCTGGAAAGCATCCAAAATATGAGCAGGGATTTTCTTCTGCTCTTTCACTATTGATAAAATATGTTTGGTGACTTCATCTGTCGGAACGGGGATATGCGTCCATTCTGTGCTTGGAGTAGGTGTATGTGCCTGCTTCTATCCTCCTTTTCCTGTTAGTGAATCCTAACAGTACTCAAGTGTGGGGGCAGAGAGTTGAGTCTGCCTCCTGTTTGTCGCTGGAGCTTTCCGACTAACTTCTCTGTGTGTTACCAAGAGAGACTGTTGGTATGCTTGATTAATACTAGGAGGTGTATGTGCCTGCTGATTCCACTTCGCCGAACATGGTTGACGAGCTCCATCATATGTAGTCAGATGAGCCTGCTAACTAGAGAATGATGTATAAACAGGTGTATGTTCCTACCTATAGTAATCCACCAGAATTGCCTATCGGGATTGACGTGATGCTGCAAGAGGAGTCTGCTGGAAAATGGAATTAAAAAGGGCAGGTGTATGTGCCCTCTCATTTCTTGCCACCATGTTAGGTTGGAGGACTTCTCCGAAGATGGAAGAGATGAGAACCTGCTCATTGTTGACCGGATTCTGCCTCTGGCGATTTGTCTTGCCTACTCGAGTTCAAGGAACCTGAGTCGAACGCTTGGAGTCGGTACCCTCATCATGTTGAGGGTGTATTTCCGCACAAGTCTGGTGGTTATTTTTGATAGGATCCCTCAAGAAGGACTTCTGATTCTTTGAATTAAGGCCCTGAGGGACTTGCTCATTCAACTCCCGAAAATATGGGAGTTAATGGTGATTACATTCTGAGGATAACGACCCGAAACAGTTGGAGACGGTAGTTAGCACCGCCTCTTTCTTGATCGCTGGTCGTCGTTGTCTGGACGACCAGGTTGAATTGTTCACTTATAGGGCTTGTCGAGCAGCCTCCAGAGTTGGAATGATACTGTGTTGACGATACTCCTTAAACAGCGCATTTGATACCCAGCGTTGAAGATGTTGAGTATGTAATGTCATCATCAGAGCGGATGACGATCCAACAGGAGTAGCAGCAGTGGCATTTGTAGCAGCGGTATTCATAATAGTGGTATTCATAGGTGTGAACTTGAGAGCAACCCTTTCTTAAAATGTAGGAAATCTAGAAAAAGAGTTCATTTTTGATGTAACAGACGTAATCAAGAAAAATTCAACCACTATATCATTTGGATGAGTACATATGTCAATGATTGTTTTGTTGGCCCTCTCATTGGGTTTTAAATAGGGGACTAACAAATAATCAAAAGATTATTTTAACTTGGTTAAGGATTCATGTCGGTTTCACCATTTTTTGGTTTCCCTCTAGAATCGGGGATGACCTTATTGATTGAAGGTTCAAACATTCCAATCGGTTTCTAACAGGTTTGTTCATAGAACCGGAAACATCCAATGATTCCATATCCATGTGGAACTACTTTCCAAAGGTAGGCGCTCATTAGTTGTGGACTGATGAGGCTTAGGAATTTTCATTGGTCGAGAGGATGGGAGGTCGGACTCATCACACCTTTTTGAGTTGAATTATTGTCTACTCCGGGACTATCTTTATAGACTTAAGTTATGTTCGTGAATCCTTATTACATTACCAAGTATAAAATGATCTTTCCTTTAGTCTGACAATCAATGATTGATATGTAAGAAATTCAGAGAATCTTTTATATGTATTCAAGGTTCTTCATCGATGAATAATCATCTATATTTGTTAGAGATTTTTAGTTTATGGTATCCTTAAAATACATAAAAGTATCTTGGTCACTATGATGACCATACTGGTTTTAAACCCACTCAGTGGGGAACTTGAAGATTATTATCATTTAGGAGGACATGGATTATTTCAGAATTGGGATCGTACCCATTGATGGGCTACCTACGTATCCTTTGTTTTGGAAAAGGAATCAGAACCCACGTAGTTCGAATAAGGGAGTATGATGGTTATTCATGATTCATGGATAAAAGAAAGAAGTCATGATTACTTTTACACTCTAAGCTCACGTGAGTCATGCTCGGTGTGAGAAACAAGAGGTATTGGTGAAACCAGACAATTGTTCCACAAAAGATGCAATGATGTGGGGATTATGTGTTTATGACTGCCCAAAATAGATGAGGATTAAGATTTACTTTAGGAAAGAAATCCAGGAATAGGGTCAATAAAGGTATATGTACTTTATGTAGATTTGGATACTCTAATCTTGGGGCTTACTACTAAGGAAGATTCCCAAGTTAGGAGTGAAATTATTATTGGGTTTTACTCCTGCTAAAGAATCCCCAAATCAAAAGTAAATTAGAAATAGTTAAGAGAAATTAATACTGGGGCATACTCATGAAAAGGAGGCCCAGTTTAAGGGACTTGGGTCTTACTCATAAAGAGGATGCCCATATTTGAGACTAGGGCTTACTTCGGAAAAGGATGCCCGGGTTAAGAGAATTATGGTTGGGGATTACTCCTAAAGAGGATGCCCATATTTGAGACTGGGGCTTACTCCTGAAAAGGAGGCCCATGTTAAGAGAATTATGTTTTGGGATTACTCTTGAGGAGGATGTCCATATTTGAGACTAGGGATTACTCCTGAAAATGATGCTCAGGTTAAGAAAATTATGGTTGGGGATTACTCTTGAAGAGGATTCCCATATTTGAGACTGCGGATTACTCCTGAAAAGGAGGCCCATGTTAATAGAATTATGGTTGGGGCTTACTCCTGAGGAGGATTCCCATATTTGAGACTGGGGTTACTCTTGAATAGGAGGCCCAGGTTAAGGGAATTATGGTTGGGGCTTACTCCTTAAGAGGATTCCCATATTTGAGACTAGGGCTTACTCCTGAAAAGGAGTCACAGGTTAAGAGAATTATGGTTGGGAATTACTCTTTAGGAGGATGCCTATATTTGAGACTGGGGATTACTCCTGAAAAAGAGGCCCAGGTTAAGATAATTATGGTTCGGGATTACTCTTATGGAGGATGACCATATTTGATACTGGGGCTTACTCCGGAAAAGGAGTCCCAGGTTAAGAGAATTATGGTTGGGGCTTACTCCTGAGGAGGATGCCCATATTTGAGACTAAGGCTTACTCCTGAAAAGGAGGCTCAGGTTAATAGAATTATGGTTGGGTCTTACTCCTAAGGAGGATGCCCATATTTGAGACTGGGGCTTACTCCTGAAAAGGAGGCCTAGGTTAATAGAATTATGGTTGGGGCTTACTCCTGAGGAGGATGCCCATATTTGAGACTGGGGATTAATCCTGAAAGGAGGCCCAAGTTAAGAAAATTATGGTTGGGGCTTACTCCTGAGGAGGATGCCCATATTTGAGACTGGGGCTTACTCTTAAAAAGGAGGCCCAGGTTAAGAGAAATATGGTTGGGGCTTACTCTTGAAGAGGATGCCCATATTTGAGACTGGGGCTTACTCCTGAGAAGGAGACCCAGGTTAAGAGAAATATGGTTGGGGCATACTCCTGAGGAGGATGCCCATATTTGAGACTTATGACAGGGGCTTATTCCTGAAAAGGAGGCCCAGGTTAATGATTCTCTCATCTTAAAGGATGATGTTGAATGAATGAAATCTCAATCTTTAGTGACATAAAGATCTATAAATCACTAGATTTTTGAGAGATGTTCCATGGAGTTCCTTTCAGATAAGGAATCCAAATAAATAAATCATGCCATAAATGTATTTGAAGAGTGTCTTGAAGACTAAATCTTGTATAGGAGAAGTGGAATGGCATAAGAGGGGTGAAGTGGGCAGGAAAGGCACCCAAAAAGGTAGGGGCGTGCAAGTCCTGGAAGGCGCGCAGGTACTGCGTGGGTGCACAAGTCCTGGTCATGCAGGTATACCTGCGCGACACATGGGTACTTGCGCGATTTTCAGTCTTTGTGTAATAATTGGGTGAGACTTGGCTCAAACCATTGGTATTATCCTTAGAGGATTTCTAAAACATAGCGTGCAAGTTCTGATGAAGAAGTAGGGCAGTGCGCAAGTGTTTTCATTTCCCTTAAGGGTAAAACACTTAGGCGCGCAAGTGTTAGTGAATTTTAACACTTAGACCTTACTCCTCTTGTTTATACCTTCCATTCTAGGTAAATAATTACATTAGAAGAGTTTGGAAGACTTTAAGAAGATACTTGGGCGTTCATAGCTCTGTCTGTGAATTCTGGAAAAATTCCCCCCAAATGGGGGGTCCACCAGGGGTATTTATAAGCTGGAGAAGACCCAGGGTGGTTATCACCTAGGGTGCTCAAGTGACTTGCGCAACCAACTTCGGCGCGCAGGTGTACATGTGCGACCATTGCGGCGCGCAAGTATACTTGCGTGACCATTGTAGAACTTGCGTGACCCTTATGTAATGTTATTCTTATTCATTCCTTTGTCAATTTTTTTGATATTTGTCTAAAGGTTGAATCACATTGAGCTCAGATATTCCCCTTTTCCAATCTTTAGATTCTATGATGAAAGGAGTGTCATAAATGTGTTATTCTACTACCTTATGTTTTTTTTGAACCGATGATATTTTAAATCGGCATAGATTTATGGATTTGAGGCCATCAATTTTCTATTTATTATTCACTTTTTTGTGATTGATGACCTCAATCACAACCAATAAATATTTACGTTTTACCTCTAATTATATGTCTATAATTTCCACCAATGTTCTTCTATTCAAAACCCTCATTTGGTGGGAACTTTTTCATTTCCCTTTCCCTCTTATTAAGTCTTAATTTTGTTTACCTTATTTTAGATGTGTGTCTTCCACAAAGGAATTTTCTATTTTAGAACACTTATTTTCGAAGAAAAATTTCAAATTGTGAGGACGCAATTTATTGAAGGAAGTAAGAATGTAAAACCCTGGGATTTCATAGTACGTTATCTCTTTAATGTAATTCAATAACTTGCGCCACATGCAACACTGAGTTCGATCACACCACGACTTACCAAACTAGTCGTTCAAAAAGAAATTATGAATATTATTAATGGAATTTTATACTCCATATAATCATAAAAGATAAGGTTAATATGGTGACCTAAACTTCTCTAAAACCTATTGGTTGAGTGTATTTCAACCCATACCCACCTTATACTTGAAATAAATCCATTTTTATCCATTAGAAACAGAAAATTATTTTATAATAAAATAATTTTTCAAGCTTTTCCTAAAGTGACCCTCACCTCTCTCATGAAAGGGTACTTACCCTTCTCTTAATTTCACACATCCAAATCCATTTGTCATGGAAAACCCCTGCTCAAATATCCTCCCAACTACCCACACTTAAATCTAGATACCTTACTTTTATCATAAATCCATCCTTAATATCCCTTTTGATCAAATCAAAAGGAATCACTCGATGAAGAGGTAATTATTTCATCACCTCTTTCAAAGTTCTCTTTTTCCATTTCCTATTTCATTGTAGTTTCTATACAAATATAATAGCTCCAATAACTTTTACATATTAAAATGTTATTATAAATAAGGTACAACCATATTCATTATTCTATCAATCCTATGAATGATAAAGTCACCATACGTGTGTACGTACAGCTTACCGTCTCCACGTCGTGGTGTAGTTTGTTATTCAACACTTCATTGTTTGGATGGGTATAATAATGAGTATAATTGATGTAAATAATAAATATAACATTTTAATGATTCTATATATATATATATATATGTATATAAATAATATACCATCCAATTATATACAATTTCACTATCAATAGAATAATATTGTCACTCGTGCGTACGTATGGCTTACCGTCTCCACGACGCGATGAGATTTTATTTCCCATTGTAACCATTCAAGAATAATTTTCATTTGATGATTTAAAAATAATATTTAAGAACATAATATCATTATGAATATGAATCAAATACATCCTATCCATAACAAACATGACTTGTGTAACAAAATATATAAAGCAAAATGAATCTATTAACACCCAAAACAATAATACTACTGAAATATGATTAAAATAAATATTAAAGGATCATATATGATATCATATTATTTATGTGGTTATTGTATAATATAATAAAAATGATTTAACTATTATACAAGTGGTTAGCATATCCTGTATAACGCCCCAACCCCAGTTACCCAAAGTCAGTGCATTATTACATAACATTTGCATGATCACAAAAGATCAACTCTCAAAAGACCGATTAGTTTAGTAGTCTTGGAAACACTAAATATATTCATAAGTCTTAAATTACATCATAAAGTAAAAAAACTACAACAACATACTGTCTTTATATCCCCTCATACTATTCCTCAAGATCATTCATAAATTACTTCTTCACACCCTAGGAAAAATAAAACATTGAAAGGGGTGAGCTCAGATTCTCAGTAAGGATAACAATATAGAAAAAACTATCATAAATAACCATAAACATTTAAGGCAATGTATTGCTAAAACAAAAGCCTTTTAAAATTGAAATTCATAATAATATGGAAAATATAAAATTAAATAATTCCATTTACTTATTCACAGGGATATTCTACTAGTCAAATAACCACATGAAATATCAATAACTATTTTTACAATGATGGAATGCATAATGCCATACTATCATAACCACATAGTCAAGGCCTCATGCCAAGACTAAAAATAAGATTTTTTCAAGGCATTGTGCCAAGACACTAGTTTATCTCATGAGACCTTCCGATCCATCGAGGATCTATAGCGGGCTCCACCCATCACTTACTAAGTCCAATGCATTCCTCATATGAACAGGTTTAAACATAACATAAACATTCGTATTAAAACTAGCATACGAAATGTCAATAATTTCTCCATAAACCCTGAATGGTATAAAAATAGCACATCCGTAGTAAAACATAAATCATTAAATACAATATGAAATATTTTATTGTGACAGATTAACCTCAATTGATAATAATTAAGGATATTGACGTAGATAAAAATAATCATCAAAACTATATGAGAAAAATATCCCCTTTTACTTGAACACATTTAAAAGTCACACTATTTTTCTAGAAGCCATTTAAAAATAGATTTTTGAATCAAAGTTTCCCATACCACGTTAAAAAATTTAAAAGTAATTTTAGTTTTAAAACATTAATTTCCATATAAATAAATTCTTAAAACCAATTTTAAAACATGGACATTAATATGAAAGATTTAGAATAATAAATCTTTAAAACATTTTAAAATGATATTTTAGTTAGAGTTCCTAACGAAAAGAGAGACACTTGAATACAAATAATTGAGGAAATAAAAACATTTTAATATCATGAGAATAAACATATTCATGATATACTATGTCAAATTACATTATATACACCATATAAAATTGATTTGGTGCATAACAACAAAGGAGTCTCAATGGAATGTAGATTGAGATTAAATCTCTCTTAAAGACCGTATCCTTAGGTTAAGGATAAATCAACAACATAATCATGTGTGAAAAATATAAATACACTCAATATGATTGGATATTCAGTGTAAAAAAATCAAATTACATTCACACATATTCTTGTAAAAACAACACCAATAAATTAGATGTTTAACTCAAAAAAATGAAGATTGAGTTAAAATTACTCTTATTAAGTTCCTATCGATGACTTGAGAATTTATCAATGGAGTGATTATGTGTATAAAAAGTATATCCACAGAAATGGGAGTGGAAATTATGACATAAGAAAATTAATAGTGATTCCACACATAATCTTAGAGTTAAATAATCAATGAAGTATGCGTAAAGCTGAATGAGTGGAAATGAAATTTCAAATCCCCTTATCAATTTGGTAACTTACGACACATAAACCCATGAAATAAGGATAATACAATGATGATGTAAATATCCATAAATTAAATTATATTACACAATGAATACGATCATGGGAAATACACACACCACATGCAATAAATAAGTGGTGAACAATGGAAATCTCACGGAATTAAAAGTGAGATAAGAAAACCCTTACTTAGTACTTTTTCCTTGGTCGAGGGTAGGTTAACCTACTGTATAATGGTGAACTAATTGTTATTTAATTATACAAGAGTCATATACATTAATATGATATCATATATGATCTTTTAATATTGATTTTTTAATAATATCTTAGTATTATCGTCGTTTCATGTGTTAACTGATTCATTTTCCTTTATATTATTTGTTATGTGAGACATAATTTTTATGGATGGTATTTATCTTACTCATATCAATAATTATATCATGTATCTAAACATTATTTTTAATCATCAAATGAAATTTATTCTTGAATGGATATGATGGGGGAATAAATCTCATCGCATTCGTGGAGACGGTAATCCGTACGTACGCACGAGCGACGATATCATTCTTTTTATATTAAAATAATAAATAATTGGATGATATATCATATATAAAGAATAATTATCATGATATATTTATTATTTACACGAATTACACGTCATTATTATTCCCATCCAAATAATAATATATTGAATAACAATTACACCACAACGTGGAGATGGTAGGTCGTACGTACGCATGTATGGGGACATGTCATTAAAAGGATGGATAGAATACTGAATATGGTTGTACCATATTTCTAATAACATCACAATATATATAAGATAATGTATTTATTATTTAATAATGGAAATAACAAAGAAAGAAGAAGTGGAAGAAGAAAGGAACTTGAAAGAGGGTGGTGAAATCATTACCTCTTCTTCAGGTTCTTCCTTTTGATTTGATCAAAAGGGATCCATAAGTTGGATTTTTGACCAAAGGAGGGCCTCTACGATGAATTAGGGAAGTTGAGAGAATATTTGGGTAGATATTGGCCGAACCAAAAGGGTGTTAATTTGAGAGAAGGGGGAGTTCTCTTTTATAAGAGGAGTGAGGGGCACCTTAGAAAAAACTAGAAATATTATTTTATAATAAATTCATATTAGGTTTATAATGGCTCCAAAGTAAATTATTTAAATTATAAGGTGGGGATAGGTCGAAAAAAACTGAACCAATATGTTTTAGACAGGTTTGGGTCACTTTATTAACCTTGTCTTTTAGTTTTAACTCTTAGTTAATTAGTTTGACATTAACCATGTCACTTTGTATTTTTATATTATATAGTTAATAAACTGACTATAAACTTACAAGCAACCTCCAAATGGTACATTAATAATACACCTATCATTATATAAGTCCTTTGGCTAAATCTTATATTTTTAGGAATATAATATCAATTAATAATATAATATTTTTTTTAAAAACATATTTATGTCAATTTTGACACTATTCAATAATTGATTTTTTTTAAAGTCTTAACAACATTATTAATTCAAACCAAATTCATTTAATCAATACTAACATGTAATTTTATCCAATAAAATTCTTTTATGTCATCAAAACTTTAAAATTATATTTATTTTAACATTTATAATACAAATTAATTGATTCTTTCATTAATAAGGAAAAAACTACATAATTATTGTTTCATAAATATATTTAATTATTCAATGTCTAAAAATTATAAATAAAATACCATTATTTAAGAAGTATTTTTATATTTATAATTAATATTTATAGTCGAAAATATAACAAAGATAACTCTATGTAAAAAAAATTTTCTAAAAGATATATGCTTATGTCATTTTTGTATTTACTTTAATTAATTAATATAAGGTTTCATTATCACTTAAAAGTGGATCCATGGGGTCCCAAAATCGACTCAAAGATTCCCATGGTCGGAAATATTTCAACAAATATGGTTATGACACGTTTTAGGGTAAATTAATATTAATATAGTATTATTTTTTTACCCTTATTTACCGGTTTTACCCATTAACCATGGTAAATAAAATATTTACTGAAGTAATTATTCTACATGTCATAAAATAATAGTTACCTATTTAGACAATTTGGAAATAATTATTCTAAATATGGAATCCATTTTTCCAAATTCAAAATACAGAAGTGGCAGAAATTAATTTAAAATTAATTTCCGCTGTCAAAACAAAAAGCGTGTTTTTAAGAAATAATAACTATCAAAAGATTGACACTTGTTTATGTCCGGTTTAAATGTGAAATTACGTAAAATGACAAAAATTGTATGAAATGGTAAAAATATATTCTAAATATACTTTAAAACAAATAAAATTCATAATTTATCACTATTAATTATTTTGATTAAAATAGTTGTTTTTAATTAAAATTTAGTAATTTTCACTATTCATCAAAATATGAAAGTTATCAGAAAGGTACCAAAAATTCACCCTAAACTATTTTCAATATTATGAATCCAAAAATGAACTCCGTTTTGAAAGATAAAATGTATAAAATTTCAAAAATTGGGTATTACTATTCATAATGGCTTGTTTGATTGGTTGTGGTGGGTTAGAATCTCGAAGTCGCGTACAATGCAAGCTATTGCATTATTCAAAGGGAAACATGCTGATGAATATTGGGGTGTCACATTCTCCCCTCCTTCAATAAATTTTGTTCTTTCAATTTTAAAAATTGGGATTTGGAATATAATGGAATGTCCCACATCGGAAAAAGAGTCAATAAAACTATCACTTTAAAAGAAAGAAAGAGAAGTACAAATGTCACCCAAGATAACCTATACTAGGATTCCATGTAGAAAAACATGGATATCAATGATAAACTAAGTATCAAGTCCTGATGGAGAGGGATAGAAAACATTATTAGGAAAAAGTTAACAACAAGAAAACCACAAACTTCTGATGGGACCGACAGTCATTAGTTTCCCAGTAGGAAAAGTAAATGGACAACATTTTTATTTTTTATTTTTAAGTTACATTACATAATGATGAGGAATTCATTTCTGAGATTGACTAAGAACATAAGGATTTATACTTAATTTTTAAGTAAAGTTTTATTCTTTAATAAATTTCTACTACTAACTCATTTTTAAATGATAAGTATTCCAGATGACTTGGTCACACTAGAAGAGCTAGAATAAACTTCTTATAGAATCACATGATCCACAAAGAATAAAATATATATTTACCTTTTCTTTAGATATTAATCAAAACAAAAATGGTTAGTATAAGATCTTATGATCCCCCAAAAGGTTATTCTATTAGAGAAAGAAACACTAATCTTAATTTCTAAAATTAAACCAACAATACCCCAAAGTTAAATAAATAGCATTTAATAAACAATTTTCCTTAAAATCCTTCAATAAAATCGAAAATAATATTGAAACCCAAAACTTAGAAGAATTTGGTTATTTAGTCTTCCACATTAAATGGTATCTTTAAATGACATCAACTACTCTTAAAGTCGCATAATTAAAATTAATTAACCTAATCACATATTCTCTATTATAGGTTAATCATTTCCATAAATAACCCAAATCACAATAAATCCACAATAAAAACATAGATAAAAATCCACCATTACTCCTCAAATGAAATCCTATAGTATTCTATTTTCCGTGGGCATATAGTGTTCCCAACAAAGCGAACATCTTCCAAAATAACATTTATCACTTAATCACCAAATCATTTCCCTATACTAAGGGTATTCATTTGATAAGACATAAGATCCAAAATCATCTTATTATTGATCAATAAAATCATTTAACTAAAAATAATAGTCACACTAACTAGGGACTTCACGTAGTCTAGTGGTAGGCGATAAATCCCAATCGCACTTTGGTTGTGGGATTGATTCCCACAGCTTTGTCCAACGTGATGGGTTGTCACACGGTCTGTGTGTTGTCCTTTTAAAAAAACTATATTTTATAACATTGCCAAAATGAGATAAATTCCTTAAAATAACCATAAAATAATTTAACAACAAATGTTATCTCATACCTTGCATTTTCATCCCAAAATATAATAATTTGTAATTGCCTCAAACCCAAAGATCATATAAAACCAAATGGTTATTTATAACTATATCCACAAGAGAAAAGATAATTCTTCCTCAAATATCATTCTCACATGATAAATTGCAAGGTTACACTTATAAGAGAATATTTACCCAAAGTAATCTCAACAACAAAAAATACTAATACCTTTAAACATTTTTCCATACATTTATTTCCTCATAGGTTCTTCCTTGACCAAGAGGTTATCCTATAGAATAGGGCATTCACTCGGGTAATGGCCAGGTCCCCTACATTCACAGAAAATGACTGTAAATGGATTTTTGGGACCATTTTTATTTTCTTCCATAGTACTCTTCATTTTTCCTCGGCAATTCTTCACTTTATGTCTTTCTTTCCCGCATGTAAAACATTTATTCGTTCCGTTGAGACACTTTCTTGGGTGTCTCCTTCCAAATTTCCTATATGATAGAAATTTAGGATTCTTTTCTCTATGGTCTCCACTGCTGGAGCTCTTATCATTCATCACCTTTCTCTTCTTTTTTGAGTCCTGGAATTGGTTAATATATATATTATTGATCATATTTTTGGAAAATTGATTTGGCATGAAGACAATATCTTTTACGCCGATCAACATTCCATTTTGTTTCTCATTACCACCACTATTCCCACCTTGTACATCATTCACAAAGTCACTATGTCTTCCTTGAAATATATCCAATTACTAAAACTAGAAATCATTGTGTGAGTAATAGTAGTCATAAAATCATTTAGAGAATATCATGTCACCATATTCTCAATTTGAAACACATTAGGATTAACCAAGGTCATTTACTCTCATCTTATATATAATACTTAAAATCGGTTTATAAAGAAAATGTAAATTATCCTAAGCATATCCCTCAAGAGTGTCTTAACCAAGAGTGCAGAAAGGCCCGTTGTCGTGCACCAGTTCCCGTTTGAGTCTATCTCAAAGCGATGTTTTCGGGTTTTACCCCTTGGTACATCTGTTCCAAAGCTCACTCTACCTGCTCGTATCCAGAAAGGGATGTATTGCTTGGAAAACACACAAAATATATACAATACCAGAATTCTAAGAAGTTCTTATATACTAATCCTCAAAGCCTTTCTTAGGGCTATGTGCTCTAATCAGAGGTTATCTAAATCTAGCTTCCAAGGTTTGTACAAAGATTTCTCTGATACCAACTGTAACACCCCAACCCCAGTTACCCAGAGTTGGTGCATTATTACATAACATTGGCATGATCACAAAAGATCAAGTTTTGAAAGACCGATTAGTTTAGTAGTCTTGTAAACACTAGATATATTCATAAGTCTTACATTACATCATAAAGTAAAAAAAATTACAACAACATATTGTCTTCATATCCCCACATACTATTCCTTCAGGTCATTCATAAATTACTTCTTCACACCCTGGGAAAAATAAAACATTGAAACGGGTGAGCTCAGATTCTCAGTAAGGATAAAAATATTGCAAAAACATTCATAAATAAGCATAAACATTTAAGGCAATGTATAACTAAAACAAAAGCATTTTAAAATTGAACTTTAGAATAATATGGAAAAGATAAAATGAAATAATGCCATTTACTTATTCACATTGATATTCTACTAGTTTAATAACCACATGATTTATCAATAACCACTTTCATAATGAGGTAATGCATAATGCCAGATAATAACCACATAGTCAAGGCCTCGTACCAAGAAGACAAATAAGATTTTGTCAAGGCCTTGTGTCGAGACACTAGTTTGTCTCATGAGACCTACCGATGCATCGAGGAGTTATAGCGGGCTCCACCCATCACTTACTAAGTCCAATTCATTCCTCATATGAACAGTTTTAAACATAACATAAACATTCATATTAAAACTATCATATGAAATGTCAATACTTTCTCCATAAACCATGAATGGTATAAAAATAGCACATCCACAGTCATACATAACTCATTCAATACAATATGGAAGATTGTATTGTAATAGATTAACCTCAATTGAGAACAATAAAGGATATTGACATAGATGAAAATAACCATCAAAACTATATGAGAGAAATATCCCCTTTTACATGAACACATTTAAAAGTCACACTATTTGTCAAGAAGCCATTTAAAAATAGATTTTTGAATCATAGTGTCTCATACCAATTTAAAACTTTTAAAAGGAATTTTAATTTTAAAACATTAATGCCCATATAAATAGATTCTTAAAACCATTTTTAAAACATGGACATTAATGAGAATGATTTAGAATAATAAATCTTTAAAACATTTTAAAATGATATTTTAGTTACAGTTCCTAACCAAAATAGAGACAATTGAATACAAATAATTGAGGTAATCAAAACATTGTAATATCATGATAATAAAGGGAATCATGATATACTATGTCAAAGTACATTATATACACCATATAAAAGTTATTTGGTGTATAACAACAAAGGAGTCTCAATGGAATGTAGATTGAGATGAAATATCTCTTAAAGACCGTATCCTTAGGATAAGGATAAATCAACAACATAATCATGTGTGAAAAATATAAATACACTCAATATGATTTTCTATTCAGTGTAAAACAATCAAAGGACATTCACACATATTCTTGTAAAAACAACACCAATGAATTATATGTTTAACCCAAACAAATGGAGATTGAGTTAGAATTACTCTTATCAAGTTCCTATCGATGACTTGAGAATTTATAAATGGAGTGATTATGTGTATCAAAAGTATATCCACATAAATGGTAGTGGAAATTATGACATAAGAAAATGAATAGTGATTCCACACATAATCTTGCAGTAAAATAATAAATAAAGTATGCTTAAAGTCGAATGAGTGAAATTGAAATTTCAAATTGCCTTATCGATTTGGTAACTTACGAAACATACACCCATGAAATAAGGATCATACAATGATGATGTAAATATAAATAAATTAAAGTATATTACACAATTAATACAATCATGGTAAATACACACACCACGTGAAATAAATAACTGGTGAACACTGGAAATCTCACGGAATTAAAAGTGAGATAAGAAACCCCTTACTTTGTACTTTTTCCTTGGTCGAGGGTTGGTTAAACTCATGTATAATGGTGAAATAATTTTTATTGAATTATACAAGAATAATATACATTAATATGATATCATATATGATCTTTTAACATTGATTTATTAATAATATCTTAGTTTTATCATCATTTCAGGTGTTAACAGATTTGTTTTCCTTTATATTATTTGTTATGTGAGCCATATTTTTTATGGATGGTATGTATATTATTCATATCCATAATTATATCATGTCTATAAACATTATTTTTAATCATGAAATTAAATTTATTCTTGAATGGATATGATGGGGGAACGAATCTCATCGCGTTCGTGGAGACGGTAATCCGTACGTATGCAAGAGCAACAATATCATTCTTTTTATATTAAAATAATATATAATTGGATGGTATATAATATATAAAGAATAATTATCATGTTGTATTTATTATTTACATTAATTACACATCATTATTATACCTATCCAAATAATAGTATATTGAATAAAAATTACACCATGACGTGAAGACGGTAGGCCGTACGTACGCACGTATGGTGACATGTCATTCAAAGGATGGATAGAATACTGAATATGGTTTTACCATATTTATAATAACATCACAATATATAGAATATACTGGAGTAATTATTTTAGAATGGAAATAACAAATAAAGAAGAAGTGGAAGAAGAAAGGAACTTGAAAGAGGGTGGGGAAATCATTACCTCTTCTTCGGGTTCTTCCTTTTGATTTGATCAAAAGGGCTCCATAAGTTGGATTTCTGACCAAAGGATAGCCTATAAGATGAAGTGAAGGAATTTGATAGAATATTTTAATAGGTTTTGGACGAACCAAAAGGGTGTGAATTTGAGAGAAGGGGGGGTGCCCTTTTATAAGAGGAGTGACGGGCACCTTAGGAAAAGCTAGAAGTATTATTTCATAATAAATTCATATTCGGTTTCTAATGGATCAAAAGTGAATTATTTAAAGTATAATGTGGGGATAGTTTTAAAAAAACTCAACCAATAGGTTTTAGACAGGTTTGGGTCACTTTATTAACCTTATCTTTTAGTTTTAACTCTTAGTTAATTAGTTTGACATTAACCATGCCACTTTGTATTTTTATATAATTTGCTAAATAAACTTACTATAAGCTTCCAAAAGACCTCCAAGTGGTTCATTAATAATACACCTATCATTATATAAGTCCTTTTTCCAATCATTAGATTTTTAGGAATAAAATATCAATTAATAATATAATATGTTTTTTAAAAACTCATTTATGTCAATTTTGACACTATTCAGTAATTGATTTTTGTTAAAGTCTTAACAACTTTATTAATTCAAATAAAATTCTTTTAAGAAATAATAAAATGTCATATTAAGCAATAAAATTATTTTATGTCATCAAAACTTTCAAATTATATTTATTTTAACATTTATAATACTAATTATTTGATTCTTTCATTAATAAGAAAAATACTACATCATTATTGTGTCATAAATATATTTTATTATTAAATGTCTAAAAATTATAAATAAAATACCATTATGTAGGAAATCTTTTTATATTTCTAATGAATATTTATAGTTGAAAATATAACATATATAACCCTATGTAAATTTTTTTTCTAAAAGATATATGCTTATGTCATTTTTGTATTTACATTAACTTAATTAATATAAGGTGTCATTATCACTTACAAGTGTATCCATGGGGTCCCAAAATCGACCCAAATATGCCGATGGTTGGAAATTTATCAACCAATAGGGTTATGACAAATTTTGGGGTAAATTAATATTATTATAATATTATTTTTTTACCCTTATTTATAGGTTTTACCCATTAACCGTGGTAAATAAAATATTTACCGAAGTAATTATTCAAAATGTCTAAAAATAATAGTTACCTATTTATACAACTTGGACATCCTGATTCCAAATATGGAATACATTTTTTCAAATTCAAAACACAGAAGTGGCAGAAAATAATTTAAAATTAATTCCCACTGTCAAAACAAAAAGAGTGTTTTTAAGAAATAATAACTATCAAAAGATTGACACTTGTTTATGTCCGGTTTAAATTTGAAATTACATCCAATGACCAACATTGTATTAAATGGTAAAAATATATTCTAAATATAATTTAATACCACTAAAATTCATAATTTATCATTATTAATTATTTCGATTAAAAATGTTGTTTTTAATTGAAATTTTGTAATTTTCACTATTCATCAAAATATGAAAGTTATCAGAAAAGTACCAAAAATTTACCCTATTCTATTTTCGATATTCCGAATCAAAAAATGAAGTCCATTTTGATAGATAAAATGTATAATGTTTCAAAATGTGGGTATTACTATTCATAACGGATAGTTTGATTGGTTGTGGTGTGTTAGAATCTCAAAGTCGCGTACAATGCAATCTATTACTTTATTTAAAGGGAAACGTACCGTGGAAGCTTGGGGTGTTACACCCTCGATTAAGGAAAAGTACAAGTTAAAGATTAATTTCTCGATCTCATTATTATATGAGATTTTTTATGTATATATTTACTGGGACATATTTATCATCCATGTCCATGTTTCATAAAAATGTTTTAAAAATGAATATTTTAAGGTTTTTTTGAATTGAATCTTTTGCAATATTAGCATTTTAAATGATTTAATGATTTCTTTTTCTAAATATTTTTAGTTAATTTCCATGTTTTAAAAATGATTTTAAGGATTTGTTTATATGTAAATTATTCTTTTAAAATGTTAATTCCTTTAAAAAGTTTAAAAGTGGTTTGGGACACTTTGATTCAAAAATATCATTTAAATGAATTTATAAATGTGTGACTTTTAAGTGATTTCCCAAAAAAGGATATTTCTCTCAAGGAGTTTTATTGATAATTTTCAACTATATCAACATCCTATACTGAATATTATTCTTGATTGAGGTTGATTTATTATAATACAATCTCCCATGTTGTATTGAATTAGTTATGATATGTTTGACAGTAGATGTGATATTTTTATATGATTCGTGGTTTATGGTTAAAGTATTAACAATTCATATGCTAGTTTTAATACGAATGTTTCTGTTATGTTTCAACCTTTTCATATGAGTAATGTATTGGACGTAGTAAGTGATGGGCGGGGCCCTCTATAGCCCCTAGATGCATCTGTATGTCTCATGAGATAAACTAGTGTCTTGGCACAAGGCCTTAACAAAATCTTATTTGTAGTCTTGGAATAAGGCCTTGACTATGTGGTTATGATGTCCAGTATTGTTCATTATATCATTATGAAATTATCTATTGATATTACATGTGATTATTCAACTAGTAGAATATTCGTGTGAATAAGTAAATGGAATTATTTTATTTATCTTTTCCATATTATAATGAAGTTTATGTTTAAAAGGCCTCTGTTTTAGTCTTATAAATTGCCTTCAATGTTTCTTCTTATTTATAAATTTTTCTACTATATTGTTACCCTTACTGAGCATCTGAGCTCTTCCCTATATTATGTTTTATTTTCCTAGGATTCCAAGAAGTGTATTATGATTGATATGTAGGGTTAAGCTAAGGGACTAATGGAATTATCAATAGATTATGTATATTTTGTTGTATGTTAGAAAGTTTAATGTAACTTTAATGTATGTAATATATTTTCAAATACTTCTAAACTAATCGTTCCTTCAAGACTTGATTACTTGTAATCAATCCAATGTATTAAAATAATGCACTGGCTCCTGGATCTTTGGGATTAGGGCGTTATAATACCAACCTCAAGGAAAGACAATAATCCCCCTTTGATATTATTTTTTCATGAACTATCTTAATTACCCTGATACATTAATACCAAACCCGACTCTCACATATCCCAAAGGACTTTCTCGATCTCCATGGGTGGGAGACTAGAACCATGAATCATAAATAACATTAGAGGGAATAATTTTTATACTATAAATACATCAAAATAGAATAAAGGAAGAACAAAAAAATAACTATTTTTTATTCCAGACACTTTGTAATGAGAAAAGAACCACAAGAGGATAGATAAGCATCCCAAGGTAAAAAAATAAACCAAAGTACAACGTAATTTCTATCATTACATAGTGTCAAAACCACTATGAAACTAGTGGACCATAGATCCACTAGTTTCTATCATTACTCCATAATCCCACGAACCAAGCACACCTTCCACCTCTAAGTGTCTCTTTGCCTTTCCCTGGACCTAGCAAAAAAATCTTCATACTCTAAAAGGAAAACTTTGAGTGTAAGATAACAACCTAGTAGGGTCTCACCAGGTGTTTCATAATCAATTCGATAATAATTAATAATTTAATGATTTTAATTTAAATAAAACAATTCATGGAAAGTATTTTACATATTTTAATCCCAAACATGATTTCCAATCAATAGATGAAAATATTTCAAAATAGTCTTAAATGAACATTTTCTATAAAACATTTATATAATATAGTCAGTATGAATAAAAAAGTTTCATAAAAAATGGAATGTATAATCTAGTTAAACAAAACAAAGCACCATGGTCATATTCCCTAGGTTAAATTTCTTCTAGACTCTCAAACCCTTGCGCTACTCAATCATCAATCACGACTCAAGTACATGTGCACATGTCCCTAGGCTTAGGCCAATACGACTAATCAATCAAAATCCCTTTTAGGACAATCATGTCGAACTATGTTTAGTTATAGTTATAATCATCAATCCATTTCTAGGGAGTCAAATTCAAATGTTACTTATCTAAATCACCCACTAAATACTCTGGCTCACATTCACTTTAAATAATCAATCAATAAATTATTTCAAATCAATTCAACATTCATAGTTCAATTCCTCAATTTCAAGTTCCACATGACTATTCAATTTAAAAACCAAATCAATGGTTTTTATAAGTTCCATGTCTTTCAAATCATCTTTTGTTTTATGAAAATTTTCTCAAGGATCAACATCAAATCATTTCTTCAAATTATATTTCAATTCTACCCATCATTTTTTTTCTCAAAAAATATCAAAAAAAATCAATGCCATTAAAATTTGGGTTTTTTCACAACTTCCATGCCTTTTTAAATAAAAATCCAATAAACAAAAATAAATATTTTTTAAATAAATTAAAAAATCTTTTCAAATCAATCAAGAAATTTAGGGGGTCAATTGTAGGGTAAATTATTATATAACCACCATCCTTTAGTCATGTGATCAAAACAACTCCTACAATAGGAAACACTAATGAAGAATGAAATTGAAGTAGATCAAGGGATCAAATCTAGATTCAAGATCCATAAAATAAAATATTAGATTCATCAACAACACGTTGATCTAATAGTCTCTAAGAATTATATAATGAAATAATGGGAGAAACTAAATGATAGGGGTACCACTTAACAGAAGGAGATCAAACGCAATCATAGGTGCATCATTCTACAAAGAGAAAAGTTTAAAAGAGTCGATTTAAACTCTTGAGAGCCTCCAAAGGCCAAGGAATCATATTACAGTTGAAGGAGGGTGTTTAGTAATCTTAAATAGGGGTTATATGATTTTAAAAAGAACGTTTTAGGGATTAAAAACCATGTTCATGGTTTTTTGGGTCGTTCCAGATGATTAGTACTGACAGTGTGTGAACCATACATATTTTACTGGGCTTATAGATGGGTTGCATATTTTAGCCACACTGTTATTTTAACCATATTCTAATCATGTAAACCCTCGCTATCTAGGGGTGTACGTTTTGGAGGGCGGATTCATAATTTGGACAAACTATGTTCCCCTTTACAATTTATCATCATAGGGTAGACTATTTGATGGACCAAACTGCATGATTTTCTCTAAAAGTGGGACAACCATGCATAGCCCCCAAAACCTCAAAAAAATTAAACATTACCCCAAACTCCCCATAATAATTTTAACTCAAATTATGATAAAAAAGGTGAAATGGTACCTAAAAGAAGGTGATGGGATGTTACAGTTATTTTAAATGAAAAATATTCCAAACAAATAGAATACCATATATGATATGGAAATAATATTTTATTTTTTAAACATTTATATTAAGAGAAAATAAATTTTATTTCCAAACATATAAGTGTTTGTCTATTTTAGAAAAATATTTTGAAAATAATAGTGTTTAAGTGCCTAGTGATAGTATATTTGGATTTAGATAAGTTCAAAATTAACAAATAAAGTATAACACCAATCTTATTTGAAATAATTTTTGACCTAATCTTAAAATAATTTAGGAGGGTGCTAAAAAATAATTTAAGTAGTTATATTATTTAAGTTAATCATTTTTATGGAATAAGGTTCCAAATATGATGATGATGAACTTAAAAAGACTTATAAGTAGACAACATAAGTTGACATTGTATTATTTAATGTTGTAAAGTTAAGAAGTTTAAATATGTTCAATAAGTTGAATAGTTAGCAATATGATTCCTAAATATCACCATTATTTAAGCTGGATTTATTTATATATGTTTCTCACTAAGTATTTAGTGAGAGTTTTTTAACATATGGTCATATAACTATGTTATATGGATTATATATGATATAATGTGTTAACAAAATCCAAAAAGTGTAGCAAACATAAGGATGATCTAGAAATTTAACATATATGATATGTTAAACTGGTGTTTATGTATATTTTTTGAAATATTATTAAAGAGTTTTAGTATATTAAAACATATAATATTAAATGAAAACTTCATTTTATCATTATTTCACATTAGTTACATAAATGTATATATAGATATACCTTTCATGAAGTGCAATGATAATTGAACTCTCATGTATGAATTTGAGTTTATCCATAACCAATTTCTGTCATTATATACTATAATTTGTGAATAAATATTAAGGTTATCATGAGTATGATTCTTTTATAGAGATACAAAATGTTATCATGAGGCACAAAACAATGATTATGATTCTTTGTGTGCGCTAGATACATTGAGTTTTATAAATATTTATTTGGTATACTAAGGGAGAATGGATCATATTTGAGTCCTCATTATTTGAGTTTGTTGAGATACCTAGCATGAGAACCGACATAATTTGATACCCTACCTATATAAGTATATATATTGACTTAGCTAATGCGGGGATGGTTCAGTATATCGTTAATCATGTTATTGGTTGAATCTTAACCAATAAGGTATTTTTCCTCTCATGTGATGAGCATTACATATGGGCCCTCAATTGAGATATACTGTGGGAGTATGAATCCACACCTAGATGTTATTTATATCTCTATAAAGATAAGGGACATGTGGTGTGCTTATCTGGATAGATGAATGACATGTGATGTATTCATTGATTAGTTAAGTCTGTACTCCTAGAATCAAGAACGGATGAATTGGATATATGGGATTGACATGTTCTATGTCCCATGGTCACTTGATATCTTAGAAAAAGAGAAAATATGAGAATTCATGTTTTCATATGATGCTGACTGGTGGATACATGTATAGAGATACATGTGTTTGAAGGATATCATTTCAGATCCCTTTATATCTTGAGTAGCATTGATGATTTTCTAGAAGATTCTCTTTTCCTACATATATGTATCTATATATTTGTATTTTTTTCAATGATAGAGAGGCTTTTGGGGTCAACTTTGTGGTTGAATGAATGGGTATTGAGTTTAACTCAGAGAGATACTCTAAAAGTGTTTTAGACTTATTCCAAAAGTGTCTAGGATGGGTTTTCACAAGGTATCACATATGATGTGATAAAAGGTGAAGTTAATGATAGCTTTACAAAAGTGTTATGGAAGATTTATGAAATGAGTTTTATAAATTCTTTCACAAGTTATTATATATGATACGTTGTAAGGTGAAATGAAATAAAGATTATTTGGATTTAGAGCAAGTGGGAGATTCAAGAATATATTTATATTGGATATACTTATGGGTTTTATTTCATCTAATATTCAAATTATGTTTTATATGCATTTGGTGTATTTTTTAATGTATGGTGGACACCCGAAACATTCTCCAAAAAGACTTTCATTTATTAATCTATTACAAGAGTTGTAATGTGAAGGTTGTAAATTCATATGATGCATGAATCAATCCTGGAATTTATACATGTGTTTTAAAACATGAGTAAATTCAATAGTTTAAGAAGCATTCTTTTGGTTTATTTATACTTCTTCCATTAAATGGTTGTAGGTGTGAGAATTCCATTATACTTGGTTGAGCCTCCCAGAACCAATTTCTCTCTTTATTCTTCTTCCAATTCATGTCAGGATGCTTGCACAACATGGGAGAAAGGAGAATTAAATATATACGGCATGTGATTCATTCAAATAGTAGATACACCACATAGGTGGGGTGATTTTTCCCCTTGGTGATCTTTATAAAACATAACAAATGGATTTTATTGATTTTGTAGCTGCTCTTCAGTGTACAATACACCTATTAATAGAAGATATTCATTTCAGTATCTTATACTCTATTTCTAATTATCTTTCATGAGAGATCCTTAGTCAAAGATTTTAATTTATTATACTTGATTTTATATTTTCTAATAGACACTAATAAAACAATTCATTCATTTACCACTACAACCCAAAGATACCTCAGCATAGAGGTTGAACCATGAGGGTTGTGACCTAATGGAGTACGGGTCATCAGCAGTTGGCCAAAATTCATCCAACGTTCAAGATACATTAATCCAAAAATTTCCCAAATGGATATTGATCTTGCATGTTGTCATGGTTCGATGCTACTGACTTGGACAGCTTACTAAATCTGAGATCATCCTCTTCTTCACTCACCAATGGGCGCTTTCCCATAAAAACTTTAGTTTCATGCTGAAATTTTATGAAATACCAGTTTTTTCTCTTTTCATTCCCCCACTTTTTTCCAAATATTTTCTCTTATCTATCATTCATCAATAAAGACAAATGGAGTCACAATAGTGCCTTGACTTCTCTATAAAAATCATCATTAACAAAATTTCTAATGGATTTTTTGTTCAATTAATCTTCTACAATTTCATCAACTCATCCTGTATCAAGCCACTGATAAAATGGTACTTCAACTGAATATTCTTTTTTTGGGCATGAAATACTAGGTTCTTTTCAAGATATATAACACTTTTCATATTAAAGTACAATACATTTTTCTCCCTATTTCAAATCAACTCATCCAATAATTTATTTGACCAAATCATCTCATTCTCAGCTTCTATTACAACAATTTATTCTACCACTATGGTGGATAATTTCACCACCTTCTATAATTGAGATATCCAGATAACTTCAATTCCTCCACATGTAAAATCATAACTTGTTGTACTGCTTCTTAAATCGACATCACCTCCCTGATTAATATCTAGGTACACCTGTAATGACTTTAATTTTCCCAAAAACATAGAGGTAATTCTTTTCTTCTATTCAGATACCTCAGTATCTTCTTCACAGCTTCTCAATATTGTTTTCCAGGGTTATCTTTGTACCCACTCATATATCACACTACATGTGCACTGTTAGGATGAGTAAAATCCATGGTATACATTGTGATTCAAATGGATGATGTATATGAAACTTTTTCCATGTACTCAACATCTTTTGTTGTCTTCAGTACTTTCTCATTTGATAATTTAAAATGGAATTCAAGGGGAATAGAAAATGAATTTGGTTCTAGAATACTGAATATACTCAAAACCATTCTAATGTATTCATCCTCTGGTAACATAAATGTTTTAATTGTATGTTCTCTTTATATCTCCATTCCCAAAATAATATTAGTTTTTCAAATATATTTCATCCTGAAATCCATATCCAGTTGTCCTTTCAACTCATCAATCCTTTACATACATGATCCTACAATGATCATGTCGTCCAAATATAGGATAAATATATTGTTTCAATCACAAAAGCAAAAAATGTAACAATATTTATCCATGTACCATCATTTTTATTCATTTTTACTCATGTATGCATCAAAATTTTTGTTCCACTATATGGGTGTCTTCTTTAACCCATGTAAGCTCTTCTGGAGTTTCCACATCAAAACATCCTTTACTAACTCATCATATCCATATGACTACTTCATATAAATATATTCCTTCAAATATATATAAAAGAAATGTATATTCACATCAAGTTTCTCAAAATAAAAGTTCTCTAATGCAACAATACTAAGGTGGAAAGATTCACTACAGGTGAGAAAATTTCAGTAAAGTCCACACATTCCTTTTATTGAAATCCTTTCATTACCAGTCTTGACTTGTACCTCCCCTTACCACCATGTTCTTATATTACATAGTACACTTATTTTTTATGTAATTATTTATTTTCTTTTGGAAAAAGGTATCAACTCAAATTTAATGTTTTTATTTAATGAAAAAATATCCTCTTTCATAGATAATTTCCACTCGTTTAACTCCTTCAATCACATTACCTCTTCAATACATTCTGGTTTTCAATCGTTAGTCAATAAAAGATAATTTAAGGGTGATGAATATATTTGTATAGACCATATCACCCTTCTTCATCTCCTCCACTCCACTTGAGTTGTAGGATCGATCGGTTTCTATTTCACATGATCAGGTACACCTTCAATCTACACTTTCTCATGGAACTTTAATTCCTTATTCTTGCCTTAGAAAATTCACAACGTCCCTCTGATACCAATTACATGTACTAGGACATGTAATATAAGTTGGTTGTCAATAGATTTTAAAAAATTATCACCAAAGATATGTAACTTCATCTTCTCTTGCGATAAAATCCGCGGTCGAGGTTCGAGGATCTCATATAAATTTAATAAGAAAAAATATATAACTAAAGGGTTACTACATTTGAATAATTTTATGCTCAATAAAAGCTCATATTAAATGACTATGGATTGATGGATCCAAATATAAACCCCTATAGATCATCCAAATTCACTACCTTTTTTTAAACAATCTAGGTTCTATCCCTTTATTATTGGGAAAATAAAGCCCCCATTTTTACGAAGTTGGGAGAGAACCCATTAGATGACCCACATGCTCATACGCATAAAAGATTCAAAATAAGGGTAACTAAAATTTCTAGTGTCCCTGATGCCGAATAAATGTTAACCCTATTCAAGTGAAGGATGAACCATGTTGCTCCACCAGTCATAAGCCACCCCCCTTCCAGAGTCATTACACTCATGGTACCCGCCATGAGGTTAGCTACTACATCATGTTGGATCGATGAACTGTGATAGGGAACCCATTCATACTATAATGGAGTGTATGGGTAATTCCAGTTTATAGGTTACACTACACCTATCTATATTTTTATTCACCAACCCAATATTTCTTGTGTGGTTCCCTGAAACACTGGCATCTTATTGGTCTACATCATCACCCTAGTACCGATACACAATAAATGCATGGAAGTGTGCTAATTCATCCCATAGAAGAAAAAAATTTCTAGATGGTAGGTTTCATCGCACTCATCCCTCTTTTAATCTCACCATTAAACCCAACCATGTCACCAGTTTTGCACTGCCCACAAAATGCATCGGGCTGAAACTGGTCTTTCCATGAACCTATTTTATATGAGATACTTGGCCCGAATACCCAAATAATATAGGAAAATCCCAATTATATTTTATTCCCCTTGATCTATGACCTAACCCTAGAAAAAAGATGATATCTTCTCTAACCATATCCCTTTCATCGTTGCTTTGGGTGATTGTGATTTATTGCTCTAATGGCTACATGAATCCCATTGTTGTTGAACAGATGACCAAGACCATTGTGCTAACCATTGCAGAGCCCTTGTAACTCTTCCTATATAAATATCGAGAGGATATATGTGATTGAGACTCCTGGCCTCCAGATCTGATTCACGTCAGAGGATATGAATAACCAAAACTAGGTGAAAAAGCCAGACTAGCATTACAAGTCCACCAAGATGTCAGAATAGTTGTTGTAGAGGGGTCACAAAGTCAACTGTATCAGATACTGGTGTTTGAGGAACTCGATTCCAAACATAAATAGAAAAAATGGGATAAACACTAAAGAAACCCTAAGAATAGGGAAATATAAATCTTGGTCTATTAATGGATATGATGGAAATTTAAAGGGGTTTCATCATTTTAGTGGGATCCCATTTAATATAAGTATTTATTAAATGGTTAATAATACATAATTATCATACATTAAAATCTTATATTGTATATAATATCATCCTTATTATCAAGCTAAAATTTGTAATTAACCCCTGTAAGGATAACATTAATATAATTTACTCCAAACACTGGTAACTTAAGACAATTTCTTAAGCTAGATTAGCTATTTAAGAGACGTTAAGGAAAATTCTATGTGTCGGAACAATTCATTCATTAGTAACTATGTGTTAAAATTATTCAACAAGTGAATATATATCCTTAAGGAAGAATGGATTGGTTTATTTAAGTATTTATATGAATTAGATGAAAAATGATCAAATGAATCTTAGTCTCCAATAATATACTCAATATGGTAGGGTAAATCAAAAAATTTAGTCTCATATACTCAATATGATTAGGTACATAAAATTATATTCAATGTGATTGAATATTCTAAATTACTTTGTGAGACTAAAGGTTTCCATAAAACATTATTGGTTATAGAAATTAATTCTATCATTATGAGAGATTTTTTATATAAACTATATGTTTTATAAAATCATATGAATATATAAAAGGTAGGAAAGAGGAAGTATTTTATTTTTGGATCATGAATGTTGATTTTATGTAATTAAGAAAAGGAGTTTCCTCATTGATAACTTTGATACTTCAATATTGGATAAACTCATCATAATATGTGAAGTTTACCTCATTTATATCTTTAGAAGAGAATGTAATCAATAATTGTTTAAACAAAATGAGATTGGGGTTTTTAATACACATGGTATATTATTATTTAAAACCTATAACATATATCAAGTAAATATTAAAAATGGATTTTTATTATTTGGGAATTTATCCTATTGTCATATATAGAAATGTTCTGACAGTATTACTAAATTAAACGAATTTTTACATGATTTTATCAAATTTATGGGAATATATATAAACTAGGAATATAATTTCTAGGTTCTAAATTTCACTTTATAGATAGTACAAATAGGTAAAATTTCAAACCGAACGAAGAAAAAATGGTTGAAAAGTTTGATCATGCTTCTTTAAGAATCCAATCATGTTCATTGAAACCTAGGGTTGTCAAGAAGGAATGGTAACAATTAATCTATATTTGATTATACAAGATAAATTTGAAGGAGTTTGGGAAACTCTATGGAATTTTCGTGCTAGGTATGAATGTTATATAAATTATTTATTTTATTTTTAAAGGTATCTAATAATGAATGAATATTTTATAAAGTGGTTTAAATATATAAGAGTTAAAAATTAATGGAAGAATTTATTGAGGTTTTAGTTTATATTAATGAGATATAGTAATTAGTTACTATATAAATAATTTGAATATAAAGGATTTTATCAATCTAAAATGAATTTATGTAAAATATGTGTATCTTTCTCTCATTTTACTTATATGAGGAGAGAAGTTGTTCGATTATAAAGAGTTGTTGTGAGAAAGTATGAGATGATTAATTTTATAAACATGGTTTATGATTTATAAATTTCTATAACATGTTTTGATAATAAGATATGAAGAAAAGTTTTTTATGTTGGATAAAAATTTTATTCAAGTATTTGATAAAATATGTGGGAATGTGTTCCCACCACCCATCAATTTTATATTTTAATAAATTTTTCTTGTTAAGAACCCACCTGAATACACTAATACACAGCTAATTGATATATCTATGACATAGCCCAAATGGCTTCCTTGATCCCTGCTAGATGGCATCTAGGACCTATCATCAAATATAATATCAAAGGTAATGCTTTTTCCACAAGAACAAATTTTAAGATAGAATAATGGAAGAACAAACAATAACTAGTTGGTATACTAAACACACCTCCAAGAGAAAAGTATCACAAGTAGATATATAATCATCCCAATTTTAAACACAAATTAAAGGAAAACATAAATTCCATCAAGAAATAGTATCCAAAACCCGATGAAACGTTTTATATAAAACATTTATATAAAATAGTTTCCATGAATTCAAAATTTCTATAAATAATGGAATGTATAATCAAGTCAAAAAAACCATGCACAATGGTCATATGATATGAGTTATGTTAGTTCAAGGATCTTAGGTCTTTTCACTACTCAATAATCAATCGAATCTCATGTATGTGTACACACATCCCTATGCTCATGCCAATTATACTAATCAATTGACATACCATCATGGATAATCATTCCAAACTATAGTTAATTAGATTTTTCATCATCAATCCATTGGTATAAAGTCAATTTCCTAGTGTTCTTTTCTTAATCACCCATTAGGTACTCAGGCTCACATGTGATTCAATCAATAAATTAATCAATCATGGGAAAATAATTCATTTCAAATCAATTCAACATTTACAGTTCAATTTCCCAATTCCAAGTTTAACATGCCTTTTCATTTTCAAAATAAAATCATAGGTTTTAATCAATTTTATTTCATTCAAATAATATTTCATTTTAAGAAAATTTTATCAAGGATCAATATCAAATAATTTCATTAAGTCTTCTTTCAATTAAAAACATAATTTTTTCTCAAAATCAACACGATAATTTCAATGCCATTAAAATTAGTGGGTTTTCAAAATTTCCATTCCTTTTAAAATCAAAACTTAAATCTTCTCAAATCAAGGTTTTATAAGTTAATTATAAAATAATTTCAAAAAAATCAAATAATTTTGGTAATGTCTTATAGAATCACCTACCTTTAATCACATGATCAAAACAACACCTGCAATGGGAAACACCAATGAAGAATGAAAGAAAATGAGATTAAGGGATAAAACATAGAATCAAGATCCATAAAATCAAAGATTAGTTACATCGATGACATGATTATCTATCACTCTCTAAGAAGTAGAGAACGATGGATTGGGAGAAACCAAATGATAGGAGATTATCTTATTGGAAGGATATCAAGCATAATAATTAGTGCATCAGTGTACATAGAGAAGTGGTTGGAGGATACAATTTCACCTCTTGAGAGCTTCCAAATACCAATGAATTTTATTAGGGTTGAATGGGGGTGTTTATTCATCTAAAACATAGGTTTTTAAATTTTAAAAATAATTTTTGTGGGATTACAACCCACATGCATGGTTTTCTTGGTCGGGCTGCACAGTTAGTAATAAATGTGCACCAACCCTACACTATTATTGGTGTTATGGATGTGGTATAGAATTTTCTCACATGGTTAGTTTAACCATGAATCAACCATGAAAACAACAAATATAAAATGTATCATGGTTTGGAGGGTGTTCCTTCATGGTTTAGACAAACCATGCACCCCCTTTTAGTGGCTCATCACATGGTGCATGTTTTTTTGGTCAAAACTAAATGGTTTTCCATAACAATATGGAAACCACTAATATCTTAAAAAATCTCCAAAAAACTTAAAACTTCACCCAAAACTCCCCATGAAATGTTATAATCAAATTATGATCAAAACAATGGTGAAAAAATACCTAAAAATGTAAAGGGATGTTACAACCTCACTAACATAAACACTTTTTGTCCCTAAAAACATGTTGAGAATATTCTATATCAAATAGATGCGGTCACTAATCTCTCATCAATTCCTCATTCTCCCAAGTATCATGAAAGTTAGATTCATTATTCCATAGCACATGGACCAAATATATAGACTTTCCATGAAAAAATTTTATCTCAGAATCAACAATCTTGACCGGATGCCCTGTCACAGTTTAATCAGTTACCACATCAATAATCTCGAAAGAACCAATGTATCTCAATGAAATATTTCCCTATTTACCTATCCATCGGTAACCCAACCAAGTGGAAACTATAAAAAATACTTAGTCACAAAATAAAAACTCCAAAGGTCTATATCGACAATTATCATAGGATTTATATCAGCTCTGTGTCCTTTCCATTCCCTGACACATCAAATGAATTTTCATTTTCATCTCCCAGACCAAACTTGTTCTAACCAAGGCTTCACCAATATCCGACCATAAAAGAGGAGATCTACAAGGAAGACTATAAAGGCCCTTAAAAGGATCCATTTGAATAAAAGATATAAATTATTATTTTAGGAAAACTCATCCAGTCCCAAATGAATATCCCAAGCTCCCCCAAATTTGAGATTGCAAGAACAAATCATGTATTCAAGAATATGTATAGCTCATTTTTCTATCTATCTATCTATGGATGATATTTCATACTCAATCTAACCTAAAATCCCATCACCCCTTGGAGTCCACTCCAAAAATGATAACTAAAATGGGGATCCCTATCAGAAACAAAATTAGATAGAAGACCATGAAATCTGATGATCTATTTCACATAGATACTTCTCATTTCCTAAACTTTAATTATTTCACAACACATATCTCATTATTCCCTCATGGGGTACATTGAAACCCAACTATAAAATCTATATAAATCTCATCCCACTTCCAAGTCATCACAAAAAGGGAATGATGAAAACCCAAAAGTTTATGGTGCCCATTTTTGACCTATTGGAAAGTATAACAATGAGAAACAAAGTCAGTGATGTCTTATTCCATACCTAGACACTAGAATCACCAACACCTATCATAGAACATCTTTGTGGCTTCAGGGTTCACCACCCATTAGGAATTATAGAAATATCCCATCATAGATTTTCTCATTGGTAAAGGTACAACGTACCAGTTTGAGAAACATAGTACAACCTCAGAGGATAAAAACCACTCACCAATGGTCTTCCCACCATAATGAGAGTCCCAAATTCTATAGAATTCATTAACAAGTTTCTACTCCTGAAGAATCATCTCAACAAGAGAGGTGGTTATATGAATGCTTTTCATAATAATCGTAGTCACATAATCCTTGACTCCCAAATGAAACTAAGAAAAGAGATCCATCACATCACACTATTTTGATGATTCTTTTATACCTTGGGTAATACCCTGGGTTTTTAAAAAACATTATGTTCAAGATATGCAACACCAAACTTAAATGAACAACGAATTATTATTATTTAAATGTGAATAATTTAACCAAGTTATTAATATGTGGGTATAAATTGCAATAAAAAATTTATTAAATAAATATAAATGTCCAACTCAATATTAATTTATTAGTATGTTCTTATAAAATAATTATATAGTTTTTAGTAATTTCATTTTATTCTTTAATAAATAGGTTTTCTTCAAAAATGAGATTTTTTTTCTTTTTATGAGTGAATATTAAAATTTCAAGAAGTTATAAGATTTTTTTTGAAAAAATGAATTTCATTTTTGAATTCGTCATGTCAAAATTATCTTAAAATTATTTTTTGAGAATTTTTGGAAAATATTGATTATACAAAGAATTTAGAAAAATACTAATTTTTATTCAAAAATAAATTGTATTTTAAAGTATTTAGAAGGTAAAATTATATTTTGGATTAATTTTAAATTTTAATTGATTCATTTTTATATAAAATAATTAAATAATTATTTTCTTAGATTTATTTTATACTTTAATTTAGTATAAAAACATTTTATATTTTAAAGGGCATTTTTCTGAAAGACTGTTTTTAGTTCTGTTTTATTGGTTTAATTTTAAATTAAATTCTAAAACTTATGTTTTTTGAATTTTTGAAAATATATTTTTTTAATTGGAATTAGTGGGTTCAAATTTATTAAAAATATCCCTTTTATTTTTGTAAAATATGAATATTAACCTTACTAATGTTTATTACCATGGTAAAGGGTAAATTAGGTTATATAGCTTAACGATAAAGTGATAAGAACCATAAAATGACCCAAAAACATGCATAAATCTAATTTTATGAGTATATCTCAATAATAATAATACATTGTAAAAATAATATTCTTTTAGGCCTATTTGGATGAGAATATGACCTTTATTGTATTTTATTTAAAGAAATGTCATACATGTCACACTCTTTATTTTTATTAGTATAATATTTTTAATATGGTATTATTCAGAGGATAAGTTTTACTATAAGTATTATTTTTAAATATAAAATATGTATCTTCATCATAGAAATTTATTTTTTATTTTTATTAAAGAAATAATTACCTAAAATTATTTCACAATGTTGATGCGGTAATTATTCAATTAATTGAAATATCAAATACATAATACTAAAAACATTAAAATAAATAAAATGATAGATAATTAACATGATCCATGAATTTTTTAGAAGAATATTACATGTTATGGATTCATTAAAACATTTTTTCCTAATTATAAATGTCGTATTGATATAATTAAATTCAATGTAATGAATAGTTATAAAAATTAAATTTTTTGATATTTTATAATAAATAATATATAATTAAATGATATAAAATTCATAAATATATTAAATTCATCCAATTAATTATTATAATGTTTAAAATATAAATAATGGTCTAATTGTGGGTAATTTGGTATTTTATAGGTACTATATTAACCCTCAAAAAATAAAAAATCATGTTGTCACGATAAAAGTTAAAGAAGTTAAATAAGATTTAAAACCAAAATATAAGGGTAGAGAAATAGTCAAAACACTTATATTTTTTATTTTATGAGGTTTTTTCAACCCATAATCATATTAAAATTAAAATAACTCAATTTGGATCTATTTGGAATTGAAAATTAATTTATGCTAATTTAATATTTTGAGGAATTCCAAGAGTGTCCCTCCCCTCTCTTGTGTAAGGGAACATCTTCTTCTCATTTATTCATACTTAAACCCCATTTAGGTTTATAATATACCTAAAAAAATACCTTCATATAATTCCTATACATATTCAATATTCCTTATTTTATGCATAAACTAGTCTTATAGGTCTTAAGGCGTTAAGCACATGAGGTTTTCCAAAGAAGATGTATAGTTTGTATCTGCATGTTTTAGCTTTGTTTCTAATTCCACATACCTCAACCCATATTAAAACATGATAAAGTAATAAATCCATTATTTTATATGTACTTATATGTTATTATTTTATTTTAATGATCTATATCGGTCTCATTTTTCATCAAATTAGAAAAGAATTCATTATTCGTGTGTATGGTAGACTATCGCCTCACGGACCGATGTAATATGTTTTACATCAATGTCTCTCAAGATTGATTATAATGATGGAATTAATTTTTATATATTATATTTTTAAAATATATATCATTCTTAAATGATAATATATCATTTATTTTTCTATTTCCATGTATAGAAAAATGATAACATCATTCATGTGTATGTGTGGACTACCACCTCCATGAAGCGATGTGATTCATTTGTCATCATCACATAACACGGATGATATATATAATTATATTTAAAGGATTAATATTACATTTAATATACTAAATAATACTTACCATCTTTCTATAATGATCATTGAAAAATAGAAATGTTACCCATGCGTACATATGACTTACTATCTCCATGATTGCAACAAAGTTCATTTTTTCGAACCATGATTAATGGTTGGAATTAAAAGTATAATTTATTTATAAATATGATAATTAATTCATTAATATTATTCTATAGATGATTAAATAATTACCTCTTTGACTATATTCAACTGACCGAACTCATTTTGGACTTTAATACAGAATATCGTCAAAACATCCAACGTGAATGTAAATAATTAAGTAACTGTATATAACATGCTAATAAGTGAAATAAATGGAATAATGAAGTTGAGAAAGTTTTCTAATAAATTATAAAATTAAAAAAAATCCAGAATCTAAAGGACATATGTGACAAATCAAACTCGAGGTAAGGGACTTTGTCTCAATCTTCTTACGTTGAGGAATATTTTGATGTTATGCATTTATCTTCTTTTATAAGGTGTATATGCAGATACTTTTAAATTTTTTATCATGAATTTTTATATTATCATGATATTTAATTCTTTTTTATTTTTATTCATTTATGGTTCTTACGATTCAAAAATTTCCAATGTGGTAAGGGACTTTCTTTTAAAAAATCATCTTTTTAAGTTTCCCTTAAAACTCTATTTTTATTCCATGTCCATATGATTATTTTTCTAAAAGTGATTTAAATATGTTTTTTATTATTATTATATGATTTTTAATTTTCATTTTTAACCATGTTTGGCATTACAAATGAGGTACTTTGTGACTTTTCCAACAAAAATATGAAAGAGTGTTTTTTTAATTTCTACGACATGAGAAAATTTTCCTGCCTTCATGACAAATATTTTCTTTGAAGTTTAAATTGCATGTTTACAAAGTTATTTTAAAATAATATTATTCCCATTGTATTTTTTATGGTTGGGTTTGAAGCCTCATTTTTATTTTTAAATCCAAGCAATGACCTCTTTTAACTGGGTAGAGGGAGACCCATTACATAGCCCGAAGGCCCAGTGGGCATGTAGCCCATTACATAGACCGTAGGCCCAAATTTTTGGACAGAGGCCCATTCTGTGAATAATAACCCGACTTCTATAGTACCTGCCACTGCTACAGTGCCCTACCACCACTATAGTACCCGCCGATGAATAGTACCACCACTACTATAGTAGCGCTACAGTGCTGTTACAATACCCTGCGCCCAATGGGGTTTGAACCCCAATTTTTCATGTAGGATTATGGGGTGCTTACCACTAAGACAAACCCCAACTAATTTCTCATTATATGTGTGTTGTTTTCTTTTTAAACAAGTTGTTTTCCTTAAGGAATGTTTTTATGATGCGTGATTTCATGATTTATGATTATGTTGTGGTTTTTGGGCATTGTTATAATGACGGGAGGTTCATTTACAAACCACGGATAGATGGTTACATTATTAACCAATGGTAGGTGGTTCCTTGATAAACCAAGGAAAAATTGTCATTTTATAACCTCCAATGCATTGGGTATGGAATTCATCTATAGAGTTATTACATATATGAGACAGATTTAATCGATTAGGTTTCTCCTAAAAGATAATGGGAATATATTGTGATGGTTATTCCAACATTAACCAAGATGATTAATATATCATTAGGTGATATTTTTAATCTGAGTTAATTATTTTAATTTAACTATTAAGGTATTCCATGAGTATTTGTGGTAGTTACTCTAATGATGACCAAATTTTTAAACATGTTTTATCTATGTTTTTATGGGTTTTAAAAGTTTTCTTTCAATAAAAAGTGTGTGTTTTTTATTTAAAATTGTTTTATTAACCATAATATTTAATATTTTAATAACCATAATAGTATATTCCCAATATATATTAAGAGAAACCTAATCGTTTAACTTCATCTCAAATAAGGGAAAACTATATGGTCGACCTGGGTACACAATGTATTGGAGGTTATAATGTAACCACCCATCCTTGGTTTATAAAAGATTCACCCATCATTGGTGAATCATGTAACCAATTGTCCTTATTTTATAAAAAAACCACCCATCATCATAACAATTACCATGAACTATAACATAAACATAAATCATGAAATATTTCATCATAAAAACATTACTTGATGAAAATCACTTATTTAGAAAGAAAATTTCCCGCATGCAATGGGAAACATTTTCATTGAAAATAATCATGTAAACTTATAAAAAAGGTCAAATAAAAGATTATTCATGAATTTAGGAAATTATTCTCATGTTGTATAAGTTAAAAAACATTTCTTCCAAATTTTTTCAGAAAAGTCACAAAGTACCTCATCTTGAATATGAAAAAAATATTCCTTTTAAAATATTTTTTTTAAATATTAAAAAAACAATAAAAATTAATTTTTAAAATCATTAGAGAATAATAAAAACCTTATTTAAATATTATTTATAAAAAAATAATTTGGATATGGAAGAAAAATATATTTTTAAGGGAAAGTTTAAAAGTTGATTTTTTTTTTAAAAAAAAATCACTTACCACTTCGGAAACATTTGACTCATATGCCCCATGAATATATAATTTTAAGAAAAACGTAAAATATTATTATAATAGATAAAGTCATTATATAACTTGTCAAATGGTATTTATATACACATTCAAAAATAATATAGTTCCATAACATCAAAATATGTCTCAACGAAAGGATATTCTAATGAAGTCCCTTACCTCAAATCTGATTCTTCATGTATGTCCTTTATCGTCCTGAATAATAAACTTTTACTAATTTTTGAACATTCTTAAGAACCTTTTTCAAGTTCATTATAACGTTTATAACAATTATTACCATGTTATATACTGTTACTTAATCATGTAACTATATGCTATACTTTTTTTATATTTAGTACTCAAGTCCAAAGTCATAAAGATTAGCCATGAAAATAAATCATGTTTTTTAAAGATTTATATTGTAAAAATGGATATTGAGTCAAAGATTCCAATTTTTATTATATGGTTTTGTTATGCATGATTTATTACCTAATTATCTAAAACTATAAACCTAAAAAGAACATCAAATTTATAATAACGAATTCTTGACCTAAAACTCAAGATTATGTAATATTTAAGGTTGGGTTGTTAGAGATGGTATCAGGAGTGGGTTTATAAAACTCTTAATATTATGATGTTTTCTTATGAGGTTTTCATAAGAGTTATTTTTATCATAATGGGTTGACAAATTTAAGTTTCATCATAAGATCAATGTCTTAGAAACCCCTTTCTAGGATTTAATTTATGAAATTTCAAGGTGATTAATGATATTTTTTGAGATGTTTTATTATGTTTGAAGTATATTCAACCCTTAATTTTATCATGTGAAAAATTTATTTTAGTAATAATGATATTTTAATTATGTACATATTAGTTTAAAGTTGTATATAATCTTTAAGGTTTATATGATCTTTGATTGTGAGGTAACTGTGGGTTATTATATTTTTGGGATGCAAAATGAAAGGTATGAGATAACCTTTGAGGTTTAAAAATTTCTTTAATTTTTAATATATTAAGGTTATATTTGAGTATTTTATCACATTTATATAAACTTTATAATTATTATATTAATATAGTTTTAGAAAAATGGAAACCCATTGGTTGGGAAACAACCAATCGCGTCTGGAAAGGCCACACGATTTCAACTCACAACCGAAGGGAAACAAGGGTGAATAGATTACCACCATCTTGTGTGATGTAATAATAAGTATAAAATTGTTTTAATTTTTTTAAAGGATCTTATGGAAAAAATTAGGTTCATTTTGGGAATATTTTTTTATCATATATATAAACACTATAATTGGAAAATGATTTTGTAATTAAGTGATTAATGTTATTTTCGAAGAAGATCACTATATTTTTTTGGGAACATTATAAGATTGAGGTAAATAGAATATTATGGGATTTTATTTGAGAAATAAATGTTGAATTATTTTTTGGAATTTTATATTCTTCTATTATGGATTTGTGGTGATTCAGGTTATTTATGGAAATGGTTAACATATATTGGAGATTATGTGATTTGAGAAATTACATTTTTTGTTTCAAACATTAAGACTGATTGATATTAGTTTGGGATAAAAATAATAAATTTATATTTTTTTGGGTTTTAATCTTAGTCTAGAATATTTTTGAGTAATTTTAAGTATAGTTATTTATTGAAATATGTAAGTTGATCCTTCGGTATTACTATTGAATTTTGGAAATTAAAGTAGTTTATCTTTATTTGAAATTTTATTAATTTTTGGGATTATCTTATTCTATCCTAACCATTTTGGATTTGATTAATTATTAAATAAAAGAATAATATATAGTTATTTTTTGTGGATTTTGTGATCCATAAAAGTTGATTACGAAGTTTTAGGCAGGAAAAAATCATCTTGAATACTCGTCATTTAGAAAAAAAATATTATTCTGCAGTGGAAATTTATTAAAGGATAAAATTAAAATTTTCAAGTATGTATAATTCCTCATGTTATTATTATATATATTAAAATAATTCATCAATTTTATGAAAATTAATTTGAAACAAAAACATTTTTTGTTTACTATTATTACTGAAAAATCTATGGCCTTTTAACCCATCACAGATTTATAATTTGTTTGATGTTAAGTTTTTTATGATTTTATTCTATATCACTGTTTCCTCTGGAATTGGGGATAATCTAATTGATTTAGGATTCAAAAATTCCAAGCAGTTTCTAACGGGTTTGTTCGTAGAACCGGAAACATCCAATGATTCCATATCCATTTGAACCTACTTTCCAAAGGTAGGCGCTCATTAGTTATGGAATGATAAGGCTTAGGAATTTGCATTGGTCGAAAGGATGGGAGGTCGGACTCATCACACCTTTTTGAGGGGAATTATTCTCTAGTCTGGGACTCTCTTTATTGATTTAAGTTAAGTTCGTGAATCCTTATTACATTACCAAGTATAAAATGAGTTTTCCTTTAGATCTGACAATCAATGATTGATATGTAGGAAATATATAGAATATTTTATATGTATTCGAGGTTCTTCATCAATAGAAAATCATCTATATTTGTTTAGAGATTCTTAGTTAATGGTATCCTTCAATACATAAAAATATTTTGGTCATTATGATGACCATACTGGTTTTAAAGCCACTCAGTGGGGCACTTGAAGTTTATTGTCATTCGTAAGGACAATGATTATTTCAGAGTTGCGATCGTACCCACAGATGGGCTACCTATGTATCCTTTGTTTTGGAAAAGGAATCAGAACCAATGTAGTTCGGGTAAGGGAGTATGATGTTTATACATGATTGATGGCTCAAAGAAAAATGCCATGATTACTTTTACACTCTAAGCTCACGTGAGTCATGCTCAGTGTGAGAAACAAGAGGTATTAGTGAAACTAGAAAATTGTGCCATGGAATAATGTGGGGATTATGTATGTATAACTACCCAAATAGATGAGGATTAAGATTTACTTCAGGGAAGAAATCCATGAACGGGGTCCATAAAGGTATATGTGCTTCATGGAGATTTGGATACTCTAATCTTGGGGCATAGTCCACAGAAGATGCCCAAGTTAGGAGGGGACTTATGATTGGATTTTACTCTTGAGAAGTAAGCCCAGATCAAAAAGAATTATGACCGGTCAAGAGAAATTAAGACTGGGGCTTACTCCTGAAAAGGAGGCCCAAGTTAAAAGGGATTTGAAAACTGGGGCTTAACTCCTAAGGAGGAGGCCCGAGATAAATGTATTTTAGAATATGGGGCTTACTCCTAAGGAGGATGCCCATATTTGAGACTGGGGTTACTCCTGAAAAATAGGCCCAAGTTTAGAGAATTATGGTTGGGGCTTACTCCTGAGTAGGATGCTCATATTTGGAAACATTAATACCGAGGCTTACTCCTAAGGAGGATTCCCAGATTAGGGGACTTGGGGCTTACTACTGAAAAGGATTCCCAAATTAATGAGGACACAAGGCTAACTCATAAGGAGGATTCTCATATTAATGAGAATTTGGACTGGGTCTTACTCATGAAAAGAAGTCCCAGGTTAAGGATTCTCTCATCTTAAAGGATGAGGTTGAATGAATGAACTCTCTAACTTTAGTGACATAAATATGTGTAAATCACTAGGTTTTGAGAGATGTTCCATGTAATTCCTTTCAGATAAGGATTTCAATCAAGAAAATGTTCCATAAATGGATTTAAAGAGTGTCTTGAAGACTGAATCTTGAATAAGAGAGGTGTAATGGCATAAGAGGGGTGAAATGGGAAAGAAGGGAACCCAAAAGTAGAAGGGCGCGCAAGTCCCGAGGGGTCGCGCAGGTACTGTGTGGGTGCACAAGTCCTGGTCACGCAGGTATACCAGCGTGGCACATGGGTACTTGTGCGATCCATGACCAATAGAGTGATACTTGAGCGATTCCTGACCAAAGCCTTTAGAATCATCCTGAGGTACTTCCAGAAGAGTGGCATGCAAGTTTCAATGAGTAGGTAAGGAGGCGCGCAAGTGTGTCCATTTCCCTTAAGGGTAAAAACACTTAGGTGTGCAAGTGTTAGTTAATTCTAACACTTAGGCCTTATTATTCTTGTTTATACCTTCCATTCTAGGTAAAGAATTACCTTAGAAGTGTTCGGAATACTTAAAGAAGAGACTTGGGAATTCAGAGCACTGTATCTAAATTCTGGAAACATTCCTCCCCAAAATGGGGGGCCCACCAGGGGTATTTATAGGATAGAGAAGACCTCGGGCGGTTTTCAAAGTGGGTGTGCAAGTCACTTGCGCGACCATTAAGCGGCGCGCAAGTGTACTTGCGCTGAAGTAAGGGAACTTGCGTGACCCAATGTCCTTTGTCTCCTTTTTCATTCCTTTATTGATTTTTTATGTTTTCTTCAAAGGATGAATCAATTTGTGCTAATTCATTTCCTTTTCCATTCCATTAAACAATGTGACAAAAAGGAGCGTAAAAAAAAGTCCCCCCACAGAGTTGGATCCGAAATAAATAAGGACGTGACTCTGAGGAAAAGAAGAAAACAAAAGGGAAAGAGGCGCACAGGTGTTCACCGCACAATTTTCATCGCGTAGGTGTGTGTCACGCAGGGTGGGAGCGCACTGGATGTAGGCGCGTAGGTGGCCGACCTAGCCTATATATATGCGCTCAGTTGTCGCGCATTGCACAAAACTTTGGATTTTTGAGCTCTCGCCGAGCAGGTCCCCTTCTCCGCGCAAGTTGCTCATTTTTTCCGCTTTTCTTCATTTTCGTGCTACTGTCAAGGTATCTGGACTTGCGTGTTGATACTTGCATGCCAAATACTTGTGCGGAACATTATACTTGGACAATATATTATACTTGTGGGCCTTAATGCCTTTGCAGTTTTTTTAGAATTATTTCACAAATTTTATAAAAAATAAATTTTTTTTAAGATTTAATTATTCAACTTTTGTGTAGATTCAATGTCTCCAAGAAGAATTGGAAGGACTGATGAATTGGCAAGAAAACGTCTTGATGATATGATGGATATCATTTTCCACAATTATTATATCGTCTATGATAGCACTCTTATGGATTTGGATAAGTATTTGAAGAAATATCACTTTGATTTCCCTCAAAGAACTTATCTGCCTTTGTACGGTTATGGTCATCTACGAGAAGTCACTGTTCCAGAAGCAAAGAACTATCTCTCTTTTTCGTGGTTTTAGAATTACACCAACTTTTCTTTAGCAAATATCTCTTGTGGAGGAGGATTTATAAATGCTGGAACAGTGGAGATGGCCCACACGATGCATCATAGCCCTTGTACGCCAGATCTGAAACCTCATAAGCCTGAGCTGCAACCACATTGTCATCTTTCAATCTTCCGAAATGCTCAGAGGGATCAATCCAAAGGCTGGAAGAAAAGTTGGGACTTCCCTCCTGGGGTAGGTGTGAAGCCAACTTGGATTTGGGCATACTGGGTGTGACAAACCTGTGAAGAGTTTTTTGAGGATCTGAAAGGAGTGGCGATGTACGAAGCTATCTGGGTTGGGAAAACTTATGTTTACATACATGATAACTTCGTGCCAGAGATACTCATCCACTAGAGCCCAAAAACCAATTCTTTCAATTTGACTCATGGAGAAGTAGGCATCAGTCTATGGGATGTCCATAGGATCTCAGGGGATCCAATTTTGGGCGACATGTATGATGAATTCATTCCTCCCAAGGTGACTTGGAATGATTCAGAGAAGACTCCTGCTTTGGCTCGGGAATTATTTAAAATCTTACACTGGCTCAAGAGTTCAGAGACCTCCTTAACTCATTCTAGAAAGGATATTCATCCTGAGGAGTGGATGAATATATTTCTTATTGATAAGAAAGAGAATGAGCCAAAGTAGAAGGTGTCGAAGGAGAAAGGATCCCGAAAAAAGAAATCCAAGGATAAGGGGCCCACCCGTCCTACCACCTGCCCAAAACCTGAGAAGAGGGGTGCTCCTGGCACATTTTGGCCAACTCTAGAAGCATGAGAGTTTGAGAAATGGGGATATAAGGTCAATCAAAGGATCCCGAAGAAGACTCATCTGGAGGGCTTCTTGTCTTTGTGGCTCAGCATTTATCTCTTGCCAGTCAGGGATTCGAAGGGAGGCGTTAGGCCAGGGACCTTTATTATTGTGAAAAAGTTGGCTGAGGGAAAAATGGTTGGGTTGGCTACCCCCATTTTAGAAAAGATTCACAGGAGTTTACTTCATATCTTCATGGGTAAATCTCCTTTGAGAATAGTGGGACCATTCCGAGATTTATGGGGATGGATTTCCACTCACTTTAGGACTTATAATGTACATAATGGAGTACAAATTCCTGGATGTTCTTTCAGGCCATCATTGCAATCATTCTCTGGAGTTTCTCCATTAGATCTTAATGCCTATGACATGAAAGTGAGATTGAGCATGTTTAAGAAATTCAAATTATTTCCCTATGGAAATCCGCCAACAAGGCAGTTTGTTGATGATGGAACAGCCCACTTGGATTTGAGGGCATACATTCTAGCTTGGAGAGATGGTGTGCTAGTTTCTAGGATTGACAGAGAAATTATATGCGAGGCCTATGCTCCATATAGATTTTCATGTCAATTAATGTGTCTGAAATAGATTGATGTATCTCCCCCAATACATGTCATGTTAGAGCAACATTCAATGGTTTCTCGGCAGTTGTGGCTGTTGACGTTAAGGGAGAAGACTATGGTGGTATTTGATCTACCAGTTGAAAAAGTGGCACATAACTTGACTACATGGTATGCCGAGTACTGGATAGCATCATACCCTAACGGGGTGCTGAATCACCCAATTTATCAGGTGGGGAAAAGGAAGAGGACTGTAGAGAAAGAAACCCCTCTTCATTAAGGTGATGCTTCCCAACCTGAAGCTAATTCGCCAGATTCCTCTTCTAGGACTGATTCACCGAATTCCCATGATGGGGATGATGAGGAACAACAAGTGGAAAAGCAGCCTCATGATTGATATAATCCTCCAGTTAGAATCAAAATACCTACTCCATCAACTCCTGTTGAGTTACTTCATTGTGGTAATTTAATCACCATCACTTTATAAAGCAGTAAGTCTTATTTTCTTATTCTCTATTAATAGGTGCAGTAGCTGTGAAGAAATTAAAGTTGAAGATTGTAGGACCTTCTTCACAGCCTTCTGGTACACGCACTAAATATCTATGACCAGGGGAAATCCATACATGGCAGAGTCTATATTGTGGTACTGAGAGTTCCTGGATGGATTTGTGTGAGGATCTACAACTCCCTGGAATAGGGAATCTTTTGGCTTCTATAGATATCCAATACTAGGATAACCCCAATGAAGTTCGGGCTTACATCAGAGAGTTGGAAATGCTCATATATTCCACTGATGATTCCATTTCTGTCTCCAAGCGGGTGAAGGAATTGATAGATCATGGCACCGCTGAGGGGACTGATGAGGAGTGGCACGATTATGTGGCCCCTGAAGATGTATGTTTTTTATTTCCTTATTTTCGTTTCAACTTTATTTCATTCAACGATTTTTTAATTAAGTAAAATATTTTATTCATCCTATAGCTTGCAAAGATAGGAACTAATGAAGTTCCTTCACCACAGTATAGGCCTAGTGGTACTGCCATCGGGGCTGCTGCTGAATCTCCTCGCGAGTCGGGCGAGTTATCTTCGAGTCAGCAGGCCATGAATGAAGAGTTGGACATGGCCCTCCATTTTCCAATTCAAGTGCCAATAAGGGAGAATGATGACACTCCCAAAAGGCCAACGAAGCAAAGGCATCAAAGGAAGAATTCCACAACTAAATGCTTTATTAGCAGTTGTAAGTCCTTCATATAATCATGAATCTATACCCATGAAATGGTTTCTCATATTTATGGAGATTGCAGGGGCTTATTCAATTTCCCCTCTGAGGGAAAGGACTGCTCCTCCATTGAGGACCATGGAGGGTGTTGGGGAACAAATGAAAATTCAGGCTGACTTGCCTGCTCCTGGAGAAGAGCCAGCATCTATTCCCAGTGTCCCTCCTACTACTCTTGAAATAAGGGAAGAACCTACTTTTGGTAAGTTAAAAATGATTCATAAAATGTTGAATGAAAATTGACTGACTTCCATTCTATGATACTTTAGGTCCAACCCCTGCATTAGAGCTTTTGGTGGCCATTCCAACTAATGTCACAATTTTATCTGAAGATGATGCCCAGGGTTAGGGACCGCAGGATGAAGGTCACCAAGAAGACACATCAAATGCTCCCACTGGTGAGACTAACCAGGATTCTAAGATGAAATTAGATGAAATGATGGAACTTGGTGAATCTTTCGACGATTTTATAAATCATGTTAAATTACCAGGTAATCTAGAAGATTATGGACGTGAGTGTTATCCTTCATCCTATTAAGAATAACTTCTTATTACATGTATAATCATGATTGGTTAAAATGTGAAGTTTTGTCCAAGCAAGCTGCTAAACTACCCATGCCTGAAGGGGGTACAGAAAACCCTACCATTGCAGAGACATTAGGACAAATAGAGCTGAACCCAGCAGAGCTTCCTCAAACTCATCATGAAAATCCTGTCGAAGCTAGGAAATATGGGGAGGAGCCTTCTCAAGTTGCTGATCTACCGTTGGGTAAGGAATAACAATATTTGTGATTGTACTTAATTTTCAATACAACCGATTATTTTTTATCCTTTGAAACTAACCAAAGCTTTCAATTAATTATACAGGGCCATCAATTGCAGTGGCTAGATTTGGAGATGAGGCCTCAGTCTCCGCCCCAATGGGAATTGAAAGAGAAGAAGCTCATGTCATGGGGGAAGGAGCCGAACAGGGCACTTCCCTAAGTGCATTAATCCCAGATTATACTCCCCCCTGTGATAATGATGTCGAATTAGACCCAGAGTTACTTAAGGCGCTCAACTTTTCAAGATGCAAGGCACGGAACAACATATGGAAAATCATATCTGAGGTTCCTTTAGAAGAGATATCATCAAAGATCCCTCGATTATCATCCCTGATTATCATGCTAGGACTTGGCGGTTTTGGATATGAAAAGATCCATGCCGTGGTGAAACAGGTCATTTTCAGGAGGGAGGAGGAGCAAAAGTGTCGTGAAGATCTGAACATGGTGAAACTGTCAGCCAATATTGGTGAATTTGAGGCTACGGTATCCCGAGCTGAGGCTGACTATGCTGCCAAGATGAAGGAGCTGAAGCATAAGATCAATGATAAAGTCGTCCAGCTGATGTACCTTCAGCAACAGTTGGACGTTGTTACTGGGGAACTTGACCAACTCAATAATTCACTGGAGGGAGCTCAAATGAATGGGATGAAGGCCATCATGGATGCCAATAAAGCACTTCATTAGGCCGAAAAGAGTGAAGTTGGTCGGGTGCATGAGCTTTAAGTAGCTGCTGATGAAGCTCGGGATGTTGTTCATCAAGTGAAGACTTATGTTGATAACCTCTTGTAATTTCATAGAAAAGAGAAGAGACTCCAGTCTATGGATGTCCTTCTAATTCTTGTGCATCAAATGGAAAGAATTCTTTAATCTTCAATCACATGTTCACGTATTTCCCTGCTACCTACTTTAAATTTTACCTAAGCCAATGGTCCAAGTAAGCATAGTTTGACTTTTACTAGGATTATTATAAATAACCCTACAAACTTTAATTTCTCAATATTACCTAAATCATACAAAATTTATTTTTATTGAGATAAAACTTGACTTTTATTCAGAGTTACCTTGTCTTTTGTGGGTAGTTTAAAGTCATGCACGTTGAACATAAAGAGGCTAATGTTTAAGGTCGTCATAGCTTTGACCGAAATGGATTAAAATTGACTCAGTTCCTTGAAAATTTATCTGAAAATATTTTACCACACTCACATATTAAGGAAAACTTGTAAACTATGACTTAAGAAATTCTAAATCTGAGCAATGATATGAAAAAGGTCTAAAAGGCATTAGAATAAGTAGTTTCCAAGAATGAAGTTACTATTATTTAACAAACCTGTTTGGGGGTTGAATTATGCAGGGCCACCTAAGCGCAGTGGCTGCATAGTCAAATAAATATCATCTTTTGGCTTACAGTTCCGTTATGTAGACTACTTATGCACGGTCACCTAAGGGCACGTGCTGCATATTCAGGAAAAAGAACTCCCAGAAATTTACTTTTCTACTCCTAAAAATCCAGTGAAAGTTTATGGAGATTCAAATTTTCTAAATCATAGAGTTTTCTGTATGGAGAGAGGTACTTGAATATGGAAAATATATTTTCAAAAAGGATTGTCTAAGAATTGGATAAATGTTACTCCTACGAAGGTCTGACCCAAGCGTAGGGAAGGAAAATATAAACCATATACATGAATACTTTCAGATCATGAAAAATAACATGAAATAAATATATTAAGGATAGCTATTTTTTACGGATCCTTACATATTTTTGATAAGACCCATAAGGACAAAAGAGGCTTTCTTCCCAAGAATTAAGTTACCAGTATCTGACAAACCCATTAGGGTGTTGAATTATGCGGAGCCTCCCATGTGCATTGGCTGCATAGTCAAATAATAGTATCTTTTGGTTGACAAGTCTGTTATGGAGACTGTTTATACAAGGCCACCTAAGGGAACATGTTGTATAATCAGGCAAAAGAACTCTCAGAAATTTGACATTTTTGTGACTAGAAGACAAGAAAATGGTTATGAAGATCTGGAAGTATTCAAGATTAGGATTATGAAAAATAAATATGGGTATTTTCCAATTTATGAAGAGATACACGGATCAATGATAACCATAATCATGTTGTGGCTGGATCCTGAATTGAAATATTGGACTTCACTACAAATCCCACAAGGATGGGAATCAAGCCATACATAGTTCTTGAAATGCAGTTTATGGTCATGTGGGATGAGAGTATGGGAGATCTTAGTATAGGGTCATAGATCTTGGACCATTATAAGAAATACACAGTGTGTGTTTTCATAGGGACTTTTTAGCCAATGGACTGAAAGTGGAATTTGGGTTTAGGCCCAAAAGACTTGGGGTAGGATTCGAGGGACACTCGAACGTTCCTACGTATCCCATAAGGACGGGAATAAATCCCACGTAGTTCTAAAAATACCCTCTATATAGATTTGGTTCGTACATGTGAAGGGTGAAAAGGGACTTTAGTGCAATGATGGTTTAACCCAAGATAAAAGGTTCTGGCATTACCATGTATACATGTAGTGTTTGGAATGAAACATGATGGAAAATAAATGTAAATAATGATTCCCTCTCAGGTGAGGGTATCAAAGAATATTGTAGTTTATTGTCATACAGGACAAAAAGTGTTGTACAGTTTAATGTCATATAGCAAGGACGAAAGTGAACGAATGTAAAGATATTGATTCTGGGGGCAGTTTTATGAATCAACATCGTATGAGATGGAGGTGAACTGATGTGAAGATATTGGTTTTGGGATTGAACCTTGGGAGGTTGCATATGTACCCATCCTATAATGCAAGGATCAAATTTTGTGTAGTTCAATTAAAGAATGAATTAATGATCAAGTTGTTCTTGGGGACAACGAACAAAAAAAAAGATGTTGGGACTTACGCATGGTAAATGGCCCAGAGAGGGTGTTATGGTTGAAGTTTTCTCTAAGTTCACATGAGTCATACTCAGTGTGAGAAACAAGAGGTAACAACAACCTTAACGATGCACAGTTTTATGTCATGTAGGACATATTAAGGGACTATGCAGTTTAAAGTCTTACAGTTAATACTATTGGTGTTGTACAGTTTAATGTCATGTAGAAGGGAAAAAGTATAGTTTAATGTCATTTTGGATGTATTAAAGGACTTTTGTACAGTTTAGCATCATGTAGTTAGGACGATGGGGACAATATATTTTAATGTCATGTTGGACGAAAGGGGGACTGTGCAGTTTAATGTCATACTGTAAGGACAAAAGAGAACACATTTTAACGTCATGTTGGATGTATTAGGGAATTTTTCACAGTTTAACGTCTTTTTGGACAAAAAAGGGATGATACAGTTTAGTATCATGTTAGAAGAAAGTTTGAATAGTTTAAAGTCATATGCATGTATCGTTGGTTATGCAGTTTAACATCATGCAGGATGTAAGATACTTCTGTACAGTTTAGCGTCATGTAGTTAGGACGTCACTGTTTAACGTCGTGTGGGATGATAGAAATGAAAATAGTTTAAAGTCAAATGCATGGACTCTAAATGGTGAAATTTAATGTCATGTTGGACGTATGGGACATGAAAATAGTTTAAGTTCATATGCATGGACCATGGGTTTATAGTTTAACATTGTATAGGCCGATAAAGGGGACACATTTTAAAGTCATGTTGGATGAAAGAAATGGAAATAGTTTAAGGTCATATGCATGGACCATGGGTGTATAGTTTAACGTCGTATAGGACGATGAAGTGGACACAGTTTAACGTCATGTTGGATAAAATAAATGAAAATAGTTTAAGGTCATATGAATGGACCGTGGGTTTATAGTTTAACGTCGTATAGAACGATGAAGGGGACATATTTTAACATCATTTTGGATGAAAGAAATGAAAAAAATTTAACGTCATATGCATGGACCGTAAATGGTGCATTTTGTGTTTATACAAAATACTTCTTCAGAAATTTGGCATTGGTTGGAGTAGTGATGAGTTCTCCATCCATTGAGATTAAAGAATAAGCTCGATTGCAGTAGAGATTATGTATTGAATAAGGACCTTCCCATTTTGGTTCAAGTTTGGGAGGTTTCTTTCCTGGCATCATTGGAGTTCTGATAACTAATACCACTTCTCCCTGAACGAATGAACGAAGACAAAATTTTTTGTTGAATGCTCATGCTATTCAATTCTGATAGACTACCAAGTCGTGCAGAGTGCACAATCTTTTCTCATCTAACCGTTCCAATTCATTCAATCGCTTTTGAGATTGTTTATCTATGGATGACTGATCACAAATGGATACCATGAGAGAGGGTAGTTGAACCTCAATTGGAAAGACTGCTTCCGTTCCATATACCATTGAATATGGAGTTGACCGTGTTTCTGTGTGGGTGGTAGTTAGATAATCCCATAAAGCATGAAAGAGTTTAGCAGGCTATGAATTCTTATCCTTATCCACCATCTTTTGAAGTATATTTTACAGAGACTTTTTGAAAGCTTCTATCTGGCCATTGGCTGCTGCATGATACCGAGACGAATGGTTGGACTTGATGTTGTATTCTTGATACAACTTCTTCACCTCGGATGAACAGAAGTTGGTTCCATTATCCGTCAATATGGTATGAGGGACACCAAATCTGGTAATGATGATAGATATGATGAAGCTAACAATGCATTTAGAACTGACTTCCTTGATAGGTATTGCCTCTGCCTATTTGGAAAATAAATCAGTAGCATTAAGAACATACTTAAGCTACTTGGCCGTAGCTGAAGGGTAAGGTCCCACCACATCCATTCCCCATGTGGAAAATGGCCACGAGTATTTAGCTGTATAAAGAAACTTTGGAGGTTGATGAATGAATTTGGCATGTACTTGGAATGAATGAAACTTCTTTGTCAAATCAACATAATCTTGTATCATTGAAGGCCAAAAGTATCCAAGCCTTCGAATCTGATCAGACAGTCTATGTCCAGACTGGTGGGCACCACAGACTCCTGCATGCACTTCTTTCATGAAAGCCATTGTCTCTTAACCATCAATTCATATGAAGATAACTCCATAAAAACCATGCTTGAGGAGAATTTTCTCTAGGTGATTTGGGCTATCATAAAGAGTAAAATTGACCATACGTCACCAGATTTGTTCTTTCTCGGCTCTATCAGGTGGAATTGTTCCATTTTGAAGGTATTCCCTAATAGGTGTCATACATACCATAGTGTGACCATATGGTTCAGATATGGGACTAATTTCATTGATTTCCTCTCTTCTGATTCGAACATAAGGTGAAAATTAATGACGGTGGGCAATACTGATGGTTGTCTCATCCCGATTTGGATCTTCCAGAGCTATGGCTATATTTTCCAGTGCATCAACTTGGGAATTTTGTGATCTTGGGATATAAGAAAATGTCGGTTCCGAAGGAAAGTCCACCATTAACACTCTGACGTAATCATACAAAGGTATTAGTTCTTCTTTTCTGATGGCATAATCCCCATTGACTTGTTTGATTACCAGGTCTGAATCACCTTTCACCTTTAAGTGATCCACTTTTGCTTGATGCTCCAACTCTAAGCCTGCGATGAGAGCTTGGTATTCTGATTCATTATTGGTACAACCTTCCCACAATAAGAAGGAATAATGTAACACTGCCTTTTCTGGAGAAATGAGTACAATTCCTAAGCCAACTTTGTTGAATTTAGTATTTTCCATTTTCCTCCCTGTTGGACTTCTGGAAGCACCATCAAAGTACATTTCCCATGCCTAAGGACATTATTGAATAGGGAAGACGTCCTTATCAAGGAGTTAAATATCTAAAGATGTATCTTCCACTAAAATGTGTTCAGCCAGGAAATCAGCCAGAGCTTGGCCCTTTATTGCCGTTTGAGACACATACTGAATGTCGAACTGCTGCAAAATAACTGCCCACCTTTCCAGATGTCCTGTATGCATTGGACGACTATGGATGAATTTGAGCGGGTTATTGCGAGATACCAATTGGACCTCGTGATGTTGCAGGTAGTGTCTCAACTTTTGAACTGCAAAGATCAATGCTAGGAATCACTTCTCAATATTTGAATATCAGGTTTCTACTTCAAGAATAGTCCGACTGAGATAGTAGAGGTTGTTATCATTCCCAACATCATTCTTATGAGCAAGAAAGGCACCCAATGATCACTCTAGAGCTATCACATAGAGGATAAGTGGTATTCCTTAAACAGGTTGCATGAATACTGGTGGACTCAAGAGGTATTTCTTGAGAATATCGAATGATTCTTGACATTCTTCAGTCCACTAGTAAGTGACTCCCTTCTTTATCAATTTGGTGAAGGGTAAACTTTTGCCTGCCAAATTGGAGATGAAACGCCGAATATAGGCTAAGTGTACTTGAAGTCCTCTCAATTCTTTCAAATTTCAAGGAGGTGACATACCAAGGATTGACTTGGTCTTCTCAGGATCGACTTCGATACCATGATGGCGTACAACAAAGCCGAGAAATTTTCCTGAGGTTACCCCAAAAGCACATTTTAAGGGGTTCATCTTCAAATTATGTTGTCAAAGCTTGCGGAATATGACTTCCAAATCAGCCAAGTGATTAGAACGTTTTTTGGATTTGACCACCAAATCATCCACATAACATTCAACAAACATTCCTAGAAAGGGTTTTAAGATATGATACAAGGAACGCTAATATGTTGCGCCTACATTCTTTAGGCCAAAGGGCATTACCTGATAGAAAAACACACCCTGAGGGGCTCTGAAGGCTGTACATTCCACATCTTCTGGAGCCATTCAGATTTTATTATATCCAGAATATCCATCCATGAAGGAAAGTGCTTCATATCTAGCTATTGCATCGATTAAAAGTTCTGTAATCGGAACTGGAAAATCATCCTTAGGACAACGACGATTAAGATCTCTAAAATCAATGCAAAATCTAATTTTCCCATTCTCCTTTTTCACTGAGAAAATATTAGCCAACCACATGGGATATTGAACTTCTCTGACAAAGTTAGATTTGATAAGCTTATCCACTTTAGCCACAATTTTGGAAGCATAGGTTGGGTGTGTTCTTCTAGCAGCTTGTTTAAATCCTCGATGTTCTTCTGGAAAACCCAAACGATGATTGGAAACATCATGATCAAGCCCTGGCTTATATGTATAGTTCCAAGAAAATATGTCTTGATTTTTCTTTAGAATGGAAATATAAATCTCTTGCTCTTCAAGAGTCATGGCCGCACTGATTAAAGTAGGGTGTGGATCTTATTTTGTAACCAGATTTATTTCTCTAAGTTCATCCATGGTAGTAAAGATACCCTCTTAAAATGCTGGAGGAGCATCTCAAAGATCTTCATCTTCCTCTTCAGCATGTGTTATTTCTTCTGTTTCTACTTGAATAGTAGATGATGAAGCAGAATTTCCATAATCAGAAGAGATGTCAAAATTTGCACATCTTAAAGAAGAAGATTCCACTTCCGACCCAATTGATGATGAAGGATCTTATTTGGGTAACAAAGAGGAGATGATGGATTGAGAATCAACATCATTGTTTACCTCTGACATTGCTATAACTTTCCTTGTCCTGATTGGAAAAGTATAGACTTGTTGGATTTTAGCAGATGAAATTAAGACATCTCCATTTGAGCTTTCATCATTTCTTGGTGGATCACCAATTTCTCCCATGTTATCTGGATTGATTGTCGTGATTGACATTATGGATCTTTCCATAAGAGTATTTTGATTTGGCTCTATCTTTTTCATTTGACTGATAGACAACACATAATCTGTACTCACATGTGCTAATGGGTTTACTGGAATTTTTCCAAACCATACGGAGCATTAACTTTGGTAGTCTCCTTTGTTGTGGATTCCTCCTCTCCCTTCATGTGGTAGAATTATGCCTCAATGTATTGAAATTCACATGTATTGAACGGGGATTTATCACCATACAATGTCCCAATTTGACCATCGAAACAATAATTGATACATTTATGGTATGATTAAGGGATAGCCACATGTCGATCTAACCAGGGTCTTCCAAGAAAGAAGTTGAAGGCTGAGTCTTGATCAACAACCATGAAATCTAAATTGGATACAAGATCTCCAAACTGAGTTCTAAGTGTAATCTCGCCTAGTGGTTCTTGTTCATTTTTATCATATCCTTGTAACATCATAGTTGATGGAGATAAATCAGATTCTGTGAGGCCCAATCGACGAAGTGTACGAATGGGCATGAGGTTGACTCCTAAACCATTATCAATGAAAACTATTCGGATGTCAACGCCATTGACATTTCTATATAAATATAAAGGTCTAATATGTCCATGAATGACATCATCCTCATCTTCATCAATAAAAGATATCATTGCATGGCATTCTGCAGGATTATTCTCTACATATGAAAGACTTCAGCTGCAGCAATTTCAGTCTCAAACTCCTGAGGACTTGACAAAGCCTCAATGAGTGCCTCCCAATGATCCTTTGATAAATTCAAGGCATCCAGAATTGATAACATAGCAGGTACTTGGGCCAGGTGTTTCAATATATCATACTTCTGATCCAAAGTTCTGCATTTCCCAATAGGAACATGTGGTTTAGCAGGTGCCTTGGAAGATTATTCTTTGGAATTTTATGCATCTTGTACCGGGATAAGAGTTGGTAATACTCCTGGATTTGGAAGATTAGACCGATTAGGTCTATTTAATTGCTGAGAGGAAGAAGATGGAACCTTAAACTAATCTTCCAGAATAATTGTGCTAGGGCTGAGTCTGCCTTGTGTGGATGAACTTTCTGGTTATTGTTGAGCTCGTTGAAGGGCTCTACCACGAGTTTCTGCCACATACACAGTTCTAGCAGGGGTAGAATTGGAATAGTGTCCTTTGAAAGATCCACATTTTCCCCTGTATCCTGAGCCTCTATAACTTCCTCTGATTCCTCTGTTTGATATAAGGAATTCAGGATCATCAAAATTGAAACTGTGACTGGCATATGGATCTGTTAATTGAATCATATTAATAGAACCGAAAATCAACTCTTCATCTGATGAAGACTCTGCTTGATTAACCTTTTTAGGCCGTGCCATTTGGTGGGGTAGTGCCCGTGAATTTTAAGTTGATGGCATGAAGTCTGCCATAGTCAAAGACAACATAGGCTTTGACACATACTCATCTTCTTCTGATTCTTTTTCTTTCTTTTAATGATGCCATTTCTTTGAGGATTTTTCCTCTAATGAAGAGGGTTTTTCTGCGGTATTCATGGAAGAAGGAACAATAGTTTTCTTCAATTGCATTCGAAAAATGGCATGAGTTCAGTTGATCATTTTTTTGACCATCCAATCATCATATTTCTATGCATTTTTGCTTTTGACTTTTTTCCATTTGTCTTCTTACTCTGGAACTGTAGTAGTAACACAAGCTACCTGGGCTGAAGAGCCTTTTAATTTGACTTTTCCTGAGTCAACTGTCTTTTGCAGGAGGTCTTTAAAGACAAAACACTCCTAGATGGGATGCCCCAATATTTTATGAAATGGGAAATTGTTGGGACGGTCTTCATCTCCTTCCTTGTTTGGCCTCTTGGGCCTTGGAAATTGAACCAAATTATTTTGCAAAGCTAAAATGAAGTATCTAGGAACTTTTTCATTTCAGAAAGAGTATGTTTTTCTCTTCAGATCCTCAAATTGTTTCCGTATTTTATCTCTTTTATCGTCTTGACGAAACGGACTTTGCTGTTGACGCTCAGGAGGTGGAGCCCTTCGAGAAGATGAAGGTTTTGAAGTAGAAGCAGGTACAAGTGCTTGTTTAAAAATAACTGTAGCGGTCTCTACTATATGCATTCTCCTTCTTGGAGATGATGGAATTATATGAGCCTTATCCTTAGTCTTTATAATAGAATCTTCAATCTGTTGAGTGATTGAAGTAAGGTCTCGAAACCCTCATTTTTATTTCACAGGGATCAACCGCATGTGTAATTCGTCATGCAGATTTTCCACAAAGATTGGCAATAATTATTCTTGAGGGAGTTCTATGCTTAGGGAATATGTTAATCCCTTCCAGCAAACAATGAAATATGAGACCCTTTCATTCTTCCTTTTCTTATAGTTTGTAAGATAAAAAACTGTTGTCTTTGGCAATATTGAGCTGAATTGGAGAAGGAATCTTTGACAAAGATCCTCCCATTCAGTAATTGACCAGGATTGAAAGCTTGTATACCAAACAAAATATGGTCCTTGCAAGGTTCTCATAAATAATCTGAGTTTCACTACTTCTTTCTATTCAAGAGTTCCCATCATAGGATCGCAACAAGACACGTAATGCGTCAAATTCTATTCAGGATCACCTGATCCATTGAAAATAGGGAAAACAGGGTTCCCAAAACATGATGTGGGAGAGATTGAATCTACCCATTCAGGGTAAGCTCTCTTTTCTGGTTAAACCTGTGCACTCTTCCCTTCCATAGTCTCTAACCGAGCTGTTAATGAATCAATGGTAGTTATTAACTTTTGAGAAACATCCGGTTGAACTTGGACATGGGCAAGTGCAATAATAGGAGTCTGGATAGGTATAGTGGTTGGTACTGTAACTGATGGTAGCACCACCAATTGTTGTTGCACTTGACCTGTAGGATTAGACCTGTGAGGGTGTACTGATAAAGGAGGATATTCTTGATCCATTTTAGTAGCCACAACAAATTCCTTTGACTGACTGACTCCAGTACGCTTAGGAGGAAGACTACTTTGAAGTAGTTCTCCATTAAACCTCCTCAATTCCTTCATTTACTCCTCTTGTTGTGCAAATCTTTGCTCTAGTGAGAGTGATTGACCTTCTCCAGAGTAAGGGTATGTAACTTGATTCTTTCCTTTACTCTTTTTAACTCCCTTTCAGAGAGGGGGAAGTGGGTTACTTGAAGGATTACCTAGATTCTGGGTAATCCTTTGATTTCGTGTATGCACACCTTCTTCATTTGTGTTTGTGCGTACAACTTCTGGAGTAGGAAACTCTTTATCTGAGTCCCCTGAGTGAGCCTCATGTTCTAGAGGATCAAAAATAATGGCATTAATGACATTAATTGATTCATAACGCATCGCATCCCTTCTATCGGCATTTCTGTGATATTGTCTTCTGCCATGCCCCTGACGAGAAATTGCCTTTTGTTGATTTGATCTCTCAGGAACTTCTTAGAGAACCGTAATTTGGAGAGAATCTCCTGATAATTTGGCTCTTCATTCCTCTTGAGGCTTCTTCCCTAATCGAGAAGAGACCTAATTTCTCTGAGGAGGTGATTGATGATTTGAAAAATTCCCTAGTCCGGCGGACTGGGGCTGTTTCTACTATCATTCCTCAACTCCTCTAATCCTATTTGTTGATTCTGAGGGTTGGGTTAAAAGATTCCCCAGTCTGGAAAGCTGGGGTGGCTCTTGACATGCTATGTCTGAGACTTTCTTAAAATCACTCCTGATCTTGTGGACCTTAGTCCAGAAATTAGTTGGATGCATCAATCGACATCCACTTTTATCACCCGGTTCAAAAGACCATTGGATGATTTCTGACACTTCTGTCACTTGATGATGTGCTTACTTCATACAAGAGGCATGTTCAATATTCTTGTTTTCTTGATGCAAGAGTAATTCAAAAACTTGTTCTCTGTATTCTTGATTTTGAGAAGAACTATTTGAGGCATGTTCTTGGGCAAGCTTTTTATTACAAACAAAACCCATTTACTGTGGCCATCCATGGGAAATAACATTGCATGAAACCATTTTCTGTGGGCTTTACTGACTGGAGAGAACAGTGAAATGTAGTGCTCCTTGAACACCCCATCCTCTAACATGAATACCAGATGGGGAATTGGAAATTAACTGGTGCAATATTTTTAGTGCACCATGGCATGAGTGTTGAAGGGCTCTCTGCTGCTTTTCAGCCTTCGAATATCAAGAGACTGATAGAGATGCAAAATCAATCTGATGTTGTAACCCTTATATTATCTTAACATGATTTTCATATTCATCATAAGATAATAATTTCTTTTTCAACTGACAAAGAGTTTTCCAAATGTTGAGAAGAATATCATGAATTCCATCTTCCGTCAATATCTCTGGAATGTCATACTGTCGGTCATCCAGAGGCCAAAACATGACTGGCTCTTCACCTTTCGCCAGTTGTTTTCTCATGTTCAGCATTTCCTCTTTATCATTCAAAGAACATTCTTCTACCTGATTTGACCAGAGATGGTGCTTCCTAGTTTCTTCATCAGATTCAACAAGATTGGTATAGAGATCACTGATTAAACTAGAATATGCATGACTTAGGGGTGGTTCGGAGAATGACCTACACCCTGGTCTATCTTCTGATTGAGAAAGTATTTCTTCTACTAGCGATGAAGCATCAGACATGAATGGTTTCGCATTTGCAAGTGCCTCAAGATAAGAGGTCTTTCTCGGCACTACATTGTCCACTGGAGCATTTTTCAGGCAATGTGCATCACTACTGTGGAGAGGACTTTCGAAGCGAAATTCATCATCATGGGGAGGACTACCATGGTGGGTTATAGAAAAAGATGAGATCTCTTGCTCCTTGGTCTAATGACCACATAGAGGGTTCCTATGGCTCTCATCTGAAGATGAAACTTCAAGATCGACCAAACAGTCATAAACCAAGCCTTCATGAGGAAGTGTCTATTAAAGACCTTCGGAATTAATGTTCCCACTATTGGGAACTGAGAGAGTAGAATCTTGGATTCTAACAGATAACTGTCTTAGGGCTTCAAGAACTCTAGCATCGAGTAAGGACTTGTTAAAGATTGGCCCTTGATTTCTTGACTTTGTTGGGTGGGTCTTCTTCTTAGACGCCTTCTTACTAAATTTGGTAGGTGTATGTGCCTGGTCAGAAGAAATTATCAGGTTAAGATGATTATCTCCGCTCAAACCAGTTGTATGAGCCTGAATTGGTTTTCCGTATCATATGGGGGAGTACGCCCCACAACCCTCTTGGACTGGAATAGAGGTGTGTGTCTATTCCGGAGGGATCTGTTGATGTGTCGCTCCATTGGTAGGGATAGGTTTATGTGTCTTTCCCTGAGATGCTTCTGAAGCTGTTATAATATCCTGGTAGGTATCCAGAATATGAGCAGGGATTTTCTTCTACTCTTTCACCATTGATAGAATATACTTGGTGACTTTAGCTACCGTAACGGGGATATACATCCATTACATGCTTGCATTAGATGTGTGTTCCTGCTCCTGTCCTCCTTTTCTTGTTAGTGAATCTTGAAAGTACTCATGTGTAGGGGCAGAGAGTTGAGTATGCCTCCTATTTGTCACCGGAGCTTTCTGACTAACTTCTCCGAGTGCTACCAATTGAGATTGTGGGTAGGCTTGATCAATACTAGCAGGTGTATGTGCCTGCTAATTGTACTTCGCCGAACATGGTTGACGAACTCCATCATATGTAGTCAGAAAAGCCTACTGACTAGCTGATGTTGTATAAATAGGTGTATGTTCCTGCCTATAGTACTCCGCCAGAATTGCCTGGCAGGATTGGTGTGATGTTGTCAGACGAGTCTGCTGGATAGCGGAATTAAAACAAACGGGTGTGTGTGACCGCTCATTTCTTGCCACCAAGTTAGGTTGGTGGACTTCTCCGAAGATGGCAGAGATGAGAACCGGCTCATGTTTGACCGGATTTCGCCTATGACGATTCGTCTTGCCTTCTCAGGTTTGAGAAACCTGAGCTGAACGTCGGGAGTCGATACCCTCATCATGTTGAGGGATCACTATCGCACGAGTCTGGTGGCAACTGTTGATGGGAGCCCTTAGGAAGGATTTATGTCTCCTTGAATTAAGTCCCTGAGGGACCTGCTTATTCACCTCCTCAGAATAAGGGAGTGAATGGTGATTGCGTTCCGGGGATAACGACCCGAAACGGTTGGAGACGGTGGTTAGCACCGCCTACTTCTAGATCACTGGTCTTCATTGTCCAGATGACCAAGTTGAATTATTTACTTGGAGGGCTTATCGAGCAGCCTCCAAATTCATAATAGTACCATTTTGACGGTACTTATTATCTAGTGCATTTGATACCCATCATTGAAGACGCTGAGTAGGTGATGTCTTCCTCGGAGTGGATGACGATCCAGTATGAGTAGCAGTAGTGGCATTTGCAGCAGAGTTTTTCATAGTACAGGTATTCATAGATGTGAACTTAAGAGAATCCATTCTGTAAATGTAGAAGATCTTGGAAAAGAGTGCCTGTTTGATATAATAGACATAATCAAGATAAGTCCATCCACTACATCTTTTGGATGAGAAAATATGTTATTGATTTTTTTTTGGCCCTCTCATTGAGTTTTAAATAGGGGCCTAACAAATAAGAAAAAAATCATTTTAACTTGGTTAAGGATTTATGTCGGGTTCACCATTTTTTGTTTCCTCTGAAATTGGGGATGATCTCATTGATTTAAGATTCAAACATTCCAAGAAGTTTCTAATGGGTTTGTTCGTAGAACTGGAAACATCTAATGATTCCATATCCATTTGAACCTGCTTTTCAAATGTAGGCGCTCATTATTTATGGACTCATGAGGCTTAGGAATCTGCATTGGTCAAGAGGATGGGAGGTCGGACTCATCACACCTTTTTGAGGGGAATTATTGTCTACTCTGGGACTCTCTTTATAGATTTAAGTTATGTTCGTGAATCCTTATTACATTACCAAGTATAAAATGAGCTTTCCTTTAGATCAGAAAATCAATGATTGATATGTTGGAAATTTAGAGAATCTTTTATATTTATTTGAGGTTCTTCATCGATAGAGAATCATCTGTATTTGTTTAGATATTCTTAGTCAATGGTATCCTTCAATACATAAAAATCTATTGGTCATTATGATGACCATACTGGGTTTAAATCCACTTAGTGGGGAGCTTGCAGTTTATTTCCATTCAAAAGGACATTTATTATTTCAGAGTTGGTATTGTACTCATATATGGGCTACCTACGTAACCTTTATTTTGGAAAAGGAATCAGAACCCACGTAGTTTGAGTAAGGGAGTATGATTTTTATGCATGATTGATGGATCAATGAAAAATGTCATGATTACTTTTACACTCTAAGCTCACATGAGTCATGCTCGGTGTGAGAAACAAGAGGTATTGGTGAAACCAGACAATTGTGCCATGCAATGATGCGGGGCTTATGTGTGTATATCTTCCCAAATAGATGAGGATTAATATTTACATCATGGAAGAAATACATGAATAGGGTCCATAAAGGTATATGTGCATCATGGAGATTTGGATACTCTAATCTTAGGGCTTACTCCTAAGGAAGATGCCCAAGTTAGGAGGGGACATATGATTGGGTTTTACTCCTGAGAAGGAATCCCAGATCAAAAGGAATTATGACTGGTCAAGAGAAATTAAGACTGGGGCTTAATCCTGAAAAGGAGGCCCAGGTTAAAAGGGATTTCAAAAATGTGGCTTAACTCCTAAGGAGGAGGCCCAAGTTAAGGGAATTTTACAATTTGGGGCTTACTCCTAAGGAGGATTCCAATATTTGAGACTGGGGATTACTCTTGAAAAGGAGGCCCAGGTTAATAGAATTATGGTTGGTGCTTACTCCTGAGGAGGATTCCCGTATTTGGGAACTTTAAGACTGGGGCTTACTCCTAAGGAGGATACCCAGATTAGGGGACTTGGGGATTACTCCTGAAAAGGATGCCCAAATTAATGAGGACTTGGGGCTTATTCCTAAGGAGGATGACCATATTAATGAGAATTTGGACTGGGGATTACTCCTAAAAAGTAGGCCCAGGTTAAGGATTCTCTCATCTTAAAGGATGTGGTTGAATGAATGAACTCTCTAACTTTAGTGACATAAAGATGTGTAAATCACTAGGTTTTGAGAGATGTTCCACGGAATTACATTCAAATAAGGATTTCAATCAAAAAAACATTCCATAAATGGCTTTGAAGATTTTCTTAAAGACTGAATCTTGAATAGGAGATGTGGAATGTCATAAGATGGGTGAAATGCACAGGAAGGGCACCCAAATGTAGATGGGCACGCAAGTCCTGAGGGGTTGCGCAGGTACTGCATGGGCGCGCAAGTCCTGGTCGCGTAGTTATACCTACGCAGAACATGGGTACTTGCGCAATACCTAACCAATAGATTGATACTTGAGAGATTCTTGACCAAAGCCTTTAGAATCATCCTGAGGTACTTCTAGAAGAGTGGCACACAAGTTTCAATGAGTAGGTAAGGAGGCGCGCAAGTGTGTCCATTTCCCTTAAGGGTAGAAATAATTAGGCGCGCAAGTGTTAGTGAATTCTAACACATATACCTTATTCTTCTTGTTTAGACATTCCATTCTAGGTAAAGAATTACCTTATAAGTGTTCAGAAGACTTGAAGAAGAGACTTGGACATTCAGAGCTCTGTATCTGAATTCTGGAAAACTTCCTCCCCGAAATGGGGGGCCCACCGGGGGTATTTATAGGCTGGAGAAGACCCCGGGTGGTTTTAAAACAGGGCGCGCAAGTCACCTGCGTGACCATTAGGCGGAACGCAAGTGTACTTCCGCGGTAGTGAGGGAAATTTTGTGACCCATGGTCCTTTGACTCCTTTTTCATTCCTTTGTCGATTTTTGATGTTTTCTTCAAAGGATAAATAAATTTGTGATAAGTAATTTCCCTTTGAATTCCCTTAAACAATGTTATGAAAAGGAGTGTCAAAAATCACACTCTATAAGTACATAAGAAATATCTTTTATCTTTTATATCCATGTTTTCCAACCTGTAAACCTAGTATGTTTCATTCTAGATGGTCTTCGTGTTTCCTTTTCTCTCTTTTTAAGTGAAAGTTTTATTAATCTTTTTTATTATGTGGTATTTCCTCAAAGGTATTTTGAATGTTCGGACTCTGATTACCAATCCCAAGTTAAAATTTTGATAATTTTTTTTAATCCCACAATCAATTTCTTATTGTACCATGGGTTTGACCATAAATTCAATCAGAGGCGAGCCTCTAACTATTTATTAAATAAAAGAAAACCAGTAAGCCAGTACACCAGGGTGACGTCATAAATATAGATTCAAATCAGTCTGACCCAACACCACCCCCATGATATATTTGATCTTCTGCAGTAGACGATTCCCATTCCGAGCTGTCATAATGTCGCAGGATCTTGGCATACTTCCTTCTAAGGTTTAACTTCTCCAAAGAGAGAAATTACTTAGAAGACCGCACAGCCCAGCCTTCCCCACCAATGGCAGACCTGGTAGCCATTGGATTTGGAAGATAAGAATAGTCCCTCCTCGGCCTTCTTCGTGGTGGGGCAGTCATCACTTCCTCATTCCCAGGCTCCTTACTTTTCTCACCCCAGACAACATCACTGTAGGAAGCCCGGACCATTCCACCTTCAATTTCTTCATCACTCTCAAGATAATCCCCCCACTTTCCAGAAATGTGTACTACACGGTAGCCTTCCTCCATCCCCTTTTCCTGTTGAGATTGAGTGTGAGAGTAAAGTATGTCAAGACACTGTGGATTATCCACAAACTCACAGCCAACATTTGTCCTATGTTCCACAAGAGAACCATCCGCAGTAGCCTCCCCTTGCCCTTATATTGATCCCAGAATGTCACCAGGACCCACAAATCCTTGCTCCTCCAAGATTTTTTCACCCACAGACACAGGTCCCTCACAATACAGCACTATGTCATCCATCACCAAACCAACAAAGCGGTTGCTGAGCTCCAGATCATCTCGCTGCTTCTAAGACCGGGGTTGCAGTGCAGTTGTAAGCTCCATCTGCACACCATTCCCAGCTTCAACCTGTTGTGCAGACCTAAAATCATCAATTGACTCCTTCTCTATCGCCTCCTCCATAGCACATGCATTACTGGTGACAGCATCCTCCAAGGCAGCACCCTTTAAAGTTCGTCCTGCACTATCAGAACCCCTGCACAGAATCTCTTGAGCACCCTCCAGGGAGGCTGCATTCTCCTCAGAATTAACCGGATGACCAGCACCAGTCTCAACCAAAGTCCTTGACTCAAGTCCAAGATCACATTTCAGTCTGTCAAACACTTGCAAAACCGATGGGTTCAAAGGATCCTTCACTGTCTTCAGACCACTTGCAGTTCCCGACACATCATCACACTGAGCCTGCAATAACCCCTTCACTGTAAGTCCATCAGATTAAGATTCACACTGCTGGCCTTCAGAACACACAGAGTCTAGTCGATCCCCCTGCCCAGCTGAAGCTTCAGCTTTGGAAAATACAGCCAATCCCCTTCCACTAGGCCATCCTTCAGAGTCCACTGAGTCGACCTCACAGCAGCGTGCACCCCGCACCCATCCCCCCTGTGTCCAATCATCCTCTAGGGATAACCATCCAGCCCTCCCCTATGGTAAACCTCCTCCAGGTGTCTGAACCGTTTACACCTCACACAAAACTTCATCCATGACTCAAAAACAACCGCTTACTTCTATCTAAACTCTTGCTCATCTATAATCCAGATACATTGCACATGAGGTCGTGCAACATCAATCTCAACACATATGCGTGGGCAAACCGGGTGAGACACAGACTCCATACGTTGATCAGAGAAAAGAAATCTCCCTATCATATTACCAATTGCACAAAGAATCGCCCGATTTTGAAAAGAAAGGGGAAGACCAGGAAGACTCACCCAAGTAGCAACTGACGACGGATCACGCTGCATATGGAATTCGAAACCCCAACGGAAGAGAAAGAAAGAAGAATCACTACACCTTCTGGGAGCTCTGGACCAAGCAATAATCAAATCTTCCTCGGATCCAAACTGAACCATAATATGTCGGCGATCGAGTAACCCAACTAACGGATGTTCATGAAGTCCCCAAGACTCGGAGATGGCCTGGGAAAATGCTTCAACCGACGGTCGATGAGGACGAAAGTGGGCCACCAGGGTAAACTTGCACAGGACTGCAGCACAGATTAACTCTGTCGGGAGCAGAGACAACTGAGGTGACTCCCGGAAAAGAGCAGAAACCTTTGGGGCTATGGAGATTTTCGGAAAAGGAGAGTAAGAATCAGGGGCTTCCTTCCCATGGGACAGCGAACGCGAAACTCCCCCCTCTAGAAGGGAGGGGGGAGATGATCCCGGTGGCATAGATCTAGGTCATCGGAGTGGTAGGAAGCGGGAGGAAGCGGCCCTCATCACCAAATTTTGATAATTAAATTTATTAAAGTAGGGGAGAATATAACATCTTGAGTTTTGGAAAAATATAAAGTTCATTATATGCAACACCAATCGTAAACAAACAATGAAATATTATTATTTAAATTTGACTATTATAAGTTATCCATTAAATTGGTAGGTATGAATTGGAATAGCAGATTTAGGAAATAATTATAAAGTTAAAACTGAATATAAATTTATTGGTATGTTCTTATAAATATTCATATAATTTTTATTAAATTCATTGTATTCTTTAAAAAATATGTTTTCTTCAAAAATAAGTTTTTCTATTTTTTATGAGTGAATATTATAATATATAAAAGCTCAAGGAAATTTATTTGAAAAAATTAATTTCATTTTTTAATTCATAATTTCAAATTTATCGTAAAATTAATTTTTTATAATTTTCTAAAAATACTAATATTTCAAAGAATAGTAAAAAATACTAATTTTTATTGAAAACTGTATTCTATTTTAAAGTACATTTAAGGTCATATTATGTTTTGGATTATTTTTAAATTTTTATTGGTCCATTATTCTTTAAAATAATTCAATTATGGTTTTTTAAATTTATTTTACACTTGAATTTAGTATAAAAATATTTTATATTTAAAAAGGTCATTTTTCTGGAAAACTATTTTTCTTTGCGTTTTTCTAGTTTAATTTTAAATAAAATTCTAAAACTTAAGTATTTGTTGAATTTGGAAAATATTCAACATATTTTTAATCATTGGGTCAAAATTTAGTAAATATGAATCTTTTATTTTAGGAAAATATGAATAGTAAACTTAGTGATTTTTGTTACCATAGGAAAGGGTAAATCAAGTAATTTTAGATTAAAAATAAAATGACAAGAACAATAAAATGACCCAAAACATAAATAAATGTTATTTTATGAGTATATATCTTACTTAATCATATAAGGGTATAATTTACGACCATTTTGGGCCACTTGGATGAGATTATGACCTTTATAGTATTTTATTTAAATAAATGACAAACATGTCACACTCTTGTTTTTTAAAAGTGTAATATTTTTTATATGGTGTTATATAGAGGATATATTCAACTATAAATAGTATTTTTAAATATAAAATATTTATCTTCATCATGGTGATTTTTTTTAAATTCTTAGTGAAATAATAATGACCTTAAATTCTTGAACAACGTTGATTTAGTAATTATTCAATTAATTGAATTATCAAATAATAATATTAAAAATATTAAAACAAATATAATTTGAGATAACTAATGTGATAAAATAATTTTTTAGATTAAAATTACATGTTATTGATAAATTAATATAATGTTTTCTAATTATAAGTGTTATATTGATATTATTAAAGTCAAAGTGATGAATAATTCTAAAAATTAACATTATTGATATTATATAACAAATAATATTTTATTAAATGATATAAAATTCATAAAATTATTACGTTCTGAAAATTGATTATTATAAGGTTTAAAATATCAATCATGGTCCAATTATGAGTCTTATTTCATTTTAAAGTTATTATATTAACGCTCAAATAATAAAAATCATGTTGTCACGATAAGAGTTAAAGGCGTTAAATAAGGATTGAAAAACACATATAAGGATATAAATGTTGTCCAAAAATGTCTAATTTTTATTATATGTGTGTATTTATACTCATAATAATATTATATTTTAAATAAATTATTTTGAATACATTTTTAATTGAAAATTAATTTATATTAATTTAATGTTTTGAGAAATTCTAAGAGTATCTCTCCCCTCTCTTATAAAAGGAAACATCTTCTTCTTATTTCTTCCGAATTAAAAAACCTTTTGTTTCAGAAAATCACTACCCAAATACCTTTATATAATCCCTCCAAACATTATATAGGTATTTTTTATGTATAATATCAATCATATAGGTCTTTAGGTGTTAATTAATGGAGGTTTTCCAAAGAAGATGTATAGTTTTTGTCTTCCTATTTTAGATTTGTTTATTCTCACACATACATGAAACCTTATTTAACCATGATAAAAAATATTTATAATATATTCTATATACGTAGATTTTATTATGTTAGTTTCATTATCTATATTCATATCCTCTTCCATCAAATGGAGAAATAATTCATCATACATTTGTACGGTGGGCTAGCACCTCACGAACCGATGTAATTCGTTTTCCATCACCGTCTCTCAAGACTATTTATAATAATGGAATTAATATTTATATATGATATTATTTTCATATATATAATTAATAAATTATAATAGCTCATTTATTTTCTTATCTTTCCATGAATATAAAAATGATAACATCGTTTGTTCATACATTTGGACAACCACCTCCAAGAAATGTTGTGATTAATTTTTCATCCCCACATCACATGGATGATAAATATAAGTATATTTAAATAATTAATATGATATTTAATTTATTATGATAATTCTATAAATTTAAAATGATACATACCTTCTTTCCATAATTATCATTGAAAAATGGAAATGTTACTTATGTGTCTGTACAACCTACCATCTCCATGATTATAGAGTAGTTCTTTTTTCATAACCATATTTAATGGTTGGATTTAAAATTATAATTGATTTATACAAATTATAATTAAATTGTGAATATTATTATGGATATTATGTAATAATGACCTCTTTAACTATAATCAATTGACTAGAGTCATTTTCGACATAAGTGTAGAATATCATCAAAACGTCCAATGTGAACATAAATGATTAATTATATGTATCTAACATGGTAATAAGTGATATAAAAGGAATAATGAACATTAAAATTTTAATTAAGAAAGTATAAAATTATCATCTTTTTTTATTATTTAAAAATATACATGATATTCATGATGAATTGGAATTGAGTTAAGGTACATCATCTCAATCTCCTTTCAATGATGCATAATATGATGCTATGAACCAATATTATTTTATAAGGAATATATATAGCCCCTTTGACATGTTATATCATATATTTTTCAATTATCATAATATTTATAGTTTTTTTATTTATATTCTTTCATGGGGCTTACAATTCAAATGTTTCCAAAGCGTTAAGGGACTTTCATTCAAAAACATCTTATAAATATTCCCTTAAAACTCTCTTTTTCTTCTATATACATATGATTTTTTTCTAAGAATGATTTAAAGAAGGTTGTTATTGTTATTATATGATTTTTAAAATTAATTTTTACCCATTTTTAACTTTTTTACTAAATGTTTTGAATGGAATCATTTTGTCATTTTCCATACGAGGCACTTTGTGACTTTTCCAAAAAAATATGAACATAATGTTTTTTTTAACTTATACGACATGAGAGACTTTTCACAACTTCATAAATAATAGTTTATTTGAAGTTTAATTTTTAATTTTTCATGGTTATTTTGAAATAAAATTTTTCCAAATGTATGTGTTCAATTTACTTACTAAATAAGTGATTTTACTTAAGTAATGTTTTTTTATGCAAGATTTCATGATTTATGTTTATGTTATGGTTATTGGGAATTGTTATGATAAAAGGTGGTTCTGTTATAAACCATGTATGGGTGGTTAGGTTATTAACCAATGATGGATATTTCCATGATAATCTAAGGATGGGTGGTTATGTTATAACCTCAAATGCATTGGGTATGAAATTCAACCATACGGTTATTCCATATATGGGATAAAGTAAACCAACTAGGTTTATCCTAAGAGATAATGGTAATATACTATGATGGTTATTCCAATATTAACTATGATGGTTAAACTATATGTAGCTATTATTATTACTCTAATTTAATGATTGGATGTTAACTATGAATATCTTCCATGATTAGTTGTGGTGGTTATTCCGATGATGCCCCAACATTCCAACATGATTTATCAATGTTTGTTGTGGGTTTTAAAAGTTTTATTTGAGAAAAAAGTGTTTTATTTTCATTTGAAAATGATTTATTTTATAATTTTAAATAATAATGTGATAAAGGTAAGTATACTATGGGTTTTTATGTTTTTCACTGGACTATCAGATTTATTTATTTTTATATCCCTTATTGAGATTTGCTTGCTCATCCCAAATTTTAAAATATTTTCCACAAGGTTTAAGGATGAGTAAATAAAAATAAGATTTCAATTTTAAAGTCATGAAAATAAATAATATTTTGTTTTATAAGTTTCATATTGTGAAAAAATGAATATTGAGTAGAAGCATCCACTTTTTATTATATGGTTTTGTTATGTATGAGTTATGACCTAATTATATAAAAATATAAACCTAAAAATATTCTCAAATGTTGAAGAATTAATTATTGACTTAAAAGTCAAGATTATGTAATGTTTAAGGGTAGGTCATAAAATCTTGGGTCGCATGTTTTTGGTTCAAATAATCAACAACAATATTCCCCTTATTGGGAGTATAGGAAATGTCAAAATCAAAAGACTATAGGTATTCCACCCAATGCCTATGTAAAATATTCAAATAGTTTTGTAAAAAGATATAAATCATACTCATTAGTGAGTAAAAATGGTAAAAGGTTCTAAAAAATGGTAATTTCATTAACTCATAAGAGAATGCATTTAGTTAGTCGGTTAAATATCATAGATCAGATAATTCTTCTCATGTGGTCTAAGATATATGGAACTATAGGATAATATATGATCTTCGAGCATAATAATGTATCCCAAACTCATACCTGATGTGTTAAAAAAACTGTATAGACCTTCCCAGCCTCTAGAAGAGTCACTAATGTAGTAGTAGTCAAAAGACTCTTCCACTCATCAAAATAATTCTGACAGTTTACAACCCAAAATAACTTCACTCCCTTCCATGTGAGAGTGGTTATTTGAGAATCCAGCTTCAAGAAATATTTAATGAACATACATTAATACCCTAATAAGTCCAATAAGTTTTGAATCTTAAATATGTTATATGATTTATCCCATGTCATAACATCCTTCAACTTCTTAGTATCAACTGAAATACCATGTTTAGATAACATTTTCCCAAAGAACATCACTTCTTAAATCCATAAATAACATTTCTATAGTTTGGCATAAATTTGATGATTTCCCAAAATTTAAAAAACTGCCCTCAAATGATGCACATGGTCTTCTTCATTTATAGAGTAAACCAAAATTTTATCTAAAAATAATATTACAAATGAGTCTAGTTACACATGGAATATCATGTTCATCAACTCCATAAAGACTATAGGAGTATTTGTTTGACCAAAGTTCATAACAAGATATTAATAATGGTTGTACCTACTCTAGAATGTGGTATTTAATATGTCATATTCCTTAATTGTCAATAGGAGATAACCAAATAGAAGATGAATCTTCAAGAACCACTTCACCCCCTTCAACTGATCAAAAAAATCATATATACGAAGCAAAGAATATTTTTTCTTTTCCATAAATCTTTTGTGGTTTTGATAATCTACACAATGTTTAAGAGTCACATCATCTTTGTTTTTTAAGAGAATGGGTTTCACCAAAGGTCACACACTCAGGGATATAAATCTTTTATCCAACAAATCATCTAACTGGATCTTCAAATCTTACAGTTTATCTGTTGTTATATGGTAATAAAGAATGGTGAGGGGTTGTGAACCTGACACTAAATCAATAGATAAATATACTTCACTACTGGAAAATGGGTCTATACCCACGGTTTCCCAAAACTATGGGACCCTATACCCATGGTTTTATAAAACCATGGGTATAGGTCACCTATACCCACGGTTCTTCCCAAAACCGTGGGTATAGTTTTCCTTTAAGACCTATACCCATGGTTTTTCATAACCGTGGGTATAGGTTTATTTTTTTTTCAAGACCTATACCCACAGTTTTGGAAAACCGTGGGTATAGATTTCCTGGGTTATAGCGGGAAAAAACATTTAGGCGGGAAATGGAAAAAAAATTGGCGGGACAGAAATTTTCACATTCTTTTTTAATATATTTATAAAGATATAATTAATTTAAAAGCAAACTGTCCTACACCGGTTGGTAAGTCGATTCATGGTAATCCCTTGGATCTAGTGTTCGATTCACCGCGAAAAAATTTTATTATAATATAATATAATTATTAATATATAAAAACTGATGCAATAACTTATTAACAAAATTCAATTAGCTCTGTTGGTTAGTGCTCCGCAGCTGTGTTCGGCATATCTGGTGTTCGATTCCCCACAGACGCGTTTTTTTGGTTGCGCGTATATATTAATATATTAAACATAATGTTAGTACATATTATCAAATCGAAAATAGCCCAGTTGGGCAGGGCGTACAATCCCTCACAGCAGGTGGCGGTTCAAACCCCAATTGCTACGTGTTTTTTGAATTTAAGAGATACCCCACGGTTTAAGAACCGGGGAGCTATGATCCGTGCCACGTTGTACAACCAATGACACTCTGTCAACAAACCTATACCCACGGTTCAATCAAACTGTGGGTATAGGTGGAGACCCCTATCTCGACGCCATTCTGCCGCACGGTTCCCAGAACCGTGGGTATAGCCTATACCCACGGTTTTGGGGGCTATACCCACGGTTTTGAACCGTGGGTATAGCCCGTTTTTCTATTAGTGCTTCCATTTTCAATGGTAAGCCTAAAAAGTCATCTGGAAACAAATTAGGTAACTCAGTGACAATTGGAGGGAGATCAAGAATTAAATATTCTCACTCTAAGTACAAAAGAAGACACATATATTATCCTACCCAAATTTTGAAAAGTAGATACGGATCTATTCGACCTCGGGTCCTATTCTCCCTGAAAAACATGGAACACCCCAACAGTCGTAGTAAAGAAGATCCACCGAATATAACAATCATAATGGTCCTTATGATCAATAATCCAATCCATCATGAGAATGATGTTCAGAGGATTCATATTGAGAACCCAAAAAAATCTAAGTGAGATCAGTCAATGATAGAGAGAAAGTGAAATAGGGACATCAAAGACCCTACTCTCTCTTCATTTTGAGGGTTTTGGTAAAATCCATCACATAATACATAATATTCATAGGAATGTTTATAAATTTCACAATACAATTAAATAAGAATGAGTGAGATACACTAATATCAAATAAAAAAGCAACTAAAGATTAAGATATTGTGATTTACCTCTCACTATCTCTAGACCTACATCAGCTTCCTTTGAAGACTCTTCCATTGTATAGAGATGTTTCATTATGAATATCTATTGTAAGAACCCCATAGTTCCTGAATGATTTTATTACACTGTAGTAACTTTTTAAGATTGTTACCCTCGGAATCTGGGGATGACCGCCTTGATGGGAGGTTCAAACATTCCGATCGGTTTCTAACAGGTTTGTTCGTAGAACCAAAAACATCCAATGATTCCACATCCATTCGGACCTACTTTCCAAAGGTAGGTGCTCATTAGTTTGTGGACTGATGAGGATTAGGAATTTTCATTGGTCGAGGGGATGGGAGGTCGGACTCATCACACCTTTTTTAGGGGAATTATTGTCTACTTCGAGACTCTCTTTATAGATTTAAGTTATGTTTGTGAATCCTTATTACATTACCAAATATAAAATGAGTTTTCCTTTAGATATGACAATCAATGATCGATATGTAGGAAATTTAGAGAATCTTTTATATGTATTCGAGGTTCTTCATCAATAGAGAATCATCTGTATTTATTATATATTCTTGGTCAATGGTATCCTTCGACGCATTTATATAAAAGTATCTTGGTCATTATGATGAACATACTTGTTTTAAATCCACTCAGTGGGGCACTTGAAGTTTATTGTCATTCAAAAGGACATGGATTTTTTCAGAGTTGGGATTAAACCCACAGATGGGCTACCTACATATCCTTTGATTAGAAAATGAATCAGAACCCACATAGTTCGAGTAAGGGTGTATGACGTTTATGATTTATGGCTCAAAGAAGGATGTCATAATTACTTTTACACCCTAAGCTCATGTGAGTCATGCTCGGTGTGAGAAACAAGAGTTATTGATAAAAATTAGACAATTGTTCCATAAAAGATGCAATCATAAGAAATAATGTGGGGCTTAGGTATGTATGACTGCCCAGATAAATGAAGGTTAGGATTTACTTTAGGGAAGAAATCCAGGAGCAGGGTCCATAAAGGTATATGTGCTTCATGGAGATTTTGAATACGCTAACATGGGGCTTACTCCTGAAAAGGAGGCCCAAATTAAGAGAGGACTTATGATTGGGTTTTACTCAGGAGAAGGAATCCCATATAAAAGGTAAATTAGGACTGGTTAAGAGAAATTAAGACTGGGGCTTACTCTTGTAAAGGAGGCCTAGGTTAAGTGATTTGAAAAATTAAGGGACTTGGGGATTACTCCTGAAGAGGATGCCTATATTTGAGATCGGGGCTTACTCCTAAAAAGGAGTCTGGGGTTAATAGAATTATAGATGGGGCTTACTCCTAAGGAGGATGCCCAGATTTGAGAATTATGACTGTGGCTTATTCTTGAAAAGGAGGCACAGGTTAAGGGGTTCTCTCATCTTAAAGGATGAGGTTCAATGAATGAAATCTCAATTTTTTAGTGACATAAAGATGTATAAATCACTAGGTTTTGAGAGATATTACACAGAGTTCCTTTCAGATAAGGAATCCAAATAAAGAAATCATGCCATAAATGGCTTTGAAGAGTCTCTTGAAGATTGAATCTTGAATAAGAGATGTGGAATGGCTTAAGAGGGGTGAAATGGGCAAGAAGGGAACCCAAAAAGGCAGGGGCGCGCAAGTCCTGGCAGGCGCGCAGGTATTGCGTGGGCGCGCAAGTCCTGGTCGCGCAGGTATTCCTGCGTGACACATGGGTACTTGTGAGACAGTTAACCAGCTCAGTAATACTTGAGTGATCTTTGATTAAAGCCTTTATAATCCTCTTGAGGTTCTTCCAGAAGAGGGGTGCACATGTTCTATTAAAGGAGTAAGGCGACACGCATGTGTGGCCTTTTCCCTTAAGGGTTGGCCACTCAAGCGCGCAAGTGTTGATGAGTTTCAACACTTAGGCCTTCCTCCCCCTCTTTAGATCTTCCGTTCTAGGTAAAAAATTACCTTAGAAATGTTTCGAAAGCTTTGAGAAGAGACTAGGGCACCGGGAGCTCAAATCTGAGTTTCTAGAAAAAAATCCTCTCTCAATGGGGGGCCCACAGGGTCTATTTATAGGCCGAAGAATACCCGGGCGGTTATCCTTTAGGTCGCGCAAGTCACTTGCATGACCACTAGGCGGGGCGCAAGGGGACTTGCGCGATAGTGATAGAACTTGCGCGGCACATGTGCTTTTGATCCCTTGTTTATGACTTTGTTGATTTTTAATGTTTTCATCAAAGGATGAATCAATTTGAGCTCAGATATTCCCCTTTTCCTATCATTAGACTCTGTGATGAAAGGAGTGTCAACGAAAGTCCCCCCTTAGAGTTGGATTCGGAGAGAATAGAGGATTTGACTCTGAGGTAATGAAGAAAAAGAAGCATAGTTTGATTTTTACTAGGATTATTATAAATAACCCTAAAAACTTTGAATCTTTTAATTGCTCAATATTACCTAAATCATACAAAATGTATGTTTAGTGAGCTGGAACTTGAATTTTCTTCAGAGTTCTGTTGTCTTTTGTGGGCAGTTTAAAGTCATGCACGTCGGACATAAAAAGGCTAATGTTTAAGGTCGAAATATCTTTGACCGAAATGGATTAGAATTGACTCAATTCCTTGAAAATTCATCTGAAAACATATTACCATACTCAGGTATGAGGGAAAATATGGAAGCTGTGACTTAAGAATATTTGAATCTGAGGAATGAAATGAAAAAGAGCTAAAATGCATTAGAATAAGTAGTTTCCAAGAATGAATTTTCCATTATTTAACAAACTTGTTAGGGGTTGAATTATGCAGGGCCACCTAAGGGAATTGGCTGTATAGTTAAATAAAATAGTATCTTTTGGCTAATAAGTCTGTTATGTATACTGTTTATGGAAGGCCGCCTATGGGCACGTTCTGCATAGTCAGGCAAAAGAACTCTCAGAAATTTACATTCCTAGTGCTAAAAGCCAATGAAAGTTTATGGAGATTAAAATCTTCCAAAGTATAGAGTTTTTTGTATGGAAAGAGGTACTTGAATATGAAGAATATATTTCCAAACCAGATTATTGAATAACTGAATAGATATCACTCCTAAAAAGGTCATACCCAAACGTAGGGAAGGAGAATATAAACCACAGACTTGAATACTTTTCAGATCATGAAAAAGGATATGGGAAAAATATGTTAAGGATGGATATTTTTGTGGATCCCTATATACTGTCATTTAAGACAAATAAGGACAAAAGAGGCATTCTTCCCAAGACTGAAGTTACCACTATCCGAAAAACCCGTTAGGGGGTTGAATTATGCAGGGCCACCTAAGGGCATTGGCTGCATAGTCAAATAATAGTATCTTTTGGCTAACAAGTCTGTTATGTAGACTGTTTATGCAAGGCTTCCTATGGGCACCTTCTACATAGTTAGGAAAAAGAACTCTCAGAAGTTTGACATTTTTGTGACTAGAAGTCATGAAAAGGGTTATAAAGGTCTGAAAATATTTAAGGTTAGGATTATGACACATAAAGATGGGGGTTCAAGAGGTATTGGTAAACATCCAATGATTCTACATCCATTTGGACCTACTTTCCAAAAGTAGGCGCTCATTAGTTTGTGGACCAATGAGGCTTAGGAATTTGCATTGGTCGAGAGGATGGGAGGTCGGACTCATCACACCTTGTTGAGGGGAATTATTGTCTACTCTGGGACTCTCTTTATAGATTTATGTTATGTTCGTGAATCCTTATTACATTATCAAGTATAAAATGAATTTTCCTTTAGATATGACAATCAATGATCGATATGTAGGAAATTTAGAGTATCTTTTATATGTACTCGAGGTTCTTCACTGATAAAGAATCATCTGTATTTGTAATAGATTCTTATTCAATGGTATCCTTTGATACATAAAAGTCTCTTGGTTCTTATGATGACCATACTGGTTTTAAAGCCACTCAGTGGGGTACTTGAAGTTTGTTGTCATTCAGAAGGACATGAATTATTTCAGAGTTGATATCGAACCTGCATATGGGCTACCTACGTATCCATTGTTTAAAAAAAAGGAATTAGAACCCACTTAGTTCAAGTAAGGGAGTATGATGTTTATTATTGATGGCTCAAAGAAGGATGTCATAATTACTTTTACTCCCTAAGCTCACGTGAGTCATGCTCGGTGTGAGAAACAAGAGGTATTGGTAAAAATTAGACCATTGTACCATGAAAGATGCAATCATAAGAAATAATGTGGGGCTTATGTATGTATGACTGCCCAGATAAATGAAGATTAGGATTTACTTCAGGGAAGAAATCCAGGAACAGGGCCCATAAAGGTATATGTGCTTCATGGAAATTTTAAATACTCTAACTTGGGGCTTACTCCTGAAAAGGAGGCCCAAATTAGGATAGGACTTATGATTGGGTTTTACTCCTGAAAAGGAATCCCATATCAAATGTAAATTATGACTGGTTAAGAGAAATTAATATTGGGGATTACTCCTGAAAAGGAGGCCCAGGTTAAGAGATTTGAAAAATTAAGGGACATTGGGCTTACTCCTGAAGAGGATGCCCATATTTGAGACTGGGGCTTACTCCTGAAAAGGAGGCCCAGGTTAAGAGAATTATGGTTGGGGATTACTCCTAAGGAGGATGTCCAGATTTGAGAATTATGACTGGGGATTATTCCTGAAAATGAGGCCCAGGTTAAGGGGTTCTCTCATCTTAAAGGATGAGTTTGAATAAATGAAATCTCAATTTATTAGTGACATAAAGATGTGTAAATCACTAGGTTTTGAGAGATATTCCATAGAGTTCCTTTCAGATAAGGAATCCAAATTAAGAAATCATGCCATAAATGGATTTGAAGAGTGTCGTGAAGATTTAATCTTGAATAGGAGGGGTGGAATGCTTAAGAGGGGTGAAATGGGCAAGAAGGGAACCCAAAAAGGCAGGGGCGTGCAAGTCTTGGTAGGCGCATAGGTACTGCGTGGTCATGCAAGTCCTGGTCGTCCAGGTAAACATGCACGACACATGGGTACTTGCACAACGGTTAACCAATAGGTTAATACTTGAGCGACACTTGATTAAAGCCTTTAGAATCCTCTTGAGGTTCTTCCAAAAGAGGGGCACGCAAGTTCTATTGAAGGAGTAAGGCGGCGCCCATGTGTGGCCATTTCCCTTAAGGGCTGGCCACTTAGGCGTGCAAGTGTTGATGAGTTTCAACCCTTAGGCCTTCCTCCCCCTATTTAGATATTCCGTTCTAGGTAATAAATTACCTTAGAAGTGTTTCGGAAGCTTTGAGAAGAGACTTGGGCGTTCAGAGCTCTGTATCTAAATTCTGGAAAAATTCCCCCTTTCAATGGGGGGCCCACATGGTCTATTTATAGGCTGAAGAAGACCTGAGTGGTTATCCTTTAGGTCATGCAAGGGGACTTGCGCGATAGTGATAGAACTTGTGCGGCACATGTGCTTTTGATCCCTTGTTCATGCCTTTGTTGATTTTTGATGTTTTCTTCAACGGATGAATCAATTTGAGCTCAGATATTACGATTTTCCAATCTTTAGACTCTGTGACGAAAGGAGCGTCAACAAAAGTCCCCCCTCAGAGTTGGATCTGGAGACAAAAGAGGATTTGACTCTAAGGTAAAGAAGAAGAAAAATAATCATAGTTTTATTTTTACTAGGATTATTATAAATAACCCTACAAACTTTGAATCTTCTAATTGATTAATATTACCTAAATCATACAAAATGTATGTTTAGTTAGCTGGAACTTGACTTTTCTTCAGTGTTCCCTTGTCTTTTGTGGGCAGTTTAATGTCATGCACGTTGGACATAAAAAGGCTAATGTTTAAGGTCGAAATATCTTTGATCGAAATGGATTAGAATTGACTCAATTCCTTGTAAATTCATCTGAAAAAATATTACCATACTCAAGTATGAGGGAAAATATGTATTCTATGACTTAAGAATACTTGAATCTGACGAATGACATGAAAAAGAGCTAAAAGGCATTAGAAGAAGTAGTTTCCAAGAATGAAGTTACCATTATTTAACAAACCTGTTAGGGGTTGAATTATGCAGGGCCACCTATGGGCATTGGCTGCATAGTTAAATAAAATAGTATCTTTTGGCTAACAAGTCTGTTATGCAGACTGTTTATGCAAGGATTCCTATGGGCACGTTATGCATAGTCAGGCAAAAAAACTCTCAGAAATTTACTTTCCTAGTGTTAAAAGCCAGTGAAATTTTATGGAGATTCAAATCTTCCAAAGTATAGAGTTTGCTGTATGGAATGAGGTACTTGAATATGGAGAGTATATTTCCAAATAAGATTATCGAAGAACTGAATAGATATCCTTCCTACAAAGGTCTGGCCCAAACATAGGGACGGTGAATATAAACCACAGACTTGAATACTTTTCAGATCATGAAAAAGGATATGGGACAAATATGTTAAGGATGGCTATTTTTGCAGATCCCTACATACTATCATTTAAGAAGAATAAGGACAACAGAGGCATTCTTCCCAAGAATGAAGTTACCACTATCCGACAAACCCGTTAGGGGGTTGAATTATGCAGGGCCACCTAAGGGCATTGGCTACATAGTCAAATAATAGTATCTTTTGGGTAACAAGCCTGTTATGTAGACTGTTTATGCAAGGATGCCTATGGGAATGTGCTGCATAGTCAGGAAAAAGAAATCTCATAATTTTGACATTTTTGTGACAAGAAGTCATGAAAAGGGTTATGAAGATCTGAAAATATTTAAGGTTAGGATTATGACACATAAATATGGGTATTGTTCAATGTATACAGAGATACACAAATCAATGCTAACCATAATCATGTTGTGACTGGGTCCTGAATTGAAATGTTGGACTTCACTACGTAACCCATAAGGATGAGAATCAAGCCACACGTAGTTCTTAAACTACAGTTTAACGTCGTGTGGTACAAAAGTATTAGAGATCTTAGTTTAGGGACATAGATCTTGGACCATTGTAAGAAATACACAGTGTGTGTTTTCATGGGGACTTTTCAGCCAAGGGACTGAAAATAGAATTTGGGGTTAGTCCCAAAGACTTGGGGCTGGATTCGAGGGACACTCGAACATTCCTACGTATCCCATAAGGATGGGAATCAAGCCCACGTAGTTCTAGAAATACCCTCTGTACAAATTTGGTTCGTACATGTGAAGGGTGAAAGGGGACTTTAGTACAATGACGGTTTAACCCAAGATAAAAGGTTTGGGCATTTCCATGTATGCACGTAGTCTTCGAAATGAAACATGATTGAAAAATCAATGTAAATAATGATTCCCTCTCAAGTGAGGGTATCAAATAATATTTTAGTTTATTGTCATACTGGAAAAAAGTTTTGTATAGTTTAACGTCGTATAACAAGGACGAAAGTGAACCAATGTAAAGATATTGATTCTAGGGGTGGTTTCACGAATCAACATCGTATGAGATGGAGGTGAACCTATGTGAAGAGATTGGTTTTGGGCTTGAACCTTGGGAGGTTGCCTACATACCCAGCCTAAAAGTCAAGGATCAAAGTCTGTGTAGTTCAATTAAAGAATGAATTAATGATCAAGTTGTTCTTGGGGACAATGAACTAAAAAATGATGTTGTTGGGACTTACACATGGTTAGCGGCGCAAATAGAGTGTTATGGTTGAGGTTTCCTCTAAGCTCACATGAGTCATACTTGGTGTGAGAAACAAGAGGTAACAACAACCTTAACGATGCATAGTTTAATGTCATGTAGGACATATAAAGGGACTATGTAGTTTAAAGTCTTGTAGTTAGGACTATTGGTGATGCACAGTTTAGTGTCATGTAGCAGGGACAAAGTACAGTTTAATGTCATGTAGGACGTATCACGGACTTTCTTTACAGTTTAGCGTCATGTAGTTAGGACGATGGGGATAATAGAGTTTAACGTCATATTGGATGAAAGGGGGAATGTGCAGTTTAATGTCATTCAGTGAGGACAAAAGAGTACACCATTTAACATCATGTTGGACGCATTGGGGATTTTTTCCCAGTTTAGCGTCATGTTGGACGAAAGTGCGAATAGTTTAAGGTCATATGAATGGACCATGGATGGTGCAGTTTAATGTCATGTTGGACAAAAGTGTAGTTTAAGGTCATACAGGACCTTTGATGGTTATGTAGTTTAACGTATTTCTGGACATAAGGGACTTTTATACAGTTTAGCATCATGTAGTTAGGACGTCACAGTTTAACGTCTTGCTGGACGTAAGGGACTTGCAAATAGTTTAGTTTCATATGCATGGACTGTTGATGATGCAGTTTAAGGTCATACAGGACCTAGTTGCAGTTTAAGGTCATACTGGACCATTTAGGGAACTTTTTCACAGTTTAACGTCATGTGGGATGAAATTATTACAAATAGTTTAAGGTCATATGTATGGACCGTTGTTTTATAGTTTAATGTCATATAGCAAGGATGAAAGAGGGACTTTGCAGTTTAATGTCATGCAGTGAGGACAAATTAGAGAACTTTTTCACAGTTTAACATTGTGTGGGATGAAATTAATACAAATAGTTTAAGGTCATATGTATGGACCATTGCTGTATAGTTTAACGTCATATAGGAAGGAAGAAAGAGGGACTTTGTAGTTTAATATCATGCAGTGAGGACAAATTAGGGAATTGTTTTCCATAGTTTAACATTGTGTGGGACGAAATTAATACAAATAGTTTAAGGTCATATGTATGGACCATTTCTGTATAGTTTAACATCATATAGTAAGTACGAAAGAGGGACTTTTCTTTTTATACAAAATACTTCTTCAAAAATCTGGCATTGGTTGGAGTAGTGATGAGTTCTCCATCCACTGAGATTAAACAAAACCTAAGATAAACTCTTTGTCTGATGAAGACTCTGCCTGATTAGCCTGTTTAGGCTGTGTCGTTTGGTGGGGCGGTGCTCGTGGATTTGAAGTAGATGGCATGAAGTACGCCAAAGTCAAAGACAACATAGGATTTGACACATACTCATCTTCTTCTGATTCTTTTTCTTTCTTTGAATCATGTTGTTTCTTTGAGGACTTTCCCTCTAACGAAGAGGGTTTTGCCGCAACATTCATGGCAGAAGACACAATTGGTTTCTTTAATTGTGTTCGAAAAATAGCATGAGTTCCATTGATTGTCTTTCTGACCATCCAATCATCATACTTCTGTAAATTTTTTCTTTTGACTTCTTGGCATTTTCTTTTCTCCTCTAAAACTATAGCAGTAACACATGCTATATGAGCTGAAGAACCTTTCAGTTTGACTTATCCCGAGTCGACCATCTTTTGCAGGAGTTCTTTGAAGACAAAACACTCCTGGATGGGATGCCCCGGCATTTGATGAAAAGGGCAATAATTGGGGAGGTCTTCATATCATTTCTTGTTTGGCCTCTTGAGAATTTGCAAATAAACCAAATTTTTTCCAGATCCGAAATGAAATTACCAGGAACTTGTTCATTTCTGAAAGAGTATGTTTTTCTCTTCAGATCCTCAAATTGTTTTTGTCTTTGATCTCTTTGATCATCTGGATGAAAGGTACTTTGTTGTTGGCGCTCAAAAGGTGGATCTCTTCGAGAAGATGAAGGTTTTGAGGTTGAAACAGGTACAGGTGCTTGTTTAAGCATAACTATAGCAGTTTATTCTTTACCCATTCTCCTTCCAGGAGCTGATGGAATTACACGAGATTTAGCCTTAGCCTGTATAAGGGAATCTTCAATCTGTTGAGAGATTGAAGTAAGGTCTCGAAACCCTCCTGTGTATTTCACAGGGATTAACGGCGTGCGTAATTCGTCATGCAGATTTGCCACACAGATTGGAAACAATTCTTCTTGAGGGAGTGCTAAACTCAAGGAATATGTTAATCCCTTCCATCGAGTAATGAAATCAGAGACCCTTTCATTATCCCTTTGCTTATAATTTGTAAGAACGAAAATTGTTGTCTTTCGAAAAGTTGACCTGAAATGAATGTGGAATTTTTGGAGAAGATACTCCCATCCGGTAATTGACCAGGATTGCAAGATTGTATACCAGACAAAAGCTGGTCCTTGCAAGGTTCGCACAAAGCGTCTGAGTTTCACTGCTTCTTGCTGCTCCGGAGTTCCCATCATAGGATCGCAACAAGACACGTAATGCGTCAAATGTTGTTCAGGATCGCCTAATCCATTGAAAATAGGGAATAGAGGGTTCCCAAAACTTGATGGAGGAGAGATTGAATCTACCCATTCAGGGTAAACTTTCTTTTTTGGTTGAACTTGCGCACGTTTCCCTTCCATAGTTTCTAACTGAGCTATTAATGACTCAATAGTAGTTATTAACTTTTGAGAAACATCCGGTTGAACTTGGACTTGGGTAGGTGCCATGACTGGAGCTTGGAAAGATGTGGCGATTAGTGCTGCAACTGATGGTAGCACTGCCAACTGTCATTGCACTTGAACCGTAGGATTAGACCTGTGAGGGTGTACTAATAGGGGAGGATATTCTTTATCCATATTAGTAGCTGCAATAAATTCCTTTAGCTAACTGAATCCAACATGCTTAAGAAGAATACTACTCTGAAGTAGTTCAGCATTCAACCTTCTTAATTCCTTCATTTCTTCCTCCTGTTGTGGAAACCTTTGCTCTAGTGAGAGCGATTGACCTTCTCTAGAGGAAGGATATGTAACCCGGTTCTTTCCATTCCCTTTGTTGGGTCCTATTCGGAGAGGGGGAAGTGGGTTACTCGAAGGATTACCTAGTTTCTGAGTAATCCTTTGATTTCATGTACGCACACCTTCTTTATTTGGGTCGGTGCGTACATCTTCTTGAGCTGGAACCTCTTCATCTGAGTCCCCTGAGTGAGCCTCATCTGGTAGATCAGCAAAAATGGCATTGATGGCATTGATTGATGCATAACTCAACACATCCCTTCTATCATCATTTCTGTGATATTGTCTTCTTCCATGTCTTTGATGATACATTGCCTTTTGTTGATTCGATCCCTCAGGAACTTCTTGACGAACCGTAATTTTGAGGGAATCTCTTGATAATTTGGCTCTTTTCTCCTCTTGAGTCTTCTTCCCCAATTGAGAAAAAATTGACTTTCTCTTAGGAGGGGATTGATGATTTGAAAAATTCCCCAGTCCAGTGGACTAGGGTTGTTCCTTCTCAACTCCTTGAATATTATTTGTTGATTCCGAGGGTTGGTTTAAAAGAGTCCCCAGTCCGGAGAGCTGGGGTGGCTCTTGACATGCTATGTCTGAGACTTTCTTAAAAGCTCTCCTGATCTTGCGAACCTTAGTCTGAAAATTAGCTTGATGCATTAACATGTATCCACTTTTATCACCTGGTTCAAAAGACCGTTGGATGATTTCTGAAACTTCTGTCACTTGGTGACATGATTGTTCTAAACTAGAGGACTATTCAATATTCTCGTTTGCTTGATGCAAGAGTAATTCAACAACCTATTCTTGGGAAATCTTTTGATTACAAACAAATCCCATTGATTGTGGTGGGTAATAACATTGCATGATATCAATTTCGGTGGGTTTTGCTGACTGGAGAGCACCGTGAAATGCAGTGCTCCATGAACACCCCATCCTCTGACACGAATACCAGATGGGGAATTGTCAATTAACTGATGCAATCTTCTTAATGAACCAAAGCATGAACGTTAAAGGGCTCTCTGCTACTTTTTAGCCTTCGGATATCGAGAGACTGATAGAGATTCCAAATCAATCTGACATTGTAACCCTTCTATTATCTTAAGATGACTTTCATATTCATCATAAGATAATACTTTCTTTTTTAACTGACAAAGAGTTTTCCATATGTTGAGACGAATATCATGAATTTCATATTCTGTCAACTTTTCTGAAATGTCATACTGAGAGTCAGCCAGAGGCCAAAACATGACTGGCACTTCACCTTTCGCTAGTTGGTTTCTCATGTTCATCATTTCCTCTTTATCATTTGATGAATATTCTTCTACCTGATTTGACCAGAGTTGGTGTTTCCTTGTTACTTCATTGGATTCAACAGGATTGGTAAGGAAATCATTGATCAAACTAAAAGATGCATGACTTAGGGGTGGTTCGAAGAATGACCTACACCCTGGGATATCTTCTGATTGATAAAGTCTTTCACCTTCTAGTGATTAAGCTTTAGACATGACTGATTTCGTATTTGCAAGTGCCTCAAGATAAGAGGGCTTTCTCGGCACTACATTGTCCACTGGAGCATTTTTCGGGCAATGTGCATCACTACTGTAGAGAGGACTTTCGCAACGAAATTCATCATCATGGGGAGGACCACCATAATGGGTTGCAGCAAAAGATGAGATATCTCGCTCCTTGGTCTTCTGACCACATAGAGGGTTCCTGTAGATCTCATCTGAAGATGAAACTTCGAGATCGACCGAATTGTCATGAAGCAAGCCTTCATGAGGAAGTGTCTGTTGAACACCTTCAGAATTAATGTTACCACTATTGGGAAATGAGGGAGTAGAATCTAGAATTTCAACAGATAATTGTTTGATGGCTTCAAGAACTCCAGCATCGAGCAAGGCCTTGTTACAGATCAGCTCTTGATCTCATGACTATGTTGGGCGAGTCTTTTTCTTAGACGCCTTCTTACTCGCCTTAGAAACCACTTGTTGATGAAAGTGGCTGCTCTGAGCAGGTGTATATGCCTGATCAGGAAAGATGGCCAGGTTAGGCTGACGATCTCCACTCAAATCAGGTGTATGTTCGTGACTTGGTTGTCTTTATGATATGGGGGAGTATGCCCCACAACCCTATTGGACTGGAACAGATGTGTCTGTCTGTTCCAGAGTGAATTGTTGATGTGTCACTCTACTGGTAGGGATAGATTTATGTGTCTTTCCCTGAGATTCTGCTAAAGTTGTTATAATATCATGGCAGGCCTCCAGAATATGAGAAGGGATTTGCTTCTGCACTTTAACCATTGATAGAATGTGCTTGGTGGCTTTAGCTGCAGGAACGGTAATATACATCCATTTCGGGCTGGGAGTAGGTGTATGTGCCTGCTCCTGTCCTCCTTTTCCTGTCAGTGAATCTTGGCAGTACTCAAGTGTGGGGTCGGAGAGTTGAGTCAGCCTCCTATTTGTTGTTGGGGCTTTCCGACTAACTTCTCTGAATGCTACCAAGTAAGACTGTTGGTAGGCTTGATTAGTACTAGCAGGTGTATGTGTCTGCTGATTAAACTTCGCCGAACATAGTTGACGAGATCCATCATATGGAGTCGGACGAGCCTACTGACTAGCTGATGATGTATAAACAGGTGTATGTTCCTGCCTAAAGTACTCCGCCGGAATTTCCTGGCGGGATTGGCGTGATGCTTCCAGACGAGTCTACTGGATAGCAGAATTAAAACGGGCAGGTGTGTGTGCATGCTCATTGATTTCCACCAAGTTAGGTTGATGGACTTCTCCGGAGATGGAAGAGATAATAACCTGCTCACTGTTAACCGCACTTCGCCTATGGCGATTCGTCTTGCCTTCCTGGGTTCGAGGAACCTGAGCCGAACGCCTGGAGTCGGTACCCTCATCATGTTGAGGGTGCACGGCCGCACGAGTCTGGTGGCGATTGTTGGTGGGATCCCTCAGGAAGGACTCCTATCTGTTTGAATTAAGGCCCTGAGGGACCTGCTCATTCAATTCCCTAGAATAAGGGAGAGAATGTTGATTTTGTTCCGGGGATAACGACCTGAAATGGTTGGAGACGGTAGTCAGCACTGCCTGCTTCTTGATCACTGGTCGTCATTTTCCAGATGACCGATGTGAGTTGTTTACTTGGAGGGCTTGTCGGGCAGCCTCCAGAGTTGAGATGGTACCATGTTGACGATACTCCTTAACCATCACGTTTGATACCCAGCGTTGAAGACGCTGAGTAAGTGATATCGTCCTTAGAGTGGAAGACGATCCAGCAGGAGTAGCATCAATGGCATTTGCAGCAGTAGTATTCACATGTGTGAACTTGAGAGCAGCTATTCTAGAAATGTAGAAGATCTTGGAAAAGAGTGCCATTTTTGATATAACAGACGTAATCAAGATAAATTCAGCCACTACATCTTTTGGATGAGCACATATGTCAATGATTGTTTTTGTTGGCCCTCTTATTGAGTTTTAAATAGGGGCCTAACAAATAGGAAAAACATCATTTTAACATGGTTAAGGATTCACATCGGGTTCACCATTTTTTGTTTCCCTCGGAATCTGGGGATGACCGCCTTGATGGGAGGTTCAAACATTCAGATCAGTTTCTAACGGGTTTGTTCGTAGAACTGGAAACATCCAATGATTCCACATCCATTCGGACCTACTTTCCAAAGGTAGGTGCTCATTAGTTTGTGGACTGATGAGGCTTAGGAATTTGCATTGGTCGAGAGGATGGGAGGTCAGACTCATCACACCTTTTTCAGTGGAATTATTGTCTACACCGGGACTCTCTTTATATATTTAAGTTATGCTTGTGAATCCTTATTACATTACCAAATATAAAATGAGTTTTCCTTTAGATATGACAATCAATGATCGATATGTAAGAAATTTAGAGAATATTCTTATATGTATTTGAGGTTCTTCATCGATAGAGAATCATTTGTATTTATTAGAGATTCTTGGTCAATGGAATCCTTCAACACATTTATATAGAAGTCTCTTGGTCATTATGATGACCATGATGGTTTTAAATCCACTCAGAGGGGCTCTTGATGTTTATTGTCATTCAGAAGGACATGGATTATTTCAGAGTTGGGATCGAACCCACAGATGGTCTACCTACGTATCCTTTGATTAGAAAAGGAATCAGAACCCACGTAGTTCGAGTAAGGGAGTATGACGTTTATGATTGATGGCTCAAATAAGGATGTCATAATTACTTTTACACCCTAAGCTCACATGAGTCATGCTCGGTGTGAGAAACAATAGGTATTGGTAAAAATTAGAAAATTGTGCCATGAAAGATGCAATCATAAGAAATAATGTGAGGCTTATGTATGTATGATTGCCCAGATAAATGAAGGTTAGGATTTACTTTAGGGAAGAAATCCAGGAGCAGGGTCCATAAAGGTATATGTACTTCATGGAGATTTTGAATACTCTAACTTGGGGATTACTCCTGAAAAGGAGGCCCAAATTAGGAGAGGACTTATGATTGGGTTTTACTCCTGAAAAGGAATCCCAGATCAAAGGTAAATTAGGACTGGTTAAGATAAATTATAACTGGGGATTACTCATGAAAAGGAGGCCCAGGTTAAGAGATTGGAAAAATTAAGGGACTTGGGGCTTACTCCTTAAGAGGATTCCCATAGTTGAGGTTGGGGCTTACTCCTGAAAAGGAGGCCCAGGTTAAGAGAATTATGGTTGGGGATTACTCCTAAGGAGGATGCCCAGATTTGAGAATTATGACTAGGGCTTATTCCTGAAAATGAGTCCCAAGTTAAGGGGTTCTCCCATCTTTAAGGATGAGGTTGAATGAATAAAATCTCAATTTTTTAGTGACATAAATATGTGTAAATCAATAGGTTTTGAGAGGTATTCCACATAGTTCCTTTCAGATAAGGAATCCAAATCAAGAAATCATGCCATAAATGGCTTTAAAGAGTGTCTTGAAGATTTAATCTTGAATAGGAGAGGTGGAATGGCTTAAGAGTGGTGAAATGGGAAAGAAGGTCACCCAAAAAGGCAGGGGCGCGCAAGTCCTGGCAGGCGCATAGGTACTGCGTGGGCACGCAAGTCTTGGTCGCACAGGTATACCAGCGCGACACATGGGTACTTGTGCGACGGTTAACCAGCAGGGTAATACTTGAGCGATCCTTGATTAATGCCTTTAGAATCCTCTTGAGGTTCTTCCAGAAGAGGGGCTAGCAAGTTCTATTGAAGGAGTAAGGCGACGCGCAAGTGTGGCCTTTTCCCTTAAGGGCTGGCCACTCAGGCGTGCAAGTGTTAATGAGTTTCAACACTTAGGCCTTCCTCCCCCTCTTTAGATCTTCCGTTCTAGGTAAGAAATTACCTTAGAAGTGTTTCAGAAGCTTTGAGAAGAGACTAGGGCACCAGGAGCTCAAATCTGAGTTTCTAGAATAAATCCTCTCTCAATGGGGGGCCCACAGGGTCTTTTTATAGGCTGAAGAAGACCCGGGCAGTTATCCTTTAGGTCGCCCAAGTCACTTGCGCGACCACTAGGCAGCGCGCAAGGGGAATTTTGTGACAGTGATAGAACTTGCGCGACACATGTGCTTTTGATCCGTTGTTCATGCCTTTGTTGATTTTTGATGTTTTCTTCAAAGGATGAATCAATTTGAGCTCAGATATTCCCCTTTTCCAATCTTTAGACTCTGTGACAAAAGGAGCATCAACAGAGATGATGAACTTGTGACTCTTAATAGAGCAAAAAAAAGATATGGACGAACTTCTTTAAGTGTCCTAAACAACCATAAGAACTATATATCTTTGGTGCCTCATTATAAACCCTCTTTTAATTCCCAACCTAGACACTCTAAAAGTCATTAAAGGGAAATATTCCATGAATTTCATGAGGTTTGGATGAATCCTAATCTTAAAATCCACCATGAGACTCATCAAGATTAATTTTTTCCATTAAAGGAACTAATTGAACTGCCAACTAGAGAAAGGGGAACTCCCCTCAGCCTTAACATACCAACCAGGTCTGGCTCAGCCATCAACGCTCTATCCAACACATTAATATAAGAGGTGAGTTTCATAATGAAAAACTACAAAAAATTTCAGTTCAAAGACCCATATAAAATATTTAATCCTTCAATTTTGAATTCGTCTCTACCATATTGGGAAACAGAACATGTTCATAAAAATAGTTTTCATACTATGTCACAACCTCGTCACCTTGGAGGAGACTAAGAAAATCTATAGACTATTATAAGACCCTAGATTATGGATAGAACTTCTTTTGGAAAAGAGATCTAATTTCCCTCCACTCCAACCCCTCATGTTTATTCACTGTAACCAATGAATACCACCATCTCCAGATAGACCCTTCAAGCCTAAAGGTAGCACACTTTAGCTTTATTTCTTTTGGAATTTACAATAACTCAAAAACAATCTCTCAAAAAATTTCAACAAATCCCCTTCCAATTGAGGATTGTTCAAGCCTTGGATAGCCAATGGTTTTTATAAAATAAACTCCGGACCATAATATTTGACTTCATCCCTTCATGGTTCCACTATGGTAGCCTAAACCAAAAAGGGTGAAGAAACTTGTCCCAATGATTGGAGATCTCACACAAATATCTCAACAAGATTCTGATCAATTGGATGAATCAGTTATTGTGCTTCATGAGTAGCTTCCTCTCATGTCCGATTCAAATGAATTCATAGTATTGATACTACACAACATCAATAGGAAACAGAAAAACATCAACAAGAAAAATAAGATCATAAAATAAATCAATATATATTTGGATATCAATCCCATCAACGGGATTAAACTTCTTGGAATTCAACGTACTTGAATTAGGATTAGAGAATATACTATAATAAGATCACATTATTCATCAATGAATCTTTTCCCAAAAACATATGGTGACTTAAGGCTTGATACGATGTGATTTGGTCAGCCATTTTCCTGCAAATACCTCATAAGACCCAACAATCCTGCCTTCTATCAACTAGGACATCCTATATTGCATACCGACCTCAAGGAAATAAAATCAACCACCATTGATAAAAAAAATCATAAACTATCTGGAATGACCTGATACATTGATACCAAATCCGGCCTTGACTTATCCTGAAGGACTTTCCTAATCCCCATGGGTAGGTGACTAGAACTTGGAATCATAAAGAATATCAAAGGTAATGGTTTTTCTACTAGAAAAATCATCAAGATAGAACAAAAAAATAACAAAAAATAACAATATTTTATTCCAAACACTTATCAATGGGAAAAGTACCACAATAAGATAGATAATAATCCCAAGTTAAAATATAAACCAAAGGAAAACACAATTTCCGTCAATACATAGTCTCAAAAACCATGCACAACAAGTGAACCATAGCTCCACTGGCCACTATCATCACTCCAGAATCCCATGAATCAAGAACACCCACCACCTCCAAGTAGTTATTTTAATTTCCCTAGACCTAGAAAAAAAATCTATAGACTCCAAAAATAAAATTTAGAGTGTGAGAAAACAACCCAATAGGGTCTCACCAAGTTTTCCATAATCAATTCCCTAACAATTAAACTTTTAATTATTTGAATTTAAATAAAAAAGGAATAAAAGTAATTTAAATATTTTAATACAAAAATTATTTCAAATAAATAGATATAAATATATCAAAATAAGTTTAAATGAACATTTTCTATAAAATATTTATATAAAATAGTCAGTATAAATAAAATAGTTCTATAAATAATGGAATGTATAATCAATTCCAAGAAAATCAAGAACCATTTTCATAATACTTGAGTTAAATTAGTTCCAGACTCACATATCATTGTGATACTCAATAAACAATCATGGATCAAATATGGGTACATATGTCCCTAGGTTTTGGCCAATGTGACTAATCAATTAAAATCCCATCAGGGAAAATCATGTCAAAATAGATTTAGTTAGATTTATAATCATTAATCCATTTCTAGGGAGTCAAATTCCTAGATTGCTTATCCTAATCACCCACCAACTACTATGGCTCATATATTCTTCAATTAATCAATTAATCAATCATGGGAAAATCAATCATTTCAAATAAATTCAACATTTAGAGTTCAATTTCTCAATCAGGTTTTAGTGTAAGTGAGTGATTGAAGAAGATACTTCATAAATCCGTATTTATATATGATATAATTATGGGTTGTATTTCATCCTATATTAAAATTATGATTTATATGAATTGGGTATAATATTTCATGTATGTTAGATACCCGAACAATTCTGTACAAAAGCTACCATTTATTAATCTATTATAAGAGTTGTAATGTGAAGGGATTAAATGCATATGATGAATGAACTAGTAATATAATTTTTAAATGTGTTTTAACACATGAGTAAATGTAATAGTCTTAGAAGAATTATTGTGGATTATTTATACTACTTACATTCAATGGTTTTAGATGTGGCAAATTACATTATACTTAGTCAAGCCTCCCTAAACCCATTTATCTCTTTCCACTTATTCCAATGCATGGCAGGATGCTAGCGCATCATGGGAGAAAGGAAATTTCTATATGTATGGCATGTGATTCATTTGACTAGTGGATACAACACGAAGGTGGGATGATTTTTCACTTGGTGATCTTTATCAAACACATGTGATGGATTTTATGGATGTTGTATATACTCTTCGATGTACGATACACTTATATACAATAGTTATTCATTTCAATATCTTATATGAAATTTCTTATTATATTACATAGGATATCATAGGACAAGGTTTTTAATTTCATCCACTTGATTTGATAATTTTTAATAGACTTTAACAAAACACTTCACACATTACCCCCTGTAACCCCCAAAGACCTCACTGTAGAGGTTGAACCACAAGAGTTGTGACACGGTGTGCATTATGAGAAACTAGTATTTGGCCAATCTTTATCCTATGATCAGGCTATAATAATCCAAAAATCTCTTACTTGGATCTTGATCCTACATGCTAGCATGGTTTATTGATAGTAACTTATAAAACATACTTAATCTGGTATCCATCACTTCTTCACTCACTAATGGTAACATTCAAATACAAACCTTACTTACAAGCTGATGATTCATAAAATACCAGTTGTTTTCCCTTTTCATTACTCCATTGTGTTCTTCAAAATTTAATCTATCATCCATCATTCAAAAATGAACATCAAAAAAGTCACTACTGTTCCTCAACTTATCAATCACCATCGGCATTACCAGCATGTCTACTGGATTGATGGTTTGATAAATCTTTTACATTGTTAGAAACTCATCATGTATCATTCCTTAAATTAAATGGTACTCTAAATGAATCTTCTTCTTTAAATCATGAAATACTAGGTACTTTTAAATATGTATAACACTCTAGATGATTAAGTGCAATACATTTTCCTCTCTCTTTTGAACCATCTCACCCAATAAAATTTTCATCGAAATCATCATCTTCCTGGATTCTTTTACAATAATGTATTCTACCTCTATGGTGGATAATGTCAAAGCCTTCTATAATTTAGATATACAAATCATTGTAGTCCATCCATAGATAAACACATAACTTGCGGTACTCCTCCTACTATCAACATCACCTCTATGGTTATTATCCACAAACACTTACACCTATAATAAATTTAATTTTCCTAAAACACAAAGGTACTTCTTTTCTTCTATTCACATACTTCAGTATATACTTCATATCTTCTCAATTTTATTTTCAAGGGTTATCCATATACCTACTCATAAATCACACTACATGAGCAATTTCTGGTTGAGTACAAACCATGGCATACATTGGGATTCCAATGGCTGATGTACATAAAACATTTTCCATGTACTCAACATATTTTTTTCTTTAATTATTGATCCTTTGATAATTTGAAATGGAATTCTATGCGAATAGAAATTTTATTTTACTTCAACATACTAAATCTACTTAGAACCATTCCAATGTATTTTACATATAATAACATCAAGGTTTCAACTTTATGGTATCTTTTGATCTTCATTTCCAAAATAATACTAGTTTTTTCAATATATTTCATCTTTGACTCTTAGTTAGTTTTCCTTTTATCTCATCAATCCATTGAATACATGATCCTATAATGATAATCACATCTACATATAGAATACATATATTGTATCAATCACCAAAAGACATAATGTAACAACATTGATCCATGTCACATAATTTGTGTTAATTTTTACTCATGGAGGTATCAAACTTTTTGTTCCATTGTCTGGGTGTCTTCTTTAACCTATATAATCACTTTAATAATTTTCACATCAAATAGTCCTTTCCTAACTCAACATATACATCTAATTGATACATATAAATATATTCCTTCAGATATCTATAAAGTAAAATTCATCTTCACATCCAGTTTCTAAAAATGTAAGTCCTTGGATGCAATAGTACCAAGAACCACTCGGGTGGTGGAAAGCTTCACTACAGGTGATAAAAGTTCAATGATGTTCACACATTCCTTATATTGAAATCCTTTCATTACCATCCTTTCCTTATACATCCTCTTACCATCATGTTCTTATTTTAAATAGCACACTCATTTATTCTCTAATGCTTTATTTTCTTGTGGAAAAAAGTATCAACTCTAAAGTATTGTTTTTATGTAATGACAAAAATATCCTCATTTGTTTCCAACTGCCACTTGTTTGACACCTTCGATTACATTACATCTTCAAAAAAATTAGTTCTCCCCCATCAGTCAATAATATATAATGTAAAGATGATGAATATATATTCACAGACCTTATCATCCTTATTGATCTCCTCAACACTACATGAGGAGTAGGATCCATCAGTTTCAGTTTCACATGATTAGGTAAACCTTCAATCTTCACATTCTCATGGCACTCTAATTCTTTATTCCCACCATCAACTTCTGCGGCATGATGATACTTGTATGTGACACCTTCATTAAATATCATGTTTTAACATTCAATGATCATATAATTATAATAATCCCAAAATATATAACCAAACTTAAAGTCACCATACACATAGTGACTTAATCCCTTTTACACATTATATTACATTATTTTTAAAATAAATATCCATTAAATACAAAACAAGGATTAAAAGTCCTTGTTTCTTTGGAATACATGGTATATAAAACATAAACATGAAAGTAAAATGTCTTTATTTTAATCCTCATAATGAGATAATAAATCCTTTTGAGCTCCTAAGACTATATGGGATAAAATGGGAAATACATAGATAAAAGGGGTGAGCTAAAAACATAGTAAGGGAATACATATGATAAGGAAACATAACATGTGTGTCAAATGTATAACATAATATCATAAAAGAGAAGTTTCAAGATTAATCACAAGAGAGAATAACATAAACAACATGTTATTAATATCATAGAAATATAAAAAATGTGGTATCAACACAAAAAATTACATTATAATAAGTCAAGGTCAATTACAAAGACAACATCACATGGTAGACAGAGTCCCATCATGGATTAGGTTTACTCCCTAATCCCATACATAACATCTCATGAGATAAAAAAATTACCCAATGCATTAGAAAATTATTTGGTCACATCCATCATAACATATTCATGATTATGTTTGTTGTAAAAGGAAATCAATAATAAGTAATAATCATAATAATTTCCCATGGAAAGAAATGGGTTGCATAATCTTGCTTCATATGATAATCAAGGTGAGTTTCATAAATATTCCAAAGATAAGAAAGAATTAAATATTATGAAAGTTACTATATGAGTAAATAAGTATAGGTATCAAAATAAAGTGTTTATTTAGGAATAATAACTTTAAATTATAATTAAATAAATATATTAATGTATTGAAAAGTTCCCCTTAATCGATTTTTATTTTAAATAGAGAATTTGGGAAATGAATTTATGGTATATATTACCACATAAAAGGAAGTTTTAATAATATATTTATATATGTAAGACACACACACAAACACACACATATATATATATATATAATTTAGAAACAATCCATAACATAAAATGGATATTGAAAGTGATTTAGAGAGATAATGGTCGTAACTTAATGAAAAAGTGTGGTTTAGAGAGATTCCTTACCTTAAGTATCATATTTCTTCATACACATTAGAAACTCTTGTATAATAAATATTGGTTCATAATACTTCTATTTAAGTACCATAATAATATAAATAATTCCATACATGATTTTATTTTTATATCTTACCACCCATTTATTAATAATTCTTTATTAATGTCCTTATTCCGGGTGATAACTACTTCATTTTTCATGCATGTTTTTGTTTGATAGTTTCGGTTTTTATACATTGATCATGGATACATCATCTATAGAATTTTAACCATTATAATATATATATATATATATTAATTATATATATATATATTCATCAATAAAATTTATAGATAAAAAAAATGAATTACATCATTCATGGAGACGGTAGGTCATACGTACATATGAACATTGTTTTTCTTTTAAAAGGATAGAATGAAAGAAATTTTAATAATAATTTAAATTTAAATAATAATAATATAATAAAAAGCAAATATATATTTATTACATCCATCATTATAACCAGTCTTGGGAGGCGGTGATGGAAAATGAATTACATCGGTACGTGAGGCAGTAGTATGTTGTACACATAAATGATGATTTTGTTTCTTATTTAATGGAAGATTAGATAGGTGTAGTTGATTACATTAACATAATAACATCTAAGTATATGGTAGTTAATGTAGTTATTATTTTATCAGGTTTTGAAAATATTTTAAGGAGGTATAAAAATAAACAAAACTAAAACATTTGGTTAAAGACTACACTACTTCTTCGGACAACTTCTATTGATTTACACCTTAACCCGTCTAAGGTTTGTATTCTTCAAAAATTAAGACCTATAGAATGTGGGTATGGATGTTAGGAAGGGATTTGGGTAGTTATTGGTTGAACTGAAAATATGTTTATGTGTCAAGAAAATAATAAAGTATCTGCTCTTTTATAAGTGAGGGGAGGGGCATGCATGGAATTACCTAAAATATTAAATTAATATAAATTAATTTTCTTGGAAAAAAGATTCCAAAATGATATAATTAAAGTATGGGATTATTATGGGTTGAAATACTATGAAAAAATAAAATTTTAACAAGCTTATATTAGTTTTTTACCCTAATCTCTTTGTTTTAACCTGAATTAACCCTTTTTAAAAATTACCATGATAATGAAGTTTTTTACTCATTATAGATCAATATAATTACTATAAAAGGAAAATTGGCCCACAAATGGATCATAGTTGATTTTTTCAATCATATACCAATCACCTATTCAAATATATGATCCTCCGGAATATTAAATTATTTAATAAAATATTATTTATTATCAAATAGCATTAATGTCATTTTTGGATCTATTCATTTAATTCGGTTTCTAAAAACATTACAACAACATAATCTGAATATAACCCGTTCAAACCTCTATAATATTTTATTTTTATCTTTTTTTTTTGAAATATAATAATTAATTCAAATAATATTACTTTTATCATTTTAAAAATCATTTATTTTATTTTTCTATTAATTGAATAAATATTGTGTCTGTGTTGCATAAGCATTTAAAGTAATTATTTTATCCCTAAAAATTAAAAATAAATTACCATTATAAAAATTTAATTTATATTTCAAATAAATATTTATAATCAAACATAATTAGTCTTTATCCCTTCCACAATATATTATAGAAATTAAGTGCAAGAAATTGATATTTTTTACTTTATCTTTTACTCAAATATCATAACGGTCAAAATCAAATACATATGGAACTAAATTGAAATATTTTCTAAACATGGATATAAATGGTCAAACTAAATAGATTCAATAGAATAATATTAGGTGTTACGGTCATTTTTATTCATTATCATATTACTTTTAACTTTAATCACTCGATTTACCCTTACCGTGTTGACAATTATTTATTATGGTTTCTATTCATAATGAACAAAAATAAAAGGAAACTATTTAAAAAATTTGGAATTTTTCATTCCAAATATGAAATCCACTTTTCAAGATTTAATTTTTCTAAATGGTAAAAATTTATTTAATACAAAAATGCAAATTGCAATGCAAAATTTTTTTTTAGAAAAATGTCTTTTAAGAAAAAAAATGTTTTCATATTGAATTATAAAATTAATTTAATCACAAAAACTATTATTAGATTAATTTTAATAAAAATTAAATAATGAAATTTTAAAACTAATAAAAAATATAATTTTACTATATAAATACTTGAAAATAAAATTCAATTTCAAAAAAAAATTAATATTTTTCATTATTCATTAAAAAGGTAATATTTTTATAAAAATACCAAAAAAATAACTCTAAGATATTTTTAATATGATAATTTAAAAAATTAATTTCATTTATATCAACTATTTTTTCTAAAGGTTCCAGAAATTAATTATAATATTTTATCTCAAAAATTAATAAAAATCATTTTTGAAGAAAACATATTTTTATGAAAAATAAAACGACTTTACTAAAAATTGAGTACTTATTTACTAAGAAGTATTCAATAAATTTTTATTGAGGAGAAAAATTATATATATTTCAAAATGCGGTTAATAATATTCACATCTACCAATTTAATAGCTAAGTTATAACTATAATAATATTTTATTATTTATTCAAACTCATTATTATGTGTTATACGCACTATCAAACTATAAAACCCTGAGATTTTAAAATATATTTGTCTTTAATAAATTTTATTTCTTATATATATTTCATTATACCCAACAACGAGTTTAAACAAATAGTGATTTTTTATTAAAATATTATTTAATAATTAGTACCCAGCCATTAGGTTGGCAGGTATGAATAAGACTAACAAAATTATGAAACATATATGGTTTACACATGTATAAAATAAATTAATTACTTATAAATTGATAAGAAATGAAAATAAAACAAATTAAAATAAAAGAGTTGTTTTTCTAAAAAAAATTTTTTTTAGTATGATGTGTTTTTCCTAATAAATTAAATTTATCATGTTGATTGGATTATTTTAATTAAATTTATATACTATATATTTAATGAAATTTTTTTCAATCTTACAATATTTTTTATAGGAATGAGAAAATAATGTAAGTCTTTTTTTATACTTAAAACTGTAATTTTCTAAAAAAAGCTTCTGTCGCATTTTTTTCCCTTATATTAAAATTAATTTATGCCTCTTACAATTATTGAATTTGATAAAATTAATTGAATATTTTTAAGTAGTATATAAACTGTGGTAAATAGACCCTTGTATTTTTAATTATTATGAATTGTAACTGTGGTAAAATTTATCACCTCGATAAAAGGTAAATCGGGTTAACGTAGGTTAAAACTGAATGTAACAAGGATTCCATCAGAAGCCAGTTGGCCAGGGCTTTAAAATTTTCAATCACTACTACAACATAAATTCATTATATCTGATGATGTAAGCCCCCAGTATGTTCTTAGGATATCGCATGGTTGAATTGGAGCACAAAAAATTAAATAAACAAGTACCTTATTCCAATTTGATGTGTGCACATCCACCATAAGTTTTTTCAATCTTTTTCTCAAAGGATCTAATTATTAATCCATCTAGATCATCTACACATGACTCTCGAATCTTCATGTGTGTCACTCATCGGATTTCGGGTGCTATCATAGAGCTTCGATGATTACTCTAACTTAGAGATGATTGCAGTGATCATATGCCTTCAATATGTGAATGTGAACTTGGATCATCTACTTGGATTGAGTGATTCCCTCTCTAGGAATAAATATAAGATAGAATATCTCAATACCAACTAAGTGAATAGTGCATTGGGATGAGATTATCTCCACTTATATATTGGGTATTTATAATACTTGATTAGGGTTCCCTGACCCCTGTTCAATAAACATCCTCTAAATAAGTTTTATAAATAATTAATTATGATAAACTAAACTGCATCATAATATGATTTATATTATAGTCAAAAGATTTAGGACCTAGGCAAGCCTGTTCCTATAATTTATTAAGAAAAATAGAAACAACGAAGTCAGGGAGTGCTATGGTTTTGAAAAAGTAAAAAGTTACACCCCTCATATCTGTGTCTACTAAATAGAAGAAATATTCAGGAATCTCAAAAGATCCCATCAATGTCATCTCCATAAATTCTCTCTTTGATAAAGCGTCCTCTACTGAATTGGATTCTCTATAATAATGTAGGACCATTTAACTAGTTTTCCTAGTTGCTTGAATACATTTGATCCAATGTGGGAGAACTCTCCATAGAATATCCCTTGTTTTTATCTTTAAAGCATCCATAGATATTTTTTGATTCTGGATTAATCTAGAGTTTTCCCAGCCATAGTGGACAACATGTTTGATAGCTTGTATCATGTCACACAGTTCAACCTCAAAAGAAGTACCAATTCCAACATATTGGCAGAATCAAACTTTAACGAATCCATTATATGTTCAAGAAACACTTCTACACTTATTTATATTTCATCACATACTTTTAATATATATTTAAAATATTATGTGATAAAACTGAGTCATTAAATATCCTTGTAACTTCTTATAAAATTAAATGAACCAGGAATATTATAATAATATTTGTTTGTGTAATATTAATCCTTGTATTTACTTAATCACTTGTAAATACATGCAATAAATAAATTCAACCCAATTATTATTTACTTGAATATTAATTAATTAATTTATTTATTGGTGATCGATTGAACTTCAATAACTGTCGGACCCCATTATGGTTCCCACCAAGTCTTGTATTCTTATTCTCATAAATAGGGAAGATTATTGAGAGCCCTGTTATGTGTGACCCTCTAAGACCTTATCTCAAGAGGAGTGAATAATATTTTCATACCAAGAGTAGAGTCTTGAAACCCCTCAAGGCCCCTAAAGGGATAAGGATAGTCATAGGAACAACAACCAACCTACGAACTCACAAGGTGTAATATAATCTCTTTTTCATATGATATCTTGTAAAGACGGATGAACACTTATGTCATCGTTCTTTCTTAATTTATTATTCTTTGATATCTCTCGATGGATTTTCCTTCAACTAACATGGACATGAATTTATGAAGTAACTACCGTCCTGATCAACCTAGACAAAGATATCTTTTCCTCAACTTGGAAGTGGAAAACTCTATCTTAATCATTAAACCAATTACATACAACCAATGACGTACCCAAAAAAACTACCTCACCATGACTTCATTATCTTAGTTTTCACCTTGCCACAAAGTACAAGATAAAATGGGACATATTGATAATGATCTCAAATAAGGTGACCAATACACATGTCTGTAGATAGGAACAACCATCAACATCTAAATCATATGGTGTTCCTATTGGAGGATCTGTCCTCATGATCTCAACTACTTGAGATCACCAAGTGAGAACATCATGAAAATAAGTCTCAATGTTTATGATCCCCCAACACTTGATAGTTACGCATCAACTGTGTACTTCCAGTATGATGTATCCAGAACATAAAAAATGACTTTAAAATTACTCTCATAGTATCTTCTGGTTCTCATTATAGCCTATAATTTCTAATAACCCTTTGACACAACACGTAATCTAAGTACATTACCTTAAATATAGAGGATGTTGAAGTATCGACATTATTATGGAAATATAAACCCATAAATATATATATAACTATATAAATGTATTGGTAATCATAGTACATCACAAATTGGATATAGGGTACCCACTCTCAACACTCCCACTTGTACTATATCTGACGTCTAATAAGTCTCAATCTACTATCTCTCACATGAGAATCATGCTTCTACTGGGATATGGATTTAGTCATGGGGTCTGCCACATTTTCCTTTGTGGCTAATATGTTAACTATGGAATAAACTCTCTGAGTAAAATCCATTAACATATGAAACTTTTGAAGGATATTCGTTATCCTTTGGTGTGACCTAGGATCCTTGGAATGCACCACTGCTAAAGTATTATCATAATAAATTGGAACATGGTATACACTGCTAGGCCCAACACCAATGTATGAGACAATGTTTTTTATTTATACTTCCACCTTTTCTGCATAAAAAGCTGACATATACTCAGATTCAATTGTAGAATTGGTGACCATAGATTTATTTGAGCTTCTCTAGCTCATCGTACCACCATTCAGGAAAAATATGTACCCTGGTTATGATTTTAGATAATCATGATCTATCTAGAAACTAGCATTAGTTTATCCTCTCACAACTAGTTCCCCATCTCCTCTATACACCACAAACATATCCTTCATACATCTCAAGTACTTCTATATAGTTTTAATAGCTTCCTAGTATAGCTCTCTTATATTTTCTTAATATCTACCGACCATGATTAAAGAAAAGGAAAAATCAAACCTGGTACATAGAATGGAATAAATTATAGATCCCACTATCAAGGCATAAGGAATTATACTCATTCTTTCAATCTCCTTCTGTGTTTGTGGATACATTTTCTTGGATAATTTGATATCATGTGAAATGGGAAACAACTCTCTCTTGGATTTTTCCATATTGTACCTTTTGATTACTTTTTTGATATATATACTTTTACTTAACCTAATAAGCCTTTTAGATTTATTTCTATAGATATTTATCTCTATAATGTAGGTTTCATCACCTAAGTATTTCATAGAGAAGCATTCATTTAACCAAGTCTTAACATACTATAAGTCTTTCACTTCATTTCCCATAATTAATATGTCATCAGCAAATAATAATAGGAAAATTATGGGATTCCAATTAACCTTCTAATAGACACAAAGCTCACTTTCATTTTTAACAAAATGAAATTATCTTATGGACTCATCAAAACAAACAATCCATGATCGTGATACCTGCTCTAACCCATAAATAGATCTCTATAGATTGATCACTTTATTGGAATTCTTTGACCCGAAAAACCCTTTAGGTTGAGTCATATAGACATCTTCAACCAACATCCCATTAAGAAAATAAGTTTTGACATCCATTTTTAAAATCTCATAACCATGGAAGGATACTATTGCAATAAATATTTTGATGAATTTTAGAATTGGTACTAGTGAGAAGGTTTCGTTTTAGTTTATTCCATGAAGTTTTATGAAACCATTTGATACCATTATTTATTTATAAGCATTGACCTTACCATCCATTTCCATATTTGTCTTGAATACTGATTTTTAACCAATGGATTTTACATCAGTTTTATTGTTTTCCAAAATCCAAACTTGATATTGGTATAGGGGATCCATCTCAGAATGCATGAAATATTTCAATTTAGTACCATATTTACCTTATAACACATCCTTGTAGGTTATAGGTTCATCATACTCAAGGATTAATATATCACCTGAATCAGTGGAAAGAAATTCATAACTCTCTGGTTCTTAAACCACTCGAGTTGACCTATGTAGTACTTGTTTCTCGGAAACCATTTCAAATCCTACTATATCTTGTGGAGATTTCTCTCATACTAACTCATGTGCATCTTGATCATTAACTTCCTTGAAGTCAATATTTATCCCACTATTTTCAATGAAAATTTATTCCCTTTATAGAAATATAGCTTCTCTTATCACAATAACTTTTAAATATGAAGGGTTATATAGGTAATATCCTTTGGTTTCTTTAAGATAACCTACAAAAATGCACTTTTTTCTTCTGGATGATAATTTTCATTTGGAATAGACTTGAAAAATCATTACATCCCAATACACATAAGTGAGACAGGTTGGATTTCTTTCCACACCATAACTCATATGGAATTCCATCTCCAACTTTATTTGGTACATGATTAAGGTTATATGCCAATGTCTACAAAGTGTATCCCCGGAAGGATAATGGAAGATTTTCATCTCTTATAATTGATCTGAACATTTCCTGAAAGGTCTTATTAATCCTTTCACTAACACCATCTATCAATTTTGTATAATTAGGAGTGATTTGGGACACTATCTCACACTCCTTTAAGTGATCAATGGAAATCTTGATTAAGATAATATATTCCTAGGTCTGAGTGGATTACCTTGATCTTCTTACCAAGCATGTTTTCTACTTCATGTTGGTATTCCTTAAACATCTAAAAGGAATCTGACTTATACTGAATTAAGTAGATATATCCATACCTACTATATCCATCGGTAAAATTAATGAAGTACAAAAACCCACCCCTTAACTTTATTGGGGATGGACCACATATGTCAATATGAATAAATTCTAGTAATTCATTATCTCTTTATCCCTTACTAGAGAAGGTTGCTTCAGTTATTTTCCCTTTTAACAAGTGTGACATAAATCCAAGGGTTTTAACTAAACTATGTCTAAATACCTAACATGAAGTAATTTTCATAACCGCTTATCATTTACATGAATAAGCTTGAATATCTATAAAAAGGTGTTATATGAGTCATGGTCGTTGATTTTTCATTTATTTTCATCACCAGGTTTTCAAGTTCAAGTATATATAAGTCATTTTTAAGATGTTCCATACCATAAAACATGTTATCCTTATAAAAGAGACAATTTTTTCCAAACTTGAAATAAAATCCCATAGTTTCTAGACTTGACACGTAGATTATATTTATGGTATTTAAAAGAACATAAAAACAATTACTTAATACAAGAACCAAACCACTAGACAAAGTAACGTGATAATGTCCCACCACAAAGGCTTCTATACTCTCACCATTTTCATCTTAGAGATTAACTTTACCTTTTCCAATATACTTGAATCTATTTGGTTCTTGTATATGAATACATATGTTTGAGCCACATGACATATCCAATACCTAACTTGTACATAATGAAATATTGAATTCAATAACAAAAATACCTAAAGTAGAAGTGTCACCTTTCTTCTTCTTCCCATATTTTCAATTTTTTTATTCCAGTGTACTTTCTTTCCACATAAAAATTAGATAGCCTCCTACTCATTTCCCTGCCTCTATAGCCTAGGATTATTGGTAGGATGGTGTATAGGTGTCTTCAGCCTAAACTTGGCCTTAAACCCCTCATCCTTTCCCATCCTCCTCTTGGTCACCATAAGGAATGAAGAATTGGTATTCTTTATATCCTTATTATCTTGGAGAACTAAATTCAAAAGGTCCAGGAGTGACTTTTTCATGATATTCAGGTTATAATTGATAATAAAATTCAAAAATCCTGGTTGTAAAGAGGAAATAATGAGATCAATTTCTAGTTATTGATTCATTTTAAACCCAAGTGAATTAAGCCTCTCAATTTACTCAATCATCTTAAGTACATGAGGTCCTTCTCAATCCCATTATGTTATCCTTCACCTATAAAGGGCACTAGAAATATCATAGCTTTCTTACCTTTATCTCTCCTAATATAATTCTTGGAGATGAGTAACAAATTTTTAGGCATCCTCATCCTCATACATTTTATGTAGTTTATTAGAAATAAATGAAAACATGATTCACTGAACATCTAATGTATCATCTACATGATTTTTCCATTTTTATTTATCCTCCTTAATTCCCCCTTGAGGAGGCTCGATGGGAATTGAGGATTATAGCACATAAAGATTCCTTTCATGGATTAATACTCTAAGAAAGTGTGTGTACCACTCCTGGAGGTTATGGTTGTTAATGATATTTTCTTTATCTACTATTGATCTTAGTGATAATGTAATGGTGGGGTTGGTGATTTCCATTTTAGATCTATAAAAAATAAATTTTAGCATTCTAACATTATCTTGATTACTTTTTTGAAATTTTTGATTAATTAATTATTATATCATTTAAATGTCTCCCACAATTTTATTGAAATTTAATATCTATCACTATTAGATTCAAAATACTCTTTCTCTTGAGTATTATAGTAGAAAGGATCCTCAAAACGTATCCTCACATTCTTCAAGATTTGAATACACTACTACTTGGAGGGCTTCTTGGTAGGATCTAGGCTTGCCAACCACATTAACTCAAGGTTCCTTGAACTGTTGAGTAAATTCCCAACTTATTGGAATCATAACTTGATTCCATCAACACCATTCCTATAAAGTGATAAAAAGATAGATTTGGATACTTATTTTTTACCCCTTTTGGTCAAGTCAACCCATTACTCTTATAATAACTCCCTAATAGTTGGAGGCGTTCTCAACATTGGTTGATGAGCACCCTGAACATCCATTTTTTCCTAAATTTGAGCAATGTAAGGATTTAAAACTTGATATATATTTTAGATATTTTAATATTTTTTGATGAATTTAATATATTTCTATTAAATATTTTAAGTCTAGATTTTTGTGACCACTACTAAACATGCATTAATAGAAAAAACATACATCTCATTTTTATGCATTTTTATCTTGTTTATTATTTTATGTGATCATGCAATATTCATGAACTTTCTTAATTTTACCTGACTGGTCTTTAGAATTTAATAATGATTGATCCATAATGGATCAATATTGATATAGGGGTTTTCTTGACCAAGTTTACTCCTAACTCATATCACAGCTCTCCCCTAGTCCAATGTATTTTCTTTTCATCTGGTGTTTCTTCTCGACTTGGCAGGGTCCACGTCTTAAAGTGTCATCGCCTATGTACAAATATACTCACACACGGTCAAGGGGGTCTAGGAGTAAAATTCACAATAGGTGGATTGGATGTGCATTCCCATATACATATTTGAATAAAAATAAGAAGATGCAAATACCATCATTTAATTACCTACTTATTATAATAATCACATGTAATAAATAATTAAATAATCCAGACATACATGTGTCAGTCTCTAGCTCAAGACTAGTTATTATAATAAATAAATGTGTGATAAAAAATTAAATTGTGATAAATTGAAAAGTATGAGGGTACTGAAATAAATTTAAATAAATTTAAATAATTTATTTTATTCGATTCTAGGTTTAATTTTATTTTAAAACCAAAATTAAATTAAAAAAAACTAATTGATTGTAATGCTCAAATTAAATTAATATTTTAGATGAATCAAAATTAATATTACTTAATTTAATTTAAAACTAAAATTAATTAATCAAATTAATTAATTTTGATTATTATTATTTTCATCGGGGTCCTAAAAACCCCAACCTAGTCCATTTTGGGATAACAGACCCTATGTAGGATTGTTCTGGTCTTGTTCGGTTTGTCCAAACCCATTCAGGGTCGGGAGGACCCACCTCATCATATTTTAGGGTGAATCGGGATTGGATGGACTAGTGTAGGCTGAAATAAGGTACCTTAGTGTAGCTAAGTGGCATGGGGATGGGGTTACCAAGCAATGTTATGTCCAAAAGTCAGCCAAATGAGGGAGCACCGATGGGTGATTGCAGGACCATGGGAAGGTAGAGATGGAGAATTAGGTTAGCGCACTGATGGGAAGCCAGGTCTCACGGTTCTCCTATATCTAGATCTATGGGGTACCGTAATGGGGAAGCGGAGCACGCTTGATGTGGTGGAGCACGCTAGAGGTGACGAGATTGAAGGGAGATGGTGAAGGTTTTCGTGGGAGGAAGTGGTGGTGAACCCTCTATGGATGGAAATTCTAATATAGTTCAAGGCCAAAGCTTGTGAGGGAGGTGTTGTTGCAATTTCTCAGTCCATGGTGGTCTCGGGTGATGCATGTGCTTGGGACTCTCTGAAACCAAATGAGTGGTGTCCAGAGGGCTTAGACAGCCTACATCTAGACGTGGTAGTGAAGCTCGTGAGGGTTGTGGATCCCCAATCTAGGTGGAAGGAAGCTCTAAAGGGAGTGGTGGCGGGTTCCTAGAGGTAATGAATGGTCATGTAGAGGATGATACCGATGAAGGGGAAGGGCCTCAAGTGCTTAGTAGGAGGAGAGGGAGGTCGTGGGTCATGCTCAGGCTTGCAAACCAAGTGAGTGGAGGGGGCCATGAGTCTCTACATGAAATGAAGACCAAGACCCTAATGGGTCTTTTATAATTAATTTATTAACATTTATTTTTTCTAAAACCTAAAACTAGACTTTAGAAAAATCAAAAGACCATTTTGATTAGGCTCTATCCACTCAAAGATTCCACAACCACCTAAAAACCATTTTTCCATTTTTTTAATATGAGAAAAAAAATATTTTATTTTATTTTATTTCTCTTGTTTTAAAAATTAGGTCACTATTATAGGAGCTCTAGTGATCGAATTTTTTCCAATGCTTGGCTAGATTCCAACATTTTCAAGAACATGATTAAAATATATATATTAATATAACATGTTCTTAAAAAAACAAATTGATATCCAAAATTATTAAATCTGAAAAACCCCATTGCAATCCATAATTTATTTTTGGATGGACATAACTTAGCCACCCTAAATTGGATCAACATCCAGCCAGATTTATTGCAACCATTTTAATACCCTCTACTTAAAATTTAAAGCGAAATAAATTTATTAGATCAAAAGCACCACACATCTCTATGATACCAATTGATGGTACCAGGGCTCACAGTGAAAGCTAGTGGGATGAGGATTTAAAAAAATCATCACTAATGCAATGCAACATGGTCTTCTCCAATGATCCAAGTACCTAGTACCGTCCGAGGATCTTGCATGGTTTAATCGAAGCATAGAAAATTAAATGAACAAATACCTTGTTTAAATATGATGCATGCACATCCATTATAAGTTTATGGAATTATTTTCTTGATAGATCTGACACTAAATCCCCCAAACATGCTTCTCGAATATATGTGTGTGCTGCTCTTCAGATTCTAGGTGCAATCATGGAGCTGTGACGATCACTTCAATGCATTTAATATCACCATGATCCTCTGTCTTCGATTCATGAATATGAAATTAGATCATACACTCAAACTAATCAATTTTCCCTCTAGGAATCAGTAGGATAGAGAAGATCTCAATTCCAACTGAGTAAATAGTATATAGGGATGATCTTCTCTCCACTTATATAGTGGATATTCATAATACCCGATTAGGGTTCTCCAACCCCTATGCGATAAAAATCCACTAAATAAGTGTTATAAATAATTAATTATAAAGAACTAAAATGCATCATGATTAATATTTATATTTTATCATATACCTGTAATATATATTAAATATATTACGTGATAAACCAGGTTTTTAACTCGACTCATAACTCCTGATAATATTAAAGAACCTAGAATATTATAATAATATTCATTATTATAATATTAATCCTTGTATTTACTTAATCACTTGTAAATACATGAAAAAAATAAATTCTACCCAAGTATTCTTTAATTGAATAATAATGAATTTATTTATTTTTTGGCAATCGATAGAACTTGGATAACACTCAAACCCCATGGTGGGGACCATCATGTCCTATATTCCTATTCTCCTTAATAAGGAAAATTATTGAATGCACTATTATGTGTGACCATATTGTACCTTATATCAATATCAGTGAATAATATTCACAGACCAAGATCAGAGTATGTAAACCCATCAGGACCCCTAAAGAGATCAGGAAAAGTCATAGAAATGAAAACCAACCTATGATCATGCACTTTGTAATATAATCTCTTTGTCATATGATATCTCATAAACAAGGATGCACACTTGCATCATCGTACATTATTGATTTATTATTTTTTATCTCTTTGGAAGGATATACCTTATAATACCATGGCCATGGATTTATGAAGGTACTATCATCCTAATCAACCTGGCTAGAGACATATCTTTCTCAACTCAGAAGTGAAAAATTCCATATTAATCATTCAACCAATGTTATACTACCAATGAAATATCAAACAAAAACTACCCTATTAGGAATTAATTTTCATGGTTTTCACCTTACATAAAAGTATGTGATCAAATGGAACATATTGATAATGATCTCATGTCAGGAGACTAATACCTGTGTTTGTAGATAGGATCAACTAATGACAACCTAAATTCATAGTGTTACTATTGGTGGGTTTGTCCTCATGATTTATACTACTAGATATAAACAAGTGTGAATTTCATGAGAAGAAGTATCAATTCTTGTAAACCCCTAGCACCTGATGGTCACTCATCATATGTTTCATTTTAGTATGATGTATCTAGACCATAGGACGTTACTTTAAGATTACTATTATAGCATCTCTAGGTTATCATTATATCTTGGGATATTTTATAACCCTTTTCTATGAAAGGTAATCTAAGTAAATGACCATAAATATAGTGGATATGGAAATATCAACACTACTATGGAAAGATAATCATGTGTATATATATCAAACTATATACATGTGATGGTAATCAAAGTACATCAAAATTTGGGTCTAGGGAACCCAATTTCAATAAAAACTCAGCAATAAAGTAATAATTTTTCATCATAATAATTATTGGATAAATTTAAATATAACATTATCAATTTATTTTTGAAATTGTTATTTTTAATGGACACTTTTCCATGAAAATGACCAATATGATATTTAAATCAAGGAAAGTTATAAAATGTCACTCTTTTAGTTTTAAATATCTATTATGTGTCCACATAAGGATAAATTATTGTTATGAACTAATATAATTATCAATTTTGTTCATAATAAAATTATATTCATTATGATAATTTATTTTTAATTTTTATTGATTATATTATTTTCTTAAATACTTTCTCAACACTATTACTATATTTATTCAATTAATAGAAAAATGAAATAAATGATATTAAAAATATTAAAAGTGATATAATTTGAGTGATTTATAGTGTACCATGAGTTTTTTAATGAATATTAAATATTAATAATTTGAAAATTAATTATATTTTAAATTCATCTTTGTCATGATGTATTCAAAGTCAAATAAAATTAATAGTTCCTGAATTGATAATAATGATAATTTACCAAAACAATATTTTATTAAATTAATTAAAAATAATTCAAATTTGAAAAAGGAAAAATTAGGTAAGATATGGTCTAAAATTTCATCCCTTTTCCATTTATGATTAAATAGTTACTTTATATGTAAAATTTTAACCCTTTAAGAGTGAAAAATATGTTACCACATTTGATGTTAAAATAGGTTAACCAAGGGGTTAAACCAAATGATAAGATTTAAAACACCATAAAAACCTATCCAAATTGTATTATTTGATGATATTTATACAATATCCTACCCTAGGTTCAAATCACTATCCATTTTTATGCATTTGGATTTATAATTACATCATTATAATTTACTCTTTTAAGAAATTCAAAAGTGATCTTCACCTCAATTATAAAAGGAAATATCCTGCTTCACTTATTTACACTAATTTGAGCCATCTATCTCAACCAAAACATGTCCATTCCTATTATAAATATACTTATATATGTTCTATAGTTTCTGGTTATTCCAAAAAAATTTAATCTATGTATCTTAATATGAGATCTAGAATAATTCTACCAAAGAAGAGGTAATCGTATTTACTGAGTCCTTCAGGTTTATTTTTTATTCTAATTAATCTTAGAGTGTTGTAATAATCTTAATATAATAGATCTAGTATAATTAATATATTTATATGTTATTATGACTATGGTAAAATAATATTTCATCTATGTTCCATTCTATGAAAATAAAAAATATTGCTCATACGTACGTATGACTTTCCATCTCGACATAGCGATGTAATTTTTTTTATCACCAATTTAATTGGATGGTTATAAAAATGGAAATAATTAATATATATGATATTTATTAAAAAAAATTTCTTCTATAATTAAAAAATACTATATACCTTCTTAACTCCCAATCCATTGGAAAATGATAACGTTGTTCGTGCATACGTGCGGACTACCACATCCACGAAGTGATGTGATCTATTTTTCATTTACACTTTTCATGGATGGTAATAAGAAAATATTTTATTAATATATTTGATTTATATAATATATTAATGGTTTTATAAATTATTATTTTTATTTACCATTATTTCGTTCCAGCTATCGATAAATGAAAATAGCATTCATGTGTATGTATAGTCAACCATCTCCATGAATGGGGTAATTATTTTTTATATCTATAGATTCTATGAATGAACCTAAATATTTATATAAATAATAGTTATATAATTATTAAAATTCTTGAAATTATAAAACCATGATGAATGTAAAAGGATCAAAACCACTAAACCAAAACATATATGAAAAACTATGAAGTTATCACCCAAAACAATGATTTTAATAAAGAATTATAAATAAATGGGTGATAAAATGTTATAGGTAAATCATATTTTTTAAGAAATATATGACTTTTTTATATATTATATTTATAATAAATCTATATTTATAATAAAATATTTTTTTACCTATATGAAGGAAATCAAACCTGAGGTAAGGGTTTCTCGTCTCACTTTTACTTTTGTGTGACATATGTCATATTCACCACCTATTTATTTTGTGTGATGTATATACTACCTATTTTATATATTTTATCATGAATATATTTTTATTAATGTTATTTAATGTTTTATTTGAATTTATTTCTTTCATGAGATTTATAATTCAAAAGATACCCAAGTAGTAACGGTTTATTTCACAATCTCATCATTATTTAGCATTGTTTATGTTTAAGTCTCCATTGGGGGAATATTTTTCTTCCATACACATGTTTTCTAAAATTATTTTCAATTTTTTTTAAAAAAATCCCCAAATGATTTATTAAATATATTTTTATCATTGTTTGAATTTTTTCCAACATAGTTAGAAAGGAGTCTTCTTATAGTTTTCTGAACGATGTACTTTTTGAAAATTTCACAAAAGTGTGAAATGAATACTTATTTTAATTATATGGCATGAAAATATTTTCCCTCCATCATGAATGATATTTTCTTTGAAAATTCCTATAAAATTTTATAAGTTTTTTTTCAAAAAAACATTTATATTTTAGAATTCTTTAAACAACTTATTTCAAAGTTAAAAGGGTATTTTTTCCAAGAATTTTCCAATGATATTTTTAAAGTACTTTCATCTATATAAACATACTTTATTGAATATTATTATTTATTGAGGTTTTTATATTATTTTTTCATCAACCATATTTTTATGGATAGTTTATGATCATTTTGACTGGGGAAATTATTGATATTCCATATGCTAGTTCTTCGAATAAGGACATATATCATTTTTTAAGATAACTGATTATTTTATGTTATTTATTCATATCAGTAATGGATTGGACTCATCAAGTGATATGTGAAGATATAAATTAAATTTCCCATTGACACATTTGTAGGTTTCATGAGACAAACTAGTTTGAGTGTTTAGATGAGGCCTTACCAATTTATAGAATATTTCTTGGAATGAGGCTTTGATAGTATATTTAAGATGACTTGGTATGAGGCATAAATGGTAAGTTTCAGATGTCTAAAATTTTTAATTCCATAATTATGAACTCATTTATTTATTTCCATGTGATTACTTGAATCGTTTTTATATCCATTTATATGTTTTAGCTCTTGTAATTATTTATGTGGAATTATTTTATTATCTTTTATTTCCTATTATATTATTCATGCCTTATTTATATCCTATTGCATGAATACCGTTAATGAGAATATAATCTCACCCCTTTATTACATTTATTTTCCCCAGGATACCAAAAAAAAATTTATGATTAATACAGTTGGATATTATTAATGGGATAGTTATTTTCTCGAAGAAAATATTATGTTGTATATTAAGTTTTCAAATGTAAATGTGAAATTCAAGTATGTATTTAGTTCAGAAAGACTAATCAGCTATTTTTTTCCATTGCGATGTGATTTACTGTACCTAGAGAAAATGTAATAATGTAACCACCAGCTCTAGGCTAAAAGGGTTAGAGTCTTTACAATTAGTATCAGAGAATGTTTATTAGATAGATTATAGAACAAAACCCTATGACTAAATTAGAGAATATTCCCAAAGAAACCATGTTTATGATTATGATATTATCTATGCATAAATTTTTTTAATTTATGTTAAGTGTTTCACTAGTTTTCGAATTATAAATTATGTTTCCTAATATTTTGATCTAATATATTTTATGTCATAATTTAGAAATGATTCCTAGTGAAAGGAATATAAACTATATTAATGAACGTAATCCATGTAGGTATTCACAACTAGGAAAATAATGAAGTTAGGGCTAGAGCTACAACTGTAGAATAACAAATTAAAACTATTTTGGGGTATCTATCTCAGGTTATGATGAATAACCTCTCAAATATGGAGAATCCTACTAATCAATAATGTGTTGTTACAATGTTATATGAATTCATGTATCAGAAAACTCTATCATTCAATGGGACAACAAATCCATTTGTAGTTGGGAAATGGATAATTTTTTTAGAGAATATATTTCATTCGTTGGGATGTAATGATAGGGATAAGGTTTTCATGACAATTTATCATCTCTCAAGTATTGTGGATAAATTGTGTTCATTGATCCAAAACACTAAGGATGACGAGGAAATAATGAGCATGTAATGGGTGTATTCAAAGGAACTTTTCTTGGAAAGGTATTTTCCGTGCGAACAATGAGATGATATGGAAAGAAAATTCTTGAATTTTTGATAAAGGGAAAAGGAATATATTTCTAAGTACGAATAAAACATTAAAAATATGGAAAGGCATGTTACAGACTACATACTCAATAAAAAAATAAATATTAATCATTTCTTTGATGGGATTAATCCAATATTTTAATGTGCACTAGTCTCTCAAACATTCTCATTATATAAGGATATATTATCATGTGATATTAAGATAGATATATAATTATTTGAATATTATGGATTCAAATGAAATCAATATAATAATAAGATGATAGAGAAAAACTATATATGTGGAAGAATATAGAGGAATTTTTCAACATGTTATACTTGTAGAAAGAAACTCCTTGATACATGCATAATAGGAAAACATTTTTTCTTCAAGTGTAGAGAAAAAGGTCATCATTCTCATGAATGTGAGGGTAAGGGAAAATCTATCAAATTATAGGGATTTAATTGTAAATATATGGGGAAATATTGCAACAAATTCACCATGTGTCAATGGAAATTACCACAAAAGAAGCTAAGGGGGGAAGGACAACTTATGAAAGTACTATAGCTTATGTGAAAGTTCCTAAAGATGTAGTGAAAGGTAAAATTATCATTCAATACATAAATGAAATTTTTTTATTTGATTATCGTTCTATCCACTCTTTTATAACTAAAGAATTTTCTAACGGTATCGTATCACCACCACAATGATTATATATTGAGTTAGAAGTGAAAATTTTAAATGGTATGAGGGTCGCATCACAATTCTATAGTTCCCATATGATTAAAGTCTATGGGAATTTGTTTCATAAAAATCATGTTATTCTCCATATTAGGCATGAATTTACTTCCCTGCATAAATCCCACATCAATTTCAATGAATGGGAATTCATGGTTTATATTCTGAACCAACATATGAATGCATATCAATGTGATGGTAAATATGAACTTCTGATGGAAATTGTATCCATTATATTGGAATTTATTCCTTTCAAAAGTGGTTTTTATAAGGGTCTTCATCAATCTAGTCCAACCCTTTGCAGCTTTCTGAAGTCCATGGTGCTCAGAGGAGTCCTAAACTGGGTTTGGATGTGTTTGGATGCTTAAAACTGGAAGTAGGTAGGATTCACAGTGTGTAAGTTTCACATATTGAATTTGTGGTTCATGGAATGGGTGAGAGCATGATTCATGACTAGTATAATTAGGTTCACGGGTTCATTAGCTAGATGGAGCCATAGATTATGTAGATCAATCGGCTACGTGAAATCTGGTATGTGGCTGGATCGACTACGTGGCTTGATCTTCTATGTGGATGAATTAGGGACATGTCTGGATTGGCTATGTGAATCGGCTACATGGATGAATTAACTACATGATCAATTATATAAGTGATCAATAAGGTACATGAAACAGCTACATGAATTAGCTATGTGAAATGGATATGTTAAATGGCTATGTGGATCAGCTACATGGGGATTTTGGCTATATGGGAAATTCAGCTATGTGGAATCGACCACCAAGATATTTCCATCAGTTTCATGAAAAAGGCCATGTGGGTCTTCCTTAGGTGAGAATCAAGGGCCCTAAAAGACTGATTCATCTAGGATAATTATATCCTTGATTTTTTCAGATGGTTGAGGCTGTAAACAAGTCTCTATGTATGGATTTGTAATTAAATCCTTTTCAATCTAAAAAATTTGATCGTCCTGAATATGTCGACTAAAAATAGGTATTTCTCTTAATTGATTCCTATTTTATTTATATTAATATTGTTGGTTCTAAATCCTTCCCTTAGATTCTTGTAATCCTACTTATTTTGGATCATTTTTCTTCCAATAGTGATTATATCATGTGTGTGCCCCCTGTTTTTGGTGCAGCGAGTCGCCTGAGGCTTATTTATTCTATGTAGGAGATTAATTTCTTCTATTTTTATATGAAATCTTAAAGTTAGAATAGTTTATGACCATCTGTGTAAATTTAATTAACATGATGAAGATCAAACCAGATTAATAAATAATTGGATTTCAATCGTCTATTTTTTCTTTATACCGTGATAACATTTTGCCTCTTGATTTTCTAGATAGTGTGTGATCTATGATATGATTATATAGAATGTTTTGATGATTTTTTTAGAATTTTCTTCTTAATTGAACATGATAAATTATTTTAATATTTAATTAATTTATAATTAATTGTATGGATAATAAAGAGGAGTGTTTAATGAATATGGTGGTTATTTTAATTTTATAATGATCAAATTGATGTGGTTATACATGTTTAATTGAATATGTAATTATATGTATTCATGGAATTTAAAAAATAATGTGAATCATGTTAATTATTTTTGATGAAATATATTTAAAGTAATGTTAATAAATTTTAATTACATAAGTTTTTTTGAATCTAGAATGTATGATGGGAAGCATGTTTAAATTAATTGTTTAATTAATTTAGTAGCATGTTATAGATTGATGCCTTATGTTTCCCATGGTTGGAAGATATGAATAATGAATCGTTTAATTCAAGAAGTAATAAAAATAGGTGTTTTTAATAAATATCATTGTGAAAGCCTGATTTTCTCATCTACTTCAGGAGGCTAATATCCTTGTGTTGGAGTCATGAGATATCATTTATATGTGAAGGCTAGATGCCTTGCTTTAGGTCCTAGATTTCCCTATTGATTATGCTTGTTTTCTTACTTCCCTATGAAGTTCTCTAGATGCGAGGTTGTGAAGTGATATGATCCTATAATTTTTTATTCTAGGATAGATGATGTGATATGAGCCTGCGATAGTTGAGCCTCAAATGGATGATGTGACATGGGGTGGGGAGGCTCAAATGATGTGGTATAATTTAAAACCTGTGATGGTGAGATGCATTGGAATATGTGTCTGGGTGTCGGGGATGGAACTAGAGATTATGGAATGGGTTGAATTTAGTCTTACCCATTGATGTGATAAATTTTAATTCTTGCTTTAAATGGGTTTTTTAATGACTGGTGGCTAGGATGTTTATTTTATATATATTCCTTTTTCCACTGTTTGAGGCAGTTGGATGTTCTTGGTTGTATGTTTCCTCTTGGTGGTATATTAGGATGGTTTCCTAGAGTACATGGATTATATAATGATGTTAATAATGTTTAATAAATTACTCAACATAGAGGTTTGGTAATTATGGAATAAAAATGAAGAAAAATGTTAACCTTGAGAAATAATGGACTCGGTTTGCATTATGCGTCAAGGTAATAGACTCGGAATGATGGATAATGATGTAAGTAGATTAATGTTTTTAATTAATGGTTAATGAATTATTTAATGAATTGAAATGATAAAAAGAAAATAATTAATTAATGTTGATCTTTAAATGCTTGTGTGATTATATGATATCTTGTCCCTAGTAGTGGTAGTCAGGTTTTCAAGCGATGATAACTTCAGTTGAGCTTAGAACTATGATATTCCCATAGTGTGGTTATGATCCATATTATATCTCATATATTTTGTGATTTCATATGCTGCCCCACCCATATTGGTGAGGGTGAATGACACCCAATGGACTTTGGGAGGGTGTTTTCCCCAATATTCTTGTGGGAGGATGGATGGATAACTACCCCATATTGATCCTTTCTTCTCTTGGTAGTTACTTGTGCTGGTATCCATGGTGGTCAGTTTTATCATATACATGTGTAGAGTTATATGAGGTCTTGCGGTCATTTCACACATATTTATCTATGGATATAGTATCTAAAGGATTATTATAGGTATGATGTGTATAGTTTATTATGTCTTGAGGTGCCTTACTCAATGTATGGGTTATGATGGTTTAAGGTATAATACCCAATGTATGATACATATCATACAAGTTTTGGTGGATCCATGAAACTACATGGTTACTATATGATGATGTGGTATGGGATGATGTGATGATGTGACTCATGAGGTGTATGTTGTGATACTTAGGCTAGGTGTCTATAAGCTATCTTATTTTGTAGATAGATGGATCAGGACATGCGTATAACAACGATGCTCTTTATTTCACATCAATAAATGTTTTATTACATAAAATTTCACTTAATACAACCCAAAAGATTGATAATTCTAGTGTCTTTCGGAATTAGGTACATTACATAAAAACTTATAACAAGGGATACAAAACATTATTCAAAACATCCTTGACATGATCATAATATTCCAACAAACTTAAAATAGCATGGGATAACCGAGGTATATACATAAGAAATGGGTGAGCTATAAAGCCTAATAAGGGAATAAACATGGAATAGCATGAAGATAATGTTACATATTAGATGATAGGAATATAAAATGCAAGTACTAATCATAAATATGAACAATGAGACACGATATATCATGATAATCATAAAGAAGACTTGGGAAATGTGGAAAAAACATAAAACACTCCATCATAAACATGGGTCAAGGATAAATCTTACAAGACATCATGGTGGACAAATTCCCATAAAGGAATCAGGGTCACTCCATGTCCCAAAATTATATATCATGATACTAAACCATACCCAATGCATTGGAGTGAAATATAATTCTTGGTGCACCAATTACATTCATTTTTTTATCATGCTTAAGTGTTCCACATAGATCATACAACATGGATTCCTTCATCCTCTTACTTTATCTCATTGCCAATTAATGTAGAATAAATACATGAAAGTCTCCAATAAAAATTATATGTGCTTAAATTTGAACATCCTTGATAAGAAATTGGTATGATATTCAATACATAATTAATTTGTCATGGAAAATATCGATGATATTTTGGCAACATAACGGTGTCACTAAAAGATCCATAAAAATGGTTTGATGAGAGATAATTAGGTCTCTTATTTCATATACATAAAATGGGAAGTAATAAAGACATGGTAAAAACATATCCCACTATTATAAATTTTAAATAGAATGCACAGGGTAATGAAGAAATATAAATAAAGAAAAAATCCTGACTAAATTTTGGCATGCTAACGGGTGTACATAAAGAGTCATGAGAGGATTAATGAGAGTGAAAAGAAGATATAATCATTTAAAAATTAAATTAAAACTAAGGTAAATATGTAATAACATATACCAACATAATCAAATGTAATTTAATATACATAAAATAAATTTGTGAATGAAAATCAGAAAAGAGAAATCCATTAAAAAATATCAGCATAGTAATGGGCATACATAAAGGATCACGAAAGGATTAATGAGAGTGAAAGGAAGATAAAATTATTTATAAATCAAATGGACAGTAAGTGGGTATGTATGAACATATCCCAACATAAGAATATGTTAATTTAGAGACATAACAAAAATAAGTGCTTGATTAAAAGAAGAGAGTGGATGATCCCTTACTTGAGTATCAGACTCCAAATTCTAGGGAGGGGCTTCTTAAGAGCCTGGAAGAACCTTTAGAGGACTCTAGAGAGTGAAGGGAATAGTAATGAAATTATACAAGGAGTTTTTGTGAAGATAAATGGAATCTTGGGTGGTTTTATATGGGAAATGAGGGTGATTTCTTTATTATTTTGGTTTTGGACAAAACATAATAAAATAACCAAAACCACAAACCTTACCATGAGTTTTTTCAAAGGTTTCTTCGAAATAGGACTAGTTTCCATTATTTTATAAGGAAAATTTATGAACTTAACAAAATAATTCCCTCGATTATGTGTAAGTGAGTCATACTCTTAAAGAAATGATTTTAAAACCATAAAATATATTATAAATTTTTGAGAATTCATAATGGATTTATAAGATAAATAAAATATACATAAAATCAGGTTATTTTAAAGGTAAAACACATATTTGGTCTTTTATACCCTCTATTACATCACTTTTAGGTCATTATGATGTCATAATACTCAAACTATATTTATTTAATATTTAATTTTATTCTCGAAAATTTGAATGTCCTGGAAAATTATTAAAACTTCACTGTTTTATAATTTTATTGTTATAATTTCAAAAATAATATTCATTTTATGGAAATAAGTTTCTAAATATTTGAATTTTAACATTTAAAATAAAATCAATTTTTATTAAGAAAGGATGGGGTTTTTTACCCTAACATTTTTTGAACCATAATAAAATTAAATTTACTTCATAAAAGTTTTATGATCATTTATATTTAATAAAAATTATTTAATAATAATATTTTATTAAAATATTATATATTTCAAAAATCCATTAATCCATTAATTCATTAATTGAATTTTAATATTAATCAAAAATATAATTTTTTCTTTCTTGTATCAAAATAAAAATCATTTTAAAAGTAACAATAATATGATGATAATATATTCATTATTATATAAAAATAATGTACATATTAATATTTCTAGTGTCTTGATACATATCCCATTAACAAACCCTTAAACACCCAAAGAGTAAGGTGCGCGATGGTGTGACTTTCGTGGGATGGTTTGGTGAACATGGTTTGGGTCGTTATCTCGATGAGCTTGAACATCTCCCGTAAACAGTTTTGATCATGCTTAAGTTGTTTGATCTTAGCTTGGGCTTGGTCAAGAGAAACTCCCAATGATGCTATCTCTCTTGAAAGCTCTGATAAATGGGATTCATAGGTTATGATCCTACTATTTGAGGTCATCACTTCCTTTTTCTGTGTCAATTATATTTTTTAAAACCCTATATTTATACTAATCATGTGATCACTGTTCAAAGGATATATTATTAATAGTAAAGACTTGATGGTATTTTAAATACAATTGGATATAATCAAACCAAAGAAGTGTATGTGTTTTCTATAACCATATTACATAATAAGACATTATGTTAGAAGGGTAATTTTATTTATAATAGTTTATGTCATTATAATCTTCCCCCCTTAAGAAATTTCACACTTGAAATTTTCTTTTCTCACACTAAAATAGATGAGGGTAACTATACTTCATCACCTCCTCCGGTTCCCAAATTTCTTCTTCAAACATGTGATTTCTCTAAAACACTTTGACAAGGTACATTATATTATTTTGTAGTACTTCTTCACTATGGTCTAATATTTTCACCGGTTACTCCTCATAGGAAAGGTCATTATCCAATGGAACCACCTCTGGATTGAGTACATGTGAGGGTTCTAGTATGAACTTTCTCATGAGGGATACAAGGAATATATCATGTACTTTAGATAGGTTTGGTGGGAGTTCTAGTTGGTAGTTCATCGCTTCGATGTGATCAAAGATATCATAGGGGTCGATGTATCTTGGACTAAGCTTCCCTTATTACCAAATCTCATCATCTTATTCCATGGAGATATGTTGAGGAATACCATGTTTCCAATATCATACTCTAGGGATCATCGATGATTGTCAGTGTAGCTATTTTATTGACTCTCAGTATCTTTGATGCAATTGTGAATAGTGTTAACTTTCTCCACCATTTCCTTGACAATTTCAAGATCTATCAAATTTTTTTCCCCAAATTCATCCCTTCATGTAGGAGTTCTACACCTATTCCCATAAAGGGATTAATAGGGATCCATTTAGATGTATGAGTGGGAACTATTATTGTAAGAGAACTCAACCAAAGTAATATGTTGGTCTCGTCATTTTTTGAAGTCCACAGAACCTGATCACAACATGTCTTCTAGTTTCTGAATAATCTTCTCACATTGGCCACTATTTTGGGGGTGATAAGTTGTGATGAAGTTCAAATCATTATTTAGAGAATGTTAGAGAATTTTCCAGATCATGAAGGTGAATCTCATATATCAATTTCATATAATGAATAGTGTTACCCCATGCATCCTTACTATTTCTTTGATGTATATCCATGCTAACTGATCCAGTGAGAACTACTCATGAAATGAAATAAGGTGAGTTGTCTTTATAAGAAGATCCACAAAAACCCATGTTGAATTGTTTCCCCTAGATGTCTTCGGAAGTCCAATGACAAATTCCATAGTGATGTTCTCCCATTTCCATGCTGGTATGGGTAATGATTGCATAATATCCTTATACTTCTTCCTTTCAGCCTTCACTTACTGGAATACCATGAACTTTGATATATATTCAGTGATCTCTTTCTTCATATTTTCCCACCAATAGTGATCACGGAGATCCTGATACATATTTATGATTCCTAGGTGAATGGAGAAAGTTAAACTACATGCATCATCCCGTAGTTCCATATTTAACTCTAGATTTTATGGAACACATATACTTGACCCAAATCTCACAATTCCTTCTCCATTAACATTGAACACTGAGGATTCCATTTTCTTATAGTTTCTACTTTCTTCTGAATTCCCACTTCACTTATGTGATCATCCTTTAACATTTATAAAATATATTTTTGAGAAATAATTTTTGAAAGGATTCATTGTGTTCCTTTATTTATGATTCCCATGTCCATTCTCTTCAAGTGTAAGAATATATAATCTTTATTAATTCTCATAAATGATAAAATTGTTGGATCCTTTCAACTTAGAGTGTCTTCCACTTTATTCTCTTACCCAGGATGGAAGTGTATTGATCAACTGTAATCCTTGATGAGCTCTAACCATCTACATTGGCATATATTAATCTATTTTTATTTGAATATATATTTTAGGCTATTGTGATCAGTATATATCTCACACTTCTCCACATAGAGATAATGCCACCCTATTTTCAATGCAAAGATCATTTCTTACAATTATAGATCATGTGTGGGATAGTTTTGGTTACTAATTTTAAACTACCTTGAGGCGTAGGCCATCACATTATCATTTTTCATCAGTACACAGCCTAATTCGTTATTTAAAGCATTGTTGTATACCATATAGAGTTCCCCACATGTTGATAATGTGACCAATGGCACATTGATACACCCCTTTTTGAGCCCCTTAAATATTTCCTCACATTCTTGAATCTTGAAATACTTTACTCCTTTTCAAGTTATCTTAGTAAAGGGATTTTAGAATTGTGATAATTTTCTCAAAAATTAGTGATAATACCTAGATAATATAAGGAAGTTATGGATATATATCACAAATATTGGACTCGTCCATCCTTCAATTGCTTCTATATTTTAAGGGTCCATAGATATATCATTTATTGTGATGATATTCCCTAAGAAATAGACTTTCTTCAACTATAACTCACATTTTTTTACTTGGTATAGAGATTCTTCTATCGCAAGGTCTTTAGAATTTTCATCCTATTCTCCTCATGCTCCTCCTTGATTTCAGATTATATTATAATATCATCTTAAAGAATAAATAACAATTGTTGAGGTGATATATAAAGACTCTATTAATCAATTCCAAGAAGATTACTGGAGAATTAGTGAGTTTGAATGGAACCACTTCAAACTCGTAGTGCTCGTACCTTGTATGAAAATCAGTCTTGGGGATATCATCCTTCTTCACCCTTATTTGATAATATCCCAACTGAAGATCCACCTTAGAGAAGTATTTTTCTCCACGTAGCTGATCAAATAAGTCATAAATTTTAGGTATAGGATACTTTATCTTTGTTGTGATCTTTCTAAGAAAATGATAATCGATGAAAAGGCACATTGAACCATCCTTATTCTTGATGAAGAGGACCGGTTCACCCCATGGTGAAGCACTTGGGCATATAAACCCTTTTTTGGATTATCTTATAGTTGATTATTTATCTCCTCATGTTCCACAACAACCATTCTATATGGAGTCTTGGATAATGGAAATGACCCAGGTATAAGACCGATTGAAAATTCAACCTCTCAACTGGGAGGAAGAACAAGATATTCCTTAAGAAACAAATCAGCATATTCCCTCATAACAGGCATGTCTTCAAGGATGGTTCTTTCCATAGACTCAATAATTTGAGCTAGATATTCTTTCTCATAGAGAAATAATATCCATAGTTAAGATGATGGTGCGAAATAAGATTCATCCTCTTCCTTGCAGTTGTACCAAATTGGGGGTTGATTCACAATACAGAGAGTGATTTCCTTCCCATGGAAATTTAGGTTAGCTCTATAAAGAGAAATTCAATCCATTCCTAGAATTGCATCAAATCACACCAACGGGAGTATGACAAGGTTCACTAGGATGTTCATCCCACAAACATTTATAGGGGAGGATTTATATACTTAGGATGCAATAATTTCCCCATTTTTCATTTTCACAGATAGCCCTAATTCTATGCTTTTTGGTGGTATTTGGATAGTTCTACTAATATTTTTTGATATAAATAAATGCAAAAAATAAGAATCAAAAAGTATGTTCTATATTATTGAATGAATAAATTGTGTAACTATCAACACATTTTTGTTGGTATCCACCTCTGTGACAGTGATGGAAAAATATTTCCCTTGATGCCTTGGAGGTTGTTGGTTTTCTCTGAAAACACTTGGCTTAGTGCATTAGTTTGAAAAGTGCCCTGGTTTCATGCAATTGAAGCAATAGAAAATGCATGGAGGGTTGACCAGAGAAATCCTTTAATTCAACGCATTAGTGGGTTTCTCCAGTCAAAAATTATTATCTAGGTGTCCTTCATTCCGGCACCTAAATCATTTATTCATTCCCCTCAGGAAACTTTTAGGGTGCTTCTTCCCACACCTTTGACAAGTGGGATGTTTAAATTTCATGGAACCATTATATTTTTCCATCAGACTTCCTGAATAAACTCTACTTTATGCTTCTTATCCTCATGATGCCCTTGATATTCACCAATCTCAATTTCGAATTTTAGGGCACAACGGACAATTTCCTTATAGATATCAAAGTCACATATCACCGGGGATTTTCATAGACTAGGTTTTATCCAACTAAAGAAGTGGTCAACCTTTAATTTGGGGGTAACAACAATGTCATAAGCATTTCATGATAGTCTTGTAAATATTGCCTCATATTCCCTTATATATTCGTTATTCTTTTCTTGAGGGAATGGAAATCTCTTTCCATTTTAAGTTGGAGAGTGTGAGTAAAAATATTTATTGAAAAACATTTTCCATAATTTCTTCCACTCAATTTATTAGATATCTTCCTTGGGCTTTGTATTCTTGATCAATTTCCACCACTGATTAGATTCTACCTCCATATGATAAACAGCTAGTGGAACCTTCTCTTTCTCATAACATTAAAGGATGGAGAATATATTCTCAATGGAGTTGATCCATTGTTCCATAATTAATATATTTGATGATCGATTGAAAATCGGAGGCCTTTATCACATAAAGCTCTTAATAATAGCTTGTTCTCTCTTAGGTGAATTTGTATCTTCTTCCTAATCTAGGTTTCTATTTAGAACCTAAGTCAACTGATAGATTATCATGACATTTTTTTTGATTCCTTCTCCCATTGGGTTGGGAATCTCATTGAGGCAGTCATCACATTGCTCGTCTCATTGATTGTTTACCTGATTCCTCTTCTTTCTGACCATTACCTATAAGAAAAAAGAAAATTAGGGATGATTATTTTAAAATATTAAACAAAAAAATGGGTATCAAATGACATTAAATAGATAAATTATAAATTAACTTTATTTCCTTAACTTATAAATTTCTAGGCTTCAATCTATGTTATCCATGATCTATTTCCTAATATATATTCTTATGGATATTTTTTTCCCTTAATAATAATTCTTAATGAGCATATGAATTTACCAATGTATATCCCCTAGGATTTTCAAACCTTGTGTGCATTAAGTCCCTTTGTCATCTACCAGGTTACCTTGAGTCAAACATGGGACACGTTTTCATATTTTTTACCCCTAAGTATATTTGTGCCAGAACCATGCCCACTTATAGTATCTAGATAGGGATATATTTTCTTGATAAAACAACTACACTATAATTCCCAAAATTTAGGGATGTTTTGTTATAATTATTCATATCCCTAATGCTTTTTCTAGAATTTTCTAATCATAATCCCAAAAATAACTAAACTTTGCCTTTGATACCAACTATAACAAACCTCCTCTTTATTCCACATTAATTCATGTTGTATTACTTAAAATTATACTTAATGGAACCCAAATGATCAATAGTTCTAGTTCCTTTCGGAATTAGGTACATTAAATAACAACATATAACATGGAATTCAAAACATTATTGAAAACTTCCCTGACATGATCATAATATTCCAACAAACTTAAAATTGTATGGGATAACCTAGGGAAATACATAATAATGGGGTGAGCTATAAAGCCCAATAAGGTAATAAAAATTGAATAACATGAAGATAATGATACATGTTAGCCAATATGCATATAAAATGGGATTAAGAATCATAAAAATGAACAACGAGACAGGATATAGCATGATAATTTTAAAGTCCACATGGAAAATGTGGCAACAAATTAAAACACTACATCATAAACAAAGGTTATGGCTAAATCTGCCAAGACATCATGGTGGAAAAAGACCCATAAAGTAATCAGGTTCACATTCTCTCTCAACATGATGTATCATGATACTAGACATTACCCAATTCATTGGAGCTCTATATAATTCTGGGTGCACCCATTACATTCATTTCATTCTCATGCTTAAGTGTGCCAAATATATCATACAACATTGATTCATTTATCATCATAATGTATCCCACAATCAGGTAATGTGGAATAAATACATGTAATTACCCAATAAAAATTATATGTTTATAATAGTGAAAACCCTTGATAGGAATTAGGTGTAGTATTCACTGTATAATTGATTTGGAATAGAAAGTCACAGTGACATTTTAGAAACATAATGATGTCACTTAAAGATCCATAAAAATGCATTGATGGGAGAGAAAGGTGTATCTTATCACATAGAAATAAAATCGGAAGTAATAGGGACATGGAAAAAACATATCCCAACATTATAAATCGGAAATAAAAGGCATAAGCTAATGAATAAACATGAATAAAGAAAATAATCCTAACTAAAATTTCGGCATGGTAACAGATGTACATAAAGGATCATGGGAGGATTAATGTGAGTGAAATGGGGATCTAATAATTTATAAATTTAATGTAAATTAAGTTAAATATTTAATAACAGATACCAACATAATCAAATAGAATTTAATATATATAGAATAAGTTCTTGAATGGAGATGAGAAGAGAGAAATCCCTTACAAAAGTTTGGCATAGTAATGGGCGTACATAAAGAATCATAAAAGGATTAATGAGATTTAAAGGAAGATATAATTATTTATAAATCAAATTGATAGTAAAGGGTTATGTATGAATATATCCCAACATAATAAAAATGTAATTTAGAGACATAAGAAAAATATGTGCTTGATTAAAAGAGGAGAGTGGGAGATCCCATACCTAAATGTGTGACTCCAAATACTTGGGAGGGGATTATTGAGAGTTTGTGGGTGCCTTGGGAGGACTAAAGAGAGTGGAGGGAATAGTAAGGATGCTCTATAATGGGTTTTAGTGAATATAAATGATATCACGGGTGGGTTTATATAGAAAATGTGGGGGATTTCATTATTATTTAGGTTTCAGACACTAAATAATAAAATAACAAAAACCACACACAATCCCATGGTTTTTTTCTCATGGCTTCTACCAAATGGGAGTTGTTTCCATTATTTTATATGTCCAAGGGACTAAATTAATAAAATAATTCCCTTTCTTATGTCGAGGTGAGTCATACTCTTAATGAAATGATTTTAAAACCTGAAAAAATATTTTACATTTTGGAGGAATCATAATGCACTTATAAGATAAATCAAATAAACTTAAAATCATATTATTTTGAAGGGAAAATATATATTTGGTCATGTATACCCTTTATTACATCACTTTTAGGTCATTCTGATTTCATAATACAGAATGTATATTTTTATGATATTTAATTTTTTTACCTCAAAATTCAACATTCTTAGAAAATTATGAAAAATTAATCCTCGGATAATTTTGCTGTTATGATTCCAAAAATAATATTAATTATATCTAAATAATTTTCTAAATATTTTAATTTTTCACTTTTAATATAAAATTATCATTTGTTATGAAATGTTGGGTTTTTTTACCATAATAGTTTTCAAACCCTAATAAAAATTACATTTAACTTCATAAAAATTATATGACCATTTATATTTTATAAAAAATATTTTATAAAAAAATTTATTAAAAATTTATTTATTTAAAATAATATATTAATTCGCAAATTCACTAATTGAATTTGAATATTAACCAAAAATATAACTTTTGATTTAGTATCAAAATAAAAATCATTTAAAAAGTAAAAATAATAGGATTAAAATATATTTAATATTATATAAAAAATAATGTAATTATTCATATTAATATGGTATTTATCCATATCCCATTAATATACCATCAATCTCCCTAGGAGTTAGGTACGTGAGGTTGGGACTTTCATGGGGTGGTTCGGCGAACATGTTTTGGGTCATGATCTCAATGAGCTTGAACTTATCTCATAAACAGTTTATCTCATGCTTAATTTGTTGGGTCTCAGCTTGGGATTAGTCAAAGGAAAATCCCAGTGATGTTATATCCCTTGGAAGATTTGATAAATGGGCTTCATAGGGTATGATCCTACTGGTTGAGGGCATCACTTCCTTTGTCTATGTCAATTGATTTGTTTAAACCATATATTTATACTAATCATGTGATCACTATTAAATGATTATATTTTCAATGGTAAAGAGAATTAACAGTATTTTAAATCCAATTGGATATAATAAAACCAAATAGGTGCATGGGTTTTATATAACCATATTACATAATAAAACACTAAGTCTAAAGGGTAATTTTATTTATAATAGTTTGGGTTTTTATAATGCAACATTGGGGAAGAGTAGAAAACCGGTGGGGAAGAGGGAGTGGGGTACCCTTTATGATTCATTATTATATTATATAATCCCCTGTGTGTGATACTTGGTGAGAGTTATCTATGGTGAGTTTGGGAACCAAGTATACATGTTTAGGTGTAAAGTTAATTTCACTGTGTTTTTGAACGATTTCTTTATCTTTTACATGAGAGGATTTAGGGAGGATCTTGATGTGTATACTGTTATGCTCAATCCATGTATATATAAAAATTTTCATTTCATCTAGAGAAGGTTAATTATTGGTCTGGATAATACTAGATCATTTTTTTGTAGGATATGTTTGGGCTTCGTGGTCATTTTCGTCTTTACCTTTTTGTTCTTGTAGTTTCTTTTTTAGTTGTTTCAATACTGTATGACACTGCATGTTTGAACTTTTGATTTCTTTATATGTATATTTCTGATAAGTTTTTTATTGGTTTATCTATCTTATTTATCTCTTCCACGTGTTTCTTAGAGGTTAATTTCTCTCATATGTATGCTTATTATACCCTCAATGATAGTCGCCAACCCGGGTCCTACTAGAGGTGGGACTCAGGCAGTCACTGTCTTTTTCCTCTTATTTTTAGCCCATGAGGGTTGCACTCCAGAGGGAGGAGGTTATGACAACGTGGAATCAAAGTTTTAGGTTGGGGGATAGGGTGGATTTTATAGTTTGGCGCATGTGAGGTTGCATGTGTTGGTAGGGAAACAGTGTCACCTATGTTTAAAAAGTGATGTAAACATGAGAAAATAGATAAGACATGGGTATTTATGGTCCCTTATGATCTTTTTATTAGAAATTTATGTTTACTAAACCTACTAAATGATGTGATAATGTTTTTAGGGTAGAGAACAAGAAAATTATCATGAACCATTCTTCTTTTCACCTATGTTTGAAATGGATAAACCTTGGGATAGGTTAAAACCCTAAAAAGATAAAAAACAATTAATTAATTAATGTTAATTATTATACATTCTTGGGTTATGAGTCTAATGGTGTGTTCTTTAGTTGGAATGGTTCTCGATTAATGCTCTAGTCGGGTTTTTTCTGAAGATATTCAGAACGATGTGAAAACAAATCAACATAGAGTAGTGGTCGATGATGATTACACTTGGAGGAGGACACTCTGAGAGTTTAGAACCATAATCTGTAGAAGTATGAGTGCTTCAATTCAAACTCAAACATGGAAGACTAGTTGTAGGAGGTTTATATAGATTTTAGTTTGATCTGTGCTCAGAAGGAGAATTGGGATTCATTATATGTGATTATTTTTTTGTGGATCAGTGACGCAATAGTGGTTCTTGTTCTTTGGGGATCGTGAGGATTCTATAGTATCATCAACGAAGTTTCTATCGGATTTTCTTTATTTAGTCGCAAAGATGAAAAGTTTTCAAGAACTACTTACCCTTTGATAGGGGAGTTCTAATGTGAAAGATTTTGGGATCAGTTTTGGGACCCATCTATGATATTTTTGAAACCTTTTTCCATATGAGTAATAAAAGGTGAGTCATTTTGAGGAGTATTTTCATCTAGGGATCCAGCTTTAGATCACCCCTTTTATGATAAATACATCTCTTGAGGTGTTTTGGAGAGTATAGTTTATTTAAAGGACACTGTCTTGAACTAAATCATCCTGAGAGGGGAGTCATTGAGATTCCTCACAAAGAAGAGCTTTGTTATGGGGTTCCCAGTTTCTTGGATAGAAGATCTTCCAATCAGCCAAAGGTAGGTCTCAGTCTTCATCATCTCATTTCTTGGGGGTGGTGAATATCAGACCAATTCCAAGGGATGAGACACTTTTTTTATTATGGAGGTCAATATCATCAATGGTGAGAGTGCTCTACCTTTTTAAGAAGTTAGTGTTCCCCTGGTGTTCTACTTCAAGTTCCACCATTGAAGAAGAAGCAATAGGGTGTTCTTATTTGGATCTGTAGAGAGAAAATGGGTAAAGTAGAGTACAACCTTGAAACTATCCTCATCCTTATAGAGTAGAGTGTAACCATAGAGGTGGTCATCAGTAGAGTTAGATAGGAAATACAGTAGGTTGTGTTCATCATTGTGCATTATAATTTCTAGGATCCGGCGATCCAAACATCGTTCGAGGTACCCTTTACTTGTTTTATACATGTTTTCATATTTTTTTTTGATTCAGGAGGGACACACTCCATTATATCATATTCCCTTTTCAATGATTTGGGATATGAGGTAGATAGTATTCTAGTGTTCTTGGTGTTAACTAGGCCATTTTGAGGCTGAGTTGCTTTTATGAAGTATATAGAGATGGTGAGCTAGTGTTGGAGAAGCACCGAACTTAGGGAGACTTCCTATGTTTATAGATACAGCTATATGACATCATCCTCAATGTGGATTGATTTTATTTGGTGAAGGCTATCATGGATTACTTCAGAAGGAAAGTTTCATTCTATGATGTTGATGGATAACCAGTGGTGTTCATTAGTGAACGATACTCTCAGGTGGGTTGGAGTCATTTTCCTCCATTTCCATATTTGATGGAAGATTTGATGTTGAGATCATCAGAGGTTCAATGGTTATTATTTCCTAGGGTTGTGAAAGAGTACCATGTTGTATTTCTAGGGGAGGTGGTAGCATTACCCCATCGATGGTAGATTTAGTTTGGGATAGATCTAAAACCGAGCATGTCTCCTATCACGATGTATCTATATATAATGTTGCCTTTCGAGTTTCAAGATCTGCAGGTGTAGCTTGGTGATCTATTATAATGAGGTTTTGTTTGGAAAAGTGTGTCACCTTAAGTTGCACTAGTTTTTCTCATGAAGAAGGTTTATAGAATTTTGTGGATTTGTATCGATTATCATCACTTTAACCAAGTGACAATGAAGAACCACTATTATATTTCATGGATTTATTAATTATATGATTAATTGAAGGGAGAAACTTGGTTCTTAAAAATCAATTTGTTGTAAAGTTATCATAAGATGCATGTGAAGAATGAGGATATCTCAAAGACCATTTTCTGTTGTCATCATGGGAATTATAACTTCATTGTTAGGTTGTTCAGTGTGGTGAAAGAACTAGATGTGTTCATGGGGGTGATGAATGCAGTGTTCTGAGAGTTCCTAAATATCCTCATGTCAGTTTTCATTAACATCATCCTTATGTATTCCATGTATAATGAGGAGCATGAAAGGTATATTTGTACCGTTTGGGGAGTTCTTCATCGGGAGCAGTTATTAAGGATGTTCGTGAAGTGTGGGATTTGGGCTCATGAAGTCCATATCTTGGGGAATTTCATGTCCCACAGGGGATTAGCAATAGACCCTTCTAAGATAGAGGTGGTTGTGTCTGGACTAGACCCCAAGACAATGGAAGAGGTTTGAAGTTTCCATGGTCTTGAAAATTATTACTGGAGGTATATACCCAATTTCTCTTACTTTGTGACTCCTTTTAATGACTTTATAAGAAAGGATCATGAATTATTATAGACTGACCAGTGTCAAGTGGATTTCGAGTACCTGTAGGAGAATTTCGTTAGTGCTCTAGTCCTTTGTTTTCCAGTGAAGAGTGTTCAGTTTGAGGTTTTATGTGATGCTTTCTATCTTGGATTGGGGTTTGTTCTAATGTATCAAATATTGGTTGTTTCTTATGGGTCTTGGTAGTTATGTCACCATGATCTTAACTATTCCTCCCATGATCTTGATTTGATGGAAATTATGTTTTCTTTGAATTTCATGTGACATTACCCCATCAGCATGAATTTTGTGGGTTTTATTGACCATAAGAGCCTGAGGTATGTCTTATACTAGCATGAATTAAACTTGTGTCAGTATAAATGGATGAAATTATTATAGTATTTTGGCTTCAAGATTTCATATGTTCCTATAAAGGGAAATATTGTAGTTTATGTGATGAGTAGGAAGTCACATAGTGATTCATGTATGGATCTATGGATTCTTGGAGAGTAATAGAAAACATATCAATGATTCATCTAGATATGGGAGTGGTTAGAGGTAGAGGTTATCTTTTCTATATGAAATTGTAGTATTATTTGGTGAATCAGGTGTAGGATTCTAGTTGGGGGATTCTAAAATAGAGGTCTGGAGAGACTGAGTTTTTTTGTGATGTAGCTGATGGTTGGTTTGAGGATGGACAACAGAAGCTACTATTTCAAAAAAGGATTTTCATCCCTTTAGTGATGTGTTATATGTATCTCAATGAGTTTCATAACTCACCTTTGGCGGTACATCCCAATGTGAAAAGAATGTAACAAGACTTTAGAGGTCATTTTTGGTGTCTTGGGTTGAGGCATACAGTTGTAGAGTTTTTTTCTCAAGGTTTGGTCTTCCAGAAGTTGAAGGTCGAGCATCGTGTTCCTGGTAGTTTTCTCCAATATTTATATGTTCTCCAGTGGGAGTGGAAGGACATATTGATGGAATTTTCTACTGGTTTAACACAATATAAGGGTGGATATGATGTTATGTGGGTGATAGTGGATTGTTTGATGAAATCATACCACTTTATAGTGACCAAGGAGTCGATCTCCATGGTGGTTTTGTCAAGGAAGTATTTGGAGGAGGTGGTGATACTCCACAGAATCCCAATGATGATTATCTTTGATTGCGATCCTCATTTTAACTCTAGGGTATAGAGAGGTCGCAATCATGCTTTTTTATCTTAGTTATTCCATAGAACAGCTTTTCATCAACATATGGATAGTTAGATAGATAAGACCATCCAAACTCTTGAAGACATTTTGTGTTCTTGTGTCCTAAATTATAGAGGGTAATGGATAGGGAACCTACCCTTGTTTGAGTTTTCATATAATAATAGTTTCCACTCTAGCATTAGTATGATGCCATTTGATGCTTTTTACATCCAGCCTTACCGTTATCCATTTTGATGGAATGGGGTTGGAGAGGATGTAATTCATGGACCAGAACTAGTATATAATACTACATAGATGGTTTACGTAATTCGTGAAAGGATGAAGGAAATTTTATATCTTCATAAATCCTATTTTGATCATAGGAGGAGACCTATGGAGTTTGATGTTCGAGATCACATGTTCCGAAAGGTGAATCCTCATCATGGGAAGTGAAGGTTTGGTTGTGGGAGTAATTTTTCTCCGTAAATTTTTTGGGGTTTTCAACATGTTGGCCTGTGTTGGAGCCATGGTGTATTAGATATCACTTCCCTTATAGATGAGTTGGGTACATGAAGTTTTTTACATGTCACAACTTCATTTTTGTCTTCATGATGACTCTCATTTCATCGATTAGGGTTATATTGATGTTAATGGTGATGTGGCCTTCAATGAGCAGCATGTGGAGATCTAAGACTATTAGGAGAAGGTGTTGTGAGGGATTTCTATTCACTTGGTTCTTGACTTATGGTGTCATGGTGGTGTGGAGGATAGTGCATGTGCATTTTATTTATTGATTCGCACTTAGTCTATTTGATATTTAGCTCCTCTTGTAACATTTTTCTATTGTGTATGTTGACCTTTCTGGTTTATGATATGGTTCTCTATTATTTATTGTTATAGAATTACTGTCATTTGAGAGGTATCTCCCCCAGTGGAGTTTTTTGAAGATAGTTTTTACTTTTTTATGGTTTTATGATTGTTTCCTATAATGAGGTGGTTGATCTCCTATGAGAGCAAGATCCTTGACAGGTACCACATGGGGTGGTTATTCAGATGACATCTTTTCATTTCCTTTATGGGATTGTTTTGATTCGTGAGGAAAAGAATTTTTTTAGAGGTATCTGCTGTAAGGGTCTTGATTAATCTAGTCTATCCCTTTATGTGTTTCCAAAGCCTGTAGTTCTCAGAGGAGGCCTAGAGTGGGTCTGGAGGTGTTTTTCTACTAGAAGATAGAAGCAAGGAGGATTAAAGATGCGTAAGTTTCACATCGTGAAGATCTGATTCATAGATTGGGCGAGAGAGAGATTCATGGGTAGTATAATTGGTTACATGGAGCCATCGGCTATGTATACTTATCCACTACATGAAACCAGTTAAGTGGTTAGATAAACTATGTGTTTAGATTAGCTATGGGGATGAATCAACTACATTGATGAATCGACTACATGGCAGATTAGTTATGTGAATCGACTATGGGGATAGATTAGCTACATGAGTGATCAGATACTTGAGTGATTTGCAATGAGAAATGGATACGTGAATCAACTATGTGAATCTTTTATGTGAAAACATCTATGCAGGATTTTTTTTCTACATGGAGAATTTCACTACGTTGAATTCGCCACCGAGATATTTTTTCTAGTTTCCTGAAAATGGCCATGTGGGTCTTCCAAGGGCATGAATCAAGGGCTTTAAAATACCTATTCTATAATGATAGTTTTATCATTGATTCTTTTTATATTTTTTATGTTGTAAACAATTATCTCTACATAGAGTTTAATGAGATCCACAATAATTGGAATTAAATATTTTGTGATCTGAAAATTCTAATAATCATGTATCTGCTGACTTGAAACCAAAGTTCATTCTCTTTATTCCTTCCTATTTTCATTTTCGTGACATTATAGGTTTTGAATTCTTACCTTGGAGTCATGGAATCATATTGTCTTTCTCTCATGTTTCCTCCATTAGTTATTCCATCTTGTGTGCACCCCTTGTTTTTGGTATAGCGAGTCGTGTCAGGATTCCTTCTTCTGGGTGTGGGATTTATTTCTTCTCCTTTTACCTAAAATCATAAAGTTGTCATGGTTTATCCCATTGGGTGTAAATTTAATTAACTTAATTAATATTTATTTGAATTAATAAATAGTTTTATTTTGATCATCTATTGTTTCTTTATATCTTGATAATGGTTTTCCTATTGATTTTCCAAATAGTGTACAATCTATTCTATGATTATGTAGCATGATATTATGCTAATTTTTATCATGTCATTGTTGATGGAACCTATTAAATAACATAAAGTCAGAATTAATTAATAATTAATTGGTCAGAGAATAAAGAGTCATGTTTAATGAATTAGGTGGTTGTTGTAATTTGATAATGATAAAATTGATGGGGGTATGAATGTTTAATAGAATATTTAATTCCATGTATTTATGGAATTTGATATATAATGTGAATATTTTTTATGATTTTTTATGATAAGAGTTAAAGGCATGATAATAAATTGTAATTCCATAATTTTTTGAAACTAGATTGTATGCTGGGAAGCATGTTTAAATTAATTTTTAATTAATTTAGTATCATTTTATAGATTGATGCCTTTGGTTTCTCATAGTTGAAACTGGTGAATAATGAATTAGTTAATTCAAGAAGGAATAAAAAACTTGTTTTTTGATTAAAATAATTTCTAGGTGTTGAGTCGTTAATCTGCTTGAGGAGTTTGAGAGCCTCATGATGGATCTATGAGAGATAATTTATTCATTAAGGTTGGATGTCTTTCTTTAGGGCTTAGATTGACTAGTTGATTGTGCTTGTTTCTTGATTCCTTGTGATGTGCTCAGGTTGTGATATTTTGATGTGATATGAGTATGTATGAATAATACTATATTGGATGACATGATATGAGTTTTCAATGGCTAATCCTATGATGGATGATGTGATATGGGGTATGGAAGCCAAGATTATGTGGTAGTAGTTGATGCCTATGATGGAAAGATGCATCAAGATATACATGTGGGTGTTGGGGATGGAACTGGAGATGATGGAATTGGTTGAATCTTGGATTAACTATTTATGGGATGAAGCTAAATACTTTCTTGAAATGAATCTATTTAATGGTCAATGGTCATGTTGCTTGTTTTATCTACATTCCTCTCCTCACTGTTAGTGGCAACTAAATGTTCTTGGTTGCATGTTTCATACTGAAGGTATCTTAGGATGATTTTCCTTGAGTACCTGGATTGTAGAATGATGTTTATAATGTTTAATAAATAAATTAACACACAGGTTTGTTCATGATTGAATGTAAATGATGAAAAGATATTAATCTTGAGAAATTGTGGACATAGATTGGATTATTCTTAGAGAGCGTGGAATTTGCATGATTTGTAATAATTTAGGTGGCTCGATATTTTTAATTAATGTTCAACTAATTAATTAATGAAAGTAAATGATAAAAAAAGAAAATAATTAAATAATGTAGATCTTTAAATTCTTGTGTGCTTATAGGATATTTATTCCCTCGCAGTGGAATCCTGGTGTCTGAACGAAAATAGCTACAGTTAATCTTTGGACTAGGTTATGACTATATTGTGGTTGTGATATATATAATATATTTTATATTATGTGATTTCATACACTACCCAACCCAAGTCAGATAGGGTTCTTGACCCCCAGTGGACTTCGGGAGGGTGTTTTTCCCAACATTCTAGTGGGAGGATGGATGGCTGACTACCCCCTATGGCTCCACCCACTTCTCTTGGTTGTTACTTATGTTGTTATACACAATAGTTAGTTTTCCCATATATGTGTATAGATTGTTTTGATGGATTGCGTTTATTTCACGCACATGTATCTCTGGATATTGTGTCCGAAGGATTATTATAGGTGTAATTTTTATAGGTTATGATGGATTGTGGTACCTTACTCGGTGTATGGGATGTGATGGAATGAGGTATAATACTTGATGTATATAACACATTATATGGGTTGTTGTGGATCCCATAAAATACCTGGTTACTATATGATTATGTGATATGGGATGTTGTTATGATGTGATGATTTGATGAATGAGGTTCATGTTGTGTTACTTAGCCTAGGTGTCTGTGAGCTGGCTTATTTTGGAGAGAGATGGCTCAGGATGTGTGATGTTGGGCCAGAACATCAAACCAATGGGGAAGTAGGAGTAGGGTACCATTGATGTTTCATTATTATATTATTTTCTCCCTTGAGTTTGATACATTGTGAGAATTAGTAGTGGTGAGTCTTGGAACTCAGTATCCCTGTTTAGGTGATGAGTTTGTTTCATTGTTGTTCATTGTTCTTTCGCATGCTTTCTTTATCTTTTTCATGAGAGGTTTTTGGGAGGATCCTACTGGGTATATTGTTATGGTAACCCCACATATAAATATTCTTTTTTCAGTTCAAATATAGAAGTTTGGATATTGGGATGGATGTTACTAGCTCGTGGTTTTTCATGAGTTTTTTTGGGCTTTATGGTCACTTCCATCTTTACCTTCTATTTCTTAAAGTTTCTTTTTCAGTTTTTTTAGTATTGTATGACACTGCATGTTTTCACTTGGATTTATTTATATGTATATGTCTAATTTGGTGTTTATTGGTGTATTCATATTTCTTCTCTCTTCTACATGTTCTCTTAAAGGGTAATGTAGGTTTGGTGTAGCCCGGTCTAGTTGGGCTGAATGCTTTTGGCCCGTACTATGCACCAGCCCATGACTTTCACAGGGTGAGCTCATTGGGGGTTACTGGGAGCAATACAACCCTGTTTTGGTGGCCCCCAGTCCAAATTTTGGGCCACTATAGAATCTCTAACCATTGTAGAAGATATGACTGACCGACACCTACAAGCACTGTAGCAATGCAAACTTCCAGCCGCTTTTCACAATAGCTTCTTGGACTTCCAGCGAGAAGGCACTGTAGAACTTTTGAATTGGGTGAACGCCTTTCACTATGGCGATGTGTACATTCAGATGGTTGGTGGAATAGTTCTTCATCCTCTACATTAGCTCTTTTTTGGGCTTGGGTTTCTATATGTGTGAGTGATAGGAATTCTTTCAAATTGTGCTCCTGTATTTTTCATAGTGAAGTTATTCTACCTCTCAGTGGATGCAGGAATTATTCCCAAAGCACATAAATCCTTGTTTTCATATTCCTTTTTTTACTCTTATTTGAATCGTTGTTTTTTTGTTGCGACTCCCAACGTTTCTGCATGAAATGGTATCAAAGGCTGATTTTGGGATTCTCCAATGATGGATATAGAAGAAGGAAAGATGAAGATCGATCACTTAAATGGAACTAACTATAGTTTCTAGAGGATGCAGATCAAAGATTATCTTTATAAAAAAAAGATGCATTTTCCACTTCTAGGTCTAAAGACAATGGACATGGATCAGTCGGAGTGGGAGTTGTTGGATCGGTAGGTTTTGGGTATTGTGTGCCTTTCATTGGAAAAACATGGCCTATAACATAATAGAGGAGAATAAGATGATTTATGTAATGAAATTTCTCATTAATATGTATGAGAAGCCTTCTGCAGAAAACAAGGCACATTTTATCCGATGATTGTTCAACCTAAAAATGGTTGAAGGGATAATTGTAACATAACTCATCAAAAAATTCAACACCATCACAATTTAGCTAACATTGGTGAAAATTGATCTTGGTGATAAGGTATGTGCACTGGTCTTACTACCCTATTTACCTGATAGTTGGGAATTCAATGTTGGCTCTAAAAGATTTACGAGACCTGATCCTTAGTGAGGATATGTGAAGAAGATAATCAGGTAGATCCTCTGGTTCTTCTTTTAATGCATAAGGAAGATGAAGGTACCTGAAATGAGACAATCATAGAGAGTGATAAAAGTCAAGAGGAAAAATTAGACACAACGTAAAGGGGGATGGTTCTACCTGTTGGACTTGTGGGAAGAAGGGACATTTCAAGGAGTGCAGAGATAAACGGAAGGTTCCTAAAACTAGTGGAGAAAACACAATAGCTAATGGAACTAATTATGTGATTCTACTGAGCGTGGATATCTCAATGGAGTCTTGTATTTTAGACTCCAGGGCATATCTCTATTCGACATTGTAGAAGGGATTACTGAACAATTATGTTTCTAGAAACTTCGGCAAGGTACATCTTACTGATGATGAACCCTTTCATATTATGAGTAAAGGAGATTCACTAATCAGGACCAATAGTGGGTGTTTGTTGGTTCTAGAAAACATAAGTTATATCCCTAGTTTGAGAAGAAATATCATTTCTAATGGGAAACATGATGATGAAGGTTTTTATACCATGTTTACTGGTGGTTCCTAGAGGATTGCCAAGGGAGATATGGTCACAGCTCGGGGAGAAAAAAATGGTACTCTATACAACATGACAAGGATTTTCATGAACATGGTGGCATCAATAAATGTGACCATATATTCTTAAAAGTGGAACTACAGGATAGGCCACATAAGTGAGAAAGGGATGAAGGTGCTGGAAACAAAAGGGTTGCTACCAGAGTTTAAATCGGTGGAGGTTGGCTTATGTAAACATTTCATCTATGTAAAGTATAAAAAGTATCATTTTCAAAAAGGATACATAACACCAAAGGCTGGGAAGCTGGACCTAGTTCACACTGATGTTTGGGATCATACACCAGTATACTCCCTTTGAGGGTTACAATATTATGTGACATTTATTGATGACTCAACAAGGAAGGTATGGGTTTACTTTCTGAAAAGTGAATCCAACATGTTTAAGATGTTTCAAAAGTGGAATTTCATGGTGGAGAATGAGTTAGGATCGAAATTGAAATGCTTGAGGTCAAACCAAAGTGGAGAGTATGGCAGCAATGAGTTTAGAGAATTATGTTCTGATAATGGAATTCGGTGGGAGAAGAAAATTATAGGTACAGCACAACAAAATGGTGTGGTAGAGAGGATGAATCGGATATTTAATGAACATGATATGAGTATGAGGTTACACTTGAGGTTTCCCAAGAACTTCTGGGCTAATGTAGTTAACATGGAAACATATCTCATCAACAGGAGTCTATATGTGCCAATGGAAGAATGTCTACCCAAGGAGCTCTAGTCTGGTAAGTTGGTAAGACTCTCACATTTATGAGTCTTTGGTAGTTTGTCACATTTTAATATTGATTCCAATTCAAGGTAAAAACTTGATTACAAGTGCAAAATATGTTTCTTTATTGGCTATGGTGCTGAGGAGTTTGGTTATCACTTTTGGGATGATCTCAACAAGATGGTCATCTGGATCCAGAATGTGATATTCAATGAAGGTGTTATGTACAAAGATCATCATGCAGCTAAAGATGAAAATGAAAACATTGAATCAGAGTGCCAAGAGAAAGTGGATCTTGAAGGCGTACCTGACCATGATACATCATAATCGATGGAACCTACTACTCTAGTGGAGTTGAGGAGATCAAAAAGGGTGAGATGGAATGTGTAGAGGTATTGAACATCCTTATATTATCTTTTATTTATTGGTGGTGGAGGACCAAAATTCTTTGAATAAGTAATGTTCTTGAAGGAGTCGAGAAAGTGGTAGTTTTCTATAAAGGGTAATAATTATTCACTGCTTGATAAAAACACATGGGAGTTGACACATCTTCCAAGAGGAAAGAAAGAATTGAATAACAAGTGGGTGTATTGAGTCAAGGAAGAAAATGATGGAAATAGGAGTTTCAAGGCAAGGTTGTTGGTGAAAGGTTTCCAATAGAAGGATGGAGTGGATTTCACTAAAATATTCTCACAATTAGTGAAGCTTAGCACCATCCAGGTGGTTCTCAGCATTATGGCATTAGGAGACTTGCATCTTGAGCATATTGATGTCAAGAATACTTTACTTCATTGAGCTTTGGAGGATGAAATGTACATGAAGCATCCTAAGGGATATATTGAGTCTGGGAAGGAAAACCAAGTTTGAAAACTCTAGAAGAGTTTATATGGATTGAAGTCGGCAACCAGTAAGTGGAACAACAATTTTGATGCATTTATGTATAAAAATGAATATAAATGATGTGGGATGGATCAATGTTGCTACATCAATTCGTTTGGTGATGAATATATTATATAGTTTATGTATGTGAATGACATGCCCATTGCATGTTCATGTATGTAGAGGATTGTTGAGTTGAAAGGTCAGTTGGATGAGGAGTTTGAAATGAAGGATCCTGGAGATGCTAGCAATATTTTGGGGATGAAGATCAAGAGAGACCATGTGGCTAGAACCTTAATGTTATCATAGGATGACTACATTGAGAAGGTTCTGAGAAGATTATTTATGCTGGAAGAAAAGGCAGTCTCTATTCCCCTGGTGGTCCATTTCAAACTCTCAAATGAGAAATCATTGAAGATAGCAGAAGAGGTTGAGTACATGGAAAAGCTTCCATACGCATCATCTATTGGAATTTTGATGTATTCCATGGTCTACACTCAACCTAACATCATTCATGAAGTGGGAGTTGTCAGTAAGTATATAGATAACCCTGGAAAGCAACCTTGGGAAGCTGTGAAGTGGATATTGATGTATTTATAGGGTGGTAAGGAGGTATCTCTATTATTTGGTAAAAAAAATTCATTTTAGGGGTATGTGTATGCTAACCTTGGGGCGATGTCGATAGCAAGTGGAGTACCACATGTTATGTATTTACATGTAGAGGAACTACGCTAAGTTGGATATTACAATTTCATAAGTCGATGGCTTTATCCACTACAGAGGCAGAATAAATTGTTATAATAAAATCTGGGAAAGAGATGGTTTGGTTGACGAACTACTTGGATGAATTGGGATGAAAGTGAGAGGATAATTTATTGAACTGTGACAGTTAGAGTGATATAAATCTTTCGAATAACCCAGTGCTTCATACCAAGACAAAATACATTTATTTGAAGTACCATTTCATTAGAGTTTTGATATTGGATGGGTTTATAATATGATATAAGATTTGTGGAACCAACAATCTGGTAGACATATTGACAAAGCCCATGGTAATACAGAAGTTGAGGCACAATTGTTCCTCTGTTGGTCTCCACTAATGAATGGAGGATGAGAGGCAGAATAAGAGAGGACACAATGGGAGCACAAGAGGAAAACAACTTGTATTTCATGAATCGTTGGGTTGAAATTGAAGTTGTAAATTGAAATCATGCCACTGATGAGTGAAGAAGAGGAAGAGATCAGATTAAGTAAGTTCACTTAGTCAGTAGCATTGAAGCATAACAGTATAGTGGATCAGGCTCCAAGTGGGAGATTATTGGTTTGGTGTAACCCGATCTAGTTAGGCCAAATGCTTATGGTACGTACTACACTCCAGCCCGAAACTTTCTTGAGTCGAGCAACACAATGATCTCATTAGGGGTTGTAGGGGAAACGTGCTCCTCCTCTGGGGGTTCAGGTGTAAATAACCAACCCCAGTTGCTCGGAGTTGGTGACTTATTACATTACATTGGTATGTTTAAAATAAAGTCATATCCAAAAGGAAAAAATAGTTTAGTAGATTCTGAAAGATAGATTCTTACATAATTTCAACATTACAACAAGAAAATAAAAACAATATATAAGTTCTGGTGGGAACATCCACCACTGTAAGATTAACCAAACAAGTCATTCATAATATACCTCTTCTTGTCCTGGGAAAAATGAAACATAATAAGGGGTGAGATCAGACACCCAGTAAGGGTAAACAGTAAAGAATAAAATATCATAAACATAAACATTAGGCATGGTGAATAACTGAAAACACATGCCTTTAAAAGTAATCTTGAACATAATATGGAAAGAAAATGAGCTAAGTAAACATTTCCATAATAAATCATAACCATGGGTATTATACTAGTTGAATAACCACATGAACTATGAATTTATAGCTTCATAATGAGGGAAGTTAATATTCCAGACTTTATGAAACATACTTTCAAGGCCTTGGCCAAGATATCTAAAAATGATTAAGGCCTCGGCCAAAACTATATCTCAAAATGGGAAAGGCCTCGGCCAAGTCCATATCTATTTGTCTCATGAGACCTACTAGTGAATTGAGGGGCTATATAAGACCTCACCCATCAGATAATAATTCCAATTCATTCTGCATATGAGTGGGGATAAACATAAACAACATATATATTCATTTTGAAACTAACACATGAAAGGTAAATAACTTCCCCCGAACATTAAGCTTAATCACTAACCATTCGGAGTAAATTGGTAAATGGTTTTAAGATAGCACATCCATAGTCAAAATAATCATAAAAAATTCAATTAAATATGGTATAGGATGTACTATATGATTAATTCCAATAATACATTAGAATCAACAAGAGTTTTGAAATAGATAAAGATACTCTTATAAAATCATCGAGTAATTTTTGAGATAAATAATCTTTTATTATTAAAAGAAGATTTATTTTTGAAAATTCTTTGTATAAAACCATAATTGAATTAAGAAATTATTTTCATAATAATATTATTTATTTTAGAATGTTTATTATTGTTAAAAATATATTATAGATTTCCCTTGAAAACAGGTAAGAATTTGAGAAATTCCCATAAATAGGGCTTGTATTTCGGAAATAATTTTGAAAGTTCCTTTTAAAATGTGTAACTCCCTATAAAATAAGGAAGGATTATGGTTGGTAAACATATGTATATCACTTAAACAGAATTTATAAGGAGTAAATGATCATAAATAATAATTTCATTGAGTTAAATAGAAAATAAAAGTAACCCAAATGAAAATGAAGGTTTGGGTGGAAAACTCGTACCTTATGTCCGAATGTGTTCTGCTCTTGAACTTATGGTCATGGGATATGAAATTAGAATCATTAATAAAATAATTAAAAACCTATTATAAATGTATTAATTTTATTATAATTGTTTTAGTTCATTTATGTACTTATTGATAATTTATAATATTTAATTCTTTCGTTAGAGAGTGTTCGTTTTCTTGATTTTCCTAATCGGTTCACTTGTTTTTAAGTAATGGAGTTCATGTGGAATGGATCTCAATTTTTAGAATTGAATTTACATATTATTTATGAACATTAATCGGTGTTAATTTTCATTTATATCATTTGGTTACATTTAATGAGGATAAAACATTAGATGAAATATTAATGACAATAGCTTAGATTATTTTAGCGGTGTTTTGATTATTAGAAAGTAGTTCAGTCATATGATTTAATATTATCTAAATATACTAGTTCCAAAATATTAAATAGGTTATAATAAATATATTATAGCATTTTTCAACCATAATAATGTTTTCATGAACATTATTGAAGGGGAAATTGATGAAAGAAACTTTGTCATCCATGATGGCTGTAAATTGGAACCTCACGGATGATGATATCGTTTATAAAATAAAAGACAGAGAGAGAGAGAGTAAGGATATTGATGATGGTTATTCCATTAACATGATATAATTACAATATATAGAAGATAATAGATTTATCATGGTAATTTGGTTAGAGGGGGTGAGTATAGGATAACAAAAGAAGATAAATTGAAATAAAACTAAATGAAAAAGAATGGTGCTTTACCTCTTGAAATAATCTCCTTGAAAACATCCTTAAGGGAAGGGGTTTGGCTTTTTTGGAAATACCAAGAGCTTCTGGAAGTGTTGAGTGACTAGGGAAGGGTATTTTGGAATATCTTTCATGAGATTCAAGGCTTAGAGGATTGAAGGGAAGAGGGAGTGAGGGGGTTGTATTGGAGGAGATGAGTGAATTTTGAATATTTTATTCATTATTTTATTAATTCCCTCAATAAAACCAATTGTATTAATTCATGTGACCCACAATAGTAATAAGAGCATGTTAGTTCGAATATATTGGGCTTATATCATCCTTACATCACTTATGACCCGACAAATCATGTATTTAGCATTTATTGTAAATTATCGTGTTTTACTATTCACCAAAAATTAAAGTATTTTAAAAATATACCAAAAATTTACCCCAACCATTTTTCGACGTGTATAATTCAAAAATGGAGTCCATTTTTTTTAAATAATTTTCTAAATATTTTTATTTTATGTTTTAAAAAATTATAGTTTATTCCAAAAAAACAACTTTAAAACTATAATTCTTTTTATAACACATTGGAAAATTAATCAAGGTCCCATAAAATTATCTTATAACCATAAGAAAATAAAGTAAAAAAGTATTATTAAATTTTACGAAAATAAATTTCCATTTTAAATTATTATATTAATCATAAAGTTATAATTAAAATATTTATAATATACAAAAAAACAATACTTATACTATGATCATTTTTTCACTTATAAGAAGTATAAATTGTATTTATACACTCATGGGTGAAGTTTCTATTTTTTGGATTATTTACTATTAATTAATATTCTTAATGGTATGTTACTATTCATAAGGGTATGTTATTGTTCATCAAAAATTTTGTTTTTCTTATCAAACTCTAAACGCAACCGTGTAAGCCAATTTCTCGAAATTCAAATCATGGAGGTGGAAAAATTATGTTTACTGGTTATTTTATAACAAAGTGGTGTTTTTTAGAGACTTATTGTTTCATGTATTCAATATTAAATTTATTTTCAAAATATAGGGGTGTTAAATTATCCCGTCCTTGCAAAAATTTCAACCTCAAAATTACCAAAATTTTACCTCACAAAAAGAATTGGGTTGTTCTTCTTCATAAGCTCCTAAGGCTCCCATGTTGCCTCTTAGATTTTATTATGTTTCCATAGTATCTTTACCATTGATGTCATCCAATTTCTCAACACTTGTTATTTGGTGTCCAGAATCTGGATAGGCTCTTCACAGTAAGATAGGTCAGGTTCCAATTCTATACCTTCAGAAGTGAGGACATGTGTTGGGTATGGCATGTATTTTCTCAGCAATGAGACATGGAACACATTGTATACTTTAGACAGGCTAGGTGACATAGCCAAATGATATGAAACAGCTCCAATTCTCTCTATAATTTTAAAAGGGCATATATACCTAGAGCATAGTTTCCATTTCTTCCCAAATCTTATAACACCCTTCTATGGAGATAATTTTAAGAAAATATGATCTCCCACTTGAAATTCCATATCCTTCCTTTGATTATCAACATATCTTTTTTGTTTGTTTTGAGCTACTTTGATATGGACTTGAATAGTCTTTACCTTCGTTGTTGTTTCCTCCACAAGCTCTGGGCCCACTAGTTTCCTTTCACCAACTTCATCCCAACATGTTGGTGTACAAAATCTCTTTCTGTATAATGCATCATATGGTGCCATTTGAATACTGGAATAGAAACTATTAATGTAGTAAAACTCCACTAAAGTTAAATATTGATCCCACATACCTTGAAAGTCATGTGAACATGATCTCAACATGTCTTATATGGTTTGGATCAACCTTTCTGATTTCCTGTCAGTTTGAGGATGATAAGCAGTACTCAAACAAAGCTCAGTATCCAAGTATTTCTGAAGACTTTTCCAAAATTTTGATGTAAATATGGATCACGATCAGAAACAATTTAGAGAGGTGTCCCATGAATCCTCAAAACTTCATTGATATAGAGTCTTTATAGGCTCTCTAGTGGAAAATCCTCTTTTATAGTGAGGAAATGTGTAGATTTTGTAATTTGATCAATAATAGCCCATATCACATCATTCTTCTTTGGAGTTTCGGGTAATCCAGTGACAAAATCCATCGTGATGTCCTCCCATTTCTATTTAGGAATAGTTAGGGGTTTCATGACTCCTCTAGGATGTTGTCATTCGGCCTTCACTTGTTGATAGACTAAACATCTCAATACATAATTAGAAATTTCCCTCTTCACCTTATCCCATCAGAAATATTCTTTCAAATCTCTATAGATATTAGTGATACTAGGGTGTATAGAGAAATTTGAGCTATGGGAATCATCCAATAACTTTCTTTTTAGCTTGGGTATAGTTGGAACACAAATCCTCTTCCAAAATTTCATAATTCCATCTTCACACACGAAGTCATCCAACTTCCCATCATTCACACCTTTAATTTTTTTTGAAGATTCTCATCATATGACTGTGAAACTTTAATCATTTCCAATAAAGATGATTGTTCAACCATTTGCAAAATTGGTGATGTTTCACCTTCTTTTATAATTCTCATATTTATCCTCACTAGATTCATGTACAAATGATCCTTGTCAATCCTCATTTTGTTGAGAACTCAATGATCCTTCCTACTCAATGCATCATCTACCATATTCACCTTTCCTGGGTGGTAGTGTATGGAAAAATCATAATCCTTGAGTAGTTCTAGCCATCACCATTTCCTCATATTGAGTTCTTTATGTGAGAATATATATTTTTAGACTCTTATGATCTGTATATATCTCATATTTTTCACCATAGAGATAATTTCTCCATTTATTCAAAGAAAATACCACCACTCTTAACTCAAGATCATTAGTAGGATAGTTTTGTTCGTGAATTTTTAACTACCTTGATGCATAGGTAATAACTCTATCATTTTTTATAAGGAAACAACCAAGTCCTTTCTTTTATGAAAAACTATAGATCATAAACTTGTCATTACCCGATGGTAGATTTTGGATCGGAGCATTCACTAATCTTCTCTTAAATTTTTCCAAATAATCCTCACATTATTTTTTCCATAAAAACTGAAACACTTTACATGTAAGCTTGGTCATTGGGTTGGATAAACGGGTAGTGTTATAAACAGAACCCCGATAATAACCTGCTAAACCAATAAAACTATGTACCTCTATTATGTTCGTTGGAGTAAGAAATTCTTGCATAGACTTTTTCATCATAGGATCAACAAATATTCCATATTCACAGACAATTTGGCCCAGAAAGGAAACTTATTGAAGCCAAAATTCACACTTGATAAACTTCCCATATAATTCATTTCTTCTAAGAGTCTTCATAATAGTGTGCAAGTGATTTTCATTATCCTCATAGATTTTGGATTATACCAAGATATCATCAATAAATACCACCATAAATTCATCAAGATATTCCTTGAAAACTCTATTCATTAGATCCATGAAAATAGAGGTTACATTAGTTAGTCCAAAAGGAATTACTGTAAACACGTAATGCCCATACCTGATTTGAAATGTTGATTTTGGAATGTCTTCCTTCCTCACAAGAAAATGATGATATCCAGATCTATGGTCAATCTTCAATAAAATATTGAGCTATATGAATTTTATGGAATAAATCATCAATGTGAGGTAGGTAATACTTGTTCTTTATTTTTATAGCATTGATCTCCCTGTAGTCAATGCACAACATCATAGATCCATCTTTCTTCTTAATGAAAAGAACAGGGGATCCCCAAGGAGAAACACTAGGGAGAATAAATCATTTATAACTCAATTCTTCTATTTGTTTCTTCAGTTCCACTTTTATTAATTTTTATAGCATTGATCTCCCTATATTCAATGCATAGCCTCATAGATCCATCATTATTATTAATGAAAAGAATAGGGGCTACCCAAGGAGAAACACTAGGGTTAATAAATCATTTATCACTCAATTCATCTAGTTTTTTCTTCAGTCCCACTAATTCCACAATTTCCATTCTATAAGGGGTCTTTGATATGGGACTTGAATCAGAAATTAAGTCAATAGAAAAATAACTTTTCTGCTCTGGAGGATGTCCAGGTAAATCCTCTAGAAACACATCAACATATTCTTGCACAATAGGTACGTCCTCTATCTGAACATTACCTACTTCACCCATAGTTATTGCATTCCCTTACTACCCAATAATTGAATTCAATAGATCTACTGAGGTGTATCTAGATGAGAATCAAATTGTGGTGATTCTTCCCTAAAGATAAGGAATTCCACATCATCCTCAAATCGTCTAACCTCCTTCTTCTTGCAATAAATTTTCACATCATGGTCAGAAATACAATCCATAATGATGATTATATCAAATTAAATCATGGGTATGACAATAAAATCAGCAGATAAAGCAGTTTTTCATGCCATAATGGGGACTTACTGACACAACTTTGTTGCAATGACACTTCCCTTAAGAGTTTTGACTAACGACTCCATCATTAAATAAAATTGTAAATATCTAATTTTCATGGAAAACTAGGAAGATATAAAAGAATGTGATTATCCAAAATCAAAAAAATCATTTGATAAGTTTGAGGAAATGATTAAAGTACCTTCCACCATATCATTAAGAACTTCAATATTAATAGTTGTGACCGCATAAGCTTTTCCCAGCTCCCTTGGCCATGTCTATGGAATGTTTCCTTGATGATTTGGACAATATTTAACATAGTTTCACATATCCCTACAATTTTAGTATTGAACATTGATATATTATTTCTTTCCCTTGAAATCACTAGAAATATGGTCTTTTTTCCATGTTGTTAGCATACTCTTTTTTCCTTTTAAGTTGACACTAGTGTGTTTCCTTCCACAATTATCACAAGGTGGAAATTTTACTCTTCCCTTCTTCCCCATTTCCTTATTTCCTTTTCCAGAGTTTTCAAATGCGCTCTTCTTCTCTTTCTTTCCCTTAAAGTCATAAGACTTAGAAAATTCATTTTTCATATTGATAGCACATGAAAATATATATTCATATGGTGAGAAACTTTAGGAAACCAATGGTCATTGGAGGAATGGATTTAGGACATCAAAGATTTGATCAATATTTCTCCTTGGATTACGTATATAGTCCAAATCATGCCTTGCTAACCTTGTGAAGTTAGCTTGGTACTTGGAAATATTTTCATCCAAATTCTACCTCAGATTCAAGAATTTCTTTTCCATATATTCTTGTTGTTCACAAGGGAATTATTCTTCTAGGAATATTTCCTTAAAATCCCTCCATTAAATATCTTTTATTTCTTCCTCCTCCTTTGTGTTCTGGATTAAAGACCACAATTGATTTTCATCTCCTGATCGATGATAAACTACCATGAAAACCTTCTCTCTTTTGTTACATCCGAAAGGAAGAAATATATTCTCTAGGGTACTTATCTGCTACTCATCTACAAATGGGTTTGTAGTCCCCTTGAATGATGGAGGCTATTGTCGCATAAATGGATCTAACATAGCTCCTCCACATTGTCGATCTGGATACTCTATACGGGTTAGGTTATTGTTCATAACCTCAGTCAGTTTTTCCAATATAGTTATAAGTTTCTTAGCACCAGTTGAAGCTCCAAATCCAACATCATTATCTTGCATCAGAGGGAAATCCCTACATGGGATATGCGTGTTAATTCAGTTTCCATTTCTTCCACTAAGAACTATTTCTAAATAATGGAATACACTATATTAGGTTATGAATCATAATTTATAATATCAACTTAGAAAAATACTTAGCATAAATTGAAATTTTTTGCATGGCTAATCCCATATTCATAAATATGGTTTCTTTGAGGAAAAATTTACATTTAAATACTTCATAATGTCTAGTAAAGAAAATGTGAATAATCCTAAGAATATACCCTATGAGTGTTAAACTAGGTGCGTAATAAGGCATGTTGTCATGTACCAGGATACCTCAGGTCAATCCCAAAACACCTTTTCAGAGTTTTCACTCCTAGGTACCTCTGTGCCAGAACCACATCCACTTGTAGTATCTAAACAGGGATGTATTTTCTAGAAATATCCACATAATATATTCCTTACCAAAATACCAGGATGTTCTTGCATGTTTATCCTCAAAGAATATCTTAGGGATTTTTCCATAATACATGTTTTCTAAATCTAGTTTCTAAGTTTTCTACTAAACTTCCTCTAATACCAACTGTAAAGACCAGACCCCAGTTGCCCAGAGTCGGTGCATTATTACATTACATTGGTATGTTTACAATAAATTTTTATCCCGAATGAATAAATATTATAGTAGATTTGAAATTTAGAAACATACATAAGTTCAAAATTACAACATGAAATTAACAACAACATTTAATTTATCTTGGGAACATCCACCACTACAAGATTAACCATGTTAGTCAGTCATAATATACCTCTTATTATCCTGGAAAAAATGAACCATAAGAAGGGGTGAGATCAGATGATCAGTAAGGGTAAACAATACGGCAGAAAATATAATAAACTTAAACATTAGGCATGGTGAATAATTTAAACACGTGCCTTTTAAAATAAACTTGAATATAATATGTTAGGAATATAAGCTGAGTAAACATTGTCATAATAAATCATAACCATGGGTATTCTACTAGTCGAATAACCACATGAACTATGAATTTATTGATTTATAATGAGGGATGTTCATATTCCAGACATTATGAAACATACTTTTAGGGCCTCATCCAATACATCTAGAAATGACTAAGGCCTCGACCAAAACCATATCTCAAAATGGGAAAGGCCTCGGCCAAGTCCATGTCCATTTGTCTCCTAAGACCTATCAATTCCTTGAGGGCCTATATAAGGCCCCAAACATCACATAATAAGTCCAATGCATTCCTCATGTGAGTTGGGATAAACATAAACAACATATAAATTCATATTGAAACTAACATATGAAATGTAAATAACTTCCCCCGAATATTAAGCTTAAACGCTGACTATTCAGAGTAAATTGGTGAATGGTTTTAAGATAGCACATCCACATTAAAAATAATCATAAACCATTCAATTAAATGTGGTACATGATATCAGAAAATATTAATCCCAATAATACATAAGAATCAAAAAGAGTGTTGAAATAGATGAATGCACTCTTATAAAATCATTGAGTAATTCTTGAGATAAATACTCTTTTATTTGTAAAAGAAGAGTTCTTTTGGAAAAGTATTTCTATAAAACCAGAAATTAAGTAAGATAATATTTTCATAATAAAATGAGTTATTTTAGAAATGTAATGGTATCTAAAAATAGATTATATAGTTCCCTTTAAAATAGGTAAGAATTTGAGAAATTCCCTTGAATCAGGCTTGTATTTCAAAAATGATTTTGAAAGTTCCTTTTAAGACATGTAACTCCCCATAAAATAAGGAAGGATTGTAGTTGGTAAACATATATAGAACAATAACAGAGAATTTATGTGGATTAAATGATAATATATAATAATTTCATTGAGGTAATTAGATAATAAAAGTACCCCGAATGAAAATAGAGGTTCGGGTTGAAAATGCTTTCCTTAAGTCTGAATGTGCTCCGCTCTTGAACTTAAGGTCCTAGAATATGAAATTAGACTCATTAATAAATTAATTAATAACCTATTATACATTTATTCATTTTATCATAATTTTTTAGTTCATTTATTTCCTTATTGATAAATTATAATATTGAATTTTGTCGTTCTGGAGTGTTCGTTTTCTTGATTCTCATAATCAGTTCATTTGTTTTTAAGTAATGGAGTTCATGAGGAATGGATGTAAATCTTCAGAATTGAATTTAAATATTATTTCTGAACACCCATAGTTATTAATGGTCATTTATATAATTTGGTTACATGTAATGAGGATGAAACATTAGATGAAATATTAATGACAATCACTTAAATTGTTTGATCAGTATTTTGATTATTAGGAACTAGTTTGGTCATATGATTTAATATTATGTGAATATACAGATTCTTTAATATTATATAGGTTATAATAAATATATTATATCCAATTTAAACCATAATAATGGTTTCATATCCATTATTAAAGGGGAAATTCAATAATGAAACTTTTTTGTCCACAAAGGTTGTAAATTGGCACCACACAGACAATGATTTTGTTTATAAAATAAAAGAGATAGAGGGTAATAATATTGATGATGGTTCTTCCATTAATATGATATAATTATAGTATATATATTACACCATATTTATCATGGTCATTTGGATAGAGGAGGTGAGGATAGGATAACAAAATAAGATAAATTGAAATGAAACTAAATGAAAAAGAAAGGTTCTTTACCTCTTGAAATAACCTCCTTGAGAACCTCCTTAAGGGAGGATATTTTGGTCTTTTGGAAATACCAATAGCTCTTGTATGTGGGGAGTGACTAGGTAATGGTATTTGGGTATAAATTTTAGGAACTTCATGGCTTAGATGAGTGAATAGAAGAGGGAGTGAGGGGGGTTATAGTGGAGGAGAGGAGTGGATTTTCAATATTTTATTCATTATTTTATTAATTCCCTCAAGGAAACTGATAGTGTTGATTCATGTGACCCATAATAGTAATAAGTTCATTTTATGTCAAACCTAGTGGGCTTACATCATCCTTACATCACTTATGACCCAATAAATCATGTATTTACATTTATCGTAAATTATTTTATTTTACTATTCACCCATAATTCATGTATTTAGAAAAATCCCAAAAATTAACCATAACCATTTTTTTATGTTTAGAATTAAAAAATGAAATAAATTTTTTAAAAATAAATTTTTAAATATTTTTAATTTAAGTTTTAAATAAAATCATAATTTATTCCAAAACAAAATTACTTTAAATCTATAACTCATTTTATAACACCATTAGAAATTAATCAAGGTCCCATAAAATTATCTTATGACCATAATAAAATAATGTAAAAATTTATGATTACATTTTATGAAAATATATTTCCATTTTAAATTATTAAATTAATCAGAAAAGCGTAAATAAAATATTTATGACATACCAAAATACAAATACTTATACTGTGCTTGTTTTTAAGTTATAAGATATCTAAATTTTATTTATACACTCATGGGTAAAGTTTCTATTTTTTATCCATTTTATTATTCATTAATATTCATTACTATTCATAAGGGTATGTTACTATTCATAATTGTATGTTACTTTTCATCAAAAAATAAGTTTCTCCTATCAGACTCAGAACGCAACTGTTTATGTCAATTTTTTGAAATTCAAAACAGAGAGGTGGAAAATTTATGTTTACTGGATAGGTTATAAAAAAGTGGTGTTTTTTAGAGACTCAATATTTTATGTATTCAATATTAAATTTATTTTCAAAATCTCAGGGCGTTACGTCGGGGTCCGAAGGCCCCTAGCCTAAATTATGGGCACTATAGCATCTCTGACCACTATAGCATAGATGACCAAAATACATCGACATACACTATAGTGATGTGGACTTCTATCTGCAATTCATTGTATCTTCTTGTATATCCAATCAGCAGCATTGTAGAACTTTTTACTTGGGTGGATACCTTTCAATGTAGTGATTTAGACTTTCTAACAGTTTTTTAAATAGTGCTTATTCCTCTACATTATCCTATTTTCAGTCTATGGTTTTTGTGTGTGTGTGTGTGTGACAAACTCCAGCAAATTATGCTCCTAATTTTTTCATAGTGAATATATTTTTCCTCTCCATGGATGTAGCATTTATTCCTGAACCACATAAATACTTATGTTCTTGTTCTTTTTTCCCTTTTACTCTTATCCAAATCATTTTTTTGTCATTGAGACTCTTGATGTTTCTGCATCAGTTAATGCCTCCCATATGTATTCTTATTATACCATTGATGCTAGTCACCCACCTAGGGCCTAATGAAGGTGGGGATGAGGCAGTTAATATCTCTCTTATCTCATTGTTGGCCTAAGAGGGGTACAATTTGGGATTAGGGGGTCATAGTAATTTTTATCTCATTTGGTTAGGGAAAACTCAATATCAATTATATGAAAATTTTGTGGGAGTTTTCCAATGTATTTACAGAGGTGTTTTATAATCTTCCACCGAATCATGAGATTGATTTTGAAATAGAACACATACCTTATGTTACACCTATTTCAAAGAATCTATATGAATGGATCCTATTGAGTTGTAGGAATTAAAGAAGCAACTCTAGGAGAATATTGAATAGGGGTTCATTTGTCCAAGTGTGTCACCTTGGGGTGAACCACTTCTTTTTGTTAAAAAGAAAGATAGATCGATGTATCTCTATACTAATTATCAAAAAAACTTAACAAGATCACTATCAAGAAAAAATATCATCTACCCTGTATTGATGAATTGTTTGATCAACTGCACGGAGCTTAATACTTTTCCAAGATTAGTCTTCATTCTAGATATCACTAATTGAGGGTTAAGAAGGTGGATATACCCAATATAGAATTATTTACAATGTATGGACACTATGAATTTATATCCATATCATTTCTCCCTGCTAATTCTCCCATTATATTAATAGATTTAATGAATAGAGTCTTTGGATAATACCTTGATCAGTTTGTGGTAGTCTTTATAGACTATATTCATATATATTCAAAAACCAAGTAAAATCATGATGATCACTTGAAGATTGTACTGGAAAGCCTAAGGAAGGAAAAGTTTTATGAAAAACATTCCAAGTGTGAATTTAAGCTACAAAACGTTCCATTTTTTGGTCATATAATCTCAAGAAATGATATATCTATGGATTCATCAAATACATACGTTATTGAATAATTTTTTAATCCAAACATGGTAACTGAGATCTGTGGATTATTTAGTTTGGTCGGTTATTATCGATTCTTTGTGAATAATTTCTCACAGATGTCCAATACACTAACCAAGTAAACCACAAAGGGAACCAAGTTCTTTTGGATAGATGAATGTGAGGAAAACTTCAAGGAACTAAAGAGAAGGTTAGTTAGTGAACCTGTTCTTACAATACCCTACAGTAGAGAAAGGATTGTAATATATAGTGGTGCATTGAAGAACGGATTGGGATGCTTCCTCATGAAAAATTATATGGTGATATCTTATGTCTCACACCAACTAAAGGTCCATGAGAAAAATTAACCAACTCAATATTTGTAGTTAGCGGTTGTAATTTTTTCATTAAAGATCTAGAGGAATTTTATTTATGGAGAAAGGTGTGACATATTTACTGATCATAAAAGTTTAAATTATATTTTCACACAAAAAATAGTTGAATATTCAAATATGATTAAAGATTATGATTGTTTATTAAATTACCACCCTAATAAATTGAATAAGGTGGTAGATGATCTGAGTCTAAAGGATCATGATAGCTTATCTATGATGGGGATTAAAGAAGTCCCAATATTTCTAGACTTACAAATGAAGGATCTTGAAATTTTAAGGGGATAAATCATATCTTTATCAAATGATTGTATAACCATCAATCCATGTGAATATGAAAGTGGCATAAAAAGAATTTGTGGACATGCATAAGAAGGTGAGAAATATTCATGAGTTCAACCTTGATTGTGATGTATTGATAAGGTTCAAGAAACATGTATGTGTCTTGTCCATTCTTTATTTGATTGAGCTATTGGATGAAGCTCATATTTCTTCATTCTCTATTCATCTTGGAATTATGAAGTAGTAAAGATATTTGAAAGAGTATTTATAGTGGGAAAACAAGAAGATAGATATTGCAAAATATATTTTTCAGTTCTTGATATGTCCGAAAGGTACGGTCGAGAGACATAAATATAAGTGGATGTTGTAAACATTATCCATACTATAATGGAAATGGAAAATCATCACCATGGATTTTATCATCAAACTCCCAAAAATGTATAAATGACATAAAACTTTATGGGTTGTAGCAAATTACCTTATGAAGTTAGTATACTTTATTTCTATCAGAGAAGACTTTTCCATTGATCATATTTCCATGATTTATATTAAGTAATTGGTAGGGTTTCATGGAGTACCACATTCTGTTGTATCTGATCATGATCTGAGTTTCACCTCGATATTCTAGAAAAATATTCAATGAGGATTAGACATAGATTTGGGTCTCTATACCACCCAAAATAATTTATGGTATGTTCCTATTAAATACTTGTTATTCATTAGATAGCCATATTACATGAAGCACCATGTCTTTTGGGAATCATAACATTATAGGAGAATGTTATAAGTTATCCATTAAACATAAATTTTCCACTTCTATGTTTTGAATTTCGAAAAACGGTCATCTAGAGTTGTGACCAGTAAGTTATTTGGAGTCTGATAGAACCAACTTGATTTTTTGATGAATAGTAACATACCCTTATGAATAGTAATATGAATAGTAATATGACCCTTATAAATATTAAATAATGATAATATTTTATTTTCTTAACATAATAAAATAATGAGATCTTGATTAATTTTTCAATGTGATATAGAACTAATTATACCTTTAAAATTGTTATTTTTTGAATTAACATTATTTTTTTAAAAATTAAATTAAAAATACATAAAAATTATTTCGGAAAAATGGAGTTCATTTTTGAATTCTACATGTCAAAAAATGGTTAGGGTGAATTTTTGGGTTTTTTCTAAAATACTTGAATTTTTTATGAATAGAAAAAATATAGTTTTGAGTTTTTGGTAGCTTAATGACATCATAATGATGTAATAATTAAATATAAAAGTCTGGTCAACTTCTGTACAGTATCCTATGACATTATGTGTCTTATGTGGATAAAACCATGGGTAAATACAATGGGAAAGCCCATGGTTTTGCAAAAACCACTAACGAGGTGTCCCTTTTAATTAATAAAAAACTCTCTCTTAATTACTATAAATACCCTCTCACCCCCCCCCCCTTGTTTTCATTCATTAAAAACTCAATATCATCAAATCTATGGTGTTATTACCTCTATATGAGTCCTCCCAAGGTTTTCTCAAACCCCCAAGGTCCCAACATTCATGTTTTGGTAGTTACTCTACAAGGTAAGATAATCAACCACCCTTCTCTTTTCTTAAAGATTTCATTTTATGTTTTCTCTTTTATTTTTAATTGTATTATTTTGGGATATTTCATTACATATTCCCTTTACTACCCATATTATTTAATAATTATGAGATACCCCATTTATCTCATCAAACTATTTTATTAAATTTTAGCTGACATCGTTAGGCTGCCGAATTTTCGTAAGAGATTTCTTAATTTTTCTATTATTTTGAGTTCCTTTCTTTTATAATTCTTTCCTCATATCCCCTCATCCAAATTCTATTATAATTAAAGTACCTTACATGAACTGGAATTATATTATTCTAATTTAAAATTTCATCATCATCTCTCTTTCCCCCTCCTCTTATACTGAAAATGAAAACACCGTCAGAGATGTGTTAATTTATCACACTCAAGGATGACGAGTTCTCAATTTTCATTACCATGTCTAATTCTGGTCATAAAACCATTTTTATGGTTCAAAAAGATCATAATATAGGTATTTCATCTCATTAATTTTCTGTAATCCCTACACACTCATAATATAGAATAATAATACCAAACAAGTCCATCGTTCACAAAACCGCCAAGCTTAATCCAAGTGTTTATCAATAACTTTTAACTTATGATTGATCCTCAAGTATATAACCCAGAATCATTATAAGATAATTTATATATCTTTAATGTCACAAATAATATATATTAACAATTCTAGATGTTTAACCACATTTCAAATGAACCTCCATTCAAGAAAGCAAGTAAACGAATCATGAAAACTAAGGAAGCAAATGATTCCAAACCAATAAAATTGAACCTCTAAAACCCATTAAAAGGGACATGAATGAACCTAATAAGTTTATACTAAATAAATTAAATGTATATAAGATAATTTAATTATTAATTAATGAAACTAAATTTGATTATTCAGGTCATTAAAAAAATGAAGAACACACTCGAGCAAAAGGTAAGGGGTTTCTCATCTCACTTCCATTTCTGTGATATTTTCATTGTTCGCCACTTATTTATTGTATGTGGTATATGTGTACTGACATTTGATATATAATAACATGATTCTATTTATATTAATTTTCTTCAATGATTCATTTTATGGTTATTAAGTTCTTGTCAAATGATTCGACCGATTACATTGTGGTAAGAGGCTTTGTCTCAACTACTATTTTGTTGTGACTAAATTTGTATGGTGCACCTAATAATAATTATGTGGTGTACCTACTACCCATTTGAGATCACTTTTCATTTGAAATTATATTTACATTAAATATCCATAATCTCATATCATGGATATGTTTGTTGTCTAAACCGTATAACATTTTACATATGGTGTTTATTTGGAAAGTTATTTTAATTATGGAAATATTGATGAATCTGTATACACTAATCTATACAGATATTGAAAAGGAATATTTATATTGTATTAAATTAATTTTTAAATAATATTTTGGACATAAAGTGGTAGGTGGGTCCCTCTATAGCCTCTCGATGCATTGGTAGGTCTCATGAGACAAATCAGTTTGGTGACAAACCCTTCGAGTTTGTTTCTAAAAATCAGATGTGTTTCTACCCACAAAAGTAAACAGTTTTTACCGTATTATGGTATCATGTTCTAGATACATGACGTCCAATTAATAATCATTCTATTTATTAATTATCAGTTATTACTATCAATGAGGTTTTCACTATGACAAAATCTATGGATGCAGTTTCATTCTCAGTTTATTAATGCTTTGAGTTTTTCATTTATTCACCATGCCATGTTGATTATGTCAAATTGTTTACAATTCAGTTATTATTTATTCATTATTCTTCCATTTTTTACCCTTACTGTGCATTTGAGATCACCCCTTTCACTGTTTACCATCAACAGGTGATGAAACTGAGATCATTTATTGAGTTCCTATGGATGCAGTTTTTAGTTTTTGTTATGTATTGTATTTTGTAACCTTTTCCAATGTAATTTGAGTTACATTTTTGTATCTAGTTTCTTAAATACTACTAAACTTATCATTCCTTCAAGATTTTCAGTCCTTCTAACCATGCCAATATAAAAAGTAATGAACCGGATTTGGTCTAGAGGGGCTGGGGTGTTACAGTCTCAGTACTACTTTTCATCTTCAGATAGATAGTCAGTATGAGAGGACCATTCAAACTTTAGAAGACATATTGAGATATTTATCTATATATTTCAAAGTTTGTTAGAATCAACACCTTCCTTTGGTGGAATCTTCTTATAACAATAGATTTCACTCAAGCATTAATATGTCACCTTATGAAACCATCTATGGAAATAATTGAAGAACTCCAACATGTTGGAATGAAGTTAGATAAAGAAATCTATTGGGTATTAACCTAGCTGTGGAAATGGAAAAGAATATTAGATTAATTTAGTAACACATAAGAGAATCTCAAAGTAGACAAAATATTTATGCTAACAATCATTGAAAAGATATAGATTTTGAAGTTGGTGATAGGGTATTCCTTAAAATATTTCCCTGGAAGTTGGTGATGAGATTTGGAAGGAAAGGAAAACTAAACCCTTGGTATATTGGTCCCATTTAAATTATCTATCATATCAATATGGTAGTTTATCAATTGGTGCTTCCACCAATTCTCTCTCAAGTTCATGATGTGTTTCATGTATCTGTCTTGAGTAAGTCCATACATGATCCTTCACATGTACTGAAATCATAGGTCATACTACTGGAGAAAGATCTTTATTATGAGGAACAATGATTAGAGATTCTAGATCATAGATAGAATTTTCTAGGAAACAAGACCACCCACATGGTCAAATTTTTTTGGTGAAACCATCAATTTAGGGAAGCTACTTGGGAAGCTAAGGATGTGATGAGGTAGGAGTATCATCAACTGTTTGTATAAAAGAAACATAATTTCAAGGGATAAATTAATTTTAAGGGGGGTAGGATATAACACACTGATATTTCATAAGTTATGTATCTTAAATAAATTTTATTTTTTTGATAGCTTGTGTTACACGCAACACCGAGTTTAAACAAATCTTGATTTTATCTTAAAATATTATTTAATAGTTATAACTTAACCATTAGATTGGAAGGTATGGATAGAACTAACTAAATTATGAAATATATTTGTTTTACACATGTTTAAAATAAATTTATTAGTTATAAATTTATAATAAATGAAAATAAAAATCATTTTTTAAAATAAAGGATATCTTTTTATGAAAGACTATTTTTATTCAGGCAATGTATTTGTATCCTATTAAATTAAAATTTTCACTATAAGTGAAATTCTTTAATGAAATATATATATATATATATTCCATAAAATGTTTTATCATTCATTTAATATTTTTTTATGAATGAGAAAATAATCTTAATGTCAATTTTTTGCATAATAAAATTATCTTCATGATGATAATATATTTCTACTTTTTATTGATTATATAATTATTTTACATGTTTGCAAAATGCTAATACAATATTTATTCAATTAATAGAAAAATAAAAATATATATATATTAAAAGTGATATAATTTGAGAGATTTATAGTGTTCCATGAACTTTGTAGATGAATATGACATAATAGTGATGTGTCAATGAATTATATTCAAAAACCATATTTTTCTTTATGTATTTAAGTCGAATTAAATAAATAGTATAAAAATTGATATTAATGATGATTTATCAAAATAATATATTTTAAAATTTTTTAAAATCATTAAAATATTGAAAAAGAACCATTGGGGTAAGATATGGTCAAAAAATTTATCCCATGTCTATTTATGAGTCAATTGTTACCTTATATGTAAAATTATAATCATCTAAGAGTCAAAAATATGTTACAACAATCATTGTTAAAATAGGTCAACTAAGGGGTTAAACCAAATGATAAGAGTTAAAACACTATAAAAACCACTCCAAATTTTATTGGTTGGTGATATTTCAACCATATCCTACCCTAGGTTCGAATATTTGTCTATTTGGACGCTTTTGGATTGAGAATGATATAATTATAATTTAATCCTTTGAGAAATTCCAAAAGTTTCCATCACATAAATTATAAAAGGGAACATCCTTCTTAACTTAATTACACCACTTTTATCCATCTATCTCTACCAACCTATGCTCATTCCTCTCCTACAAATCCTTTTTAATGTCCCATATTTTGGAACGGGTTGATTTTGTGAGAGAATTTGAATTTTTCTCCATTGGTGGATGATCCCTCTTTTGAACCAGAAATCAGGATGAGGTTTCGATTATTTTAACGTCTTGACATTGTGTTTTAAAATGTGGGTTATTTTTTTGGTGAAGTCCCAAGGGTACAGGAAAAAATTGAATGAATAATGGGTAGATGGGATGCTAAAAACATCTACTACCAGTTTTACACATCGAGTATTACTTACATGACATGTAATGGTTTCATGGGGTTCCTCCTGATGGATTCACAATGTGAAAGCTCGAGGATCAACTGGAGGAATACAAGACATGTACCTGGTACAAGATGCGTATTTGTTTCATGGGTTGTGGTTTGACGAATTCATGATTTCAAGCCGAAGGTACCGGGGTCGCAACAGAATCCGGTGGGCCAGGGATTTTAAGTAATGTCATCATCGGGATGACAAAAATTGTCATCTATGACACTATGAGACCCAGTATATTATGAATATCTCACATAAATTAAATATAGCATTAAAAAAAACAAAATGTTCACCTCATTCTAAATTAGAGTGTACTCAACAACAACACATCACCAACAATCATTTCTCAAAGGATCCAAACTGAACCCTTTGGATCTTCAACATAATCTCCAAGAATCCATGCGCTCACTGTTCATCATAATTTGGGTTCTAGATTGGAGATATTGTAGGTTTCGGGTGCTGCGGAATCACGTTGGTGGGTTTTCCCAAATTTGATTTTAGCATTAAACAATGTTCAAACCAATATCCATCATGATATAAAATGCTGGATCTTCAGAATAGAACAAAGAATGAAAAACAAAAGAGGGAGTCTCAGAACCATAGAGATAGGATCATCATATGTTTGTTATAATTAAATTAATTAATTAAAAAGAATTGCCTTGGTGGAATTCTTTCTTCTTTGATATCTCCGGTCACGATCTATTGCGATCTGTTGTTGTGTCGAAGAATCCAAGTGTAGGATTCCTCTAGTGGTGATCCACACATGATCGACATATCTCTGGATGTCTTCGAAGGGATCTCCGGGTGCTAGCACGGAAGAACCTTCGCTTGTGATGTCCACCTTAGATCACCTTGATCTAGTGGTGGTGGATCTCACTCAGTCATGAGAGCGTTCTTGGAGGAAGTAGATCTTTCATCCTTGAAATAATTCTCCATAATTTTTGTACATAATGATTCTCTGTGGAAAAGTGTTGGTCTTGTGAGGATATTTATAATCGGGTTTTAGGTTATAGAGTTATGATAATAAATAAACATGTTATGTGTTTTATTTATTTCATTAACTCTTATTGAAAACCCCCGTGTCTAATTATTAATTCCTTGACATGCCCATGCTGATTATAATAAATATCATTTAATAAAACAATATTATATCCACAAAATCCCGACTAGAAAAAATACACGACGTGTAATCATTAATACACGGGGTGTACTCGTTTTCCATAAAACTACACGGCGTGTATATTTAATATACGCAGCGTGTACTTTTATTTTCCATTTTTCTTTATTTCCTCCACCACATTTATTAGTCCTTGAGTAATGGATATTTATTTCATAAATAGATGTAACTGCATTACTCACTAATAAATATATATTATTTCATCCACAATATATTCTCTTGAATAAATAGTGTCGAAATAAATGCGATCAGACATCCTTAAATAATTATTAAACCATAGTTGGGAATAATATTATTTTAACTTGTTAAATTATTATTTAACTGAGATACCTGGACACACTTAGTTTGTGACCCTCTAGGCCCCTTTCTCAGTGGAATTAGGCAAACACTGCCTAAAGTCCAAGGTTAGCGTCTAGAAATAGGCCAAGGTACCCATAGAGAAAGAAGTTAACGCCACAATGATGTGTCACCTCCTTCAAACATTTACCATGTAATATAATCCCTTTGCGTTGATATCTCTAATCAAGTGGGTTTCATGCTAGTGTCATCTACCCATATGCTCGATTATTCTTTCTTTGACTTTCCGAAATTGAACTTTCCCATTCCATACCATGGCCATGGATTTAATTAGGCTATATCAATTCCATCAAACGGCCAGAGATATCTACTTTCATTATGGAACATAAGGGAGAAATCATTTCTCACATTATCTGTTAATGCAGTATTACTCGTGACGCACCCAACGTATCCTACCTCGCTGCGACCAGTGTGTCGTCATAGTTTTCGTCAATACATATAAGTGTGTTAGTTGTAATACCCAATAATAATAATCTTAAAGTCCAAGGACCAATACACACGTCCATAGATAGGAACATCCAATGACACTATGAAATATAGATTTCCTACTAGTGGGTCTTGTTCTCATAATATCCTTCTGGATATTACCAAGGGCGCACACCATGAGAAGGGGCCTCAAAGTTTTATGATTCCTCACCCATAATGGAATGTATTATTTTTTTCCCTCAAATAACATCATATATCCATAGAACATATATTCAAGAACAGTGTTATGGAACTTCTGGGTTCTCATCATAGTAGGGATCTTCTATGAACCTTTAATGCAATAGATGTCTTTAGGTCATTAACAAATGCATTTTCACGCAGAAGAACAATCAAGATGTGATAAGTTATTTATTAATGAATAAATTGAAAAGTAGTTGGTTCTAGGCCACCAACTCCAAAAGACACCCATTTCGACTAGAGCCAACAACTAACAACCTTAAACCCGCCAGCTCTCACATTATATTCATGCTTCTGCTGAGATAGGTCTTTAGTCATGTGTTCTACCATGTTCTCTTCCGTGGAGACTCTGCTCACTACAAATTCACCCCTCTGATAGAAATCCCTCAAGAGGTGATACTTCCGGAGTATGTTCTTTGCCTATTGATGTGGCCTTGGTTCTTTTGCAAGATCCACCGCTGCAGTATTATCACAATATAATGTGACAGGGTCTTTACTTCTAGGCACCACATCAATCTCCTGGAAAAAGTTCCAAATCCAGAAGTCTTCCTTGGATGGATCAGAAGCTACTATATATTTAGACTCCACTGTAGAATCAGCGACAACTGGATACTTTGAACTCTTCCAGCTCACAGCTCCTCCATTGAGACAGAAAACATATCTAGATTGCGACTTCAGATCATTGTGATCTGTCTGAAAACCAGCATCAGCATACCCTCTGATGAGAAACTTCTCATCTCCTCCATACACCAGGAACATATCCTTAGTTCTTCTCAGATACTTAACGATATTCTTAACAGCAGTCCAATGTTGTTCTCCTGGATCTGCTTGATATATTCCTACCATGCTCAGTGCATACGCAACATCAAGCCTGCTACATAACATGGCATATATGAAGGATCCTATAGTTGAAGCGTATGGGATCTTACTCATTCTATCATTCTCTTATTGTGTCTAGGGACACATTCTCTTAGAAAGATGTAAGCCATGTGACACTAGAACCAATCCCCCCTTGGATTCTTCCATACTAAATATCTTTAGTATCTAGTCAATGTATGTACTCTGACATAGTCCAAGATGCCTCTTGGATCTATCATGAATGATCTTGATCCCTAGAATGTAGGCTACTTCACCCAAGTCCTTAATGGATAAGCACTTTTTCAACGAGTCATTAACTGACTGTAATACTGGTACGTCATTTCCAATAAGCAATATGTCGTCAACATATACTACTAGGATAACGATCGCATTCCCATTAAACCTCTTATAAACACATGGATCACATTCATTCTTAATGAACCCAAATTCCTTATGGTTTCATAAAATCGAATGTTCCATGACCTGGATGCTTGCTTTAATCCATAAATTTATTTCTGCAACTTGCAAACCTGTTTGGCTTCACCTGGTGTCACAAACCCTTCTGGTTGCGTCATATAGACATCTTCCTAAAGGTTCCTGTTAAGGAATGATGTTTTGACATCCATTTTCCAAATCTCATAGTCATTTTAAGATGCCATGTAAAGTATGATTCCTATGGATTTAAACATTGCAACTGGAGAGAAGGTTTCATCATAGTCAAATCCTTGATGCTGTCTGAATCCTTTAGCCACTAGCCTTGCTTTATATGTGCTAACTTGACCTTCCATGTCCATTTTTCTCTTGAATACCCATTTGCATCCAACAGGATTTACATCAATTGGGTCATCGACCAAAACCCAAACTTGGTTATAATACATGGAATCCATCTCAGAATTCATAGCTTCTAGCCATCTTGCAGCTTTTGATCTTTCTACTAATTCCTTATAGGAGAAAGGTTCATCATTGTCCAACAATAATTATTCACCATCCTCGGTGACTAGGAAACCAAATCTCTTTGGTTCCCTTACCTCTCTTGATCACCTACATAGTACTTGTTTTTCTGGAACCTCTTCCACGGGGAACTGTGGAACTTGTTCCTATACGAAATTTTGTATATCTTGAGCATCAACTTCATGGAAGTCAATCTTTCTCCCACTATCCTTTTTGAGGATGTTCTCCCTCTCGAGAAATACGGCTTGTCTGGAGACAATCACTTTCTTGTCTGAAGGGTTATATAGGAAATATCCTTTCATTTCCTTGGGATATCCTATAAAGATACACTTCATGCCCTGGGGTGAAAATTTGTTTCTTGAGAAGGCCTTAAAAAATGCCTCGTATCCCCATACACATGTGTGCGACAAAATGGGTTTCTTTCCATTCCATAACTCAGATGGAATTCCATTTTCCGCCTTAGATGGTACTCGGTTCAATGTGTATGCTGCAGTTTGTAATGCATATCCCCAAAAGGATAATGGAAGATCTACATGACTCATCATTGACCTCACCATTTTCAACAAGGTTTGGTTCCTCCTTTCACTAACACCATTCCACTGTGGTGTATAAGGAGGAGTGATATGAGATAGAATCCCAAACTCTCATAGAAGATCGATGAACTCTTGGTTCATATATTCTCTACCTCGATTCGATCAAAGTTTCTTTATCTTCTTACCAAGATGATTCTATACTTCATTCTTGAATTCCATAAATATCTCTAAGGACTCTGACTTATACCTCATTAAGTAGACATAGCCATATCTACTTAAATCATTAGTAAAAGTAATGAAGTAAGAATACCCACCTCTATCTTCTACTAGAAATGGTCTACATACATCTTTGTGCACCAATCCTAGTAGCTCTGTGGCCCTTTCACCATGTCCACTGAAAGTGGACTTGGTCATTCAACCTTGTAAACAAGTGTGACATATATCAAGTGGTTTTAGCGCAGTAGAGTATAAATAGCCATCTTGGCAGAGCTTTGTCAAGCACTTCTCGTTTACATGACAGAGACGGTGATGCCACAACTGGGTGATGTATGAGTCATGTGAGTTTGTTTTTTTATCAATTTCCAACACTTGGTTTTCTTAATTTAACACATACAAACCATTATTTAAATGTTCCATACCATAAAATATGTTGTTCTTATAAAATAGAAAACCCTTATTTACAAACTTTAAAATAAATCCATCCATATCCAAACAAGATACAGAAATTATGTTCTTGGTAACACTAGGCACATAATAACAGTTATGAAAAACCAAAATCATCCAAGTCAGAAATGAGAGGTGGTAATCACCAATAGCCAATGCAGCCAGCTTTGCGCCATTGGCAGCTTGTAGATCCACCTCTCCTTTGGAAATATTTTTAAATCTACTTGGTTCCTGCTTTTGAATACATATGTGATCCCCACAAGCTATTTCTAATACCCAATGTGTAGAAATACAAATATTACACTCGATAATGAATGCAACTTTAGCGTCCCCATGCTTCTGGGTGCAGTTACTCTTCCAGTGGCCTTGCTTGCCACATGAAAAACATATTGTCTCCCATTCCTTTCCATACCTCTAGATATTCCCCTTATTGGAGGGATGGTGCTCGGGGGCTTCAGACCGTTTATAAGCCCTTTACCCCTTTTCCTTGTCCTTCCTTTTATTATTCACCATAAGGATTGTGGGTTTGTCACGACCCATGTCCTTATCTACCTGGTGAATTAAGGGAAGAATTTCCGATCTAGGAACAACTGGAACAGGCTCTTCCAGCACATACAATTTCCTCTTGTGGTGATGGATGACACGTAAATGCCTATGCCACTCTTGTAAATTGGTGTCGGTGAGAAGGTTTTCCTTCTCAAGTATGGTTTTCAATAATTTGTTTGAAGCCATTTTCTTTCCATTTCTACAAATTAAGATGAGAAAAGGTTTAGTACTTTATTACAAAACTAGGAAAAATAAATAAATTAATACTTATTAGCCTCCCACTATTTTATCGAAATCCAATAGCCCTCACCATTGACTTCAGAATATTTTGTTTCCTGAATATTCTAGTGGCAAGGATCCATATGTCCTTTCAGATTACCCCAAATAGGGTTGGTCAAGAAACTTTAATGGTTTTAGGTAGGCATTCCAAATACCAACTGCATTAACTCGCAACTACTTGATCCGCTGAGTGGACTCCCCAATCCTGAAATCCTTTTATTTTGGATTTCCTCAACCTTTGCCTCTTGTTCACACCAAGTTCTTTTGTGGCAGTCAACCCTTGATGCGAACAAAGTTAATTCAACCCAAAACCTTGAATTACAATTCCCCGACAATTAAATGCACCCTAACTAGGGTTGGTCAAGCACTTTGAACTATGGTTTGATTCTAAACAAGATTATGGAATGCTATACCGACTTAATATTTCTTTTGAGGGATTTTATCCTTATATGTAACTTGCCATTTTTATTATCTTTTATTACATGCTTTTTAATATTAAGTGGGATATACTTAATTTATTAACCATGTCTAAGATAATATTTACGTATTAGCTGATTTTATTTTAGATCCATCTTGCATACTTGTTTAATTCATTAATTGTGTGATCGTGACAACACACCCATAATAAATAAATCATGCAACTGACAGAAATAAAATAAATGGTATGATAATGAGCTTTATTCTATTGGTTGATAAACTAACCCAAGACCTAGGGGAGAAACACCTTGAACCTTTTGGGTTCGTATTTATAGCTTTCCACCTGTCCACATTTGTATATCCTTGGATTGGTTTCACCTTGGCTCCTGACTTGAGCTACCTCCACTAGCTTGGGAGCTCCATCCATTACATATGAATTTATCTCACATGCAGGTGAGGGGTAAAAAGGGGGTTTTACATAAAAGAATAATTGGGCGTGCAAGCCCTACATATTAATGAGGAGAAGGCTCGTAGACCCAAAAAAATTAATTTAAATAAATTAATTAATTAAAACCATTCACATATAAATGTCTTGGTCTAGATCATGGTCATCCATACCTGAAACGATATTTACGAATAAATAATAATATCATTCAATTCATTAATCGTTCATGTTTAAGATAAATCATGCTCGAATCAATTAATTATCTCTAATTAATCAATCCATTTATCTTAAACCCTTTTTTGAATTTCCTTGAGATTGTCATACATCATAATTTTAAGCAAATAAATTTATTTAAAATTATATTTGTACGTAACTTTTATCTTAGAGGCAACACAGTGAATTCTCGTTCATTATTCAGATTTTAAATCAAACAAATATATATAAAACACCTATAATGTGTTGTGACTCAACTTTACGCCAGAACCATGGTACACGTCTCAAGGGTCTGTATAATATAATAATAAATTTTAATAAATCTGTTTAATTTGGGTGAGTACACGACGTGTAGTTCCAACTACATGGTGTGTACTTGTCTTCACCGTTCATTCGAAGTACACGCCCGGGGACATAACATGTTAATGTACTTCAGAAATTTTCGGAGTACATGGCGTGTTCAGTGGGACGCACACTGTGTAGTTTCTTGTGTTTCATGGTTTCCATCTAGGCAAACCGTGTATGGGGTACACGGTCCAACCCTAACCAGAAGAGACAACACGTCGCGTTCTGTTGGACCACACGACATGTAATCTGAAAACTGGGTGCCACCTGTTCCTGGTCAACACACAGTGTCATAAATGAATTATATAGGATCAATACATAGCCTGATTTAGCAGACCATTCCGATTCATGAACGTAGACTACAAGGTGTGTACTTCTGAATACACGTCATGTATTCTCGTGTTGTACAACCAGGAATATTTGGCTCCTCTAGATGAGATCCTCTATTTCATTTTAATCAAAATTAAAAAAAAACTTCATTTCTGTATGGTGAACGAGAAATGATATAGGAGGAACAGATCTTGAGATTCAGATTTAAAGAATGATTAACTTGAATTGAAACAACTAAATTATTAAATGCATAAATCATCAATGAAAAACTAAATAATTATAATCAATGATATGACTGCTCTGATACCACTTGTAGGTTCTGGGAACAGCGGAAGCGTTTTGGTGGGTTTTCCCAACTTTGATTTTAATAAAAAATTAAAAGATGGAGTCCCAAAACCATAGAGATAGGATCATCATATGTTGGTTATAATTGTTTTAATTAATTCACAAGAATTACCCTGGTGGAATTCTTTCATCATTGATGTCTCTGGTCACGATCTGGTGTGATACATCGTTGCGTCGTAGAATCCAAGTGTAGGATTCATCTAGCGGTGATCCACACTTGCTACATGTATCCTTGGATGTCGCCGAAGGGATCTCCGGGTGCTAGCGCAGAAGAGAATTCGCTTGCGATGTCCGCCTTATATCACCTTGATCCGGTGGTGGTGGATCTCACTCGGTCTTGAGAGCGTTCTTGGAGGAAGTAGTTTCTTTAGCCTTGAAAGAATTCTACATAATTTTTGTGCACAACGATTCTCTATGGAAAAGTATTGAGGTTGTGAGGATATTTATAATCTTTTTTGAGGTTATAGAGTTATGACAATAAATAAATGTGTTATGCATTTTATGTATTTCATTAACTCTTATTGAAAACCCCCATGTTGAATTATTAATTCCTTGAAATTCCCACATGGATTATAATAAATATCAATTAATAAAACAATATTATATCCTCAAAATCCCAACTGGAAAAACTACACGGCGTGTAATCATTAATACACGGCATGTACTAGTTTTCCATAAAACTACACGGTGTGTATATTTAATATACACGGCATGTACTTTTATTTTCCATTTTTCTTTATTTCCTCCACCATATTTTTTAATCCTTGAGTAATGGCTCTTTATTTCTTAAATAAATGTAACTGCATTACTCACTAATAAATATATATTATTTCATCCAAAATATATTATCTCAAATAACTAGTGTCGAAATAAATGCGATCAGGAATCCTTAAATAATTATTAAACCACAGTCAGGAATAATCTTTATTTAGCATGTTAAATTAATATTTAACTGAGATACATGGACACACTTAGTGTGTGACCCTCTAGGCCCCTTTCTCAGTGGAATTAGGCAGAGCCTGCCTAAAGTCCAAGGTTAGCGTCTAGCAACACGCCAAGGCACCCATTGAGAAAAAATTTAACGCCGCAATGATGTGTCACCTCCTACGAAAATTTACCGTGTAAAATAATCTCTTTGTCTCAATATCTCTAATCATGTGGGTTGCATTCTAGTGTCATCAACCCATGTGCTCGATTATTCTTTCTTTGACTTTATGGAATTTAACTTGCCCATTCTTTACCATGGACATGGATTTACTTAGGCTATATTAATTCTATCAAAGGGCCTGAGATATCTACTTCTGTTATGGAACAGAAGGGAAAAATACTTTCTTGCATTATTTATTAATGTAGTATTACTCGTGACGCACCCAACATACCCTACCTCTCTGCGAACAGTGTGTTGTCGCAGTTTTCGTCAATACATCTAAGTGCACGAGTTGTAATACCCATTAATAATAATCATAATGTCTAAGTGTAACACCCTGACCCCAGTTACCCAGAGTTGGTGCATTATTACGTAACATTATCATGATCACAAAAGATCTTGTCTCAAAATACCGATTAGTTTAGTAGCCTTGGAAACACTAGATACATTCATAAATGTTACAATACATCATAAAGTGAAAAATAACATTAACATTGTCTCCATAGTTCACACCCATATCCCCTTTAGACTATCCCTGTAGGTCAGTCATAATATATTTCTTCACATCCTGGGAAAAATAAAACATAGAAAGTGGTGAGCTCAGATGCTCAGTAAGGAAAACAATATAGCGAAAACTTTCATAAATAAACATAAACATTTAAGGAAATGTATAACTAAAACAAAAGCCTTTTAAACTTGAACTTTAGCATAATATGGAAAAAATAAAATGAAATAATGTCATTTAATTATTCACATGAATATTATACCAGTCGAATAATCACATGCAATATCAATAACCACTTTCATAATGATGGAATTCATAATTCCATACTATCATAACCACGTAGCCAAGGCCTCGTGCCAAGACTACAAATAAGATTTTCTCAAGGCCTCGTGCCAAGACACTAGTTTGTCTCATGATACCTACCGATTCATCGAGGAGATATATCGGGCTCTACCCGTCACTTATTAAGTCCAATTCATTCCTTATATGAAAAGGTTTAAACATATCATAAACCATAACATAATCGTATCACATAAAACATGCATAAAGGAAACATAACATTTCCACATTTCAATCACAAGTTATTAATAAAACACATTGATATAATAAAAACATTATCAAAACCATTTTCAAAACCAAAATAAAAGAAAAGTAAAACATGGTATTTATTTTTCATTTAAAAAAAGTTATGGCTTGTATAGGAAGATGAAACTCAAATAATGGTCACGGTGGCAGATAAGTCATTGTCGCCGCATACGTACGACAAAAAAACATTCATTTTTTTCATTTAGTAAACAACTTAATATAAAAAGGATTCCTTTTGAATAAACGTAAAATTCAAAGGGGTTTATACACTATATAAAATAAAGTTGTGTATAAAGCAAAATATGTCTCAATGAAAGGAGATTGAGACGAAGTCCCTTACCTCATGTCTGAATTGACTCAATCGTTCTTTAATCTCCTGAATAATAAACTAGGGTTAATTTATACTTTCTTAATAACCTTTTTAAAGTTCATTATTCCTTTTATATCACTTATTACCATGTTATGAACATTATGTAATTATTTAAGTTAATAATGGTCGTTTTGTTGATCTTTGGTACTTGAGTCAAAAATAAGTTTCTTATAGTTACAAGTTCTTCATGTGGTGCAATATCCATTATATCCATAATTATATTCATGATGTAGATATCATATATATCATATATATCCAGTATATACATGAATTTATAATATTACATAATATTTAGAGGTAAGAAATGAAATGCACCGTTCATGGAGACGGTAAGTTGTACGTACGAATGAACGCTACTTTCATTTCTATTCCGTATTTCATGGAATGAAATCATAATGATATAAAGGTATGTTATAATTACAGTATAATATCATATACAATATCACTTAATCCATCCATTATACATCTCACATATGGCATTAACAATTCAAATCACTTTTAGGGGGCGGTAGTCCGCACTTCCTAAAATGAAATTATCGTGTTTATCCATAACGGAAATCATAAAGGTATGCCATAAATTAAAAATACAAAAGCATAAAGAAAACATAAACATAATATATATCATATATAAATATAGTTACAATTTAATGGCCATCATGAGAGGTGTTAAAAGAATATTGAACAATCATCGTTTCGTGAGGTAATAATTCGTCACCCACAGAAACAGTATGTTCTTTAACCATTAGACGGAGGTGTGTGTAAGTGTAAATCAAATACTTCTTATAAAAAAATACTAGTATATTTAAGATATTGCTATTGTTACAAAATAAAGAAATAAAAATAGTTTAAGGGGTTGGAGAAGAAAAATAAAACAAAAGAACATAAGAGAGGATATTACCTTAAAATCAGGTAACTCTTTTTGATTTGAGCCAAAGGCTTCCTTGAGAAGATTTCAGACCAAAGTGAGGCTTCTAGGAGTAAGAGAGGGAATTTGAGAGATTATTTTTGCCTAGGTTGGCCGAGAAAATTTCTTAAGAGGTGTGGGTAAGGTGGTAGAGGTGGGGGCCTTTTATAAGAGGAGAGGAGGGGCACTCTTAGGAAGTCATGAAATGTTACATTATTATATAATGAGTTTCGGATTTTAAAGGTCCCAAAATTATATATTTCAAGGATAAGGTGATAATAGTTCTAAATCTACTCATCCAATAGGTTTTTTACAAGTGTAAGTCTTAGATTTTACATTATCTTTTCATTTTATTTAAATCGTTAATTAATGAGGTAATAGCTGCATCATCATGGTGTCATAAAAAATTTAATTTATTTAATGTCAAAAAATTATAAAAAAAATTACCATGATGTAGGAAATATTTTTAGATTTCCAATTAATATTTACTGTCGAAAACTTAACTTATATAAACTCATGTAATAATTGTTTTAGTAAAACAACACATGTTTGTGACAATTTTATTTTTACTTTAAATAAAAAGTTATTAATGTCATTTTCTTACACAAGTGTCTCCATAGGGTCCCCAAGTTGACCCATGGATTTTTTTATTTGTCCATGACTCATCCAATAAGGGTAGGACAAGTTTAAAGGTAATTTTATATTATTATAACATTATATTTACCTTAAATTACACTAATTACCTTTAATCGTGATTAATAAAACTTAAAACTTACTATTCACCAAAAATTATTTTCATCTCATTGAACCACATTTTACTTCCCAATGACAACCATGTATGTCAAATTTTTTAAATTCAATTCACATAAGTGGTAAAGTTCCATTTAAATGAAAAATTAGTTCATTAACTACCACTTAGTGGTTCCATTATTCATCAAAAACTGAAGTTTTTCAGAAAAATACCAAAAATTAACCCAAAGATATATTTAATATTCCTTATTCAAAAATGATGTCTATTTTACAAAATTCAAAACATATAAGATGAATTGATTAATTTAATAATTAATTCCCGTTTTCACAACAAATAGCGTGTTTTTAAGAAACAATATATATCAAAAGATTGACAATTGTGTATGTCCAATGTCAAAGTGAAATTAATTCTAATGACCACCATTGGATAAAATTGTAAAAATATATTCTAATTATACTTTAAAACCACTCAATAGTATAATTTATAACTATAAATTATTTTAATTAAAAAAGTTGTTTTTAATTAAAGTTTAGTATTTTGCACTATTCATAAAAAAATTGGAAGTTCTCAGAAAAAAAAAAGAAAAATTAAACTTAGGATAATTTTGATATTCCAAATCCAAAAATGAAGTCCAATTTTAATAAAAAAAATTATAAAATTTCAAAAATTGGGTATTACTATTCATAACGGCTACTTTGATTATTCGCGGTGTGTTAGAATCTCGAACTTGCGTACAATGAAAGCTATTGCATTATTGAAAGAGAAGCGTATCGTGGAAGCTTGGGGTGTTAAACTGAGGACCAATACACATTTCTGCAGATAGGAATATCCAATGACACTATGAAATGTGGATTTCCTACTGGTGGGTCTTGTTCTCATAATATCCTCCTAGATATTACCAAGGGCGCACACCATGAGAAGGTGCCTCAATGTTTTGTGATTCCTCACCCCTAATGGGTTGTATTATTTGTGACCCTCAAATAACATCATCTTGCTATATAACATATATTCAAGAACAGTGTTATGGCACTTTTGGGTTCTCATCATAGTAGGGATCTGCTATGACCCTTTAATGAAACAGTTGTCCATAGGACATTATCACATGCATTTTTATGTAGAAGAACAATCAGGATGTGATAAGGTATTTATTAATGAATAAAGTAAAAAGTAGTTTTTTCTAGGACACCAACTCCAACAAATATAAAGAATCCTTCAAGGACACAATGATCACCTTGATCCCTTGCCTTTGATCCAATGAAGGATCCTTGGATCGATTACCCAGAGAGAGACACTCTCTCACAAGAAATCATGAGGATAGAGAGGATCTCATTCCAAATGTGTGAACATTACATTTAATGATCCTATCGCCTATTATTTATAGTGGAGACTCTAAATAGCCGGATTGGGTTCCCTGACCCCCATATATTTAACATCTACTAAAGAAGCAGTAAATAAATTTATGATGAAATAAACTATATCATAAATATTATTTATATTTTATCACATACTTGTAATATATATTAAACATATTATGTGATAAAACAAAGTCATTAACTCGACTCAAAATTTCCACATAATATTAAACGATTCTATAGTATTGAAATAACATTCATTCGATTAATATTATTCCTCATATTTATATAGCATGTAAATACTTTTAACAAATAAATTCCACCAAATTATTCTTTACTTGATTAATAATTAATTTATTTATTCACTGGTGATCAATGACTTGGACAACACTCTATCCCCTTAGTGGGGCCCACTATATCCAATTTACATATTCAACTGAATATGGAAGATTCTTGAATGTGCTATTGTGTGTGACCCTCTAGGCTATTATCTTGATAAAAGTTAATAATATTCACATACCAAGAGTTTAATTTAGAAACACATCAATGCCCCTAACAAGATAAGGATATTCATAGTAACGACAACCAACCTATCAACGCTCACTGTGTAATATAATCTCTTTGTCTTTAGATCCATCATAATGTGGGAAGAAAAATTGTGTCGCCACCCTTTTCATTCTTTATTTTTGATATCACTGGATATATTTATAATATAATTCCTTGTCCAAGGTCTTATTAAGGTGATGCCATCCTGATCAACAAGTCCTGCGATATGTTAATTCCTCAACTCAGAAGAAACAAATCCCTTCTTGACCATTTAACCAATGTCATACCACCAATGACGCACCCAAAACGATCTACCTTTCCACAATTTCATTATCATTGTTTTTTCCTTGAATCAAATTACACAATTAAATCGCAAAAATTGGTAATGATTTCAGGTCAGGAGACTAATACACATGTCTGTAGATAATAACAACCAATGACACCAAAAACATGTTGTGTTCCTATTGGTGGGCATATCCTCATGATATCAGCTACTATAGATCACCATGTGTGAACTATATGAGAATAAGACTTAATACTTATGAGCCCCCATCACCTGATAGTCAAACAACATCTGTGTCCAGTCAGTATGACATATCTAGACCATGTGACATATGTTTAAGATTAATGTAATAGTATCCTGATGTTCTCAGTATAGCTTGGAATCTACTATATCCTTTTTGATATGATAATTAATATATGGACACTACCATTTCAATAGTGGATGCAGAAAATTCTACAATATAATGGTAAGATACATCATGTATATCTAACTATATACAAGATATTTTAACCAAAAGTACTATTCAAGTTGGGTCTAGGGAACCCACTATTACAACACTCCCACTTGCACTAGAGCCAAATTTCTTACCATACTTTTTAGATCTCAAATGATTAAGATTATGTTTCTACTGAGTCATAGATTTTGGTGTTGGGTCTACCATGTTTCCACCGTGTGTCTATTCTATTATATGCAACCTCATCTCTTTGAGTAAAACTTATCAAGAGATGGTATCCCTAAGTATATCAATTTTTTCCACTATAAAAACATAAAATCCTGGCTAGTACCAGTAAAAGAATTATCATAATGATTATACATTACTCACTAAGTGAGATCCCAATAATTAAAACAAACCATTTCATTTAATAACTACTTCTTAGCTACCTTAAAAGCTTCAATGTACTCAGTATTTATAGTTATAGTTACCATTGTCTTGAATTACCTTGTATCACTCATCACCTTAGCCTAACTGTGATATTAGATCACCTTGATCCAAGGAATACTAGTTTGTGTCCCCTTAAAACAAGTGTCCTAACCTCTCCACATACCAGGTAAAAATATTTTGTACTTTCCTAAGTACAATTAGATAGCACTGACTACTTTACTTGCAGTTATCCTAGAAATAAATGATATTTTCCTACTATAAAGTATAATTTGGAAATATCATTTCTTGAACATATCATGAAATAGGTGATTGATCCATCATTTAAGCGTACAAAACTCAACTCACCACTTAATCTCCTCCTATGCAATTGCATGTGAACTTGGAGGGATTGATTATATATGAAATTGGTAACAATTATCTCTTGAATTGATCAAAATTTTATTTTTCAATATTATTTCAGTATTTGTAGGATTGACTAGACCCAAGAAACTATTAAATCTAACCCAGTAGATCATGTTCCCTAGAACTTTGGTTGCTACTTTAATTCAATCTCAAATGATATTATTTGATTTTAGTCTTAACTAACTATAAGACAAATAGGTGTTTTCCATTTGTTACTGAACATATTTTACTTGTAAAACTATGGTTATCCCATTAATCTATGTTAGACACATGGAAAAGATTCATTCCAAATGAATATTCTATGATTTAGATTCTTACTTTAATCCTAAACTAGATTTTTGTAATTTTTACCCTTATAGGAATTATGTGATGTCACCATCCCATTCCGGTTGCTTCATATAGATTCCTTCCACAAAAGTTGGTATTGACATCTAAATTCCAAATAAATGATCAAAGAAAGTAGTTATGGCAAGTAAAATTATAATGTATTTAGGCACAATGACTTGGTATAACCAATCAATCCTTATTGGTTCCATGATTTTACCATCCATGTATCATCTCAATTGAATACCCACCACAATATTCAAAATAAAAATCCCCTTTTAAATTTGATTCATGGAATCCATTATTGAATTTTAATTGAACTTTTCAATATTAGTTGATTGCCACATACTTCCTATATGTAGGAAATATTATTCACAGCTAATAATTTATCACCGACCGTGGTAAATATAAAACCATCAATATGGTTTTAACCTTTATACATAGTAATTATCTATGGAACATTCCTATTCCATGTGCACCTGTATAATGTGTTCTTATTCCAACCATTTGTGCATATTTAGTATTGAATAAACCCAAGTCAATCTGGCACTCATTATCTAAAATAGAGATGTGCACCTTTATATAGAAATGTATTTTATCACTTGACTACAACTTTTCTATCTTATGGATTTATGTAATATCCTAAGAATTTGTTAGGATAATTACTTAGATATAAAATTTGTTTAGCTTGATGAAATTTTGTTTATATCCTAACAAAATCCTTACATCTAATCAAATGTATTATGAAATAATGAATTTCCATCATACGATGACTCATATGATATCCATTTGTCATTATAGTTGGCATATTGTTATGGGATATCGCCTTTATTTTCAAATCACATCTTGGAATATAATAGAACTTTCTGAAAGTTGCACCATTGATACTACTTACAGCAGGAATCTGATGTATAAAATCTGCATTTAGGAATTGTTCCACGCTACATTTTGTTAATCAGTGTATACATTTAAGTCTCATCATCAATACTCCTTATAAACATCATTTTCATGATGTAGATAAGGTAATGTTCATTTAGGAATTACTCCATGCTACATTATATTGATCGATGATTGCTTGGTTGAGATATTCTTCTGAATGCCAGCCCAAAGAAACTCATATCTTATGACCATTCATATATCATATTCAATTTATCATTCATTAAAATACTTAAATGAATCATATGAATTATATTTACCACTTGCTTCCCTTGGAATAGTTTATACTCTCCTGCCGAACTAGTTTTAAAATCTTTGGGTCATAACTTTATTTATAAAGGTTTCTTTCTCTGAACTAAATACGTCAATAATAGCAAAGTTTTTTAGATATATTAAGTCTAAATACCATACTAGATATATCCTTGACACCCACTCTTAGTTTTTCTTGACAAATAATTATCTTTCCACAACTAGGTAAAAGTCTTACATTTTACATTCATCATGTATTTCCTATGATTCAAGTATATGTAAACCATTGGTTGAGTATGAGACACCACAAACAACATTCATTCCTGAACATGTAATAATGTATCCTTATGCCTAATGGACATGTGAGATAAATTTTTTAGTTGTACTCAATAATATTTTTACTTAAATCATTGACTTGCCAATTAGAAGTTATGTGTTTCACACTATTGACTTAGGAATCACCCTTTCTTAGCTACTTGGAGAATACACCTTACTTCTTGTAATGTTTCTATACTTACTTGGTTACTATATTCAAATACACATATGGGATTTGAATATTGTATTTTATACCCAAGAAGCATGTTAGAAACATTATTTGATGAATATAAATTGAAGAAGAAGTGATTACTTACTTATACAATACAGTTTATTGAATTTATCTTCCATAGAATTTATTTTATGATATACAAAGAAAATAGCCTCTTGTTTAATACCTCTTTATTTTAAAGATGTTATGAATGTGCCTTTGTAATTTCTCTTTCCGTTGTACTTTTTTCCTTTTCTATCAACTTGTTCACCATAATAGCTAAATATTAACTTGTCTTTAATATTCTTATTGCTTGGAAAACCTTACCAAAATAGTAATGAAGAGTTTAATTCATCATCTTCATTTTGTAACCTTAAATGAAAATGGAGTAATAGGGTGTAAGAGTGGTATTCCTTGAAAGATCATGATCCATATTTTATATTTACATGTAATCTTGTGTAATTTTTCACCCATTCATATCCATCTTCACTTTCTCTTCATAATGCTCTCAAATATGAGAAAACATGTGTAATTATCCATGCCCCGATGTTGTAACCACAACTAACATCAGATGTTGATTTATCATTATGACATAACCATAATATGCAACATACATGAGTCTCCTATAATCATTTTTACACCCTCGCTTCCTGAGGTAATTTTTCATGTATTGGGGACACCAGCACCTTGAATTCCTATATCGTAGTGGTGTGTGCAAGAACCTGTACTACACTTGGAAATTCGTGTTAGTTTGGACATTTATTTTGTCCAATATTATCACAATGTATTATTTGTGGTATTTACTTGTCATTTTCTATAAAAATAAATTCAACCAGAATTGTACTTTTATATTTATTACTGATTTAGACATTGCTTATTAATTAATTAAATCATTAAACATTTCCCACTGTTTCATCAAATTCTTCGAACTCTTTGTATTAGAATCATAATACTCTATCACTTAATTATTCTAGTTACAAGGATCCTTGAGCCTCCCCTCATAGTCTACAAACTTGGGCTATACTGCTACTTGAAGAGTTAAAGGTAGGCGTTTGACTGTCCATTCACATTAACTCACAGTTCCTTGATCTGTTGAGTGAAGTCTCAGCTTCTAAAATAAGAAACTTAATTTTTCTCAATGATTTCCTCTAAAGTTACAACAAGATATCTGTCACTACTTCTTTTCTCTAACTTTATTTAAGTCAACTCTTTACTCTCATAAGAACTCCCCGATAGTAATAAGCACCCTCAACTTTGGCTAACGAGAACCTCGAACACCCGGTTTTATTCAAATTCAAATGGTGGAAGATGTTTGTGACTTAATATTCCTATTAGGGTTTCAGTATTTATCTCGACGAATGTAATCCATTTCTATTAATTTGTTTCATTCTATGTCATCACACTCACAACTGAACATTAATAAGAAAAAACATTCATCGCTTCTTTATGCATTTTTCTAGTTTATTATTTTATGTATTTTCCCACTTTTATAAAATGAATAAAATAAAAAAATAAACGTATTAAGGGAAGAAACTACTTGGCTGATATTGAGAATCTAAAACTAGTTGATTCCTTTAAAATCAATGGTCCAACCACGACTTAGGAGGTATCAGACCTGAGTCGCACTTTGACTCATAATGCAGCTCTTCCCCTATCCAATGTGTCAAACGCTCATCTGGATTTCACTGAAACATGGCATTTTCTACATCTTATACCATTGTTATCATGGAGTATCGCCTCTTCTGGGTGAGGGTCCATGCCATATATCGTCTTTTTCAATGGTACAAGTGTACTTGTTCATAGGCGAGAGGGACTATGGGTGTAATGTACATCAGATAAACTGGAAACATTTTCCCAATACTTTTATTCTTTTTTTTAAACTAGTACTCCATCGGTGAAAATGTATATAACTATTCAATTTTCTTTCAAATCATTTTGTTTTTCATCATTCAAAAGAAATTATAATGCGATTGTACAAAATATAATGTTTAGAATAAAATTATGTCAATAAAGTATGTGAGCTACTCATGACACAAGGAAATGAAGTGAAAAATAATTATGGTGGATATGGAACATGATAGAATGAGAGATACAGAGAAATAAAAACACGATGTAACCTAGATTTATGATAAGAAAAAAATATTAATGAATATTAGAATATGGATATTCAGTTTTGAATGTCAACATAAAGAAGCTAGTTTGAAACAAAGTAAACAAAACTAAATTTTTACAAAAAAGGCTATGTTTATGAATAAATGGTTGAGTTATGTAACAACTGATTCTACTTTTTAACAGTTTTTTTGGTGTTTCCTCCGGTGATATAGTGTCATACACATCTTTATTAGTAATTTTATGGACATCCTTGTTGGTAAAACCCTGAGAATAGAGGTGTGAGTCATTGTTATAGTGTATCCCCTATTCAGGATGTTGAGTTCGCAGCATTGCAAATCCCTGTTGAAGTTAGTGCAGGTGGGAAAATAAATTCTGAAATATGTTGTTTATATGGGGTAGCGATCAGAAACAAAAAAATTTGGAAAAAATGTGTTGAAATTTTTTTCCCCAAGGATGTGAAAATTAAAATTACATGATATTGAAGAAAATATTTCATTTCGTTTATTCCAGAAACATTTCTAGCATACTATTTTAGAAAATTTGGTAAAAAATAAACTAAAAAACCATTTTATTTCTCAATATTTGTAAATATTTCCAACCTTATGAGAAACTATTGAATCGAATCTATTAGTAGACATGTCCAAAAAATTATTCACATAAGAAAATCATCTAAAAATATATTACATAACACTTCTCTTCATAAAACATGGAAATTTAATCAAAAAAAGATAGTGATATCAAATGTTGAGTAAGGATTAACATAATTAATAGACATGAATGATCATAAGTGGACATACAATGAGAAAACGAGTCCATCCAGGGTACATAAGAATGTTTTACCCAAAAAGAATAGAGAATAATTCATTTAATAAAGCATGGAATAACATAAAAGTGTATAATATCATAGAACATAGTAATAATCCTGGAATATAACAAATATGAAAAAGATAGACAATATAAAAATGTGGCATAACACGAAAATAAGAAGTGAGTTATTTCTAGCATAAACTAAATGTTTATTCAATTATATTTAATAAAATTATAGGTAAATACAATTAAATAAAGATAATATAGCATATATTATTTTTACTCAATAAATAATTAAAAGGAAATTTGAGAATAACATAAGCAGTGAGTTATTTCCAATACCTGGAAATTGCATCTCAAAAAATCAGTCAATTTTTTCTTTCTTGTCCTTTAGGTATTCCTTCACAGGTGGATTCACTTAATTGTCATTTTAGCGACTCAGGTTTTATCCCTTTCAGACTTTTTAATATTTCTATGAATAATTCCAGAGCTAGGCATGAAATTCCGAGGCCCAGTGTGCCCCGAATAAATTTTATAAAAATATCAAGTATTTTTATACTATGTATGAGGAGAGAATGAGTTATCTATTAATAAGTAGCTCATAATTGGAATCTGAGGGCACAGTTGTGTTCGGAGCATGCCATTTACCTTAGGCGGGGTGTAAAAGTTGCGGTCGCGGGCCTGCTGTGAGAGATGTCACCCAGGGGCAAAATCATCATTTTGAAATAATGACTTAGTGATTTTTATCACTGGAATTCTTTTAGAATAACTTTCAAACTAAGTCTTGGAATAGAAATATGAGACTTCTGTTGAGTTCTAAATGGGGTGTTTTGCCTATGGTTGATATAAAATAGGCGGGCGTGGAGGTTTCGAAATCTGCGACCGTCGGTGGAGTTTCAGTGAGTTTTTATAAATTTGATTGAGTGTTGAATTTAAGGGAAAGCCCTAATTTTTTCCTTCTCTCTTATCTCTCCTCTTTCTCTCTCTATCTCTCATGTTCTTTGGCGTTCTTCACCATTCTTTTCCGGATTGAGGAGGGAACTCTGGCGGATTGAAGTGGGATCGCAGTGGGTGCGTCGCCAATGAAGAACGACCGGATCGAGGTAGGATTTCGGTTGATTTTCCACTCCTTCTACAAATTCTTGAGTTTTTTGTCAAATCATTTGTTTTAATTCACTAATTATAGAATTGGGACTATGGAAAAATGAACACGGCCACCGTCCAAGTCTCGTTCTAAATCTCGTGTTCGACACGTTCTTAGTCGTTCTTCGACCAATTTTCGGACGAGCCAAAACCGTGAAGGAACGAAGAGAGAGGGGCGGCGCAATGAAGATCTATCCCCGAGGATTCCAAAACTATTTTCAGATCCTTTTTCTGACCACTGGAGTGGTTGGGTTGACTGAGTGAAGGTCTGACTCTAGCAAGGGGCAGCGGCCTGAGGTCGATCTGGGGGGGGGGCAGCTGGAGGTGGAGCGAAGTGTTTAGAGACCGAGCTGTGGGCTCCGGTGGGAGTGTAATAAACATAAGAGAACGAAATATGGGAGTCAATCGATCAGGGTACGGGATAGCTCTATGTAGCGTGGTGTAGCACGGGTCGGCGGAGAGGCGCTGCAAGGAGAGGCGGCGCGGATGAGGTGGCTTCAGGGGAGCCGGGCTGTCCAGGCGGTGGAGTAGGGAGCCCAGGAAGTCGCGGCATCAGGTGGAGGTGTTGTGGTAGTGCGCTCCATAGGAGAGCGGTGATGGCGTTGGCACATCTTGGTCAGGGGGAGCTCTAAGGCTCTGACCTCGGGGGTGCTACAGAAAAGGACCCGCAACACGCGGGTCCTGATGGTGCTGTGTGCGGACAAAGAACAACCATTTGGCTGGTCTTCTTGGACGAACCCAACACGAGGGGGTCCGGTAGTGTTCGGACGGGCCGTCGCCAGTGGTCCATGGCAAGCTAGACCAGACCCACGGCTGGACCTCGGGCCGGTGATCTGGACCGGGCCGGCTGGGGAGGATCGGCCCAATTTGGGCCCCCTTTTGTTCAAAGGGGTGTATATCCTAAACGGTGCGACTATTTGATGTGCTGTCAATGGACATGGGTTCATCTCATTGAGGTGTAATTTTTGAAGTTGTTTGTGGGGTTTTTGAGTTCTGTTCTTGAAGGTGGGTGACCCGAAATTCTTTAATTTAATAATATTAAATTATTATTAAAGCGTGCAGCAGGCGTACCTCACGAACTAGATGTCTGATTGACATGCCGTCAGTGGTAGCATGATCCTAGTTCTCTTTCGGACTTTTTGAGATACTTCTTTCATTGTTCGGGCTAAAGATAGGGTATGGTCCCCACAGGGCCCAGTTTGCATGTTTTATGATGAAATGTCTCTTTTTCACCCAACATTCATTTGGAGTATTCGAGTAGTCGATCTCGTCTGTTTTTACTAGGGGATCCCAATGGTTCAATATACTTGACAAGTTTCGGGAGCATGGTGTGGGCCCCACCTGAGCTATACATGGTGATTAATGCATTTTTCACTGGTTTTCCATTTCAGGCGAGTAAACAGCTTATTCTACGTGTTTTTTTGCGTGGATAGCGATGGTGGCCTCAGTTTCGGCCTTTGAGGTGTGCGGTGTGGCGTTGTGGTGGGTCGCTCGGGTTAGCAGCATTTGGACAAGTATTGGCTGAGGGTACTCCCATGGTTTATTCCTACTAGGGGTCGCACAACATCACAACCTTAGCATAGGTTTTTGATCCTCTCGATAGGATGTTTAATCTCTTAGAGTTGTGGCATCCCTCTGGTGGGCCCAGAGTAGGATCCTCTAGCATCGTTTCCCTAGATCAGGTTCTTGGCATCATAGTTACCACTTATCCACGGGCGGTGATCCCCTATCTAGAAGGTTAACCCCATAGGGTTTGAGGCATCATTGGGAATATGATCCCCTACATAGTGGGCCGTGGATAGTAGGGTTGCGATATCATTGGTTATACGATCCCCTACTCAGCATGTGGTTTATAGTAGGGTTTCAGCATCGCCGGTTATACAATCCATTACTTAGCATGTGGTTTCGGTAGGGTTGGTGCATCGTCGGTTTGATCCCCTACATCGCGAGATATACCAGATGGGGTTTTGGTATTGTTGTGACCGCCTTGACAGGCGACAATCCTTTATCTGAGTGATGTGTTTCTGTTGAGTGCCAGATCGGGTTGTGGTATCCCCCATCGGACCCTGGGAGTGATCCCCTATCTGTGAGATCTTCGTATACCGATGTGGGTTCTGGTATCCCCTAGCAGACCCTAGGAGTGATCCCCTATCCGAGGAGTTTAGTATTTCCACTGTTTCAGCATGGGGTTCTCAGTGAAGATATTTGATGAGCATGCGTCTCTTGGACGAGTGTCATCTGGGATGACAGAGCACATGGAGTTTGTTCTCCTAGTTATGTACTTTCCTCTAGTTATGAAATCAAAACCTCGTGAGGCTTGGTGCATGGTTTGAGTATATCTGGTTATTCATAGTATATGTATAGGCACGCACTTGAGCTGAGTGGACTATTGCCTTTCAGTTTCTCCCTTTTTTGGGGGGTTCTTTGGGAGCCTACTAAGTATTTTTTACACTCACCACTGCATGGGCTTGCCTGCACATGCTTGTGTCTTGTGCAGACCACAGGCCTTTCGATGGAGTTCCAGGAGGACCTAGAGCAGGTGGAGCTTAGTGTGCGTAGCTGGCTAGGGGGTTTACTGGATTTGTGCTAAGGAGATTACTAGCAGGTGCTTTTGGCAGCGTTCGTCCTCCTTCTGAGTAGGTTAGATGTTTTGTAGTTTTCCTTTTGTGGGCGCTGTTTTTCCCTTTGTACTTTTATTGTACTCTGGTTTGGGATAGATGTATGCATGCTTTCCTTTTCAATTTTTATATACACATATTTTCATTGTTGCATGGAGGTGTGTGTGGGTGTGTGTGTACATGTACCATAGGCTAATGCCCCCCATGTGTGTGATAGCCTACTCGGTGTTAGACGCCATACCCTGGCCTATTGGAGGCGGGCATGGGGAGTCGTGGCTCGAGCTCCGTTGGGTCGGGTCATGAGAGAGTGGTATCAGAGGAGGTTCCACCTTTGGGATCTCAGAGTGTAGCTGGTCTTGCTATGAGTTTGGTTTTGGTTTCATAACGGAAGTGTTAAGATGTTTTGAGTTCGGCTTTCAGGCTAGGGACTCTAGTGCTGGTGCAGTGATCGACGTATCCATTCACTAGGACTCTGATAACCTACCTTTCGAATTGGGGCATTTGGACACTAGTCATAGGGACAAAACTGTACATGAATCATACAGTACTGGGTTTTTGGTTTTCTCTTGTTCTTCTTGAGTCAGCTCTTTAGATATATTCTTTGACTATGGTGCGTCTTGATTGTATTTCTGGATTCCTCCAAAATGATAGCCAGCGAGGGTTCTGCAAATGGATTTTGGTGACGATCTGCCCCATGTAGAGGTTGTAGTCCTGGGCGTAGGTTCTGAGGCTGCACCTCTTGGTGGTCCACCAGTTGAACCACTACCTTTCGAGCAGCCGGTTGTTTTGGTAGTGTATGATGAGGTTGCGCGTAGGCTGAGTGCACTTCACGAGTTCCAATGGTAGTGAACTTTGAGGTTCCAGGGTGATCCAGACCCTCAGGCAGCTGATGACTCGCTCAAAGCAGTCACCCAAGTTTTCCTCCTGGTGAGGACACCCCCAGATTAGATGGTGGTCCTAGCGGTGAGCCTTCTGCATGGTTCTGTTGGGTGATGGTGGAGTTTGGTGACATAGTCCCATGATGAGGAGATGCTAATGTGGGAAGAGTTTTATTATCTCTTTATGGAAGAGTTATATTTAGTGACACTGAGATCAGTGCAGATTCAAGAGATTTTGCAGCTTCGATAGGAGGGCATGACTGTGTCGATGTACTCGACAAGGTTTACAGACCTGTCGTGCAACTCCCTGGATATGGTTTGAGACCCGTTATTTAGGGCTCAGACCGTTGAGCAGGGCCTACGCAGAGACATCTGAGAAGGTGTGGTTTCATTGTGTATGCCCACCTATACTGGAGTGCTAGAGTGAGCCTTAGTGCTGGATAGGTTTCTGGATGAGCAGATTCAGCCTGTCAATGTTGGGTGTGTGCCAGCTGGGATGTCGGCAGCTGGTAGCCGATGGCAGATGCAGGGGTCTGGGCATGGCCAATGTTTCAGGAAGTGACCCCAGGATGGAGGATCAGAGGTTCAGGGCTCACAGGGCTTGTAGGCCAGTTTTGGCCAGCCGTAGGAGAGGCGGTGTTGTGCTTGTGACGGTTGGGGACATCTCTCTAGAGATTTTCTGACCCGTCGAGCTGCTGAGAGGGAGCTGGTTGACATGCCACCTTGGCAGCGGCAACGTCTTGAGTTTGGAGATCTGCAGGGTGGTGGATGAGGCAATGGAGTGGGTTCAGCAGCGGGAGGTGGTAGGTGGTGTCGGATTCCACCACCACCACCCCCCAAGTGGTCCACACCGAGCTCAGGGAGCTTGAGGGCGAGGGTGAGGACAACTGTATTCCCTAGAGGATGTTGACCCAGAGGCTCCGCGGATAGATAGAGGTACGCCTTGTGTCCTTTCTACTTTTTAAAGTAGTTTGATCGACACTTTTTAGCGTTACTCTTCCCTTTCTGTTGCTTGCTCAGGTTTTGTTTAAGGTTTTGGTAAGACCCTATGTGGGTGTTGTTCGGTGTGCTTCGAATGCGCGAGGAAGAGGGATACTTCCCCCACCGAGACGTGTTTTGTGACATGATCAGAATCATGCAGGTGAGTTAGTGCTGCCCAAAGCCGACAGTGTTGAGTTGTGGTGGATGAGTCTCTCTGACTTATGTGTCCGGGCATGGGTGTTTGTTGGTGAACTCACTGGCGTGGGAGACCCAGTTGAGATTCCAATTGCTTTCCTTGTGCTTAAGGATTTTCAGGGATGAAAAGTTCAAAGGTGGATAGGATGTATCGACTTGGGTTTTGGCCCTGTCAGACTTTGGAATATTACTATGAATAATTCTAGAGCTAGGCGCAAAGACGGAATGCGATTCCGAGGCCCGGTGTGCCGAGAATAAATTTAATAAAAATATTAAGTATTTTTATACTATTCGTGAGGTGAGAACGAGTTATCTCTTAAAAGGTAGCAAAGAACGGGAATATGAGGGCACAGTTGTGTCCGAAGCATGCCGTTTACCTTAGGTGGTGTGTAAAAGTTGCGGGCGCGGGCCTGCTGTGAGAGATGTCACCCAGGGGAAAAATCTTCATTTTGAAATAATGAATTAATGGTTTTTACCACTGGAGTTCTTTTAAAATATCTTTCTAGAAAAGTCTTGGAATGGAAATTTGATACTTCCATTGAGTTCGAAATGGGGTGTTTTGCCTAGGTGGGATATAAAATAGGTGGGCGCGGAGGTTTTGGAATCATCGACCGTCGGTGGCGTTTCAGTGAGTTTTTATAAATTCTCTTGATTGTTGGATTTAAGGGAAAGCCTTAATTTTTTTCTCCTCTCTTCTCTCTCCTATTTATCTCTCTCTATATCTCTCTCTCTTGTTCTTCAACGTTCTTCGTTGTTCTTCACTGGATTGAGGAGAAAACTCTGATGAATCAAAGTGGGATTGCAGTGGGCGCATCACCAACGACGAATGAACGGATTGAGGTAGTCTTTGAGTGATTTTCCACTCCTTCGTTAATTTCTTGAGATTTTTTCAAATCGATCATTTTAACTCTATAATTTTAGAATTGGGACGATGGATGAAAAAACACGACCACCATTTGAGTCCCATTCTAAATCCTGTGTTTGATGCATTCTTCGTCGTTCTTCTCCAATTTTTGGACTCTCCAAAACCGTGACGGAACGATGAGCAAGGGGCGGTACTGTGAAAATCTGACCCTGAGGATTCCAAAACCGTTTTCGTATCCTTTTTCCGACCACTGGAGTGGTTGTGGGGACCGAATGAAGGTTCGGCTCCTACAATGGGTGGCGTCCGGAGGTCGAGCCGGGGGGGCGCGATGGAGCGCGGCGACCAGAGGTAGAGCGCAGTGTTTGGAGCCGGAGCTGCGGGCTCCGGTGGGTGAATAATAAACAGAGGAGCACGTGCTTCGGGCATCATTTGAGAAGGGTCCGAGGAAGCATTTTGCAGAGCGGTGTAGCGCAAGTCGGCAGAGAGGTGCTGCAAGGAGAGGCGGCGCGGATGAGGCGACTTCAGGGAAGCCGGGCTGTCCAGGCGGCGGAGTTGGGAGCCCAGGCGGCCGCGATGTCAAGTAAAGGTGTCACAGCGGTGCACTACATAGGAGGGAGGAGATGGTGTCGGCCTGTCGTGGTCAGGGGGAGCCCCGAGGCGCTGACCTAGGGGGTATTTCGGACAAGGACCCGCAACACGCAGGTCCTGCTGGTGCTGTATGCGGACAAAGACCGACCCTTTGGCCGGTCTACTTGGAAGAACCGGACCCGAGGGGGTCTGGTAATGTTCGGATGGGCCGCGGCTAGTGGGCCCTAGTGAGCTGGACTAGACCCATTGCTGGACCGCGGGTCGGCGGTCTGGATCGGGCCGACCGGGGTGGACCGGCCCAATTTGCCCCCCCATTTGTTCAAAGGGGCGTATCTCCTAAACAGCATGTCTATTTAACGCGTCATCGACGAACTTGGGTTCGTCTCAGCGAGGCAGAATTTTTGAAGTGGGTTTCGGGGTTTTTGGGTTCTGTGCTCGAAGGTGGGTGACCCGAAACGCTTTAATTTAATAATATTAAATTATTATTAAAGCGTGCAGCGGACGTACCTCGCGAACCGGACATCCGATTGACACACCATTAGCGGCAGTGTGATCCTAGTTCTTGTGCGGACTTTTTGAGATGTTGCTTTTAGTTTTCAAGCTAAAGACATGGTGCGGGCCCCACGGGGCCCAGTTTTCACATTTTACGATGACATATTTCTTTTTCACTCAACATATGTTTGGAGTGTTTGAGTAGTCGATCCAATGTGTTTTTCCAAGGGGATTTCAGTGGTGTGATCTTCTTGATGAGTTTAGGGAGAGTGGCATGGGCCCCACCTAGGCTAGCTACAGTGAATAGTTCCTTTTTCACCTGTTGTTTGTTTCGGGCGAGTAAACAGCCTATCTTGCATGTTATTCTATGTGGATTGTTATGGTGGCATCGGTTTTGGCCTTGGAGGTGCGCGGTGTGGCGTTGTGGTAGGTCGCTCTGGTTAGTGATGTTTGGACCAGTAGTGGTTGAGGGTACTCCCATGGTTTGTTACTACAAGGGTTTGTGCGGCATCACAACCTTAACATAGGTTTGTGATCCTCTCGATGGTATGTTTAATCTGTTAGAGTTGTGGCATCCCTCCGGTGGGCCCGAAGCAGGATCCTCTAGCATCGTTTCCCTAGATCGGGTTCTTGATATCGTTGTGAATGCTTATCCATGGGCGGTGATCCCCTATCTTACAGGTTAACCCCATATTGTTTTAGGAATCATAGGGAATGTGATCCCCTACATAGTGGGTCATGCATAGTAGGGTTGTGGTATCATTGGTTATATGATCCCCTGCTCAGCATGTGGTTTAAAGTAGTGTTGCAGAATCGTTGGTTATATGATCCCCTACTTAGCATGTAGTTTTGGTAGGTTTGGTGCATCATATTTTCAATCCCCTACATCTCAAGCTATACCAGATGGGGTTTCGCTATTGTTGTGACCACCTTGATGGGTGACGATCCTCTGTCTGAGTGATGTGTTTCTGTGGAGCGCCAGATCGGGTTGTGGTATCCCCCAGCGGACCCTGGGAGTGATCCCCTATCTGTCAGATCTTTATATACTGATTTGGTTTCTGGTATCCCTTAGTGGACCCTAGGAGTGATCCCCTATCCGAGGAGTTCAGTATTTGCGTTGTTTCAGTATGGGTTTCTCAGTGACAATTTTCGATGAGCGTGCATCTCTCAGACGAGTGTCAACTGGGATGACATAGCTCATGGAGTGTGTTCTCCTAGTTATGTACTTGTCATAGGTTATGAGGTCGGAACCTCATGAGTATTGATGCATGGTTTGAGTATATCTGGTTGTCTGTGGTATATGTATGGGCATACACTTTAGTTGAGTGGACTATTGCCTTTCACTTGCTCCCTTTTATTTTTGGGTTTTTGGGGTGCCTACTGAGTATTTTTTTTACTCACCCTTGCACAGGATTTCCCACACATGTTTATGTCTTGTGTAGACCACAGTCCTTTCGAAGTAGTTCTAGGAGGACTCGGAGCAGGTGTAGCTTAGTGTGGATGACCGACCCTGGGGTTTGCTGGAGCTGTGCTAAGGAGCTTACCAGTAGGTGATTTTAGCGGCATTCTTCCTCCTTCTGAGTAGGTTGGACATTTTTTAGTTTTCATTTGGTGGGACCTATTTTTCCCTTTGTACTTATTTTGTACTCTGGTTTGGGATAGAAGTATGCATGCTTTTCCATTCCAGTTTTTATATACACATATATGCACTATTTCATAGAGGTGTATGTGGGTGCGTGTGTACAGGTACCATAGGCTAATGCCTCCCATGTGTGTGATATCCTACTCAGTGTTAGACACTAGCCCTTGGCCTATTAGAGGCAGGCTTGGGGAGTCGCGGCTTGAGCCCCATTGGATCGGGTCGTGATAGGCATGGCTTGATGTTTACGTAGAGCATCGAGACATTTTACCATGTTGTTGGACCCCATCCTCAACATCAAAGTCACTCAACAGGATTTTTTGCAATTTTTTTTGAATTTAATGAGTGAGTATAAATTGTTAGTGACAAATGAAATTATCAAAGCAAGAATATGATATATAATAGTTTCCAATTTAGAAGAAGTTTAACTGTAGTGGATGTTATAATCATAGAAATACAAAAATTTCATGAAAATTTCCAGTAATTTAATGTTCTGATAATGTCATGAAAAGAGTACTCTGAGTTCGACATGGCTACTCAGGACCCACTATGGCGGATGCTTGATAGTAAACATCTTTCACATCACTGGATGAACCTGTTCGAAAAATCTCAATGTGACTCCAATTCACAACCACGCAGAACCACTACCACCATGATAACAAAACACCAAAGTTGAAGCCATGAAAACCTGCACAAATAAGAACATCACCATGAGCAGTAGAATGTGAGAAACCAAAACATCATACTGCCACTGAGTCTCACCCATACCACCAGAAGCACAAAAACCATTATCAAAGAACACCTTCACAGACTATACAAGAATTAATTTTTCATAATGAAACTCCTTGGAAGGCTGCTAGAATAGTGAATAATGCACCAAACCCTGTAGAGTAACGCCATCAGCTGATGTTTCCAAGCAGCCAACATAATATTCTTTCAATAAAAATTTATTTATCCATTACCAATTCATTGAAATCCATGTTGTTTTATGTCTTGATGAATCTAGGTTACACCTCATCTAATATTTTGGTCATTATATTTCTAAAAAAGTGATACTCAGTTTGAAGAATTTTCTTCTTAGTTATTTAATTTTTTTAGATCCTTGATGACAATCTACTAGATTTTATTCATATCATATATAGTTGTACAACGAGAAACATGGATAATGATATTTAATTATAAGGATAGAAGTATGGAACTTACCAAATAATTGGTAAATTCATATCTAATAGTATTAATCTACTTCAATATATCAGGATTAGAATTATGTATTTAATAAAGTTTAATAAAAATGGTATATTTTTATATTACAAGGTTATTGAAGTAAGATTACATTCAAAATATATGGTAGGAATCCAAACCATCAAATAATGGAGGTTGAAAAGAGTAATAATTTATTGGTTATCCTATGGCTAGTCATCATGTGTCATATTTACCTTAGATTATTCAAGGTCTATGGGAACTTATTAAAACTAATCTCTGATAAAAATGTTTTTCTCGGTGTATATAATGAGAAATTATGATAATAATACACAAAGGATATGAAATATTAAATGAAAACTTCTGCACAAAAAAATAAAATAGGGTTTCATAAATCATTAAATTTATAGTAAAAATCAAATGTTCCCTTTTTTCCACTGAAATACCATCATTGAAACATGACTACACAAATAAAATAATTGTTCATGTTCACTTAAAATACTAAAAACTATGCAGAATTAATGAACTGTGATGATATAATAAGGGAAGGCAGTAATCATTTGATTGAAAAAACTGATGGAAGTAAAAAACTATTGATCATACAACATATAATATAAATTTTAATGGCATAAAAAATTACATTATGCATGAAATGAAACAACTTTATACAAATCAGTAATCAAGAGTACATACAATCTACAAGAGAGAAAGAGAAATATACTATCCGATAAATAATTTAAGTTAGGCATACCTAAATTGCAACTCATTTTGAAGTGGTGGAACAAATTTTGAACCATGAAAAAAATTAATAGGTGAATAAATATTTTCATAATGAATGTAATAGCTATAGAAAATTATGAATTTGAAGAAATGATGTATTGTAATGACATAGAAAGAAATCTCAAGATTATAGAAATAAAAAAAATTAATAGAAGAGATAAGATAACTAAATATCTGTTACAATTGTTTTTATCAGTGTATATATTGAAGACTGATTATAATAATACAGAGCACATCTGAAATATTAAAAGAAAACTACTGCATAAAAAATATAATTGGTTTTCATAAATCAATAAAGATATAGTAAAAATTAGATGAACCCTTTTATACACTGAAATACCATCATTGAAACATGAGACCGTTACATTAAAAAGAGGTGGTGATAATGAAACCTGAATCAAAGAAGACATATATGTTTATTCAATACCATTTTAATAATCATGCAATGTAGAGTCAAATTAGAGATCAGGAATAAAATTTCATTTGTAAGAACATACATCAAATAATGAGTAGGTGAATAAATACCAGATAATAGAATGAAATAGATGCCCTAATTTGTCAATATAAAAAACAAATTTATTGTAATAACATATGAAAAAAATTTAAGTAAAGGGAAATACTGAAAATTTAAGAGGAGATTATTTCCACGATATTATGAGAACATTCCTATTATGGAGATTTGGATCTATGGATAGATAGTTGAATAAATATTGTCTCAAAATTTGAAATAGATTTTGTAATTATTTAATGGGGAAAAAATATGTATTGTAATGATATAAGAAAATTTATTCAGCAAAGAGAAATACCAAAAATGAAGAGTAGAGGTAATGTAAATATTGTTGGTTTGTAGTAGATAATAACAAATACAGATGAATTGATGGGTAACTAGAGGGAAAATAAAGGACAGTGGTTGTAGAATGCATAGAAAGACTATGGTATATCACCAATGAAGTTGTTGCACATGGATCTGGGAATGAAATGAAGCAGAAGGGTGAGAGAACAGACCTTTTGGGGAGATGTAGATCTATAAGATATCTGAATTTGTTATTGGTGATGGTAAAGGGGTTCATGAAGAAGTTGTCAGGGGTAATCCTAAGTGGTTGATAGTGAAGAAGATTTTGGAATAGGGTAGGTATTTAGGGGTAACCCTAATGTTCCGGTAGATGGAAGAGATCAAGGTGAACAAAGATCAGGAGCCGAAGTGATGGGAAAGAGTTCCAGAGTTGAGTTGATGGATTGCTATAAATGAAGACAGAGATGAGGAGATGATGAGTGGTGGATATGGGAAGAAGACAAAGATGGAGATGAGGATCCAGGAGTGTTAGAGACTGGGAGCTTATGGGTAGTGTATGGAGACATAGTGCTGAAGGTGGGAGCAGAGATGAATAATGGAGGTAGTCGGATGGGAGGAAGTCAGCAAACCCAAGGGTCACAAGAATGAAGATATAGAGAGAAAGGGAGGTGAATGGAGGAAATAATTGTGGGGAAACTCATATGTGTGACATAGATGAATGTGGAGTTGACACATTATCCAAAGGAATGCCAAATTTAGTATATATATATATATTTAACAATGTCTTCCACCCTCATTTTATTTTCCACATGCCAGGCCACAAATTTTACCTTATACAAGATATATCTAAAGGATATTTTGAAAAGCCTTGAAAAATAATTATAATTATAATTATAATAAAATAATAATGATTATTAATATAATAAAAACACATTTCAGTGTAATTAACACATTGTCATATTTCCATGTTCCGATCACCTGATCTGAGTAAAAACAACATATATAAACTCATATGTTGTACATAATTTTAATACCCAAAATTTTAATATTCAAAGAAGCATGAAAGATCCATAATTTTTTTTCCAGATGACTATAAATTGGTCATTTGAAATCAAATTAATGTGTGTTTTTTTCTGTTGAGACCAAAATAATATTATATACATAAATTTAAAGAAAAATATTTTTTCTCAGCTCAAAATAATTACACCCTCACTATGATACCAATTGAAGGTACCTGGGTCGCATCAGAATCTGGTGGGATAGATATTTTAAAAAAATTCATCATCGAGATGATGAGAATTGTCACCTATAATGATCTGAGCCCTGACATGGTCTAAAGATCTCATGTAAATTAAATAAAGCACAAAATAAAAATCAACTGTGTACTTCCTTCTAAATCATAGCGTGCTCGAAAACAACTCATCATTGTTGACCAATTATTGAAGGATTCTATGTTGAAACCCTCTTGATCATCTACACACTCTCCAAGAATCCATGAACACTCTATTCCTCATAATTCAGGTTCTAACATGGAGATTTGATGATTCCGTCAGCGACACGATGATCACCTTGATCCCTTGTCATTGATCTGAAGAATGCGCCTTGGATTGATTACCCAAAAAGAGACATTATATCTCTAGAAAGTGGTAAGAGTTATAGGCTATTTATAGTTTAAGCTCTAAACACCTAGATTGGGTTCCTCAACACCCATATATTTAATGTTCTCTAAAGAATCAATGAATAGATTTTGATGAACTAAACTGCACCATAAATATTATTTATATTTTATGACATGTATATAATATATATTTTAAATATATTATGTGACAAAACCAAGTCATTAACTCGACTCAAAATTCCTACATAATATTAAACAAACCTGAAATATTAAAATAATATTTTTTCAATTAATATTATTTCTCATATTTACTTTACTTGTAAATAATTTTAAAAAAAATTCAACCCAATTATTCTTGACTTGAATAATAATGAATTTATTTATTCATCAGTGATCGATGAAATTGACAACACTCAAACCCCACGGTGCGTCCCACCATGTCCAATTTATATATTCAATTAAATAGGGAAGATTATTGAATGTGCTAGTGTGTGTGACCCTCTATGCCCTTATCTCTACAGTAGTGAATAATATTCACACACCAAGAGTAGAGTAAAAAAACCCATCAAGGCCCTTAAAGAAATAAGGATAACCATATCAATGGCAATAAACCTACGAACATGCACTATGTAACATAATATGTTTTTCTTTAGATGTCTCATAAAGCAAGACACATTATTTTTTCATCACCCTTTTCTTTATTTATTATTTTTTGATCTAAATAGATGGATTTACCCTCGACTGCCTTGGATATGTTCTTATAAATGTACTACCATCGTAACCAATAAGACACGAGATATATTACTTCATCAACTCGAAAGAGATAAATACATTCTTGACCATTCAACCAATGTCATAATACCAATGATGCACCCAACACAAGACACCTCACCATGATTTCAATATCATAATTTTTACCTTGCATCAAAGTACGTGATAAAATGGTATACACTGGTAATGATATTAATTTAGGAGACCAATACATGTTTTTATAGATTGGAACAATCAATGACACCCAAAACATGTGGTGTTTCTATTGGTGGGTCTATCCTTATGATTTCAACTACTAAAGATCACCACGTGTGAAACTTCAGGAGAACAAGTCTCGATGCTTATGATCCCCCAACACTAGATAGTCATACATCATATATATCCAATCAATATGATGTATCTGGAATATAAGACATATGTTTATGTTTAATTTCATAGTATCTTAAGGTTCTCATTGTAGTCTAGATTTTTTATAACCTTTTGATATGAAAATTAATCCATGGAAATTACCATTTCAATAGTGAACATAGAAAAGTATACAGTATAATGGTAAGAATACATCATGTATATCTAACTATAAACATGATATGGTAACCAGAAGTATTATTCAAGTTGGGTATAGGGAACCCACTATTACCACACAAGCTTGGGGGGATTACCCTAAGGAATACACGATGTGTTTCATTTACACATTGTGAAATGGTTACATGACGTCTAATAGTTTCACACTATGTAACTTATGAGATGGGATTTTTAAAAAGGGTATGTGGGGAGCTCCTCTCCCATTTTCTTCTTCAGAAATAGGAGGCACATGGGAAGATCTCTTCCAAACGCCTCTCTTATCCCACTATTCTTCATGGATCAAGGAGGTTTTGGATGCATTTAAACATCGTCAGTGGGTAAGATCTTCCTCTGACTTACTTATATGGTATTCTTCTTTCATTGGTTCTAATTTAAAGATTTTCCTTATAGGGTTTTTCATCGGATTCCACTAGAGCATTGTGTAATTTACCGTTTCAGTTGTTCCTATTTATATTCCTAGGAAGAGGCCATCCTAATAGGATGTATGCACTTTCCCTCATGTCATTTCATCGAGGTATGTCATCGTGGGGATTTTATAAATCTTTAATTCTGTGAATATATTTTTGGGTGTTTTTTTATGTTGTTTCTTAAGGATTATACCTGATTCAAAGTTTTGAATGTGTCATGTGTTTTTAGCGAGCATTTTTTCATGGTTTTAGTGTGATGAGATCAACTGGTGAGATTTTTGGTATTATTCCCTAAAAAAATAAATTGTTCTTATAGTTTATCTTGATGGAATTAATTAATTAATTAATTATAATATAATTATAATTAATTAATTTATGGGTTTCTAGTTTTGAGACAGGAACCCGCATGGATAAGCTAAGATTGGATAGGCTTTGGGAGCGGTTGCTGACCTTTAGAAAATAAATTGAAATTTTTCTAAAGGTTGGTGGTATGTCGTATATGGACCTTTAGTATTTATACATGTCTATGGAATGTTATGGATTATTAGGCTTTCCACTAAGTGAAATTCCCCCTATTTAATTTCATTATGATGATTTGTTTAATTAAATGAAATATAAATATAGTATTAGATGAATGTCTGAGGTCACTAACAATCCCAGTGCACTAGCTTTATCCCATGACTTGAGGCTATGACCACAACTGAGGATCCCCTATGGGATGCCTCTACATGTTCCTATTTTAGGATCCCAAGAGGGATTCCCTACTTACATACTAACATAGAGGTCCCCAATATGTATGCCTCTCTTTTCCAGTGAACCGTGAGGATCTCATGTAGGATGAATTTTCTATGTCTTGACTTAGGAAACCTAGTGGGTACCTCGATCTTTGACCGACCCTAAGCTAGTGCATTGGGGTTTTGGGTAGAGTTGGTACTGGGTGTCACCTTAGAACCCATATTGAGTGTGTAAGTCGTGAGGCTATGGTAGTATTGGTGAGTTTAGGTGTTCATCCACCCACACTCATTTGTTTATAATTTCACTTGTTTATGGAGTATGAAGCAATGATTACTAGAGGTTCTTCATGGATTGTGGCAGATGAGCATGATGCAATGCAGATTTCTTTATTAGGATGCCCAGATATATTTCCTAGGATCCCACTTTTGAACCCCCCCCCCCTTATTTTATTTATTAGGATAACCACACGCTCTTCCTGGGATCCATATTTTGAGCCTTATATGTTTGTATGTACTTCATATCCCTTTTGAGATACATGATGAGTATGATTCCACTCTCCTTGAATTGGTATATGTTGAGGATGATTACTCTCTCCTTGAATTTTTATATGAAGAGGACTATTCCAATCTAGTTGATCTGTTTTATAATGAGGATGATTCTACTCTCATCGACTTGTGGTATAGAGAGGATTATTACACTCTCCTCGATGTGGATTATGATGGGGATCTCCAAATGTTTCTTCTTGGGATCTGGCTTATGAGTCCTATTTTATCAAAGTGGTTGTACATGACGTTTCACACACAAGATTGATATTGGTATTGAGGTTTCACATTATAGATCTAAAGGGGTGGGCATGATGTCTCACCTGTGAGATATACTTATACATCACCTAAGGGTCATGTCCTTAGGAATTATCTAAGTCGCAATGTCATGACTACCTATGGACTTGGATCTAGAGATTAAGCATTGGACTGAATTTACATGACATGAGTGGCATGAAGTATAACTTAGTGACCATTTCAAAGATTTTCCATCAGTATATGGTATCCTTAATTATAGTGATTGGATGAAAGTGTGGGTGAACCCGAGGCTAGGACATGTGTCCCCCTATGGAAATGTGGATTTGTGAGAAAAAATTTTATCACTAGTTGAAGTAGCCATTGTCAATTGGGATTATAATACCAAAATTGAATTAATTATACAAATCATGAGTGGAACGACATCCCACTCAATTCCCCTTTTATAGGATTTCCATACGATTAGAATTACAGACCGAAGGATCGATAGATTTTTTTATGTTATTTATCACCTACCTCATGTATATACATATTTATAGATATAGATATATTTTTGGATATATATATATATATATATATATTTATGGATATATATATATACATGATAGAAACTTTCACATTTGAATAGGATCACAGACCCAGGGATAAACTGTGGTTTCACATTGTTTACTTTTTTTATCTTTTCCATTTGTGTCTCAGCTAGGTTGAGAACATTCCATGAGATTGTATTGTATGACTTATCTTTTAGTTTTTTCCTAATTTTATTATTTTATTTTTATTATCCTAATGAGTATCCCACATTTACAAAAAAATTATATTACTATCTGTGTACAGGACCAATTTGGTGGTTCCCTACTTAGTTATGTAATCATACCCTGCTCGGGCCACCATTACACCAGGGTGCTCGAGGAGATGTTCACTTGGTTGCATGCACAGGATGGGTTGAGTATTGAGATCGATAGAGATAGCTAGCTCATATATCTATGTAGATATTGGTTATGTGGTATGGCTCAGTGTATATAGTAGAGCCCTGTACATTTATTTAAATTTATTTTATATACTCCTATATGTATAGTCAACCTAGTGGGTGACCAGTGTTTTATGTATGACATGGTTATTTGGGATTTTATAGGAATCCATTTATTATTATAGAATATTCTATTTCAGTTTATTTACTACTTCTTCAATCTATTTATTACTACATTGGATAATATCTAGTAATTTACATTATTTTTACTCTGATATGAGGAGATAGTCTCTCCACAAACACACCCTAACCCCTCAAAGCTAGTTGGTAACCTTTGGCATTTGGAGAGGCACGCTTGATTCCTTATGGAGAAACAGCTTAGAGCACTTGTTTTGTGGCATCCATGTCGGGAATTTATAAAGTGGTATCAGTGTATTTATTTTCCTATTATATTAATATTTGAGATATGGTAGACCAGAGTATTAACAGTGTGTCAAAACCTAAAATGGATATCAGACTGGTATGTTGTGAAAACTTATTCTGGTAAGAAGTCCAGGTTTCCACAAATATGGGATTACTATTTTCATTTTTTATGTTTTAGTTGAGTTTACAATACTTCCCATCGGGGCGCGCGTGCGCATCCGTCACATAGAGGGCATGTGGCTTGTTGCCCCACATTCCCGCTTTCCAAAGGCGGGCAGCATCTATTCCTTCTTCAGGGACGTCTTCTGTTTGATCAAAACTGGGATGATGGGATGTCGGTTCTTCCTTCCATGGATTCCTCCTTGGAACTCATCACCTAGTCCGGGTCTCCCTCATAGATTTAAGACGTATTCGTGAATCTCATTCCCGATGCCATATCTTCATGGACACTAGTTAATTACGCTGCTTCCGTCGAGATGCTCCAAGGGGTCTGGTCAGGGAAGCAACCTTCAGTTAGGAGAGTGGTCAGGCTGAGGCATCGTTGGAGTGTCTTGATGCTAGGGGATTGGCATGTCTGTATTTTGTCACTTATTATAGGGCTTCTCGAGGGAGCGGAATCCCGAGGCATCCCACATTGAATGTGGGGAATTGTATGCCATAGGCATGTATCTGCGGTTTTCCTCAGCAACCCATGTTTAATACGGGGTATGCTGCGAGTTTAACTTCCAGAGGAGATGGATCAGACTGATCCGAACACTAGCCAGAGTGGATCAGGTTGAGAAACCCCCTAAAGGGAACATCAATGTTAGGGCCAGCACATGGGAGGCTTCACGAATGTTGTGGTGCGGAATTAGGTGGAATGATCCCACCGGGATGTGGTGGCCTGGGAAAGAATCAAGATGGGTGATGAAGTGAAGGGGCTTGAACCTCGTGGAGTCTTCCTACATATCCCAGTGGTAGGGAGTAAAAGTCCACGTAGTTCGATGGAATGGTGGGACACCTAAAAAGGTGACCTGTGAGAATGAACGCATGGATGGGTCCCGGAGGAAGTACAACCTCTGGGCTAGGTCAAGATCTTCCCTAGGCACGTGGGCTCGAGGGAGAGGTCAGGATGGGACATGGGTGTTGGTCTTGAACCTCATGGAGGATTCCTATATACCATGCCTTAGCACGGATCAAAGACCATGTAGTTCAGGATGGATGGGGCTTACGCTCTGAGGCGGCCCACAATGGTGGATGGATGGGGCTTATGCTCTGAGGCAGTCCACAATGGTGGATGGATTGGGCTTAACCTCTAAGGTGGCCCACAATGGTGGATGGATGGGGCTTACACTCTGAGGTGGCCCACAATGGTGGATGGATGGGGTTTACACTCTGAGGAATCCCACAATGGTTGGTGAACTGACATGAAGAGGTAGGAACAACCGGGTGGTGGGCTTGAACCTCACAGAGGCTTCCTACGTACCGTGCCTTAGCAAAGATCAAAGTCCACATAGTTCGGGTGGATGGGACTTACGCTCTGAGACAGATCACAGTGGTGGGGCTTGAACCTCATGGAGGCTTCCTAAGTACAATGCCTTAGCATGGATCAAAGTCCCTGTAGTTCGGGTGTATAGTTTAACATCATGCGAGATGGGGGCATTTGGGGCTTACACACTGAGGTGGCCCCTGGTGGTTGGAAAACCAACATGAAGAGGTTGGAACAACTGGGTGGTGGGTTGGAACCGCATAGAGGTTTCCTACGTACCGTGCCTTAGCATGGATCAAAGTCCTCATAGTTTTCTATTGGAGTGGGTTAAGATCGGTGCTCACTCTAAGCTCACGTGAGTCATGCTCGGTGTGAGAAACAAGAGGTTGCAGGGACCTGACAATCACGTCGCAAAGGGTGCATCCGTGAGAAGCGAAGAGGGGCTTACACGTTGATCGGCTGAGGGTGTTGGGACTTACTACAGGATGGAGGCCCAAGGTGCAACAAAGTGCAGAGGGAGAGGGATGTGGGACTGAACAAAGGAAGTTCCTCATTCCCTATCGTGCCCTCCGCTAGCCTTGGCAGTGGGGAAGTACGGAGGTGCATGGGTGCTACCTTCTGCAACATGGGATAGGGGCTTACACCAAGGAGGCTTCCCTTCCCTCGTGGACAAATTCCACCCCAAGAGGGAGGATATCATTCCATGTGAGGAAGATTCCACTCCCGTGGAGAGGAGTGGGATTAAAGAATGTCCGATCTGGGGGGACCCTGCGTGCAAGGCACATGGCCGAATCATAGTTTAACGTCGTGTGTTGAGGATTAGGTTCTTGACAGTTTAATATCCTACTACTCGGAAAAGGTGGGTTCTCTCCACACCCCTATTACTTACATAACCGGAACCCTCTACCCCTTGTGGGATGGAAGGCGTCGGCAAGGCCATAGTGAAGTGGGGTCGCAGAGCGAACCATCGAGGGGTCCACGTTAGTGTGGATATGTGAAGAAGCAATAGCCGTTAGCATGCCTATGTGAAGAAGCATGAGGAAAAGCAACATAACTAGAAAAACCGCCCAAGGGACCTTGAGGTTACTTCGTACGATCCTGGAAGGTCGCACGGGAAAATAGTTCATGGTGTGTATGCCCGATGTGTGCACCTGAGGCATCCATTAGGAGGAAATCGGGCACCTACGCAGGGAGGCACCCGGGGAGCATCAAGGTGAGTGGTCCCGAGGATTGTGCACAAAGAAATGGTTTTCACACAAAACACCAAGATGGCGCGTAATCGGGGCAGAGTATTTGCGCGCGACTAGTAGGATCGCGCACAAGGGATGTGAATTGTGCGTGAGTGGAAAAGACCGCACCCAAAGGCAAGGCCACACCCAGCGAAAGAGATTGCGCGCAATTGGACCATTTTGCATGTAATGGAAGGAATTGTGTGCAAGGGAGTAACTCTGAAGGTTTTGGAATTCTATTTAAGCCAATGGGATTGCACGCAAAGGAGGATCCCGGGGCGAGGTGGCACGAAAAGGATCAGTACCTAAAGGCCATCTTGTGCACGCGGATGTCCGATTTCGCACACGGGAGCCGGTTTGAATTCCACAACCCTGAAATGGAAGGGGTATCCTTCTATTTATAGGCATCCAGCGGCGTGGAATCTGGGGTGGCGTTCAAAATTTATGTTCCAGAGACGGTAGTGCAGGATGTTAACCACGTCGGTGTGGGCGCGCAATTGTTTGTGCGCCTCCGCCCGGGTCCTTTCATGAATCTCTACCCCTTTCGTGCGGCACATATTTTCTGTGTGCATTCCTCTTTTTTCCGTGAAACACTTCTGGGCCCTCTGGACTGAGCCTTCGGGTCTGAATGTGACTTCGCTTTTTCATTTCGACACTTCCTTCAGTAGTTACGGACTTTTCAGCGTATATAAATGCCCCCCTAGAAATTGGATTGGTGAGTGTTCACAACAATTGGATTCTGAGGGAAATGCCGAAACGCCAAAGTGTTGGGTTTCGTGGGCCCCCTGCAAGCAAAAAAAGTCACAGCGCGCAAAAATGTCGGCTGGAACGGAATTCACCTTCCGCGCGTCGTGAAACCCCGACTTCACCTATAAAAGGGGCCATGGGTCCCATGATCCATACTTAAGATTTCTTGAGTGATAAGCTCAGATATTTCACATGTGAAGTTGCCTCTGCACCTACACGTAAAACCCGCTTTGGCAGCACGTAATTCCTCCATGTTTTGGATGTATTTACGTACAAACCCGGGATTTTCCGTGCCGACGTCGCGCCCAACTTTTGAATTTCTCACAACACATCTAGATTCTGTGCAACACTCTTGAGGAACTTGGTTTGAAGAAGATGGCCACAAACCAAGTAGACGAGGGGGAAGTCACCGCTTATAGAGCTGAAATGGCAGTGAACGAGGAGGTTTATGGATCCAGGGTGGTTTTTTTCCACAACCATACTTTTTTCAACCTTCTATCCCTCGCCCAGAAGAAGTATCCTTTGTCCAACAACCTTCCTCTATAGAACTTTGGCATTTTGGAGGTGGTTCTGCTATCGGGCTTCGAGGTTGATACACCGTGGTCATTGGTGACCCGGGAGGATGACCTTCCTCAATACAATATCACCAACAATGGGTGTCCTTCCAGAGAGACCAGGCACATGGATGTATATGTCTTGAACCTGAGGACCAGGACCATTGCTGGGGGTGATCCTGTTGCGGAGAGTTCCCCAGCCCTGTACGCAAGTACGTTCCATCAGAGCATCACAGACGATACTAAGGGCTAGCTTCAAGATTGGGATTTGCGGTCCGGTGGCAACTTCACCAGTGAGTGGGCCTGGGCGTACTGGGTTCACCATACATGCGACCAATTTAGGGCCGAGTTGTAGCACATTTGTTTATTTGAAGCGGTGTGGACGTCGCAGTTCCACTTCTACTGCTAGCTTGAGCTCAGGCTGGAGTTGTTCACCCGGTAGTCCCCTGACACCAAAACATTCCATCTTCACCATGGGGATGTTGTTATCAGTCTCTGGGACGTCCACTGCATCAGAGGTATCCCACTGGAGGGCTATCAATATGATGAGTTCCTTCCCCCAATGAACACCTAGGAGGATAGATCACAGACCCCCATACTGACGTGTCACCTGCTAGAGATGGCCAAAGAGAGGCTGGAGGTCAAGGACTTCCTGAAGGACATCACCTACAAAGACTGGTTCAACCTATTCCTGGAGAAGAATCTAGTGGTCAAGATGCCGGGACGGGGGAAACGGTGTCCAACCGCGGCTCAGAGGAGCAAGGATGGATCGTACTGGAGGATCCTGGAGGCAGGGCAATACCAATCATGGGGCTACCATGTTAATGAGGCCTGGGACCCAAATGTTCCATATGATGGGTTCCTCACCACCTTCCTGAGCGGGTGGCTCCTGCTGGTACGGGACGCAAGGATGGGCATCCGTCCAGTAACCCTGGTGATGGCGGGCACCATGGCCACCAACAAAAGGTTTAATTTGGGGGTGCCTGTGTTGGATAGGTTGTACACTATTCTCAGACGCATCTCAAGAGGGGGGTCGCCTCGGAGGGTGTGTGGCCCCTTCCAGATCTTCCATGGCTGGGTGGCAGCTCATCTTGGTGGGTACACTTTCCCAAATGCCATTCGTCCTCCGGGAAATAGCCTGCGACCATCTCTGCTGATCATTGTTGGGGTCGCACCAATGGTGCTCAGTGAGGAGGGAGTATGGATCAGAATTGGTAACCATGCCAACTTTTCCTTCATCCCATTCCCCACCCCAACCAGTCAAATGGTAGAAAATGGGAAAGGCTCTCTAGAGTAGCAGGAATACTTCCAGATCATCTGCGGTGGGGTGCTCATTGCTCGGATTGATGGGAAGATCATCTACGAGCCTTACGTGTCATCCTGATTTACCAAGTAATTCGGGTGCCTCCAGAGAATGCTAAAGAGGGTATTCACAGATGTCTGGGAGGAGAGGAATCTATGCGTCCTTCGCTAGATGTGGCTGATGTTCACAACTTATGGCTCTGGTGATTTCATTACCCTTCCTCCCACTGAGGCCGACGCTGGCCTATCGACCGAGTATGCCGAACACTGGACCATCGCGTACCCCGAGGGGATTTTTCGCAAGAGATATCGGCAACTCAAGACAACCCGCGTGGAACTCGGGTGAGGAGAGAGAAGGAAAGGTGGCGCTATAAGGGAGAGACCAGGGGTGCGCCAGGCAGTGAGGCCTGCTCATCCCGGGACCTCAGCAGCGGGGACATCACATGTTGTTGTTGCGACCTCGTTTCCCAGAGGAGGGTCACACGGGGCGGCCAGAGAACTGCCTGGGAATCATATAAGATTCCTGTTCGAACCTTCCCATGATGCAATATTCCTGGCATTATGTTCGGCCTGGATGACCCTACGACAATCGATAAGTGTTGAAGCCCTCTGGCAGAAGATAATGCAGGATGGGATCCAGCTTCCAGAAGTCGGGCTCATTCGGGATACCGACCAGGTAAACTTTCATCGACGACATACCTACCTGACGGCCATGGACATGTACATGCGCCAATGGGGTCGGCGCACAGAGCCACATCTCTTAGTGAAAGTGATGCTCAGTTAGGGGCATGATCTTGAACAGATGTCGTTGGAGGACGATGACGGTGGTGATGAGTCAGAGGGAGAGGAGGAGATAGGAGAAGACGAAGGATCTCAGGGAGGGTCCTGCCAAGGGAGACTGTAGGAGAGTGGCGAGATCGTCAGCTCCGACATAGAAATAACTGAGATGCTCGAGGTCTATATCTATCCTTATTTATCTTCCTTTATCTATTCTATTCTGCAATTTCTAATCCATTTCTCTATCACACTCAGGATAATATTGGCACTAATCAGGCATCCCCAATAGAGGAATGAGACGAGGCACCGGTGGGACAGGGTGGGGATCTGACGCCCATTATCAAGCTGACAAGCATTGAGGGGTCTCCTACCACGATAGCTCCTATAGCAACCAAAAAACTGGAGGCTGACACTCTAGGTTCTTGTAAGTCCCTTGCTTTTCTACTGGTGGTTACTGTCATAGAACTCAACTAATTAGGATGCTCCCTGTACAGTGATCTCAGTGTTGGATGCTAGTCGGGTTGCTGAGCCCAGGCTGTCGATGAGTGAATTAGTGGCAGAAGTACCACCTCCTCCTGAGCATACTTCCCAAACTGGGTCGGACCCAACAATTGGTGGGCAGGGGGTGACAGACACCAGTGGTGCTGTCATTGGAGCGAGGCCAGAAGCTGACGAAGGCACCGCCGCTGTCGGGGCGAGAGATGAAGGTCGCCCAGATGTCGAGGAATCTATTCCTCGAGAAAGAATCCTTGAGGCAGATCCTACTACCGACCTACTGGTTGTCTTCCCTGCATACTGGCCTACTGATCTCGAAGAAATAGATGACTCAGATTCGAAAGTAGCCGAGGAGATCCGGATGACACGGCGCAATGGGTGGAAGTGCATCCAACATTTTCTCAGTTAGTCTCAGACGGATTGGATGAGGCGGATGGGATTGATCCAGACCTAGTTGCATTTCCTATGTGCTGTAGGGGCTGATGCTCAATGACTCCATCTGGCAGTCCGTGATTACATGGCCGAGAAGATACTTGACAGCAGTCGGCGCACTGACGTTGCCCAATGTTGGGAAGAATCGGTGAGCACCCAAGCGTTCCTAAGGGTGGAGGATGAATTTTGACACCTCGAAGAGCAGGCGAAATAGATGGAGTCCTTCATTGCAACATGCTCTGAGCTCATGGAGAAACTGACGACCCAGCTGGCTGGCGCCCATGAACAACTAATGGAGGTGAGTCACCAGATGATCGTGCTTCAAACTGAACATGCACGGGCATAGGCTATGGTTGGTGAACTTTGCTCTGTGGCTGCTGATGAAGAGAGATTCTTCAGGGAGCGAGAAGCAGTCCTATAGGCCACCATCCAAAGGGTAGCGGCGTTGGAAAGATCTCTCCAAGAATCTGACCCTTAAGGGCCCTGTTTTGGCCAACTCGTGAACTTTTTGCCTCCAATGTATGGAAAAATCCTCTTATCTATACTTTTGGTTTAACATGCTCATCCATAATCCCGAAATAAATAACGATTCATCCCCAAGCTCATGTGTGTTGTACCCAATGTGCGAAAAAAAGGATGCTTTTATTATAATTTTTGTTCGATCATGGGGCATCAACCAAGCTTAGGGCATTTGAAATTGAGCCCAGATTTCTGAGGAGAAGAGTAAGGCATGACTGAAGGGAGGGGACCTCAGACCGAATGATGTATCATCAACTCAATGTGCTCTAATGTACGATCGGGGCAATTTCGGGGGCATTGGAATCAATCCGAACATCGGGAGATGAGAAAGGTGAATCACGTTACCCAAAATTCAGAATCACTGGAGGGGTGTGACGATGAAGGATAGTTGTTAACCATGGTGGAAACGTAGCATCCATATCGGAATATCCTAAAATGGGGACAAAAAATGAGGGTTGACCGTTGACCATGTTTGCAACATGGGGCCTAACTCAAAAATCGTCGATCAGTCTTCCGGAACGTTGGCCCAGGATAGTAGGCATACCATAGGTCAAGCATCCATACTGTTAGGGGGTACCATCAAACGTGACCAGTCTTCCGGAATGTTGGCACAGGATAGCAGGCGGACCGAAGTTTGAGCATCCATACTGTTAGGGGGTCTCATCAAAGGTGAAAGAGGATGAAGATCTGAATAAAGGGGCATGAATAGCATGGAAAGTGAAGTGGTGGTCTATTAAAACAGAATCCAACACTCCCAATATTACGCCACCGTGGTGGAGGCACGTTAGGAAGGCATATTAATATGGTCATGGATCATCCCTAATTTTAGATAGGACCTCTCTAGTGAGGGAATTGTCACTTCTCAACATCACTACAGGGCATCCCAAACTTAATCGGGGCTAATGATACAGTTACACAACTCCTTGAGAAGTCAAGCCAAGGGGTCGATAGTGAGGGGGGACGAGATTTGGTAAACCCTGGGGATAGACCCAAGACGAAATGTCTGGGCGTTTCTACGTACCCCATAAGAATGGGAATCAAGTCACATGTAGTTCTAGAAAGGGTCTTAGTTTAAGGTCTTAGAACATGGACCAAGGATTGGTAAGGATGGAGGGAGACACATGTTGAGGTGATCACGAAACCCGACATGAATGAGGATGAGGTCCTTCTTACCATGTGTTCCTTAGAGAAGTGTTCTGGTCAAGGGACCGAATACGAAAGTTAGTCTGGGCCCATGGGGAAGTTCTTGGGCATTCCTACGTATCTCATAAGGATGAGAATCAAGCTGCACGTACTCCTAGAGGGTGGCACGGAATAGGAATGTACCTGTGCCAAGGATGAAAGGGGTGTGCGGGTCTATCCCTCTCACCCAAAAGAATCATATTTGATGTATCTTGTTTGTCCTTGAAGGTGAATGGTTTTTCTTTTGTGGAGCGACCGGCCTAGGGTAGAAATTCCCAGTATCGCCACAATTGTCAAGTTGTACACTGGAATTGACAAATGGTATGGAAAATAACCAATACCCAACGTGATGACCTCTATGGAGAGGTCATCACAATGTAGTGTCATTTTTTTCATGCGGCCGGGATGATTTCATCACAGTTTATGGTCATGTGGTAGGACCAACCAGCAGAGTTCAAGTTCACATGGCTTGGACCTGGGGGAATGTGCATGATGAGATAAAGCATACCTGATGTAGATGAGGACATAATCCCATACCATCACCGCACGCGATTCCGGGAGAAGAGCCTCGGGGCAAGGGGTCAGTGAGGGCTTAAATATCAAGGGGGAGGAGACACTAACCTCCAGCTGAGCTGGGCCCAAAACATAATGTCTAGGTGACCCCTCATTTTCCGTGTGGATGAGGGTCAAGTTGTGCATGGCCCTTAGAGAATACCCAAGCCCATAACCTTAGCGCTTGGATCACGGGAGCCCCGAGAGACGTTGTAATGCATCTTTTTATTCCTAACATGTGGAACTACACTGAGGGTTAGTGAAAAGAGTGTCAATATTCCACCTTGACACGATGGGGTGGAACATAATGTGAATCATGCAACCAATATTCAGGGCCTGAAAGAGTCGGTGTGACGAAGGAGGATTACTGTTGACCATGTTCGCAACACAACATCCTATCGTATTAGCCTGGAATGGGGACAAACAAATGAGCATCAACCGCTGACCATATTCACAACATGAGATTTGTATCAATTTTTTATCTGGAACCCTCATGGGTGTTGGACCATAATGGTAGGATATCCCTTAGGCGTTGTATCCATGCCGTTCTTGTGGGTCCCTCCGGGTGTGAAAGATAATGGGGGCCCGAATGAAGGGGAGCACGAAGCTTGAAAAGTGGATAGAACTTGCCTAAGTTGAATCTAACACTCCATGTCCTAGACTAGAGTACTATTAACACATTAGTGGACCACTGAAAAGGGTCGGAGGGCTCAGTTTTAGAGCATACAAAAGATGGCGGATTCCCGGGAGAAGGGGGCATGGTGCCAAAAACCCTATACCACACCTATATATCCCCCTCATAGAGAGGGACATTCCAAGAGGCCGAGGTGACTGGTAAATTGTGGGATCTCTTAAGAGACGGGGCTGGACTGGAAACCTAGGTGTTCAGGCGGTCCTACGTATCCCATAAGGATTGGAATCAAGGCACACATAGTTATTGAAGAACAGTTTAAAGTCGTTTAGGACAATAAAATTAATTTCATCCGAGAATGTGTATGATACGGTGAGTAACCCAACATTAATGAGGAGGTAATCCCACACCACACCATACAATCCCACAAGAGAGATCTTGGTATGGGGGTCCGAGGCTGGGCCTTGGTCAGCGGGGCCTGACTGGCTTGTAGTTTAACGTCTTGCAGTTGGGATGAAAAGAGGAGGAGGACACCTCAAATAAGGGCGGTATATGGTGCGATGACTAATATGACATGAATGAGGACATAATCTCACGCCACACCATACTCTCCGGGTAAGAACTTGGGCTAGGGCCTGGAAAGGCCATGGGGATTAAGGCTGGGCCTCGGTCGGGAAGGTCAGACCAGCTTGCAGTTTAATGTCATGCGAGACGAACGTGCAGTTTAAGGTCAGGCGGGACCAGAGGCCATTTAGGGTCATGCGGGACCAGAGGCAGTTTAGGGTCATGCGGGACCATACAGTTTAAGGTCGTGTAGGATCGTATAGTTTATGGTCCAGCAGGATTGTACAGTTTAAGGTCATGAAAGACTGTAGGTCTCAAGCGAAGTATTTCATGAGGAACATGGCATTGGTGGGAGGAGTTATACTCTCACCATCCATGGTCACCAAGGAGTATTCTCTATTGGGGTACACCTTATGAACAATGAAAGGTCTTTCCCATTTGGGCTCCAAATTGGGTGGTTTCCTGCTATGTATCATTGGCACCCTGAGGGCCAAGACTAAATCTCCTTGCAAGAAAGAGAGGAGAAGAACCTTCTTATTGAAGGCTCGAGCCATCCTGCTCTGATTCCTTTCTAGGTTGTGCAAATCACGAAGCCTATTCTCATCCAGCGCTTCCAATTCAGCTAGATGGATTTTGGAAACTCTATCTGATGCTTGCTGGTCATAGACCGCCATGCGCAATGAGGGAAATTGAATCTCGACGGGCTGGACGACCTCAGTTCCGTGCACCAGGGAGTATGGGGTCACATGGGTGGAATTATGAGTCATCATCTGATAAGCCCAGAGGGCGTTGGGGAGCTTATCCGGCCAAATATTCTTGTTCTGACCAACCAACTTTTGCAGAATGTTAGAGAGGGTTTTGTTAAATGCCTCAATCTGTCCAATTTCCTGCGCATGATAGAGGGATGTATGGTTAGAGCGAATGTTGTACTTGGAATAAAATTTATTCAGCTCGTCTACTCAGAAGTTGGTTCCGTTATCAGTGAGGATAGTGTGAGGTACTCCAAATCGATAGATGATGTTGGAACTCATGAAGTCGTTGATAGAACATGATTTCACTTCCTTGAGCGGAATTACCTCTGCCCACTTGGAAAAGAAATCTGTAGCGGTCAGAATGAACTGGCATTGGTGAGTTGTTTCCAGTGGGTATGGTCCTACGACATCCAACCCCCATACTACAAAGGTCCAAGAATACTTGGTAGTGTGTAGAGGCTCTGGTGGCCGATGCACAAAGATAGCATGAACTTGGCATGCATAGAACCTCTTGGTGAACTCGATGCAGTCATAGATCATGGAGGGCCAGAAGTATCCCAGTCTTCGTATCTGGTGAGACAACTTTGGCACGGCCTGATGGGTGCCACAAGAACCAGCTTGAACTTCTTACATGACCTATGGAATCTCGACTCCATGAAGGCAACGGAGGAGAACACCATCAAATCCACGTTTATAAAGGATATTCTCAAGTCTGGGACCGCTTTTAAGGGTAAACTGTAGCGCGTGACGTCGGATTTACTCATGATCGGCCCAGTCTGATGGGAGATTACCATATTGGAGGTATTCAACTAAGGTTGTCCTCCAATCAGAAATTATTTCAATCACCACATCTGAAGTACCTGGGGCTCCCGATGTAGGGGCACCAGCAGTAAGATGGTTTACCCATGGGCCGCGATCATCCTCTGGGGTAATGGGAGTAATGAGTCTCCGGTGCACCATGTGGATAATCAGGTCGTCCTGTTCTGGCTCTGTAAGCGATGCGGCCATTTTGGCCAAAGATTCTGCTTGACCGTTCTGTTACTGAGGGATGTAAATGACCTCTAGCCAAGAAGGGAATTGGGCCATTAGATGGAGGGTGCACTCCAGCAATGGCATGAGCTATGGTTTCCTGACGACATAGTAACTATTGACCTGCTTGATGACCAACTCGGAGGCCCCTTTCACATGAAAATGGGGCATGTCGATTTCGAGGGCCAGCTTGAGACCAGTAATGAGGGCATGATACTCAGCCTCGTTGTTGGTGGAGCCCTCTAACAACAAGAATGAGTATGGCAGAACGACTTTCTCCAGGGTATTGAAGATGACACCCAAGACCACTCTGTTGAGCCTAGGATCAGTGAGTCTCCTACCAATGCGGCTCCAGGAGGCACCATCGAAGTGAATCTTCCAACATGGGACGGCATGATCGACTGAGAGGATTGCCTAATTAGGAAAACCTAGGTCCAACGACTTATCCATAGAGGTTGGGTGTGCAGCTAGAAAGTCTGGAAATTCCTGTCCTTTGATAGCCTTCTGAGGCACAAACCAGATGTCGAACTTCTGGAGGATCACCACCCACCGTGCTAGTCGGCCAGTCAACATAGGTCGGTTCAGGATGTACTTCAGTGGGTCTACCCGAGATACCAGCTGTACCTCATGGTGCTTCATGTAGTGCCACAATTTTTTTATGGAAAATATGAGCGCCAGACATCTCTTCTCGATGGGAGAATATCTAATTTTTGTATCGAGGAGAATGTGGATGAGGTAGTAGAGGTTGTTCTATGTTCCCTCGTTGTTCTTTTGAGCAAGAAGTGCACCGAGGGACCGTTCCAGGGTGGTCACGTAAAGAACCAGCGGCTTCCCGGAGACGAGTGGCATCAAGACCGGAGGTTGGAGCAGATACTGCTTGATTTCCTCGAAGGTGGTCTGACACTCTTCATCCCATTCATAGGTGTTGCCTTTCTTCATGAGCCAGGAAAAGGGATTACACTTGCAAGCCAGATTCGCAATGAATCGTTGTATGTAGGCTAAGTGGCCTTGGAAACCTCGGAGATCCTGAATATTGCTCGGGGGAGGCATCTGACTGATGGATTTGATCTTCTTTGGGTCGATCTCAATGCCTCGGTACCTGACAACAAAGCCAAGGAACTTGCCGGAGGTGTCCCCAGAATAAAACTTCAATGGGTTCATCTTCAGGTGGCAGGAACGGAGGAATCCGAAAACTTTCTCAAGGTCCTTGAGATGGTCCTGGCGCTGGTGAGATTTGACCACTAGATCATCCATGTAGCATTCCACTAATGTTCCTAGAATCGGGCGATGCATGGTCCACTGATAGGTGGCACCCGCATTCTTCAGGCTGAAGGGCATAACCTGATAACATAAAGTACCTTGGGGTGCCCTGAAGGCAGTGGACTCATCGTCCTCAGGGGACATCTGGATCTGGTTGTACATGGAATACCCATCCATGAAAAAGAGGGTTTGAAACCCGTCTATGGCATCAATAAAAAACTCTGTCACTGGAAGGGAAAATCATCCTTCAGACAGTGGCGATTGAGATCATGGAAGTCGATACAGACCCTGATTTGTCCATTCTTCTTCTTGACTGGAACAATGTTGGCTAGCCACATGGGGCACTGAACTTCATTAACGAAGTTGGATTTGATGAGCTTATCAACCTAGGCCTCGACCGCGGCACCACGAGAAGGGTGCATCTTTCTGGGAGGCTACTTAATCCCGCGATGGTTTGCTGGGAGTCCAAGGCGGTGAACGGCTACCTGAGGATCTAGTCCTGGAATCTCGTCGTAACTCCAAGAGAACACATCACGGTGCTGTTTGAGGAATTCCACATACCATTGTTGCTCCTCAGGGGGTATGGTGGCACTAACCAATGTTGGTCTCGGGTCCGCCATGCTACCTAGGTTCACCTATACCAACTCGTCGATCGTGGTGGAGATGCCTTCCTCAAAGGCGGGGGGAGCATCCTCTAGATCCCCTTCTCCAGTCGTGGATGCATCTTCTGCAGGGGGAGTTTCTTTAGATCCACCAGACTCTGACGGGAGGCTGTTGTTGGCTTGAGTGGTAGTGGTCATCACATCAGAAGATTCAGGCACCCCTGAGACCATAGCGATGAAGGCAGTCGATCCAATCCCATCGGGTCTTTGGCCCATGGGGCCATTCTTGATGAAATCAAAGCAGTAGTGGCGCGTTGGCCTGATCCGGTTGATTCCATCCCAGTGTAAGATACATGTATGACATACCTCCATTTCCATGAGCCTGAAATCCCGATACTGTATAGGGGTAGGATATTCTGGGAACACCCGAGCCTTATCGGTGTAGGAGTACGAAGTGATTTTTCTCCGTCGCTTGGACCTGGGAATATGCCTTCCTCTTGTACCCGAAATGACAAATAATTCCTCCATGTTTGCAGTATTGGTCTCCAACTGATGGATTGGGAGGATGTAAGCATCATTCAAACCTTCCCAAGGGTCAATTGTAGCGGTGACGGGCTCAACTTCACTTGCCTGGACTTTTTTATCCTTGTTCTTGTAATAGTCAGCATCCAGATAATGGGCTTCACAAGAGGAAAAAGGAGATGCATCCCCTTGGAGCATGCCCACTTGACCATTAAGGGATTATTTGAGGCATTGGTGATATTATGAGGGGACCACCGCGTGAAGGTGAAGCCACGACCTGACCATCAATGCATTGTACGCGGTGTCCTGGGAGACAACCATGAATTCGGTGCTGGCGATTAGGCCATCGAACTGGGTCTTCAAGCGGATCTTGCCGACCAGGGTTTGCTCGGTCCTATCATATCCCTAGATTCTGAGGTCGGAGGGATTTAAATCATCCTCAAACAAACCCAGCTTCTGCAATGTCCGAGTCGGGATTGGGTTAATCCCAGAACACGTGTCAACAATACAGCGGCAGACTTCTACACCATTGAATAGGCCAGTGATGTACAGTGGGAGAATGTGCCCCTGTATGGGAGGGTCCTCATCTTCATCAAAGAATGAGATGACTCCCTGGCATTCGGTGTTCTCAATTGCATCGGCATGGAAGGCTTCTGCATCTGCTACCTCCGTCTCTAACTAGAGGGGGCTTTTTAGGGCCTCAGAAACCGCCTCACGTATTTCAAACGATATGAGAAGAGCCTCAAGGATAGAAAGCCTTGCTGGAATATAGGCAAGGTGCTTCAAAACATCATAATTATGTGCCAAATGCGAGCCTCTACTTAATGGAGGCCGCTCTGAAACTGGAGGCACGACGGGCCCTGCCAGCTAAACTGGCGGCTGACTAGTACTAGGCATACCTCGTTGTTCACTAGTCGAAGTGTAACAACCCAAAGTTTTTCAATGGAAAATTCCCTTCTTATATTTATGTCATAAAATAACATGAAAACACAAAATAATGAACTACTAAGTGATAAGTGACCTTTAAACATAAGTTTTTCACTCCTATGTTTGGAATTTTGAAAATCCGACATACACGGTTGTGTTCAAGATGATTTTTGGAGTCTAATGGAACAAAAATAATTTTTGGTGAATAGTAACATACCCTTATGAATAGTAACATACCCTTATGAATAGTAGTATGACCCTTATGAATATTAAATCATCCAACATAAGAGTGACATTACTTATGAATAATAAAATAAAATTTAGACATCTTAGAAAGTGACAATTTGACTTTAGTAAACGTTTTGGTATTTTGTAAGTCATAAATAATTAATTATAATTAATTAATTAATTTAAAATAATATTTATTTCCTAAAATGTATTCATAAATTATTTAATCAATGTCTTATTGTTTTAGATAATTTTATAAGACCCTATGTAATTTTTGAAAGCACTATAAAATCATTTTTAACTTTTAAAAACTATTTTTTAAGTAAATTATGATTTTAATTAAATATTAAATTAATAATATTTAGATAATTATTTTTGAAAAATGGGATTTATTTTTTGATTCTACACGTCGAAAAATGGTAGGGGTAAATTTTTGGGTTTTTCTGAAATACTTCAATTTTTGGGTGAATAGTAAAAAATACAGTTCTTTGCATAATCGGTGTATACTAAATTGCATCATTAATGATGTAATGATGACATAAACATTCTAAAACCTTATTTTCGGCCAAATTAAATTAAATTTAATAAATGGTTTCTTAAAATACAATAAATCCAATTCTCAAACCTAAAAAAAACTTTCCAAAGCCTAAAGTCAAAAGGTGATTTATTAAAGTGTCTTTTTCTCTTTCTTTCACTTTCCTTTTAATAAATTAATGAATTCGGATTATAAAGATTCATTAAAGCCTAAAAAGAATTATATTATATTAATATATGATTTAGGATGTCAAAAAACTTCTATTACAAGTCTAACTCTTGATATATTATTTTATTTAATATTTTATACCAAAAACACCTCCCTCCTCATGTATAAATAAGCCCTCCCCCTCCTCTTGCCAAACCACACCTCTCAAGCTTCAATAATTGTCTAAGCTCTGCCCAATAATCTCCCCTAGCCCATCCCCCATGTCCAATAGCTTCTTGTATCATCAAAAGACCAAGCTTAGGCCCTTAAATAGGTTCTCAAGTGAAGGATTCAAAAGGTAATTTCCCTCCCACTTCTCCTTTAATTTCCTTTCAAGTTCAAGTTCATTTCTTGATCTCTCCCCAACTATCTTCATCCAAATTGTTTTTTAACTCCATTATTATACATATAATATAATTTTATGATTCTAATGGGATATTATATCCCCCCACATCCTTTCCCTCTTCCTTTTATTTTATTAAAGAGAACGTTGTTCATGAGGTGTTAAATTATCACCTTCAAAAATGACATGCTCTCTTATTCCATTTCTACATTCAGGTCTGGTCATGAAACCATTTTTATGGTTGAAACAGAATATTTTATATGTGTTATGTTCTATTTTAATTTCTGGAAATAACCTATGGCCATATTACTAAGTGAAAAGTTAAAACAAGTTCGTTGTGATCCAAAAACCGCTCAAATTAACCCAAATAATCATCATTTAATTCTTATCTAATGATTCACCCACATGGATCTAATATAATTCATTATAAAATCATTAAAGATCATTTAATATCACTAATAACATGTAATATCATTTCTGTATGTTTACCCATGATCTACCCAAACTTCAATTTAAGAATACAAGTGAACCACTCAAGAAAACCATGGAAACAAACATCCCCGAACAATGTTTTTAAACTCTATAAGTCATCCAAAGGAACATAATATGATATAATGAAACCATAATTAACCCTATTAATGTATAAAAGGTTCTGTAATTTCTAATTAATTAATATAATGTCATTATACAGGACATCAAAGAGAAGGAGGCATTCGAGTACAAGGTAAGGGGAAATTCTCGAACCCAACTTTCATCCTTCGGGTTCTACCTCTTTACTCCATTTTGTTATGGTCACTCCTTAAAGATAATTTGTTCATCTTTGTATTTTCTTTTCTGTGATATAAATGTTTTCTAATGAAGTTTATGTCAATCCAAATGTTTTTCGAAAGAACTCTTCTCTTAATAACTCAAATTTTACCTCTCATTCAAGGTTGATGGTTCTTGTATCAAGAATGTCGTTCCCTCTTTCTTTTGGGAACCCAAATTTTATGAATGTGTTCTTATGAGATGAAACCCATTAATTTTCATGGGTTAGTTATGTTCATTTATGTTATATGTTCATTGTGGCATGCATGATAAATGATAATGTTATGATGTGACGGGTGCGCCAAGAATTATATAGCGCAATATGAATGTTTAAATGTGACGAGTGTTCCCGGAATTATATAGCGCTCCAATGCATTGGGTAAAGTGATGAATCTCATGAGTAAATGAGAAATGATGTGTGAAAAAGATTCTAGCTTGGTTCACAAGTATGTGTGGTAGTTAACCACTAATACATGATGTTTTATTTTTATTCATTTCCACATTTTAGGTCTATTATTTATGCTCCTCTCATATTCATGATCTTTTGCTTATGTTATGATTATGCTCACCCCATGATATATTGTTCTTATCTATCCTCTTACTGGGATTTTAGCTCACCCCTTTTGATGTATATCCTCAGGTGGCTATATGTACTAAGGAGAGGACAAGTGCCAATAAGAAGCTATAGAAGAAGAAATTAAATTAATGTTTATGCTTGATGTTGTATTTGTTATGTATGGTCCTAGTTTTCCCAAGACACTAAACCTCTGGATACTCTATGTGTAATTATATTATGTTTTTTATCTTTGAAACGATGTAATAGTAAGGTAAGAAAAGGCAGGGTCCCTATAGTTGGTATCAGAGGAATGGTTTAGTTAATTTGGGAATTAGGATTAGTGAACCTTGCAGAAAACCTCTAGTATGAGACTAAGTAAAAATATGCACACAAGAATATTTACTTAGGGATCCTATATGTTATGTTTCTGGTATAATTGTTTAAATGAATAAGTTATTCATGACTTGTTTACTTATGTTTTGGTCTAAGATTTTCTATTTTAGAAAATGGTTGGAACCAGGAGAAATCAGGCCAACAACTCATGCGAGGGCCAATGCAATGATTTCCCGAACAACATCCCCAATGATTTGGGAGGTAGATTTCAAAACTTCATGGCAATTCTTACCCAATTATCTCAGGTTATGAAAAATAACCACAATAATGGGGAACGACCTCCTTCACTAAAGAGGGAGAAACTGGCAATCGAATGTTTTATGCGGCAACGACCACTGACGTTTGGTGGATCTTCTGATCCAATAGTTGCGGAACAGTGGGTCAACTCCATGGAGGGGATATTTTTCTTGATTCACTATTCTGAGATGGAGAAGGTGACTCTAGTCATTTATCGTCTAGATGGAGAATCTGATCAATGGTGGGCTTTGATTAAGAACACCAAGCCAAGGGAGGAAATTGAAGAGATGGAATGGGAAGAATTTAAGATAATGTTTCTTAATAAGTATTTCCCATGAACTCTTCACATGAAGATGGAGAGAGAATTCATAGAGCTCAAGCAAAAAGAAGGAGAATCTGTCACAACCTATGAAGTGAATTTCACATGTATTGCAAGGTACTCTTCAGGTTTTGTCATCAACAATGATAACAAAATTGATATATACTTTAGTGGATTAAAACAACACCTTCGAAAGGATCTTGCAATTCGAGAATTTGGGAGTTATGAAGAGGTTGTTCGATGTGCTCTCAAAGTGGATATGGAGTTTGGAGAATGTTCCCATGGCTATGGAGTTAAGAAAAGAAATATGGAGTTGCAAGCCAGTGGATCTAGTGACAAAGGCAGGAATAAAAATCAACGACCCACATGCCAAAAATGTGGGAAGTTGCATAATGGGAATTGCCTCAAAGGGATGAGGAAATTCTTCAAGTGTGGGAAAGAAGGACAACATGATCAACAGTGTCAAAAAGACATGAAAAGGAAGGATAATGTAGCCGATGAAAGGAGAGAACCACTCATGGTTCAATGTTACAACTGTAAAGAGCTAGGTCACTATGCAAACAAGTTCACTAAACCTCAAGCCCTTGAGGGTAATCAGCATCAATATCCACCAAATCCAAAAGAACAAGGGAAGGCTTATTCCATCACTACTGCGGAGGTGGAGCATGATAATGAAGTCGTACAAGGAACACTTCCTATTCACTCAAGAATGGAAAAGTCTTATTTGATTATGCTTATATGCATTCCTTTATATATTTCATGTTTTCTAGAACTATATAATTGAAGCCCTGAAAAATTTAAGTAGAGATATCTATAAAAACACCCAGTGGTGCAATAATTGCAACCCAAATGTTTGACTCTTCTCCCATTGGCGTATGTGGGAATATTCTTCTAGAAAATCTCGTAATACTTCCCTTTGTAGAATTCGATGCTATAATGGGAATGGACTAACTCTCATTATATATAGCACATATCAACTATCAGGAAAAGGAAATATCTTTTCATATTCTGAACCATCCCATGCTCCTCTATAAATGAAAGGAAGATCATGAGTCTCCTTTGAAAAATCTTTTAATGGTGTGGGTGTTCATACCCTATGAAGAAGCATTCCTCGCCCAAATGGTTGAGTCGAAGGAAAGTTACAACCTTGAGGAAATTCCCATCGTGAGGGAATACAGTGATATATTTCCCAAAGAGTTACCCGGAATTCCCCCGGATTGTGAGGTAGAGTACTCAATTGAAATCATACCTGGAGCTACTCCTATATCAAAGTGCCCCTATAGGATAGCTCCTATCGAACTGGAGGAGTTAAATAAGTATCTACAATGTCATCTAGACAAAGGGTTCATAGGCCCTAGTGCATCACCTTGGGGTGCACCGGTGCTCTTTGTGAAGAAGAAGGATGGAACCATGCAGTTGTGTATCGATTATCGGGAACTCAACAAGATCACCATAAAGAAAAAGTATCCTCTACCTAGGATTGATGACTTGTTTGATCAGTTAAGAGGAGCTTAATACTTCTCAAAGTTGGATCTTCGTTTTGTATATCATCAAGTAAAGGTGAAGAAGGAATATATTCAGAAGAATGCCTTTCGTACAAGGTATGGGCACTATGAGTTTTTGGTGATGCCCTTTGGACTTACTAATTCCCCTGTAATCTTCATGGATTTGATGAATAGAGTGTTTAGACATTACCTTGATAAATTTTTGGTAGTGTTTATCGATGATATTCTCATCTACCCCAAGATCAAGGAGGAACATGAAGAACATCTAAGTCTTGTGTTGGCGACATTGAGAAAGGAGAAGTTGTACGCCAAGTTCAGAAAGTGTGACTTTTGGATGAATCAAGTCACGTTCTTTGGACATGTGATCACAAGTGAGGGAATTTTTCTGGATCCTTCAAAGACAAAGGCAATTGAGGAATGGACCAGGCCCTCTAGTGTCACAGAAATTCGTAGTTTTCTTGGATTAGCTGGGTACTACCGATGTTTTGTGAGAAACTTCTCACGATTGTCAATATCGCTAACTAAGTTAACAAGGAAAGGGGTAATGTATGTCTGGATGGAATAATGTGAGGGAAGCTTCAAGGAGATAAAGAGAAGGTTGATCACTGCACCTGTACTCACACTACCAAAAAGTGGAGAATGTTTTGTGATATACAGTGATTCTTCAAAGAAAGTCTTGGGTTGTGTACTCATGCAAAATGATAATGTGATAGCCTACGCCTCACGATAGTTGAAGATCCATGAGCAGAACTACCTAACACATGATCTAGGGATGGAGGCCGTGATTTTTTCCTTGAAAATCTCGCAGCACTACCTTTATGGTGAGAAGTGTGACATATACACTGACCACAAGAGCCTAAAGTATATATTCACACAAAAGGAGATCAACATGTTTCAAAGGATATGGTTAGATCTAATCAAGTATTACGATTTCTCTATTCACTATCATCCTGGAAAGGTGAACATGGTAGCTGATTCTCTTAGCAGATTCTACTCTTTCCATGTTGCGGATTGAGAAAGACTCTATCTTCTTTGATATGAAAAGGATGGATTTGGGAATTGTAAGGGCAGGGGATACATCCTACCTTGACCAAATGATTTCACAACAATCCATCCAAGAGAATATTAAGGAAGCACAAAGGGATGATGTGGAGATACAAAAGAGGGTGAATGCAGTAAATGAAGGTAAGCTACAAGAGTTCCATATTGATGATGATGGTGTGATTTGGTTTGGAACACGACTTTGTGTGCCTTCATCACCTGGGATAAAGAAGGATATATTGGATAATTCACATAACTCAACTTTCTCTATCCATCTTGGGAGTACCAAGATGTACCGTGATCTCTGAGAACACTTCTGGTGGGATAACAAGAAGAAGGATATTGCGGAATATATATCAAGGTGCTTGGTATGTTAGCAAGTTAAAGCTGAGTGACAAAAGTCCAAGGGTATGATGCATCCATTGCCTATACCAATGTGGAAATGGGAAAATTTTACTATGTACTTTGTCACAGTTCTCCCGAAGACGTCGAAGGGAAATAATGCAATATGGGTTTTGGTTGACCACCTCACCAAGACTGCCCATTTTATCACTATTCGGGAAGACCTCACGCTTGAACAACTTGCAAAGATATATGTGAAGGAAGTGGTGAGACTGCATGGTGTTCCACTCTCAATTGTCTCTGACCGTGATCCAAGGTTCACATCTAAATTCTGGAGGAGCCTTTAACATGCTTTGAGTACTAAATTAAATTTTAGCACGGCCTATCACCCCTAAACTGATGGCCAGTCTGAAAGGACTATTCAAACACTTGAAGATGTGCTAAGATCATGCTCTCTTGAATTCAAAGGTGGTTGGGATCAACATCTCCCATTGGTTGAGTTCTCATACAACAATAGCTTCCACTCAAGTATTCATATGGCTCCATATGAAGCACTGTATGGAAAGCAATGTAGAACTCCAACCTGTTGGGATGAAGATGGATAAAGAAAGCTACTTGGGCCCGATATTGTTCAAGAGATGACAGATAAGGTTCAAGTCATCTAGAAATACATCAAAGCTGCTCAAAGATAGCAAAAGAGCTATGCTGACAACCGTCAAAGGGACTTGGAGTTCGACATTGGAGACAAACTCTTACTTCAAATATCTCCATGGAAGAGAGTCAAGCGATTCGGGAAAAAAGGGAAGCTAAGCCCAAGGTATATTGGCCCCTTTGAGATCCTTGACCACATAGGATCTGTGGCCTATCGTCTAGCACTTCCACCGAATATGGATCAAGTTCATGATGTTTTTCATGTATCACTACTGTGGAAGTACATACCAGACCCCTCACATGTGCTAAACTCAGAGGTGGTGCAACTGGAAGATGATCTCTCCTATGAGGAGCAGCCAGAAATGATTCTGGATCAGAGAGATAAGGTTCTACCCAATAAGACAACCCATCTTGTCAAAGTGTTGTGGAGTAACCATAAGTTTGAGGAAGCAACTTGGGAACCAGAATATTCAATGAAGGAGAAGTACCCTCACCTGTTTTCGTAAAGTGAAATTCCGGGGGCGAAATTTCTTAAGGGGGGAAGAATGTAACAACCCAAAGCTTTTCAATGGAAAATTCCCTTCTTATATTTATGTCATAAAATAACTTGAAAACACAAAATAATGAACTAATAAGTGATAAGTGACCTTTAAACATAATTTTGTCACTCCTATGTTTGTAATTTTGAAAATCTGACATACACAGTTGTGTTCAAGATGATTTTTGGAGTCTAATGAAACAAAAATATTTTTTTGTGAATAGTAAAGCACCCTTATGAATAGTAACATACCCTTATGAATATTAATATAACCCTTATGAATAGTCAATCATCCAACATAAGAGTAACATTAGCTACGAATAATAAAATAAAATATAGAAATATTAGAAAGTGACAATTTGACTTTAGTAAACGTTTTGGTATTTTGTAAGTCAAAAATAATTAATTTTAATTAATTAATTAATTTAAAATAATATTTATTCACTAAAATTTATTCATAAATTATTGAATCAATGTCTTATTGTTTTAGATAATTTTATAAGACCCTATATAATTTTTGAAAGCACTATAAAATCATTTTTAACTTTTCAAAACTGTTTTTTAAGTAAATTATGATTTTAATTAAATATTAAATTAATAATATTTAGAAAATTATTTTTGAAAAATGGAATTTATTTTTGGATTCTACACGTCAAAAAATGGTATGGGTAAATTTTTGGGTTTTTTGCTGAAATACTTCAATTTTCAGATGAATAGTAAAAAAATACAGTTTTTCGCAGAATCGGGGTGTACTAAATTGCATCATTAATGATGTAATGATGAAATAAACATTCTAGAACCTTATTTTCGGCCAAATTATATTAAATTTAATAAATGGTTTCATAGAATAAAATAAATCCAATTCTCAAACCTAAAAAGAACTTTCCAAAGACTAAAGTCAAAAGGTGATTTATTAAAGTGTCTTTTTCTCTTTCTTTCACTTTCCTTTTAATAAATTAATGAATTCAAATTATAAAGAATAATTAAAGCCTAAAACGAATTATATTATATTAATATATGATTTAGGATGTCAAAAAACTACTATTACAAGTCTAACTCTTGATATATTATTTTATTTAATATTTTATACCAAAAATACCTCCCTCCTTATGTATAAATAAGCCCTCCCCCTCCTCTTTTAAAACCACACCTATCAAGCTTCAAGAATTGTATAAGATTTGCCCAATCATCTCTCCTAGCCCCTCCCCCATGTCCAAGAGCTTCTGGTATCATCAAAAGACCAAGCTTAGGCCCTTAAAGAGGTTCTCAAGTGAAGGATTCAAAAGGTAATTTCCCTCCCTCTTCTCCTTTAATTTCCTTTCAAGTTCAAGTTCATTTCTTGATCTCTCCCCACCTATCTTCATCCAAATTGTTTCTTAAATCAATTATTATAAATATAATGTAATTTTATGATTCTAATGGGATATTATATCACCAAACACCCTTTCCCTCTTCCTTTTATTTTATTAAAGAGAACGTTGTTCAGGAGGTGTTAATTTATCACCTTCAAAAACGACATGCTCTCTTCTTCCATTTCTACATTCAGATCTGGTCATGAAACCATTTTTATGGTTGAAACAGAATATTTCATATGTATTATGTTCTATTTTATGTTCTGTAAATAACCTATGGCCATATTACTAAGTGAAAAAGTTAAAACAAGTTCGTTGTGATCCAAAAACCGCCCAAATTTACCCAAATAATCATCATTTAATTCTTATCTAATGATTCACCCACATGGATATAACATAATTCATTATAAAATAATTAAATCTCCTGTAATATCACTAATAACATGTAATAACATTTATGGATGTTTACCCATGATCTACCCAAACTTCAATTTAAGAATACAAGTGAACCACTCAAGAAAACCATGAAAACGAACATCCCCGAACAATGTTTTTAAACTATATAAGTCATCCAAAGGAACATAATATGACATAATGAAACCAGAATGTACCCTATTAATTTATAAAAGGTTTTTTAATTTCTAATTAATCAATATAATGTCATTATACAGGACATTAAAGAGAAGGAGTCATTCAAGTACAAGGTAAGGGGAAATTCTCGAACCCAACTTTCATCCTTCGGGTTCTACCTCTTTCACTCCATTTTGATATGGTCACTCCATAAAGATAATTTGTTCATATTTTCCTTTCATTTTCTGTGATATACATTTTTTCTAATGAATTTTATGTCAATTCAAATGTTTTTCGAATGAACTCTTCTCTTAAGAACTCAACTTTTACCTCTCATTCAAGGTTGATGGTTCTCATATCAAGTATGTTGTTCCCTCTTTCTTTTGGGAACACAAAGTTTATGAATGTGTTCTTATGAGATGAAACCCATTCCTTTTCAAGGGTTAGTTATGTTCATTTATGTTATATGTTTATTGTGGCATGCATGATAAATGATAATGTTATGATGTGAAGGGTGCGCCCAGAATTATATAGCGTAATATGAATGTTTAAATGTGATGGGTGCGCCTGGAATTATATAGTGCTCCAATGCTTTAGGTAAAGTGATGAATCTCATGATTAAATGTGAAATTATGTGTGAACAAGATGCTAGCTTGGTTCACCAGTATGTGTGGTAGTCAACCACTAAGACATGATGTTTCATTTTTATGCATTACCACATTTCAAGTCTATTATTTATGCTCCTCTCATGTTCATGATATTTTGCCTATGTTATGATTATGCTCAGCCCATGATATATTCTTCTTATCTATCCTCTTACTGGGATTTTAGCTCACCCCTTTTTATGTATATCTTTAGGTGGCTATATGTACTAAGGAGAGGGAAAGTGCCAATAAAGAGCTATAGAAGAAGAAATTAAATTCATGTTTATGCTTGATGTTGTATTGGTTATGTATGGTCCTATTCTTCCCAAGACACTAAACCTCTGGATCCTCTATGTGTAATGATATTATGTAGTTTATCTTTGAAACGATGTAATAGTAATGTAAGAAAAGGCATGGTCGCTATACGAAGCCTGGAGAGTGGCTGCTGGATGAGGACCGGAAGGCTGGGGTTGGCTAGTGGAAGGGCGAAGCTGGTCATGGAATGACCGATGTGGTTCCCCTGGATCCAGCAACACAAACGGTGGTGGAGGTGGACCTGACGAAACTGGACGAAGGGGCCGCATGTGCTGAGCTCTGCACTGGGCCTGTTGTCTGGTCTCAGCGGCGTGCATGGCCTGGCTGGAGGTGCCAACTGTCGTGCCTTAGTGATTCATGTAACCATAGCTCCGACGATTTTGGCGACCACTGGGGACATTGGGAAGGTCTACCTGGCATTCCCCATCGTCGGGAGTCAAATAGGGATTTACCAACTCTGTGGTGTTAACCAAAGAATACCCCTGACTATCACATGAGGATTCGTCCACTACCGGGTAGAGTCTTGTTGGGATCCCCATTTATGGGGTCATAAAGTCGCCAAGAGTGCAGGATGACGACCGCATTGGCAGGGCGCGTTGTTTCTTCTTGCGCCGCCGCTGCTTGCTCTTCTGGGAAGAGGCTGGCTGAGACGATGATGCCGAATTAGTAACCGCAGCTTCTTAAGGGCTTTGGATGATTCAGGCATGCACAGATGATTCCATGTGCACGGGTGACCATCTTGTGGAACATCTAGTCATTATACTTCTATGACCCATGGTCAGAAACCTACTACCATTTACCCTCGTCACCGCTACTGCCATCCGATCTCACAAAGACACCTGCCACTTGTGCTGGGGCTAGGCCCAACCTCACTATATTGTTGTCAATCTGGTCTTGGAGCCAGTCCTTGAACATGTATCATCACTTGATGGTGTGCCCAAGGATCCAGTGATAAGGGAATTAGTAGGGGTGATCAGTGAGATGTCCCTCTTCTGGCTTCCGAAACTCAGGCAGCCGCACAATTCTTTTCTCTAAGTCACTGCAGAAGTAATCGGGGACCTGAGCCTCATCAAACGAGTAGGTCTGATTCCTTCTGTCCAGAATGGGGGCTCTAGGAGTATGACCCTGACGGGGGTTCGTAGGATCATGTCGAGGAGGAGGAACGTTATTATCTCTCCTAGGCGGTGACGACGCATTACGAGAAGGCGCTTAACGATTTTGAGGCAGTCGTTGTTGGGATGGATGTTGTGCTTGTGGGGGCAGACCCCTATGGGGATGCGGACCTGGCCACACTAGTAGAAATTCTAGCTTCTTGGGGGCTTCTATCTGGGCCACAACAGTAGGCTCGGCTCTGGCATCTCTCCTTGCTGGGATCACTAGAGGCAGCGGGCGTGCCTCACTGGCCTGTTGCAGGCCTTCTTCTAGGCATTGAGCCTTGTCTGAGAAGTCTTGGAACCCTCCGGGGTAATTCTAAGTGATCAAAGAAGGAACCATCTCTGCCTTGACATTCTCTATGCACATTATTAGTAATTTCTCCTGAGTCAGTGGCATGTCAAGGGAGTATGTAAGCCCCTTCCACCGGGAGATGAAGTCTGCGACTCGCTCATCGGGCCTTTGCTTGCACCAGAAGAGGTCGTCGATGTTTGTCTTCTAGGTTGTGGAACTGAACTGGTAGAGGAATTTACTATGTAGTTCCTCCCAGCTAGTCACGGATCCGATAGGGAGCTGGTTGTACCAGACGAACATCAGCCCCTCTAGTGTCTGAACAAAGAAATGGAGCTTGGCAGCCTCCTGCTACGCTGGAGTCCCTAACATAGGCCCAAAACTTGCATTGATGTGGGATAGGTTCTAAGGTGGGTCTATTGTCCCGTTAAAGGGGGAGAAATTGGGGTTCCCAAACCTCAGAGGTGCGAGCACATCATCCACCCATGTTGGGTACAGCTTGCAGTCTGGTGGGATCACCACCTGTCGAGTTTCCAAAGCCTCTAAGTGGGTAATGAGTGCTTCCATCAGATTGTCTGGATGCGGGTTCCTATTCTGATGGGGATCCCTAACCACAAGCACATTGCCAGACTCTTCAATGTGGTAGAAAAACTCAGCAGCTCGTGGAGCGGCAGGTGGAGCGCCCTTTGGGGTGGCTGGAGGAACCAGAGCAGGGTCTCTTGGGTGGTCGCGCCGCTCAGGAGGGTTCGAAAAAACATATTACGCCCTCTTTCCATGATCTCCAGCCTCTCCTCTGTCAATAAACACGACATGATCGAGGTTTCCTGGGAGAATCTTGTTGAGGGGTAGTTGTTCCTGCCCCTGCTGCCCCGGCCTAGGATCACCGTAGTCGGGGCACCGCTCTGTAATGCGTTCAACCAGAAGCTCATTGACCAACCTCTTCAGCTCAACAAGTTATTGGTGCAGTGTGGCCTTCTTGGGATCTTCCTCTTCCTTCTTTACTGAGGCATACAGGTATGAGAGCTTGACATCCACAATGTGCTCCTTACACTTTCTGATATTTTGTCTCAGTATTAATGCCTCAGTGGGTGTGGGGAGACCTAGGAGGTTCCTTTGATGATGGGTAATCCTCCCTGATGGTTCCAGTAGCATCTTTTCCTCAAGGGATAAGTCCCCATCAAGAAGTTCCATACCATTCCCCTCTCCCGACAGATCGGCCATGTTGACTGCCACTGCCCTCAGGGGCATGTCCTCAGAGCCGCCCAGTGAGTCGGGTTGCCAGAGAATCGCACTGAAGAGAAGGGTAGTGTACTACCCTCATCCACGGACATGCGCATGAGGGGTGGCCTCCCCAATAACTTTACAGATTACTTGAAAACTCTAAAGGCATTATTGCTGGAGGGCCCTGTGGTGGCCAAGTGACTCGGGGTGCCGGACCGCGGGGAGCTTGGCCAGGTCAACTCGACAACATCGCTCTCTGATATCCTTAAGGTGTGCTTGGCTTCCGGGATAAGGCACTTGCTGATGACGAAGATGGTAGTTAGTCTCCCTGAGGGTTTCACAGAAACATTAAAACTCTCCCGGGGTGAGCAATTTTGGCATATCAAAATCCGACCTAGCGATCGGCCAAAACTTCTCAGGGAAGTGGCCTGCTGTGAGGATGGTCTAGAAGCTCCATGACTCTGGTTCAAGATCCAGCCCTTGATGGCCCCTCTCATCAACTGGGAGTGGCTGGGGAACTGGCAGCGGTGCCGAGGCAGGCCTTTGGGCTGGTGGAGAATACGGTGAGCAGGCTGATTGGCCGCCGAATCCTAGGTCGTCCTCCAAGGGTTGTAGTGTCCTGGCTTCCATGTCACGATAGGATGGACCGAAGAACGGGCCTCATATCATAGTGTCGGTGCTTGCTGGGGGTGTGCTACATCGCGAATCTTTCTCCATCGACCTCCAAAAAAGGTCTCCTTCGTCTCTGGCCGAGGTGGAAGGTGCTTTCAGAGAGGATGATGGTGACAGCAATTTTGATCCCTGGGGATACACCAAGTCCTTATCCTCTTGGATTTACCTTTGGAGGGAGGTGGGGATCATATGGATCTCGCATTCGGGGAGTACGAGGTTGATGTGTCGCATCCCTATCCCAAGTCTTGATTCAGAGGACTGAGGGGAGGGCTCCATCGCTGAGTCATACTCCACCTCAGAGTCTGAGAAACGGACTGGTATGATTTCTGTCCGGCCTTCCCTGGCATTTCTCTTATGGCGACGACGTCCCGCCTTCCTGCCCCTGGGTGGCTCCTCTAGGCAAGGATGATTTTTTCCACAGATTCCTCTGGCTGCACTGGTGCTGGGGCGGAGAGGATTGAAGGACGGGGTATGGGGAGCACCGGGTAAAATGTCAAAATGGACACGGGGAGGACCTTCATGTGGGTGAGTGACTGGATATACAACGGATCGATATTCGCAGCATGCGGTAGGGGAAGTGACCCCATACCCATCATAGTGAGCGCTGGAGAGAGCCCCACCCAGAGTGTTGCTGCCGCGAGGGAGCCCCTTACCTGTAGCGAGGGTGGTGCCAGGTGAGCCTCCAGGCTGAGGTTGGAAGCAAGGAAGACCCATACCTTCCATAATGGTGGCACGGAGTAGGCCTTCACGCTGGATGGCACTACCAAAAATTGGTCCGCAGCAGCCATTGCCTATGCTGACGACCGAGAGAGTCGACCAAACCTACCCATGGGGTGGTTGGGGCCTCGATCCAGATCAGGCATATAACTGCCCCTGTCTAATGTGTGGTGGGGTTTGATGACAGGAGTCAGCAGTGGCTCAGGCCACAGTGGTTGCTAACGTTGATGCCCCGGGGCGGGCATTCTCTTCTGCTCATGCCTGATGCTGGCATCAGTTCAGGTGGGTTGGATCCGGTGGTGCGAGCGCATAGATTTCCTACTCTTCAACTCAGGGAGTCAGGTGGCGGCGCCGACACGGCCTAGCAGGGGCCCTTCCCATGAACCCCTAAATAGGGTCTCCAATTGGGCCAACCCAGGCATCCCCTACCTCGTAGGCGTAGGGGAGGGAGGTGTCGAGGCATTCCGGAGATAAGATCCCAAACAGTTGAATGTAGGGGTGGGGATTAGCGGCTCCCTGTGTGGCCCTCGGGGGCGATGTTGGTGGTGAGGCACAGCTGTCTCAAGGTACAAACGAGCCATGTCCCTGGTGGGGATGACCCCCTCCACCTCGTATCTACGCAAAAGGTCGTTGATCACCCTTTGTTGGATAATCTCTGATGGGGAGAGGGGGCGGGAGCGCCCAGCAGTCATGGAGGTCGAAGGAGTTGTGGAAGAGGCGGAACCGCATGGGTTAGCCACATCAGTAATGCCCAGACCCCTGCTCCAGTGGGCAGGTGGCAACCGAGCTCAGGATGCAGTGATCTGATTCCTGAAAGCAAGGAGATAAACCCATTAACACTGATAGGAAAAGAAATCTTCAACCAGTAGCCCAGATCCATTCCATCTTCTGTGGTCGGTAAGAGGGATCCACGCTATCAACGTCGCAGAATGAAGTGCTCAACATCCTGACTGCCCCAACCCCTGGCGGGTTTCACGTCCTGGTGATTGGTGCCTGGACATGGTGACATGCTAATCTTCAGAGACCCCAAACTCTTCCAGTCTTCATATTGAGGAGAAGAGATTCACGTCGGGTTCACCATTTTCTGTTTCTGACACTTTCCTCCGGGGAGCGCGCGCGCATCCGTCATGCCGAGGATGTGCGGCTTGTTTCCCTGCATTCCCTCTTTCCAAAGGCGGGCATCATCCGTTCCATCTTCTGGGACGTCTGCTCCATGATCGAAACCAGGATGATGGGATGTTGGTTCATCCTTCCGTGGATTCCTCCTCAGAACACGTCACCTAGTCTTGGTTTCCCTCATAGATTTAATATGTATTCATGAATCTAATTCCCGGTTTCATATCTTCATGGACACCAGTTAATTACGCTGCTTCCGTCGAGATTCTCCAAGGGGTCTGGTAGGGGAAACAACCTTCGGTTAGGAGAGTGGTCATGCTGAGGCATTATTGGTGTGCCTTGACGCTTGGGTATTGGCATGTCTGTCTTCTGTCCCTAATTATAAGGCTTCTTGAGGGCGCGGAAGCCCGAGGAATCCCACATCGAAGGCGGGGAATTTTATGCCATAGGCATGTATCTGAGGTTTTCCTCAGCTTCCCATGTTTAACACGGGGTATTCCGCGAGTTTAACTTCTAGCGAAGATGGATCACACTGATCAGAAAACTAGCTAGAGTGGATTAGGTTGAAGAACCCCTGGAGGGAACACCGATGTTGGGTCTAGCATGTGGGCGGCTTCCCGAATATTGTGGAGTGGAATGAGGTGGCATGATCCCACTGGGATGTGGTGGCCCAGGCAAGAATCAGGATGGGTGATGATGTGAAGGGGCTTGAACCTCGTGGAGGCTTTCTACATATCCCCGTGGCTGGGAATCAAAGTCTGCATAGTTCAATGGAATGGCGGGACACCTGAAAAGACGACCTGTGAGAATGAACGCATGGATGGGGCCCGGAGGAAGTACAACCTATGTGCTAGGGAATGAGCTTCCCGAGGCACGTGGGCTTGAGGGAGAGGTCAGGATATGACATGGGTGTTGGTATTGAACCTTGTGGAGGCTTCCTACGTACCATGCCTTAGCACAGAACAAAGTCCATGTAGTTCAGGATGGATGGGGATTACGCTCTGAGGTGGCCCACAATGGTGGATGGATGGGGCCTATGCTCTAAGGCGGCCCATAATGGTGGATGGATGGGGCTTACACTCTGAGGCAGCCCACAATGGTGGATGTATGGGGCTTACACACTGAGACAACCCACAATGGTTGGTGAACCAACGTGAAGAGGTCAGAATGACTGGGTGGTGGGCTTCAACCTCGTAAAGGTTTCCTACGTACCGTGCCTTAGCATGGATAAAAGTCTACATAGTTTAGGTGGATGGGGATTATTCTCTGAGACAGCCCACAGTGGTGGGATTGAACCTCATGGAGTCTTCCTACATACCATGCCTCAGTACGGATCTAATTCCTCGTAGATCGGGTGTACAGTTTAACGTCGTGTGGGACGAGGGAATTTGGGGCTTACGCTCTGAGGTGGCCCATGGTGGTTGGTGAACCGACATGAAGAGGTCGGAACAACCGATTGGTGGTCTTGAACCTCATAGAGGCTTCCTACATACCATGCCTTAGCACAAATCAAAGTCCTCATAGTTCATTATTGGCGGGGTTCAGGGTCGGTGCTCACTATAAGCTCACGTGAGTCATGCTCGGTGTGAGAAACAAGAGGTTGTAGGGACCTGATGATCACGTCGCAAAGGGTGAATCCATGAGAAGTAAAGAGGGGCTTAAACATTGAGTGGACCACGGTGCCAGGACTTAATCCAGGATGGAGGCCCGACGTGCAACAAAGCGCAGAGGGAGAGGGATTTGGGACCGAACAAAGGAAGTGCCTCGTTCCCTATCGCTCCCCCCACTGGACTTGGCGGTGGGGAAGTATGAAGGTGCATGGGTGCTACCTTCTGCAAGAGGGGATAGGGTCTTACACCAAGGAGGATACCCTTCCCCCATATAAAAACGCTGCTCCGAGAGGGAGGATATCATTCCATGTGAGGAAGATTCCACTCCCATGGAGACAAGTGGTAGTAAATAATGTCTGATCCGGGGGGACCCTGCGTGCGAGGTATGGGGGAGGATCACAGTTTAACATCATGTGTTGAGGATGAGGTGCTTGGAATTTTAATGTCCTGCATCTTGGATGAGGTGGGTTCTCTCCACACCCCTAGGACTTACATAACCGGCACCCTCTACCCCTTGTGGTAGGGAAGGCGTCAGCAAGGCCGTAGTGAAGGGGGTCGCAGAACGAACCGTCAAGGGGTCCACGTTAGCGTGGATATGTGAAGAAGCAATAGCTGTTAGGGTACCTATGTGAGGAAGCATGAGGCAAAGAAAAATAATAGGAAAAACCTCCCAAGGGACCTTGAGGTTACTTCGTACGATCCTGGAAGGTCGCACGGGAAAACATCACATGGTGTGTATGACCGATGTGTGCACCTGGGGTATCCATAAGGAGGACATCAAGCACCTATGCAGGGAGGCACCCAGGGAGTATCCAGGTGAAGGGGCCCGAGGATTGCATGCAAAGAAATGGTTTTCTTGCAAAACACCATGATGGCGCATAATCGGGGCAGAGTTTTTGCGCACGACTAGTAGGATCGTGCACAAGGGATGTGAATTGCGCACGAGTGGCAAAGACTGCACCCAAAGGCAAGACCGCACCCAGTGAAAGGGATTGCGTGCAATTGGACTGTTTTGTGTGCAATAGAAGGAATTGTTCACAAGGGAGAAACCTTGAAGGGTTTGGAATTTTGTTTAAGCTAGTGGGATTGCGCGCAAAGGCGGATCCCAGGGCGAGGTGGCGTGAAAAGGATATGTACCTGAAGGCCATCTTGCGCGCGCGGAAGTCCGATTTCACGCATGAGGGCCAGTTAAAATTCCAAAACCCCAAAATGGAAGGGGTCTCCTTCTATTTATAGGCATCCGATGGTGTGTAATCTGGGGTGGCGCGCAAAATTTGCACGCCAGAGACGGCGGTGCGGAATGTTAACCACGCGGGAGTGGGCGCGCAATTGTTTGCCTGCCTGCGCTGGGGTCCTTTCGTGAATACTGGACCCCTTTCATGCGGCACATTTTTTCCACGTGCATTCCTATTTTTTCCACGCAACACTTTCAAGCCCTTCGGACCGAGCCTTCAGGTCCAAATATGACTTCGGTTTGTAATTTTGACACTTCCTTCAATAGTTAGGAACTTTTCGGCGTCTACAAGTTGTATATGATTTTTTCATCGAGTGACACACGTGTTTTGTGGATGTTATGATTTATTATGGATTCATGACTCTTAACTCATTTTTAGGAGGCCATTGATGGATTTATGGATCATGGCCCATTGAAAAAAGTCCAACTATTGATTTTGACTCTTGTATGATAAAGGAAAGAGGTGTCTCATGCATCATATTTGGCACATAAGATCCATATGTTATAGGACTTCTAGTGTGTTATTATTACTAATGAGAGAGGATAATTGTTTAAACTATAAAAAACGTAAATGGTGTTTTCCCATATAGGTTTTTGGTGTCATTTTACTCAATTGATCCGACTTGCATTTATATATATATATATATATATATATATTTCTAATAGCGGCATATGTGGATATATGATGAGGCATTTGGTAGTCAAGCTAATGACTCATTCTTCATGTACAGGAGGTTCAATGAACCTATTAGATCGATAGGGAACATTATGCCTAAATGTTAGACCCCTTATAGGGTGTTTTTTCTCAGGTTCAGTTATTTAAAGTGTAAGTACCAATCTATAAAGTGGTTTCCTACATATATTTGAATGAAATTATATTTAACTAACCTTATTTTTTTTATCTAGTATGATTACTGAGGAAGATGTTGATAGGTACCATGAAAGTTCTCATGAAATGTACCTCAAGTGGGTATTACCATATACAGATACTCGGTGAGTGATAGTTTATCGTTCTCTTTTATGTTGGTATTGTGATCTCTAGGGAGTACTTTCTTTTGAGGATTATAAGTGAGGATTAGGGACCTAGTAGGAAAATGATTTATAGTTTTTACCCTCATAGGTCATTATCTTTACCTTCCATAGGGTGGTTTAACTTTTTGTCTAGGTGGTTGGATCTAGTGACCCTCTTGTGGGACTTGATTGGTAGGGCAAGGTGGAACACCTAGAGTCCCTTAGTTTTGAATTGACCCTTGTAGTTTGGAATTTTGTTCTAAAAAAGGGATACCTATGAGTAGGGTTGGACCAGTTTTATGGATACCTTTTTAGTTAGTGATCTTGGTTTTATGCTCATTTGAGACCAATGCATAGTAGGTGCTAGGGTTTATTTAGATATAGACATAGTGAGATGCATTTGGATTTTGATAAAGCACCTAGGGTGCTTGTTTTTTGAGATTTTATTTAGTAGGTAGAATTTTTTGGGTTACTAGAACCATTGAACAGTTTTTCCACTTTTGCTAATGTAGTCAGGCTGTGGGTAGATGCTCGTGACTATAATGATTCCGGGTGATGGTCGATTGTGGAATAAATCATGGAATGGGTAAGGTACCCGATTTTGAGGAGGAGTTCCAAGGGATATTTCAGATTAATGTGAATGATGTTTCATGTATCATGGTCTTATTATCCTTGTGATATTGTATTCATAGGAGTGTGAGTCAGGTGATAAACGTACACACCAGTTGCACATGGTTCCATTGAAATCATAAATTAGGGAGTGGTTGTATGCAAGCTGAGGACCGATGGTTTTAATGACTTTTCATAGGCTTGGTTTCCTAGGATTTTTGGTAATTGATAAATGTTTCTCTATGGTATAGGTGACACCGAGAATAAATCATGTGTCAGGATATGGTTAACCGGTGGCTAGACCTAGACACACATTGTTGGGAGACGTGGTGTCAAGAGTTGGGTAAAGGCATGTTATCATGTTCAATGTGAGCATGGATCGACAGAGATATACATGCATGTTTATGGAATCATAGTGAACTCCTAGTTAGATACAATCATGATCTATCTTAAAATCATCTTGAGTACACTGAGATCTCTTTTTCTCTACACCGAGATTCTTAAATGTACTTTTATTGAGTAGTGATGAAAACTGTTGAGGTTTTCCTCAAGGATCATTGCAAGGTAAGTCATATGGTGCATGGTACACCATTTTCAATATAAAGTCAATGACCCTCATTTTATTTTCAAAATTTTTCATTCTATTTGGGTGTCATTTTTGTGGGTCAGGAATAGGTGATGGGTGACATTTGTGTTGATGCTCGGGTATGAGCGATCTTTATCCATGCATGTTTATTTGTTCAGGGATAGAAAGGGAATGTGTTGTCATGTTTGGAAGTTGTTTCACTGGTATGGTGATAATGATGATCCTAAGGTGGGAAGTGGGGTGAGACCAGTTGTTGGATTTTCTTTTGATTTTATACATCATTGGATAAATGGGACCAAGTAAACATAAATTTCTTCTGAAATATATGGTGTAGGTTTAAATACATAATTGGGTAGACTTCAAGTGTGGGTGTTGGCTTGGGGTAGCTTATGATGATCCAATGGGTCTGATATATATTTTATAATATGAGATAAAATTCTTAGAGTTGATAAATGTTCTAAATGTGTCGTTGGAATGTTATGGATGTGATTTTATAGGAAATTCCAATGGGGGAAGTACCATGGTTCAGAATTTTCCATTGAAAGTAAGAACCTGTGGTGGGAAGCGTCAAAGGATGGTTCATTAAAGAGACACTAATGTGGTTATGTCTTGGATTATACAGGCTTGGTTAAATTTTTTCATGGTGTTCGTTCATACTTACAAGGTTTGCTCGAGTTCTAGTTGCTTATGTACCATGTGTTCTAGTAGTGACTGGAAGCGTGTTGGCCCTTAAAAATTAAAACACACCTATATAAGTGGTAATTCAAAACCCAAGTAGGTCATGTGATGTTTTCATTGTTCCCCAAGGCTTCTCAGGATTGATAAATTTTATGTTTTGGAGGTTGTAAAATCCCATGTTTTGTACTGGGTTGATTTTGTGAGATAATTTTAATTTTTCTCTATTGGTGGATAAGATTTCTTTTGAACCGGAAATCAGAATGAGGTTATGAGTATTTCTATGTATGTATGTTGTTTTTCAGTCATGTTTTATTATTTTGTGGATGTATCAGGGGTTCATGTGAACATCGAATGAAGAAAGAATAGTTGGGATACTAAAAACAGTTGATGCAAGTTTTATAACCCATGAATTATTTAGAAGATGTGTAATTGTTTCATGGGGTGTGTCCCAAAAGAATAATGGTGTGCAAAATTGGGGTTGAACCTGAGAAATACATGATTTATACATAGTACATGGTGTGTATTGTTTTCATGGGGTGCGACCTGATGGATTCACGATGTACATGCTCAGGGGCTTAGCTCAAGGAATACCCAACATGTATCTGTTACACATCATGAAAACATTACACACCATTTAACTTGAGGGATATGATTTTTAAAAAGGTTAATCATGGAAATACTCCCCCATTTTATTCTTTGGACACAGGAGGTGTGTGGGGACCCCTATGTCTCCCCTCTATCTTCTCCCTCCATTATTCATGGATCAAGGAGTTTTTGGGTGCATTTCAATGTCTTCAGTTGTTAATATATTCCTCTGCCTTCCTTTTGTATTATTTTTCTTCCATATATTCTGATTTATGAGTTTTTTATTTAGGTTTATACTTTGGATCCAACTAAATAATGGTGGAATCGCCCATTTCAATTGGGACCTTTTCTCTTACTAGGAAGATGTTTTCTAGAGAGGTCGTCTTCACTTCTCTGCATTTTGTTTCGTCATGGTATGTCACCATGATGATTTTATAAAGATTTAATTCTTTAAATAAATTTATTGGGTTTTTGTTATGATTTTAAATCTAAGGGATTATGCCTGATTCATTGTTTTATATGTGTTGTGTGTTGTTGGTGATATTTTGCTCGTGGTTCCAGTGTGACAAGATCTATCGATAAGATTTTGGGTACTATAACCTTATTAATTAAATCATTTTTAAATGTTTATATTGATAAGCATAATAAATTGATTATAGTGTAATTATAATTTAATAATTTTTGAGGTTCTAGCTATGAGACAGGAACCTACATGACTCAGATGAGCTTGGGCAGGGCTTGGCAGCTATTGTTACCCTTTGAAAAATAAATGGAATGATTTCTATAGGTAGGTCATCTGTCATACCTAACCCTTTAGTAATTACGCATGTCTATAGTATTTTTTTTTATGCTTGGGATTTTCCATGATGGTGATTCACCCTATTTAATTTCATTCTTATGAGTTTTTTAATTAAATGAAATGGGTAGTTGGTATTGGATGAACGCCCGGGTTCACTAACAACCCCGGTGTTCTAGTTTTATACCACCAATTGAGGTTATGACCATAATTGAGGATCCCCTATGGGATTCCTCTATTTTTTCCTATTTTAGGATCCCAAGAGGGATTACATGCCTACATATTGACTTAGAGAACCCTAAGAGAGATGCCTCTATTTACCAGTGGACCTTGAGGATCCTGATTAGGATATCTTTTCTATATCTTGGCATAGGGGACCCATTGGGTACCTTGATGTTTGACTGACCTTGAGCTAGTGCGTTGGAAGTTTGGGTATTGATGGTAAGGGGTGTCAACTTAGAAACCATACCGAACATGTAAGTCGTGAGGCTGTGTTAGTGGTTGTGGGTTTAGGCATTCATCCACCATCACTTGTTCATTTATAATTTCACTTGTCTATGGAGGATGGAGTGATGATTACCTGAAAGGAACTGTCGTGGGTGATTTTGAATGATATGTGATTGTTGGTTACTTAGGTGCAATAGTGTGGCTAACCAAGGTCGTGTCTCAAAGTAGGAAGTAAATTTAACAACATATTAAATATATTTTGAAAGTAAAATAAAAGTAAATAAGAACATTAATTAAAAGGATGGGATTGTTTATAGTTTATAAATCTAGAATAATTTTTCTTTAAGAATATTGTATTTTTGTTTTGTTTTTAGTTTTGAAATGAATCTCAATTAAAATGACACAAAAAGAAGATATTTTTTTAGAAAATATTTAAAAGGAGTAATCGATCTAACTCTACATCTTCACTCAATTACTTGTCATTATCAATTAAATTAACATCCACTTAATTATGATCTCCTGATTTTTTAACCCCTGAACCCTATGAGAATTAAATTTACCACAAATATAAAGAGAATTAAACCCTAGGCTATCTTCGAAACATGCAATCACAACACCCTGCTTTGATTGATGTTATAAGGATAGTTTATAGTCAGTGTTAAATTAAGGTACATGTCCATTTTTGAAAATGAGGTCGAATTGATCTTATGGATTATATTTTAACTCTAAAAATGTATCCTATGTGGTCTTGTTTTACTTATTAAGTTTTTTCTCTCATAATTTACACAATACTCAACCTCGTGTGTTTTTTGAGTTAATTGTGAGAGCTCAAACTTAACCAGTAAAACATGACCACACCGTATAAATTTATAGAGTTAAAATATAATCTCTATTCCCAATTCATCATTATTTTCTATAATGGACATGTGCCTTAATTTACCACTAACCATAAGCTATCCTTAGAACATCAATCAAAGTAGGGTGCAATGATTTCATGTTACAAAGATAGCCTAGGGTTTAATTTTGTTCATATTTGTGGTAAAGTTAATTCTTATAGGGTTCGGGGGTTAAAAAATTAGGGGATCATAATTAAATGGATGTTAATTTAAATAATAATGACAAATAATTGAGTGAATGGATAGAGTTATATTTATTACGCCTTTTAAATATTTTCTAAAAAAAACTTATTGTTGTGTCATTTTAATGGAACTTCATTTCAAAACTAAAAATAAAACAAAAATACAATCTTTTTCTAGAAAACTTCTTCTATATTTATAAACTATAAACAACCTCATCCTTTTAATTAATTTTCTTATTTACTTTTATTTTACTTTAAAAATACCTTTAATATGTTGTTAAATTTACTTTCTCCTTTGAGAGATGACCTTGGTTAGCCACTTTGCTGCACCTAAATAACCAAAAATCACATATCATTTGAAAGAAACTACAATAGTGCCTTTCAAATTGGCATTTTTTCTGGGGAGGCAAGTAATTATTTCAACCATTTAGAGGTATTTATTTTATTTTACATTTTATTATCTTCTTATCTTCTTTCTTCCTTTTTACCCAATCTGAATTTTTCTTCTTCTTTTGTTTTCTTCTTCTTATTTTTGGACCATCAACTCAAACTTCTCATCTTTTATTTTAGTATGGTCCACTTTTATTCTTTTAATTTTTATTTGATTTATTACACAAACTAATCCCAAAGATCTCTTAGATCTTTACCCAGAGATTGAACACAACCTTAGTGCTCGAATCAGACATTCTCAGTCTACAAGAAGTTTCAACATTCAACCAGTTGGAGAATTACTCTACTCCAAGAACATTAAAATTGGAAACACTTATAATTACAACTTAAAATAAGAACCAATGGATAAAAACAATGGTAATTAACTTAATAGAACCATTCTAGAATTATTTTCACCTAATATTAACTATCAACCAAATTGCATTGCATACCCAAATCTTGAATCAGGTTTTGAAATGAAATCTCGGTTAATTCACCTACTTCCAAAATTTCAAGGCCTCTCTGGTGAGGATATTAATAAACACCTTAACTAATTTAATGAGGTTTGCTCAACCCTTAAAACAAGAAATGTATCTTAATATCAAATCAAACTAATGGAATTCCCATTTTCACTTGATGGAGTTGAAAAATACAGGATGTATTATTTACAACATGAAGATGTAACTTGTTGGAATGATTTGAAATCTCTTTTCTTGTAGGGATTTTTTCTAGAGTCAAGGACCACTTCCATTCTTAAGAAGATATAAGGGATTAAGAAATCACAAGGAGAGTCAATGTATGAGTACTGGGAGAAATTCAAGAAGTCGTGATCAAGCTTCCCACATCGAAAAATTAATGAAAAACTCCTCATCCAATACTTTTAGGAAGGAATCAAACCTATGGAGTAAAGCATGGTGGATGCTGTAGTTGGAGGGGCATTGGTAGACAAAACACCAGTAGCTGCACGTGTGGTGATTGACAAGATGGCACAAAACTCCCAACAATTTCGCGATCTAGGTACACCACATGTTAGGGGAGTATATCAGGTAAGTCCTTCCTCTCTTGTAAATCATTTTATTGATACTAAGTTGGAAGAATTTACCAATATGGTGAGGTATATTTCTTTGGAAAAAAAGACATCCCAACCCCTCCTTAGTGGCCTTGTGGAATTTTCACTGAGACAAGCCACCCAACTGATTGTTTCCCCCAACTACAAGAAACAGAAGATTGTGTAGAAATGTTTCATGGAAGACCATATCAGCAGCGACAATAGCCACATCCCCAAAAGAAGTTTGATTCCTTTGCACCAGCATACAAACATGGGTGGAAGGATCAATTAGACATGAGGTATGGCTCTGGAAAACAACAAAGGCCCCCTTTTCAACAAAACTTCCAGTAGCCTCCACCTTACCAAAAAGGATTCCAACAACCCCAAAGGCAATTTGAAGATCAAGCATCATCATGCCAAAAACAAGGGTCTTCTCAATCAAAGGTAGATTCTAACACTGATGATCTTCTAAAATAGATTGTTCATAATCAATAGAATGGTCTGAAGAGTCAAGGTTCTAAGCTGAGGGTGTTGAAGATTCAAGCAATGCCAACAAAGTGCAAGGATCCTGGGACATTCACTATCCGATGCATCATAGGGGAGTTTCAATTTTCTGATGCTCTTTGTGATTTGGGAGCTTCCATAAATGTGATGGATCACTCTGTATTCTATTATTTACAGGTTGGTGAGTTGAATATGACAAGAGTAGTGGTGAAATTGGCGAATAGACCTACAACATATCTAGAGGGAGTCCTTGAGGATGTACTTTTCTGGGTAAGAGACATGATCTTTCTAGTAGATTTCTACATGCTTAACATGGAGGACGATCATGTAAGTTCTCATGATCCCATTATCTTAGGTAGACCCTTCCTTAAAACTGAAAAAACAATTATAAATGTCAATGATGGTACACTTTCCATGGAGTTTGGAGATGAAGTTGTGATATTTAATGTTACGGATTCCATGAAGTACCCCTCAGAGGACTGTTCTTCTTTTGTTATCTCTCATTTTGAACCACCAAGTAAAAACCCCATGGATTTTTATTGTACTATGCTTAGGGAGATTATGAGAATTGGTCATAGTTTGATGTCTAAGTGTACTTCCACACCTATTTATAATGCACAAAACTCTCTTATATTTTATTTTGAAATGGATTAATATTTTTATTTTGATCATGTTCAATCTGATTATAACATGGTTGTAGAGTATGCTGATGGATTTCATGCTTTATTCTCTGATTTTTATGATGTATATTCTAATACTAATGTTCATTGTGCACATATTTCAGTTCCTTCAATTTCTCCATCCATAAATCACCCCCTATATTGGAACTCAAGCCATTACCACCAAATCTAAAATAATCATACTTGTTAAGTGGAGATAGATTACCTGTTAAAATTTCTAATAATCTTCCTTTTGAACATGAAGACAAGATTTTGAATCTTTTGAGGGAGAACGTCAGGGAAATTGGGTGGACCTTGGATGACATATCAGGTATTAGCCCCTCCATTTGCATGCATAGGATTATTTTAGAGGATGGGGATAAATTGATTAGGCTGCCATAATGGATATTGAATCTAACTCTTTTGGAAGTTGTTAAAAAAGAAGTTGAAAAATTTCTTGAGGTAGGTATAATCTTTCCCATTTCAGATTCTTAGTTGGTAAGTCCTATTCAGGTTGTGCATAAAAAAAGTCGTGTTACAATTGTTAAAAATGAGAATGATGAGTTAATTCCAATGAGGGTACAAAATAGTTGGCATTTGTGTATCGATTATAGGAAACCAAATCAGTCCACCCGCAATGACCATTTTTCCCTCATATTTATTAATCAAATGCTTGAGAGACTAGCTGGGAAGACACATTATTGTTTCTTGGATGGTTTTTTGGGATATTTTCAGGTTTCTATTGCTTTGGATGATCAAAAGAAGACAACATTCACTTGTCCATTTAGTACATTTGCCTACCGAAGGATGCCATTTATACTTTTCAATGCCCTGGGTACCTTCCGGAGATGCATGGTGAGTATTTTTTCAGATTTAATTGAGACCGGCATTGAGGTATTTATGAATGATTTTATAGTGTATGGATCCTAATTTGATGAATGTGTAAGTAGTTTGGGAAATGTGTTGAATCGTTGTACTGAGAAGAATCTAGTCATGAACTTTGAAAAGCGTCATTTTATAGTAGAACATGGCATTATCTTAAGGAATGTAGTGTCAAACCATGGGATTGAGGTTGATAAATCTAAGGTATATATCATTTCATCCTTACCATATCCTTAATGTGTGTGTGATGTTATATCTTTATTAGGGCATGAAGTATTTTATCGGCACTTCATCAAATATTTTAGTAAGATTGCTCTTCCTATGTCATGATTACTTCAAAAGAATCCTGATTTTGTGTTTGATGATTATTGTAGGACTTCCTTTGATGATATAAAGAAGTGTCTGACCACTCAACTGATTATACAGCCCCCACAGTGGGAGCTTCCTTTTGAGCTTATGTGTGATGCCTCCAACTTCACAGTTGGAGCTGTCTTATCTCAGAGGGTGGAGGGACGTTCACCTGTGATTGCCTATGCCACAAGGACATTGAATTCAGACCAATAAAAATACACAACCACAAAAAAATAGTTTCTTAATGTCATATTTTCTTTAGATAAATTCCATTCATATTTATTGGGCTCCAAATTAGTTGTCTTTTTTGACCATGCGTCTCTGAGGTACCTCTTGAAGAAGCCAGATGCAAAGCCTAGGCTAATCCGATGGATGCTCCTTCTTCAAGAATTCGATATTGAGATAAAGGACAAGAAGGGGTCAGAAAACTTGGTGTATATCACATGATTAGGCTTACTCACACTGATTCTCGCTCAAATTTACCCAAGAGAAGAAGGTAAGACGGTCCTTGTAGTTTAGCTTGGGTTATCGAATCCACAGAGACCTAATAAGAAACCTATAGACACGTACATTCTATGGACTGTTTTCAGATATGAAGTGGCCAACTTGGATTGATTTTGGATGGGTTTTAAAGATATATAATATATTTAAGTGAATTCAATTTAAAAGAATGAGTTGATCCTAGGTTATCGCTCGGGGTGGATTGGACGTATTTTCTTTTTAATGATTTCAATTTCTTAAATTTGAGATGGGTTCATTTAAGGAGATAAAACAACATCATCACTTACTGGTTTAATTCCTACACCCTCTAATAATAATCACCTATACACTTGAAGGATCAAAGTTTTGATCACTTCAAGGTAAAGGATCGTATTAGTACTTGAAGTGTGTGGCCTTAAATTCAACAAGGACGATGAAGTTTAAAAACCATCAAATAAAAATCCCAATTAAAGAAGTGATTATACATTAATTAGGTGATAAATAACATCCAATAAATCCCCTTTCTACTCCCTTGGATCAACCCATAAGTGGGTTATCCCTCCATTGATCCCATGGTTTCAATGGAAGCGGAAAGTAGACTCATGAGGGAGGAAATGGAGAAGTAAAGAAAACAACAAAAATAAAATCATCACTCCACCGTTGTGTGAATAATTTCACAAGGGTTGGTGTGAATAAATTCACACCTTGATCCAACGGTATCAAAGTTATATGAAGAAAAAAATAATAATAGTAGAAGAAGAACTTTTATTAAGAAACTAAAGTGAATTGAACAACTTACATGTGAAAGACAAATTTGAGGCAACAAAAATGCAGCATAACATTACAATTGAACAAAGCATCCAAGATCCTCAACTCCTCCACCACCACTGCCTTAAATAGGCATTTTGGAAGCATTGGGTCGAGCCTCCAATAGTAAAAATCATCTCACTTTATTATGGTAGGCCTAGGGTGGTGGAAAGTTTGTGAAAAGTTGATTTTTCCACCCTTGACCCGAGGTGGCAGCCAGCTTTCCTTCACCGAACAAACGCGTCTGTAATACCTTCTAGATGGAAGCATCAGAGTGGGAAATAGAAGAAGAAAATGGATCTCCTGATGTCTTCTAAGCCCCTGTAAAATGTGGGCCCATTTGGATTTGTGGATTCCGAGATATGATCAATGTAGTGGGCTGTTTTTCTGGGCCGCAGAATCTGGCCCAGAATTTTATCTCTAACTTGGTCCGCCTAAATGAGAAACATTTATGCAGAATTACCATTAACTCATGAATAGTTATTTGTTCCTATACATGTCTTCTAGAATCCCACGAATGTTGGGATTAATTGGGACTGTATGTTGGGCCCCACAGTCTCATCAGTGGGCTGATGTCCAATCTGGCTTCTCCAGAATTGCTTCCTTTCATTTCCAAATATCTCCATCATCCTCCATGAATTCTCCACTGATCCCTGAATCAAACATGTTCATATTTAAGTGTAGATAAATTTACAAAAATATCAAATTAAAATATGTATAATTCAATTCCTTAAAATCAGATTAATCATTGGGTACTTTAAATGATGTTCAAAAATGTACCACATAATAGTGCATTTTAAGAAGGTATTACAATCATAATGTGAAATGATGTTCAAAGTGTAAAATGCACTAAAATGGTGTTTATGAATAATAAAGAACACGAATATTATGTATATTAACAATGAATATTAGCCTCATTTAGTGGCTAATCACACCCCCCAACTTGAGTTTTGCTAGTCCCGAGCAAAATATATCTCAACAATATGAAATTCAAATTCCCTTTTCCAAAAACATTTTAATACACAATGATCACCAGAAAAAATTATACCAAAAAATCATGAAACCCATCAAAATATTTTAATACAAGATAGTTTCATAAGAAGATCCCAATCCCAAGCCCATTCCTTTGTTCAAATTCAATGCCATATTTCATCCAATATCAATTAAGTATGAGGATGTGTTGTGCATCACAATAGACAAGGGGGTTCATCTTTATTCAAGGGGGAAATTATGGAAGCGCTAGGTGGAATCACATTTCAATATTAAGATGAGTATTCATTTTTTTTTGTACATTTTTTTTTGTTTTTTTTTTGTTTTTGCAATTTTGCCATGGTAATTGAAGTTGCACTCAAAAGAGTCAACCCCTGTAGCGAGACTTTGCCGATGAATCCCAGGCTCAAAGACCTTGGGGCACCAAGTGAAGCCCACATACTCAGGAATAATCTCGAGTTAACTCAGTAAAAAACAAATTCAAATTACCAAAAATAGAGATAAAATTACTAACTCTGGGCCAGACAACTATGGAGTCACGATCCCCAAGTGCCGAAATCCACGCATTAGGTCATTCATTGCTCTACGCGCAATTTGTTTTTTAATTTTTTTTTGAATACTCATATTAAACTAAAATGATCACCAAACCTATGCTATTTATTTAGGGGACCCCATGAACTTAAACTAATACCCCACTATCCAAAGGACGCGCATTGTGATTTTTTTATTTGGATGAAAATATAAATGATGAAATATCACATTGGACAGCCACACTATGCTCAAGAAATTATACAAGGATTAAAATCAGAATCAGGGTATACTAAATTATTTGATATTCAGTTTCAAAGTGTTCAATGTGTATTACCATGTTTAAAGATAAAGGAATTTTTCCTTCCATTTAAATATTTTTTCAAATCATTCATTTTTTTTTGACACAAAAGCATTTTTTTTATTTTATCTCCCCCCACAACTTAAAACAACATTGTCCCCAGTGTTTGAAGAAATAAAAATTTAGAAGGAGTAGAGGCAGATGATAGAAGTTCCAAAAGGAAATTGAAACTGAGGATCATGGAATGAAATCACCTGGTGGTTGAAGTTGAAGTTCTTGCTGCTCCAAATTAGTCCTTTGATCTCTTGGGGGATGTAGGCACCTCCTTGATTGAACATGTATCACCCAAAATAGTACCTAAACAAAAAGAAGAACAAACCATACAAAACAAACAACACAACGACTTATTTAATTCCAAGTATCATCATTTTTATGGTTTTTCCTGTTTTTTTATTTATTTTAAATCAAACTAATGATACATTGTCTTCTTTTAATTTTCTTGGTAAGGTATTACTCAAGGATCACACCGCGTGACACAGATGAATATGATTCTCCCCTTTCATACCCATCCATACTCGTAATAGAAGAACATGTCAATAGTCTTTTTTTTTAAATATCAAAATGTCTCATTAACCCTATTTAAAAAATAAAGTTGATTAAAACAATGAAATTATTGGAAACTTTAAAACCATGGGTTGCCTCCCATCAGCACTTTTTTTAACATCGTTAGCCCGACATAGACCCTAAATCTTTTAATTTGTTCCTGGTTCATAGGTTGGATCAGTTAACTCAACCTCTATTTCCTGTTTATTGAATGATTCAATGAATGGTTTTAACCTTTGACCATTGACCTTGAAAATCTAACCACTTGTGGGATCTTGAATTTCTACTTCCCCATGGGGGTACACATAATGCACTATGAAAGGTCCTGAACATCTAGACCTTAACTTTCCCGGGTGTAAATGAAGTTTTGAACTATACAAGAGCACAAGTTTTCCCGGTTCAAAATGTTTGACCTTGATATTCCGAGATTGGTAGGCTTGAACTCTAGCTTTATTGATCCTTGAATTTTCATAAGACTCCATCCTTAGTTCCTCTAGTTCAGTGAGATCTAATTTCCTTTTTGTTCCGGCCAATGAGAGGTCATAATCCATTTTCTTAATTGCCCAAAAGTCCTTATGTTCAATCTCCACTAGAAAATGGCATGCTTTAACATAAACCAACCTATATGGGGACATTCCTAAAATGGTTTTATATGAAGTTTTCTATCTTATGGTCATGTTTTTCACAAATTGTGCAAACAGGGTCAACAGTTTGGATTTCATGGACTTTCCTAAGGTCTATCTCTTCAACCTTCCTAGAGAGTGATGCGAGTTTAGCCCTAAGTCTTTCCTCTTCTCTAAGTGTATGAATTCCAGTATTTATTTGTGGCTTTTCAGAATAATATAAAGTTCCCCATGTTTGGTTTTGTTCAGAAAGGCTTTCTAGATACTCGTAAGCATCATTTGGGGCTTTGTTTTTAAAGGTTCCATTACACATCATGTCAATGAATTGTTTGTTCCCCGGACCCAACCCTTCATAAAAAATTCTCACTTGTTCAGGAATAGAAAAACCATGGTGTGGAACCATGTTTAGAGTGTCTTTGAACCTCTCCCATGTTTCATAGAATGACTCTCCCTCTTTTTCAAAAAGGTTTTGGATACTCTTTTTAAGTGCAATTGTTTTGTGGTGGGGAAAGTATTTTTTGTAGAATTCTCTTTGTAGTTGGTCCCAAGAGTTTATGGATGATGGTATCAAAATTTTTAGCCAATTTTTAGCTCTATCCTTTAAAGAAAAAGGAAATATCCTCATCTTAGCTGATTCTAGTTTATGTGGGGGACACATGGTTTCTACAATGTCATTGAACTCCTTAATGTGCAGGTATGGCATCTCGGACTCCATTCCATGGAATGTGGGAAGGTGGTTTAGGACATGGGGTTTAAAGATGTAGTTGGCATAACCTATGGAATTTTGTCTAATTCATGAGGTGGCATTGGTCCAAGAGGGTGTGAGGTAGTCATTCATGGTTTGATCAATTGCATTCCCCAAGTTTGGGGCTGCCTCATTTGGGTTTCCATTTTGGTTTCCACCTGGGTTTATGAGTTGGTTTCCTTGAAGACCTTCCATTTAAATTGTCTCAATTTTGGACTCTAGAGTATTAGTAAGATTATGGTCTAATGGAATGAGTTCCCTTGGTGTACTTGACTCCCCCAGCCTAGGACTATCCACCCTAACAAGACGGTTTGATTGATCACGGGTGTAGGCGGACATGCGCCAAAAGAAAAAAAAAATGAGAAAGGGACAAGATAAGAGAATTTGGATGAGAAAAGAAGAAATGGGGGAGAATAGAATGGTTGTTTAGATAAATTACTTGGGTCCCCGGCAACGGCGCCAAAATTTGATTCTCGCTCAAATTTACCCAAGAGAAGAAGGTAAGACGGTCCTTGTAGTTTAGCTTGGGTTATCGAATCCACAGAGACCTAAGAAGAAACCTATAGACACGTACATTCTATGGACATTTTTCAGCTATGAAGTGGCCAACTTGGATTTATTTTGGATGGGTTTTAAAGATATCTAATAGATTTAAGTGAATTCAATTTAAAATAATGAGTTGATCCTAGGTTATTGCTCGGGGTGGATTGGACGTATTTTCTTTTTAATGATTTCAATTTCTTAAATCTGAGATGGGTTCATTTAAGGAGATAAAACAACATCATAACTTGCTGTTTTAATGCCTAAACCATCTAATAATAATCACCTATACACTTGAAGGATCAAGGTTTTGAGCACTTCAAGGTAAAGGATCGTATTAGTACTTGAAGTGTGTGGCCTTAAATTCAACAAGGACGATGGAGTTTAAAAATCATCAAATAAAAATATCAATTAAAGAAGTGATTATACATTAATTAAGTGATAAATAACATCCAATACATCCCCTTTCTACTCCCTTGGATCAACCCATAAGTGGGTTAGCCCTCCATTGATCTCATGGTTTCAATGGAAGCGGAATGTAGACTCATGAGGGAGGAAATGGAGAAGTAAAGAAAACAACAAAAATAAAATGATCGCTCCACCGTTGTGTGAATAATTTCACAAGGTTTGGTGTGAATAAATTCATACCATGATCCAACGGTATCAAAGTGATATGAATAAAAATAGAATAAGATTAGAAGAATAACTTTTATTAAGAAACTAAAGTGAATTGAACAACTTACATGTGAATGACAAATTTGAGGCAACAAAAATGCAGCATAACATTACAATTGAACAAAGAATCCAAGATCCTCAACTCCTCTACCACCACTGCCTTAAATAGGCATTTTGGAAGCCTTGGGTCGAGCCTCCAATAGTAAAAATAATCCCACTTGATTATGGTAGTCCTAGGGTGGTGGAAAGTTTGTGGAAGGTTGATTTTTCCACCCTTGACCCGAGGTGGCAGCCAGCTTTCCTTCACCGAAAAACGCGGCTGTAAAACCTTCTATATGACCGAATCAGAGTGGTCCATAGAAGACGAAAATGGATCTCCGGATTTCGTCTAACCGCCTGTAAAATTTGGGCCCATTTGTAGTTGTGGATTACGAGATATGATCAATGTAGTGGGCTGTTTTTCTGGGCCGCAGAATCTGGCCCAGAATTTTATCTATAACCTGGGCCGCATAAATGACCAACATGTAGGCAGACTTAGCATTAATTACTGAAGATTTATTTCTTCCTATACATGTCTTCTAGAATCTCACGAAAGTTGGGATTAATTGGGCCTGTATGTTGGGCCCCACAGTCTAATCAGTGGGACGATGTCCAATCTGCCTTCTCCAGAATTGCTTCCTTTCATTTCCAAATATCTCCACCATCCTCCATGAATTATCCACTGATACCTGAATCAAACATGTTCATATTTAAGTGTAGATAAATTTCCAAAAATATCAAATTAAAATCTGTATAATTCAATTCCTTAAAATCATATGAATCATTGGGTACTTTAAATGATGTTAAAAAATGTACCACATAATAGTGCATTTTAAGAAGGTATTACAATCATAATGTGAAATGATGTTCAAAGTGTAAAATGCACTAAAATGGTGTTTATGAATAATAAAGAACATGAATATTATGTGTATTAACAATGAATATTATCCTCATTTAGTGGCTAATCACACGCACTATAGGATGACACCTTGGACCAGGTACCACTTTGGGACATTTTCCCCGATGAGCATCTTTATTCCATCTTAGGTACGTATCCTTGGTACGCATATTTAGTTAACTAACTTGTTGCCATTGAAATCACTGCAAATTTAAAGAAACATCAAGTCCAAAAATTAAATATTGATTCAAGATTTTATGTTTGGGATGATCCATACCTATGGCACATGTGTTGTGACCAAGTTATTAGGATGTGTGTTCGTGATCATGAGTTTGAGTTTGTTTTAAAATTCCGTCATACATTAGCTTTTGGTGGAAACTTTGGACCCCAACAGACTTCTAGGAAAGGCTAATACTTTGGCTTATATTGGGCTAGCTTATTCAATGATGCACATGTGTTTTTTAAGCCATGCTCTCAATTCTAACACACTGGGAACACTTCTAGGAGACATGAGATGCTTCAACCACCCATATTATTCTGTGAGATTTTTTATGTATGGGGCATCAATTTTATGGATCATTTTCCTAGTTCCTTTTTTCATATATTTTTGTTGATATTGATTATGTGAGTAAATGGGTGGAGGCTAAGGCCACCAGGAATGATGATTCTCATGTTTTTGTAGACTTTGTCAAAGCGTATATTTTTTTAGGTTTGATGTACCAAAGGCCATCATCAGTGACCAAGGGAAACACTTATGCAATCAGAATCCTACTTCCCTTCTTCAGAAGTACGGGGTGACACACAAAACATCAACACCATACCACCCCCAAACAAATGGCTAGGCTGTGGTTTCAAATCATGATTTGAAACAAATTTTGGAGAAAACTATGCAACGAAATAGGAAAGATTAGAGCAAGCACTTGGATGATGCATTGTGGGATTATAGGATATCATACAAGACACCCATTGTTATGTCCCCATTTCGGGTTGTTTTCGGAAAAGCGTGTCATCTCCCCATGTAAGTTGAGCATCGGGCTTATTAGGTTATAAAGAAATGCAACATGGATTTGGCCCAAGCTGGAATCCAAAGGAAGCTGCAAATTCAAGAGCTTGAGGTGATTCGATTATCTTCATATGAGAACTCAAGGCTCTAAAAGGAAATATCAAAAGCAGTTCATGACAAAATGATCCATAAAAGATAATTTCAAGTTGGGGAGAAATTCTTTCTCTATAGTTCACGGCTAAAGCTGATGCCCGGTATCTTACGTTCCAGGTGGTTAGGTCCTTATGTTATGACTAATGTTTTTCTTTATGGTGTAGTGGAGATCACACAAGAGGACACAGGAAGGAGATTTATAGTCAATGGGAAATGTTTGAATAGATACATTGAGGGACTTCCTACTAATTTAGTGGATTTCATCACACTACATGACCCCATCATCACTTGAGCATATCAGGCTTTTCCTAACCCTTTCACTTTTTTTATTCTTTGTCCTATTTAAAATTATACATTTTAGGTGCATATATCATCTCATGGGTTTATATTGAGGAAAATTAAATATTTAATGTGAGGGATAGGGAACCTTTTAGTTTAGTAATTTCAATTGTTTTCCTATTTTTCAATGGTCTTCAAAAAAATTGTGTGTTTTTCAAATTTTGTGTGTTTATTTTTCAATTGTTTTTGTGTGTTTTTGAAACTTTTGAACTAAAATGATTCTCATCACCATTTTGAAATTCATATCAATAATTTAAACAATTTATCCCTTGAAACCAATATTAAATGAATGCTAAAAATAACTTTGTTTCAAGTTCAAATATTTAGTAATTTCATGAGAAGTACTCTGAATTTTGAATTCCATTCCACATCTCACTGTCTTTATATTTGAAATCACTTTCATGTGAGGATTCTGAACCAATATTTTCATATTATTTATATTTACCTTATTTATTGAGAGAACCAAACCATGTTTGATTTAACCAGAATTTGATTTATTTCTGTCAAAACATGAGGGTTTGAGGTACTTATGTTTAAATGATTGAGGAATTTGTTTGGTATCAAAGCCCCTATTTCAAAGAATCCTTTTTTTAAAATGTCCTACCTTGAACATTTAATCCATGTAGCCCTTAGAATCCATGAAAATCCTATTAGTTTTTCCACATTAAAATCCAATTTTCCATATCCAAATAACTCTTGAAGTGAAATTTCATAATCTAGATGAACATAAGTGTGGGGGAAGTTGTCTTGTGTTGTGCTACCACATTCCATGATACTTTGGGTAGAAAATTAAATTCTGAAGAGATGTGTTTGCTATTGAAGAAAATAATTATATTGAAATTTGTGCCTTTTATGGAGATTTCATGATAAGTGAAGTTGTGTCTTTCTGAAGTTTCTAATTGAGAGAGAATGTTTTGCCTATTTGGAGATTTCAAGAAAATCATGTTTGAGAAGACTGACATTTTTACTGTTGAAATGTTGAATGGTGTGAACATTTATTTATTTATCATGATGATGAACATGAATTGATGATTTTATTATTTATGAGGAGACCATATTTAATTGAAAATTATAATAAAACCATTTTTCTTCAAAAAGGGTAAATCCCTCTTCATTCAGCTTCAGAGCTTTTCACATCTAAATCCAACCAACCGAAAGCCAAAAAACAACCCTGAAAATTCCTTATGATAAACATATGTCCTTGAATCACATCGGGTGACGATGTAGAAATTTATCTAGACTATGGTGAACCTTTTATGAGTTTGGATGAGAAATACATTGCTTAAAAATTGACATTTGTGTGATAAGATAAAATTCGAGTGAGATATGTCTTTTGTGTGAATGAGAGGATAAATGAAGTGGAAATATATTGAAAGATATAAATAGAGAACTTGAAATAATATTTTTTATAAGGCATTATATCTTTTTTTCCTTGGTGTGGAATTATTGGATCTAAAGGATATATGTTTTAAAATTTGTTTTGATTTGATATTGATGTTTACTTGTCGCGATTTTTCGGGTACATGATATGAGATTTTTCCAGGGAGTGCAAAAGGGTATGTGTGGGGGAGTTGATAAAAAACAATTTTATTGAATATTTTATTTATAATAAATGATATAATTTCCTCACATTGTGTTAACTATGTTCATTTATAGAATATTTGGGAATAGATCATTCATTTGAAAATTTGATTAAAATTCCAGTTTTGCCCTTAAAAAATTCACTGTAGTATTTTGAACATAAATAATTTTACATGATTTTTTTTAACTTAATATTTTGTAAATTATTTCTTGACATAATTTTATACAACTTTTATTTAGAACATTGGAGCTAAATCATGCATTTTTTGGTAAGAATGGTCCATGAAGTCAAAGTTGTGTTGGACTTGTTGGATAGGACATGAGTTCTGTATTTGGGCCATAACATTTTCATACATTTTTGGATTAGACCCAAATTTTGAGAGGATCTCAAGGAATAATTTTATCACAAATAATATTGCTGTAAGGACATCTGATTCACGCATTTTTTGTGGTCAAATGGGTGGTGCAAGTTGGAATAAAATATTTGGCTGAGATTCCCCATTCACACTTGAAACCACTTTGAATCTAGCCTCCCTGCCACTCTATAAATTGGTGTTTTTCTCATTTAGTGGGGTTGAGACGTGCATTATGAGATTTAAGGCAGAGGATAATTTGTTTCACCCAAATTCTCCATCCATTTTAAGAGGGGTAGCTCTTGAAGTAAGGATCCCCTCATCGAAGCCTTTTTCTCTTCTTCATGTTGTAATGTTTTCATTTTTATAATAAAATTATTTGTTCTTCTTTTATTTCTTCTCTTTTCTTTTGTTTTGTTCAATTATATTCTTATTTACTCATTATATTTGGGTTGGAATCAAAAGTCAAGAATAGATTGGGTTCTACCCTTTCAATCTTTTTCTCATGTAAAACGTCTCCACGATGACCACACCGCCCATGGAAGAGTAGTTATCTTAGTGATCAATCTATATTCTAACCTATTAATTTAATTATTTTGAATCAATTAACTACTTTAATTCACTTAATATTATCTATTAATTATTTTTTTTAATTTAAATTAAACTAAGTAAACAATTGAACAATTGACACAAAAACACCCGAGGTCTGAAGTTGTGTAAATTGTGAGAGTGTGATCTTAATCGGTAGTAAAAGACCACATGGGATAAATTTGTAGAGTTAAAATATAATCCCTAATATCAATTAATCCTCATTTTCTATAATTCACATTTTCTTTAATTTACCACTGACCATAAGCCATCCTTAGAACATCAATCAAAGCAGGGTGCTGCGATTGCATGTTCTCAAGATAGCCTAGGGTTTAATTCTCTTCATATTTGTGGTAAAGTTAATTCTCATAGGGTTTGAGGGTTAAAAAATTATGGGATCATAATTAAGTGGATGTTAATTTAAATGATAATGAAAAATAATTGATTGAAGTGTTACAGTTATATTGATTACACCTTTTAAATATTTTCTAAAAAAACATCTTCTTGTTGGTCATTTTAATCAAACTACATTTCAAAACTAAAAACAAAACAAAAATACAATTTTCTTCTAGAAAACTTATTCTAGATTTATAAAAAATAAACAACCCCAAACTTTTAATTAATTTTATTAATTACTTTTATTTTAACTTCAAAATACCTTTTATATGTTGTTAAATTTACTTCCTCCTTTGAGAGACGATATTGGTCGGCCACTCTGCTGCACCTAAGTAACCAAAAATCACATATCATTTGAAAGTGCTCACGACAGCACCTTTAAAATTGGAACTGTTTCCAAGGAGTCAATTAATTATTTCAACCATTTAGAGGTATTTATTTTATTTTACATTTTATTCTCTTCTTGTCTTCTTTCTTCCTTCTTTACCCAATCTGAATTTTTTTCTTCTTGTGTTTTCTTCTTCTTCTTCTTTTTGGACCATCAACTCAAACTTCTCATATTTTATTTTATTATGGTCCAATTTTCTACTTTTCATTTTTATTTGATTTATGGAACGATCTATTTCTGAATATCTCTTATATCTTGACCCAGAGATTGAATGCAGCCTTAGGGATTAAATCATACATTCTCAGTTTACAGGAAGTTTCAACATTCAACCAGTTAAATAATTACTCCACTCCAAGAACGTTGAAATTATAAACACTTCTAATTCCAACATAAAACAAGAAATAATGGATGAAAATAATGGGAATTAAATTAATAGAACCATTCAAGAATTGGTTTCACCTAATATTAACTATCAACCAAATTGCATTGCATACCCAAATCTCGAATCAGATTTTGAATTGAAATCTGGGTTAATTCACCTACTTCCAAAATTTTATGGCCTCTCTAGTGATGATCCCAATAAACACCTTAAAGAATTTAATGTGGTTTTCTCAAACCTTAAACCAATAAATTTATCTGAATATCAAATGAAACTAAGGGAATTCCCATTTTCACTTGATGGAGCTGCAAAAGACTAGATGTATTATTTACAACATTAAGATGTAACTTGTTGGAACGATTTGAAACATCTTTTATTGCGGAGATTTTTTCCTTCATCAAGGACCACTTCCATTAATAAGAAGATATCTGGGATTAATCAAGTACATATAGAGTCAATGTATGAGTACTGGGAGAGATTCAAGAAGTTTTGCGCAAGCTGCACACATCACCAAATCAGTGAGAAACTTCTCATCCAATACTTCTATGAAGGACCCCCACCTATGGAGAGGAGCATGGTGGATGTTGTAGCTAGAGGGGAATTGGTAGACAAGACACCAGTAGATTCATGTGCATTGATTGACAAGATGGCACAAAACTCCCAACAATTTGGAAATCAAGGTACACCACATGTCAGGGGAGTACATCAGGTAAGTCCTTCCTCTCTTGAAAATCATGCGATTGATACTAAGTTGGAATAATTGACCACTATGGTGAGGAAAATTGATTTGGAACAAAAGAAATTCCAAGCCCCTCCTTCAAGGCCTTGTGTAATTTTCAGACAAGCCACTCAACTAACTGTTTCCCCCAACTATAAGAAACATAAGATTATGCAGCAATGTTTCCTGGGAGACCATATCAGTAGCAGCAACATCCACATCCCCAAAAGAAGTTTGATTCATTTTCAATAGAATACAACCAAGGGTGAAAGGATCAATTGAACATGATTTATGGCTCTAGACAATAACAAAGTGCCCCTTTTCAAAAAAACTTCCAGCAGCCTCAACCTTACCAACAAGGATTCCAACATTACAACATTAGGAAGAAGAAGAAGGCTTCGATGAGGGTATCCTTGATTCAAGAGCTACCCCTACTACAATGGTTAGATAATTTGGATGAAACTGATTCTCCTCTACCTTCAATATCCTAATGCACGCCCAAACCCAAAAAAATGATAAAAACACCAATTTATAGATTGGTGAGGAGGCTAGGTTCAAATTGGTTTCATGTGTGAATGGGGAATCTCGGCCAAATATTTTATTCCAAATTGTACCATCCACTTTACCACCAAAACGTATGAATCAGCTGTCTTTACATACGGATTATTTGTTCAAAAATGAGTCCTTGAGCTCCTCTAAAAATTTGTGCCCAATATAAGAACTAATGAAGAAGTTATGGCCCAAATACAGAACTCATGTCCAATCTTGCGAGTCCATCCCAACTTTGACTTCATGGTCAATTTTCACCAACAAAATGCATGATTTATCTACAATGTCCTAAATTAAAGTTTTAGAAAATTATGTTAGGAACAGATTTAAAAAGTGTTAATTTCCAATAATTCAAATAAAATTATTTATATTTGAAACACTACAGTGAATGTTTAAAAGGTAAAACTGGAATTTTCATAAAATTTTCAAATGAATGGTCTAATACCAAATATTTCAAAAAAGAACATAGTTAAAACAATGTGAGAAAATGATATCATTTATTATCAATAAAATATTCAATAAAATTGTGTTTTATCTTTACCAAAGGTGCATCCTAGGTTGTGACAGATGAACCTGATGTGATGAATCTTTCTTTATTGGGATACCCAAATGTATTTCCTAGGATTTAGCTTATGACCCCCATATTGTATTTATTGGGATACCAAAATGTTCTTACAAGGATATGTATTTTGATCCTTTTATGTTTGGATGTCCTTCACATCCCTTTTGAGATACATGATGAGTATGATTCTTCTCTCTTCAAATTTTTATATTTTTAGAATGATTATGCTCTCCTTGAATTGGTATATGATGAGAATGATTCTGCTCTCCTCAATATATTTTATAATGAGGATGATTCCCATATCATCAACTTGTAGTATATAGGGAGTGATTACACTCTCCTTGATGTGACTTATGATGGGGATCTCTGGAAGTTTTTCCTAGGATCAATCTTATAATCCCTATTTTATTAGGGTGGTTGGACATGACATTTCAAACCCATGATTGATGTTATTCATGAAGTTACACATCATATATCTCAAGGGGTGGTAATTAAGTCTCACCAATGATCTCTCCTTATACATCGCTTAAGAGTTAAACCATTAAGGAATCTATGATTCACAATGTCATGCCCACCTATGGACTAAGACCTAGGGCTCTGACATTGGACTGGATTTACATGGCATGAGTGTCATGATTTCCATCTTAGTGACCACTTCTAGGATTGTTTGTCGGTATACAATATCCTTTATTATGGTGATTCTATGCGAGTACAGTTGAACTCAGGGCTAGGAAATGTATCCCCCTATGGTTACATAGCTTGATCAGATACATTTCCAATGTTGGTTGAAGCAGGTATTATTGATTGGTATTACAGACCCAGATACCAACTTAATTATACATGGAATGAGTGGTACGACATCTAGCTCAATGCAATTTTTATAGGATGTTCAGATGATCATAATTATGGAATCAAGGATCAACTTCTTTTTTTATGTTATTTACCACCTTACTAATGTATAAAAATATTTACGTATATATATAGATATATACACACACACATATAAATATGTATATACATGAAAACAATTTTACCAATTAACCAGGATCATGGAGCCATGGATCGTCTATGGTTTCAAATTTATTTTATTTATCTTTTCCGGATGTTTCATGGCTAGGTTGAGCACATTCCTTGTGCAAGACTTATACGAATTTTCTTTTAGTTATTTCTAGTAGTTATTATATTATTATTTTTATCCTGATGAGTAGCTCACATTTACATACACTGCATATTATTGGTTATGTATGGGACCCTATTAGTGGTGCCCTACTAAGTTTTGTACCCACCCCCTATTTTGGACGCTATTGTAACGACCCAAGTTTTTTTAAATGATATTTGTTTCCTGAGAAAATGTGTGCTATATTATATTACTCACAAAAAAAACAATATATATTTAATAATGATCAATACATTGGACATCTAAGAAACCAATTAAAATTCCAAACATTACAAACTGACAAAAAAATAATATATAAAATCTAAAATAAGAAATTTTAGGTAGCTCCAATCTGTTAGAATCGTCACCCCCATGGACAAAACTACAGAAATAAAACAAAATATTACTAAACCAATCAATATATTAGAAAATTAAAATATATAACCTTTAAAGGAATTGTATTGAATATTTAATGAAATAATGAAGTGGTATTTATAGAGTATAGAGGAAAATGTGACCATCAAAATTTGATCGCTTTAGGACTATTGGTCAGATATGACCATTGGACAATTTGATCATTGGGAACTATACCCATTGGTAATAATATTAACATTATAATTAGTGTTTATGAGTAGTAATTACATAGTATAATTAATAAAGAAAGGATAAGTGATAGGCTCAACCAATAGAGTTAGGTCATATGAAGTTCATTTGTCAGAACTTGGGAGGGAGCTAGCGTCACTGGGGTTTTCCCTTAACCAAGACCAATACGAGCTTAAAAAGCGAAGATATAATAAAATTGCATTTGGAAAAAGTTCCAATTAGTAGAAATGACCACTCAATCGATGTTAGCCGAGTCTCCCCATGAATCTATCACCCCTACACACCTTACCATTAGGTCGTACGTGGGTGTTATAAGGGGTTATGTGAATTGGAATTATTTACTTAAAGTGTAATTCCATTTCATAAATAATATTTTTATTCCATAAATTCGATTTTAAGAATAGTTTTTCTTAATAAAATATATGTTTAATTGAGTCAAATTTGATAAATTTATTTTTCAAACACAAATTGTAATTTTCAGAAAAGTTATAATTTTTTATAATAAATTACTGTATTCTAAATAATAATAATAATAATTTAATATTTTTTTAAATACTATTTTTTAAATATAAATGAAAAAATAATTTTATTATGTCCTATGAAATTTTTAAGTGTATGAAATTTGACTATGCCTTACGACCCATTATTTTTTAATAAATACGGATTTTTATATTTAAAAGATAAAATTATCATATTTACAGAATTATTATAATAAAATAAAAATCATTTTTTAAATAATCACATTAAAATTTGGTTAGGTTGAATTTATGAGAATTTTCTAAAATACATAATTTCTCTATAAATAGTAAAAATACAGTTGGGGGTTTTCAGTATGTTTAATGACTTTATAATTATGTCATAATGATGTAATAATTAATTAACCACAATAAAAGACCTAAAAATGTTATTTTTTTAATATCAAGTATTTTAATATATTTTAATCAATTTCCAAAACTATTAATGACATTCCAATGTATAAAATGGAAACTTTGACTTTAAAAACATTACTTTGTGGAAACATTAATTTTCCATGACAAAAGATGTAATAAAAATGATGGTCAGTTCTGGTGGATTAAAATAACATAAAATCTATCCCAAATGTCCAAAACCATGTGAAAAACTATGGTTAAGCCTATGTTTTTTTATTTTCCACAACCTAGATTTATAAGGCCTATATTTGAAAATCATTAACAAATCCTCCACTTTTTCTATAAATACCCCCCATTTCTCAATTTTCTTTCACTCTAAATCCATCCTCCATGAATTTCTGGTGGTTTTTACTCCCAAGGAGTCCCATAAGGTGTCCTTATGTCCCTAAGGTATCATTATTCAATATTTAGGAGTTACTCTTCACGGTAAAGGAATTATCCTTTCTTTTTCTTCAATTCAAGAACCACTTTTTATATGCCTTCTAAATATTATTGTTACTATCTTTTATTTCCATCTTTATCATACCCTTACTTCCAAATAATTTTTTATCAATGGGTGACCCTTATCACTTCTCATTTCTCCCTTTTCTAAAACCATGTTTTATACCTATCATGCTGTTGAATTTACTCCTCAAATTTCTCTCTTTACTTAATAAATTTTCTTTTATATCCTATTGTGAATACCCAAACCTCTTTCTTTTCTAGGGGTATTCACCTTGATGTAAAAATTATTTATTTTATTTGGTTATTTACAAATAAGAAACTCACATTCCCTTTTTGTGAGCTAAAAATGTTGTGATGATATTCTCTTTAATCACATTTGAAACACCATGATTTTGATAAGAAGCCCATTATTTATTCTCTATGGGTTATTAATGAAATGTTTCCTTATTAACTATAAGGATAATATTAATTAATACATATGAATGATTATCCTTGATAGCACTCTAATGCATTGGGTAAATAATTTAATCTCTATATATAACATGTTTTATGATTCCTTGGTGAATAACTTAGGTAATTTTCACTCATGATACCTTGATGAAAAACCATTGTGATATGATTATAAATGTGTCATTTAAATGTTTTTATCAACATTTCCATGTTATGGTTCATATTATTTTTATTATGATATACCTCATTTTATTTTTATCATGCCATAATGATATTCCTCATGTTCTTATTGATATCCATCATGATCACATGTAAACTGTTTCCATTTCTTATTCCCTTACAAGGCCTCATGATCACCCCTTTCCTTTGATGTATTCCCTTCAGATATGAGATGTAGTAAATGTACTTAGGATGAACCCATGGATATATTTTCAAATGGATTTATAAGAATGTTTTATGTTTTCATGTATTATGTATCTTATTTACAAGAAACTAAACTTTAAAAGATCCTTTGTTTGTACCACATAATGAAAAGTTTTGTAATTAAAAGGCGGGATGTCATATCCATTGTACTAGTGTACCTGAGGAGATGTTCACATGGTTGTAAGAACTGACTAGGTTGAGGCCCATGATTGATCATTCCAGATGGCTTAGATATGTATATGGTGATTAAGTATGTGGTGTGTCATATTGTATGTAGTAGATCCATTTAATTTTATTTTTGTTTATTTTATGTTCTATTGTATATATGGTTGACCCAGTGGGAGACTAGTATTATATGTATGACATGGTTTTCTGGGATTTTATAGCATTTCATTTATTATTACAACATGCTCTATTTTAGTTTATTTACTACTTTTGTGATCTATTTATAACTATTTTGGTTTCTATCTAGTTATTTCCACTATGTCTACTCTTATATTAGGGCATAATCTCCCCACAGACACATCCCATGACCTCGCTACTAGTCAACATCCTTTGGCATATGAAGAGGTGCACTTGAGGGCTTGTAGCGAAATAGATCGAATCATCTCATTAGTTTCATATAGGTCATTATTTTACATCATTGTACCAGTTTTATATGTTTTGGTTATTCCAAAATACCTACTCTAAGTCCCTTAAGAGGAGATCTAAATTACTTCTACCAAAGAAGAGGTGATTGTATTTACCGATTCCTTCAAGTTTATTTCTTCTTCTACTTACTATTAAAGTGTTGTAACCATCCTATCATAATAACTCTAGTATCATAAATATACTGAGATTTTATTAGGATTATGGTACAACCATATTTAATCTATGTTTCATCCTACAAAAAGAGAAAACATCCTTGGTGTGTACGTATGACTTACTATCTCCACATAGCGGTGTAATTCTTTTTTCACTGCCATTTCACTAGGATGGTTATAAAGAAGAAAATAATAAATATATATATATATGATATTTTTGACTTAAATATGATTTTTTAATTATAATATCATATATACATTCATACCTTCAAATCCATTGGAAAACAATAACATCACTCGTGCGTACGTGTGGACTACCACCTCCACAAAATAATGTGATCTGTTTTACATTTTATCCTTACATGGATGGTAATAAGAATGGATTTTATGAATATATATGATATATATTATATAATAATGATTCTTAAAATGATAATTATTATTTACCATTCTTTCTTTCCATCCGTCAAAAAATGAAAACAACATTCATGTGTATATACGGTTGATCGTCTCCATGAACGGTGTAATTCATTTTTCTTGGTAGAACTTTTACAGATGACCATAAATATGTATATAAATGATAATTATATCATGATTAATATTTTTAAGATTATATAACCATGATCAAAGTGCAAGGAAAAAATTACTGAACCAAAACATAAATAAAAAATGAAGCAATTATCACCTGGAACAATGATTATAATAAAGAATTATTAATTAACATGTGATAAAAGGTTATTGGTAAATCATATATGTAATGATATATATGAGTATGGTTCTGTAATAAATTTATAATAAATCTATATTTATTATACAGGAGGTTTGGACACATACGAAAGAAATCGGACTTGATGTAAGGGTTTCTCATCTCACTTTTCCTTCTATGTGACATATATCATATTCACCACTTATTTATTTTATGTGGTGTATATAATTTCCCTTTGATATATTATATCATGAATATATTTTTCTTCTTGGTGTATAGAGTTTTATTTGAATTTATTTCTTTCATTGGGATTACGATTCAAAAGATACCCAAGTGGAAATAATTTATTTCACAATCTCATCTTTATTAAGCATTGTTTATGATTAAGTCCCTACTAGGAGAATATTTTTCATCCATACACATGTTTTCTAAAAAATGAAAAATATTTTAAAAAATCTATAAATTATTTATGAAATAAATTTCTAACCATGTTTAAATTTTTCCAAAACATTTTGAAAGGATTCTTCTTATCGTTTTTCAAACAAGGTACTTTTTGACAATTTTAAAAAAGTGTGAAGGAAATGTTTTTTTATGTTTTATGGAATGAACGGATTTTCCCAATGTCATGACAAATATTTTATTTGAAGATTAATTTAAAATTTTATAAGGTTCTTTTCAATGAAAATGTTTTCCTTTATATTTGTGAAGTCTTTAAATATGTGATTTCAAAGTGAAAAGGGTATTTTCTTCAAGAATTTGCCAATGATCTTTTTCAATTATTTTCATCTATGTTAGCATGCTTTGTTAAATATTATGTTTACTGGGGTTATTATATCATGTTTCCATCCACCATATTTTTATGGATGGTTTATAATCAGTTTGAATGGGGAAAGTATTGATATTTTGTATGCTAGTTCTTCCAGTAAGGATAGTTATTTATTTATAAGGCAGTTGATTATGTTGTGTTATTTATTCATATGAGGAATGTATTTGATTTATTAAGTGATGTGTGGGGACTGAAATTACATAGTACCTATATGAATTTGTAGTTCTTATAATACAAACTAGTTTTTATTTTTTGGTCGAGGCCTTACCTATTTATATAAGATGTCTTAGCACAAGGCCTTGACAATATGTTTAAGATTTCTTGAAATGATGCCTTCATGAAAAGCTTTAGATGTCTTTCATTATGAATTTCATTATTATGAACTCATTTATTTATTTCCATGTGATTATTTTAATATCTTTTATATCTATGGATATGTTTTAGCTCATGTGATTATTTATGTGGAATTATTTTATTATAATTTATTTTACGACATATCATTCATGTCTTATTTAGATTTTGTTGTATGAATACCCTTATTGAGCATCCAAGCTCACCCCTCTGTTATGTTTCTTTTCCCTGGATACAAGGGAGTGTTTTATGATTAATAGAAAGGGATAAACTAAAGGGGACAGTGATGATATCGAAGAAAATACTGTGTAATATTTTAAGCATTAAAATGTAAATGTGATGTATTTAGTTCACCAAGACTACTAAACAATTCAGTTATTTATAATTTGATTTCTTGTATCTAGTGCCAATATAATAAAGTAACCACCAGATCTGGGATACTATGGTAGAGTTATTTACAAGAACATAAAGTTATTTTAAAATATTATGGTGTTACTATTGGAATCAGTATTTGTGATGTCCCATATTCATGTCAAAGATCCAAGAGTCGTGATAGAAAATGAATTAAATACGGAGGAGATCATACATGAGGACCTATGGTTTAAGGAAACATATATTTGATCCAACATTCAACTAATAATTTCTTTTTTTTAGTTGAGAGTTTGATACCACCACTAGACAAAAAATACAACTATCCCACCAACCAGCCAAGGCCCGTGTAGGACGAGGTCAACCACACATAAGGGAATCAGCACAATTCGACTAATGGACCAACAGCGGGGAAGCATCACTCCCGAAAGGATTACGCACAGGCCGGCCAATGGACCAGCAGCAGGGAAGCATCGCTCCCACAAGGATTATGGAAGAGATCATACATGAGGACCTATGGTTTAAAGAAACATATATTGGAGCTAACATTATACTAAGAATTTCATTTTTCTTAGTTGAGAGTTTCATACCACCACTAGTCAAAAAATATAACTATCCCACCAACTATCCAAGGGCCCATATAGGACCAGGTCAACCACACATAAGGGAATTAGCCCAGGCCGACTAGTGGACCAGTAGGGGGGAAGCATCACTCCTGCAAGGATTACACACTGGTCGACCAGTGGACCAACAATGTGGTGGACCAACAGGGGGGAAGCATCGATCCCGTAAGGATTACGCACATGTCGACTAGTGGACCAACAATGGGGAAGTGTACTAGCCGTGGGGAAGCATCACTCCCACAAGGATTCCAGAGGAGATCATACTTGAGGACCTATGGTTTAAGGAAACATATATTGGAGGCAACATTCCACTAAGAATTTCATTTTTCTTAGTTGAGAGTTTGATACCACCACTAGCCAAAAAAATATAACTATCCCACCAACCAGCCAAGGGCCCATGTAGGACCAGGTCAACCACACAGGCTGACCAGTGGACCAGTAGTGGGGAAGCATCGCTCCTGCAAGGATTACGCATAGGCCGATTAGTGGACCAACAATGGGGAAGTGGACCAGCAGCGGGGAAGCATCGCTCCCACAAGGATTACGGAGGAGATCATACATGAGGACCTATGTTTTAAAGAAACATATATTAGAGCCAACATTCCATTAAGAATTTTATTTTTCTTAGTTGAGAGTTTGATACCACCACTAGCCAAAAAATATAACTATCTCACCAACCAGCCAAGGGCCAATGTAGGACCAGGTCAACCACAGAGGCCGACCAGTGGACCAGTAGTGGGGAAGCATCGATCCTACAAGGATTACACACAAGATGACCAGTGGACCAACAATGGGGAAGTGGACCAGCAATGGGGAAGTATCACTCCTGCAAGGATTACGGAGGAGAGCATACATGAGGACCTATGGTTTAAAGAAACATATATTGGAGCCGACATTCTACTAAGAATTTCATTTTTCTTAGTCCTATGGTTTAAAGAAACATATATTGGAGCCAACATTCCATTAAAATTTTCATTTTTCTTAGTTGAGAGTTTGATACCACCACTAGCCAAAAAATATAATTATCCCACCAATCATCCAAGGGCCCATGTAGGACCAGGTCAACCACACATAAGGGAATCAGCCCAAGCCGACCAATAGACCATCAACAGAGGGGAAGCATCACTTTCTCGAGGATTATGGAGGAGATCATACATGAGGACCTATGGTTTAAAGAAACATATATTAGAGCCAACATTCCACTAAGAAAATCATTTTTCTTAGTCTTATGGTTTTAATAAACATATATCGGATCCAACATTCCACAAAGAATTTCGTTTCTCTTAGTTGAGAGTTTGATACCACCACTAGACAAAAAATATAACTATCACACCCACCATCCAAGGGATCGTGTAGGACTAGGTCAACCACATATAAGGGAATCAGCCTAGGCCGACCAGTGGACTAGCAGTAGTGGGGAAGCATCGCTCCGATTACAGAGGAGATCATACCTGAGGACCTATGGGTTAAAGAAACATATATTGGATCCAACATTCCACTAATAATTTCATTTTTCTTAGACTTATGGTTTAAATACACATATATTGGAGCCAACATTCCACTAAGAATTTCATTTTTCTTAGTTGAGAGTTTGATACCCACCACTAGGACCAACAGAAGCGGGGAAGCATTGCTCCGATTATATAGGAGATCATACATGAGGACCTATGATTTAAAGAAACATATATTGGAGCCAACATCCCATGTAGGACCAGGTCAACCACATATAAGGGAATCAGCCCAGGCTGACCAATGGGCCAACAATAGCAGGGAGTCATCGCTCTGATTACAGAGGAGATCATTCACGAGGACCTATGGTTTAAAGAAACATATATTGGAGCTCGGAGCCAACATTCCACTAAGAATTTCATTTTTCTTAGTTGAGAGTTTGATACCCACCACTAGCCAAAAAGTATAACTACCCCCACCAACCAGCCAAATGCCCATGCATGTGTGCACATAGGTGACCCTAGGACCAGGTCAATTATATATAAGAGAATCAACCCAGGCTAACCGGTGGACAAACAGTAGCGGGGAATCATCACTCCGATTATAAAGGAGATCATACATGAGGACCTATGGTTTAAAGAAACATATATTAGAGACAACATTCCACTAAGAATTTCATTTTTCTTAGTCCTATGGTTTAAAGAAACATATATTGGAGCTTTACTTAGTCCTATGGTTTAAAGAAACATATATTGGAGCTTGGAGCCAACATTACAATATGATTTTCATTTTTCTTAGTCCTATGGTTTAAAGAAACATATATTGGAGCCAACATTCCACTAAGAATTACATTTTTCTTAGTTGAGAGTTTGATACCCACCACTAGCCAAAAAGTATAACTATCCCACCAACCAGCCAAAGGCCCATTAGCATAGGTGACCCTAGGACCAGGTCAACCATATATAAGGGAATCAGCCAAGGCCAACTAGTGGGCCAACGGTATCGGGGAATCATCATGCCGATCTATGGTTTAAAGAATCGTATATTGGAGCCTACTATGGTTTAAAGAAACATATATTGGAGATTCTCTTAGTCCTATGGTTTAAAATCCCATGCATGTGCACAAATAGGTGACGTGAAGAGCGACACATATGGTATGGGTACTGACCCCGTTGCAAGCTCATCGTAACAATCTCCACTAAATAGGTTATAAGACGAATAGAGGAAGGCGCGGGATTTCAATGTGGGATGTAGACTTTTTCCACGGGTTCAAATCAGGGATGTCCGATCAAGCCGCTGATGATCTGGGCCATCCGATCACGCCCCTGCTAATCCCAGCCATCCGCTCGATCTCACCAATTGCAAACTCAAACCAGTCGTGCCCGCGCGCCGCATGAGCTGTTGTCTTCAACCTCCAAACAACCTGGTTGGACGCACACCCGATACTCGCCCCTTCTCGCTGCCACTTCTCAGGAACTCATGTTAATAATTTGAAGCATCCAATAGAGGCATCCGCAAGCCCCAGTGGTCTCTCGCGATTCACCCCGACAACATCCAAGGCCATCACATGATCATTTCATGATCATGCAACCGAAGCAAGACAACCAGTACGAAACTACCGCGAGCCTTGACAACCTTCTGTGAGCACCTCCTGATGGATTCAGATTCATCCACGATCAACTTTGATCATGCGATCGAGACAAGGACAACCCATGGGTTTTCATGAGACGTTTTACAATCGTGGACCCCTTCCGCCTCCACGTGTTTTTCATCCGAATTATTTCAGATTTTCCCTATACACGCGATGCCCTCGTCCCATGAAAAGTGGCACCAACCTCGGCCTCACGTGCCCTATATAAGCCCCCTCACCCCATAAAAAATACACACAAAGGGGCAGAGGGGAAGTGCTCTGAAAAAAAGGGATTGCTGAAGGATGGAGCCACCGTCTGCTACCATCGGAGATCATATCCAGGTAATCTAAAGGATCCCTCTTGCGAGAGTCTTCCACGGGATGCCTTCGGAGGACTCATCATGTGATCGCTATATGATCATGCGATCACACCACCCTCCTATGAAAGCTCGTCATATCACGTGGTCGCATGAGAAATGGAATCTCATGGGATTTTTTTACTCTTTCTCATTTTTTTAAAAACGTCCAAGTTTAATTTTGTTTTAGAAATACCACTTAATGGTAGCATGCAGATGCCGCATTTGCTCTAAAACACTGTTTTTTTCTATTTTAATTATGTTTTTTATATATTTAAAATTTTAATGTTTTATTATTATGTTTGTATGGTTATATATTTATATAAATAAAACTTAATGTTTCAACATAATTTATCTTTTATTCATGTACATGACTTTTCTAGTCTATATAATTTAAACTATAAGACAAATATGAATGAAGTTTTAAACATTGATTAAACATATAACAAGTAGTCCAAAATAAAAATATAAATTCTTAAAATATCTTGGTGAAAAATTATTTATAAGCTTTCTAATCCACCTACTTGAAATTTAAAAATGTTTCAAGTACGTGACTTTGCATGCCTATATAATATAAACTATAAGACAGATATGAATGAAATTTTAAACATTACTTAAAAATATAACAATTAGTTTAAAATAAAAATAACTTCTTAAAAAATCTTGGTGAAAAATTATTTATAAGCTTTATAATCCACCTATTTGAAACATAAAAATGTTTCAAGTACGTGATTTTGCTGGCCTATATAATATAAACTATAAGACCGATATGAATAAAATTTTAATGATTGCTTAAACAAATAACTAGTAGTTAAAAATAAAAATAATTTCTTAAAAATCTTGGTGAAAATTTATTTATAAGCTTTCTAATCCACGTAATTTAAATTTAAAAATGTTTCAGGTACGTGACTTTGCTAGCCTATATAATATAAATTATAAGACCGATATGAATGAAATTATAAACATTGCTTAAACATATAACTACTAGTCCAAAATAAAAATAATTTCTTAAAAAATCTTGGTAAAAAATTATTTAAAAGCTTTCTAATCCACCTACTTGAAACTTAAAAATTTTACAGGTATGTGACATTGCTAGCCTATATAATATAAACTATAAGACTTATATGAATGAAATTTTAAACATTGCTTAAACATATAACTAGTAGTACAAAATAAAAATAATTTTTTAAAAAATATTGGTTAGAAATTATTTATAAGCTTTCTAATCCACCTAATAGAAACTTAAATTTTTTTCAGGTACGTGACTTTGCTGGCCTATATAATATAAACTATAAGACCGATATGAATGAAATAATAAACATTGATTAAAAATATAACTAGTTGTTGAATTTTTAATTTTTATTTATAGGGGTCTTATAGTTTATATTTTATAGGCTTTCAAAGTCAAGTATGTGGCTTAGGATTCTCCTCGACATTCATTATTTTCGCTCTCACTTCTGAGTTACATTTCTTACATTCATTTCATTATAATTTATTTATTTTGTTTATAAAACTCTTTATTTTCATAATCTTTTTAGATGATTAAGCTATATTTTAAATTTTATTTACATTGTATTTATACTAAAGATTTTTTTAATCTTTTAAAGTTATTTACTTGAAATTTCCTAATTATTTCTATTTTTCAAGTAGTCGAATTTTAATGCTGTCAAATATAAATTGCGCCTAAAATATAAATAAAAACTGAAATACAGGATAAACATATAAGAAGTGCTAATAGTAATAATAGTATTTTGATTTTAGTAAACATAAAACATGTAAACAAACATATACAATCAATGTCTATGTCCGTGGTGAGAAGATTCAATCCCACATGGTGGTCTGTGAATAGGACGTTCGGGTCGAGTGCACAGTGGAGTCTGATGACCTGGAGAAGGCTGATCCTCAGGCACTGGAACGTCGACTGATGCATCCTCCATTTGTGTGTCAGTGGGAGGAGCTGTCAACTACATCTTGTACTGCCCTCTGGATCCGTCTCCCACTAGGGTGGTAAAAGGACATGCATCCATTGCAGTGGGGAACTAAGCCTGCGATGAAGCTATACCTCAAGATGGTGATGAATCTGGAATCCATGGCTGTGATGGATCTAAAGGCTGCGATGGATCTGGAACCCAAGATGGAGAGAACTGCAGATATCTTGTCAGGAAAGATAGATCTCATGCCACCTAAGGCACATCCTGAATCAGCTAATGTTGGATTACTAGAGGACCGACCTCTGCCAGTGGAACAGGTGAGGCCTCACATGCAGCACGACGCTGTCTACGTCACCATGGTCATGGCTCCTCAGCACTAGTAGCAGTTACATGATTTTCCTTTGGGGAAGGAACCTCTTCTCCTCAATACGGATGCGTGAAGATGCTCTTGGAAAGTACATGAAAAGATTCCCTCACCTCCAGCACTGTAGCATGGACGATTGCTCAGCTAAAGACCCCCTCCTCCTCTTCATCACTCATGCGAATAAGTTGTTCTGTGTGACTTCCCTGTAGATAGATTCAAATTGAATTATAAAATAGTTCAATAAACAAACTAAGGGAAATTTATTGACTTGTCATCCTCTACATCTCAATGTCGGGCGTAGTAAGATACAGTATATACTTCAGTCTATACCATGATGCGTACTCAACCTGCTCTGAAAGAGAGAATCGATTCGTAGGAACACCCTGAATATGAAACTCCAAACGTCTGTGCCAGCAGTCAATAAAGCTAGCATGTACTCGGGACCAGTCATTATCCCGCCTCCCTGTCAACATCATCCAATGAAACCGTTCTTTTTGTCTCGATGGTAATGGAATCGACTGAGTATAGAAAAACTGGCACATGACTCGGTCAGGCTTCTGCCACTCAATAATATTGAAGTGAATGAGGGGCACATGCACTACAACCATAGCATCCTCAAGCCCATCAGTGCAGTATGCTGACAACTGGTCTGTAATACTCCAGTATAGAATCCATGAAATCTGAAATGACAAGTGATTTTGTCAAAAAAGAACCTAACTAAAAACCAAAATTGATGTTATTATTAACTATGTTAGAGAGTGATAGATTGCACATACATACCTGATCAGGTAAGAGATAGTCCAACTGTAGCTGATATACACCCAAATGTTGTCTCCAAACTGTGTCAAAATTGTGTCACTGACACCACCTATAAAATACATAAACGACAATGACAAATAATGAGAAATTATAGTCAATAATTCATAGTAGAATCAAAAACTAATAGAAATGACTGATCATACTAGCGTCCATGCGGAGCATCATGCATCACCTCTATCTCGACCGGTAGAACAACAATGTCAAGGAGGAATGTTGGGATGTGTTCCCATGCCCACATATGAATAAGGATGATGAAACCCCTGAGACCTGCGTGGTCCCTATGGGATAGCCTGCATAATACTATGTACGTGTATTCTAAGCAGGCTGATCCCTAGCTGTACGTCCCAGCCCAATCAAAGTCATCTAGTAGGGGTAGATACATCATGTGCACCTGCATCCCCGAGTTATCAGTACACATGGTCCCACCAATGAGTCGTAATATATATGCACAAGTGTAACGCATGACAGTATTCTCATCATCATCATCCTGTAAATGTGGAATCTACGACTCTAACCATGGCATAGATATGGAGACTCCATCTATAGCCCTACGATTGGAAAAAATATCAATGCCTAACAAGCACTGAGAAAGGTCTGGCCAAGCTGCACGAGTGAGTTCGACAATGGGTCTCCCCTAGATTGGAAGACCGAGAAGCACTGACACATCCTCAAGGGTGATGGTCATCTCTCCCTCAGGTAGGTGGAATGTGTGTGTCTCTGGTCTCAACCTCTCAACGAGGGCAACAAGTAGGTAATGATCTACAAATGTGAAATCTAATATGGCAAGGCCATAGAAGCTAGAATGACACAAGTATGGTCTAATGGCATGTGGAGGCTCCCTGTGATGAAAATGGTGCGCTCGACGCACCCTAATAAATCGATCTAGACGAACCTCTAACACGGCCTGGGAAATATGGGTAGGCTAATGAGTGAGTAATATGGTATCATCCATCTGCATATAAATAAATGAAATGAGTCTTAAGTGTAAAATGTAAATATAACTTTATGGTGATCATAATGTTTTTACTTGTAGAATGGAAGACATGACATGTTTATTCACATTATTTTATGAAGTTATTTTTACCAAAATAAATATAATTCTCTATTTCTATTGGTTCTGAATGAAATAAAGATAACAAGAGGAAAGAAGAGAAAAAAATAGATGGAAAAAATTATGCTGTGAAATAATTTTATCAATGAAAATATTTTTGTAAGAATTTTATTAATTGATACATGCTTTAAGGGAATATATCTCGGTTTTTTGATTTTTTTTGTATGTTTTTTGGGTTTAGGTTTATGATTTTTGGGTTGGGGTTTAGGTTTGAGGGTATAGGGTTTCAAATTTTGATATTAAGGTTTAGGAAATATGTTTCTGGGTTAAGTTTTATGCTTTTGGGTTTTAGGGTTTAGAAAACTGAGAAAAAAAGAAGAGATAATAACATTTAATTTACAATATGGGTCAAGTGTTCTACTTTTATATTTATGAAATAAATTCTATTATCTAAGATTTTATTTAAGGAATAAGGAGAATTTTATTTCTTGATATCATGAATGTTTTTATGAAATAAATTATATTATCTAAATTATTGGGTCTTGAATTTGGTTAGCCATATTTTGGAGGAGCTTTATGATTAACTAATTATGGATTGGATTAAGATAAACCATGTCAATTACTAATTATGTTTTAGGAATTTATCTAATTATCTTTATTGAATAACTTATACCAATCATTATGATACTATTATTTAATTATAGAATAGTTTATTAAAACATCACAAATAATGTTACCAAAAACCATGGTAAAGGGAAGATGTTTTTGGGTTGGGGTTTAGATTTGAGGGTTTAGGGTTTTGAATTTTGATATTAAGGTTTAAGAAACATGTTTCTGGGTTATGTTTTATGATTTTGTGTTTTGGGGTTTAGAAAATTGAGAAAAAAAGAAGAGGTAATAACATTTAATTAACAATATGGGTTATGTTTTCTGCTTTTGGATTTATGAAATAAATTCTTTTATCTAAGATTTTATTTAAGGAATAAGGAGAAAGTTATTTTTTGAAATAATGAAATTTTTTATAAAATAAATTCTATAATCTAAATTATTGGGTCTTGAATTTGGTTAGATATATTTTTGAGGAGCTTTATGATTAACTAATTATTGATTAGATTAAGATAAACCATGTCAATTACTAATTATGTTTTAGGAATTTATCTAATTATCTATATTGAATAACTTATGCTAATCATTATGATACTATTATTTCGTTATAGAATAGTTTATTAAAATATCACAAATAATGTTACCAAAAACTGTGGTAAAGGGAAGATGTTTTTGGGTTGGGGTCTAGGTTTGAAGGTTTAGGGTTTCAAATTTTGATTTTAAAGTTTAGGAAACATGTTTCTGGGTTAAGTGTTATGCTTTTGGGTTTTGGGGTTTAGAAAACCGAGAAAAAAAGAAGAGATAACAAAATTTAATTTACAATATGAGAATGTCACAATGAAGACAATACATCATTTTGGATGAGACCGTGAACTCAACCCAACAACGTTAGGGTATCGTTTCATGTTATGACCATATTTATGAAATATCATGCATCACAAACTCTGCCCTTGTTCTTGAGGCCAGTCCATCTCATTACGCATCCTATTGGCCTTCGATCACCCACAAGGACGTAACCGATTCATGACAAGTATCACTATCGGTCATCCTATGGGAATTGAGAAATAATGATACTCCCCAATAGGTGTCCATAGTGCAGCATAATAGTTAGCAATAGTATCTATCCGTTACACTGGATCAACATATTCTTCCCATGATATGTTCACAAAGGCACATGCTCTGATGGCGTGTATGCATGGAAATCGTAAGGCCTGAAATTTTCCACATTGACATTACCTTGTTTCCAATAATACCACCATTTTTCACTGATGCAATTTGTGATGGGGTCTGAACACTCTGGAACTTCAAATCAGGAGTCTTCTCATTGAAAAAGGTAGACGTGATAACCAGAAGCTTATTCAAAATTATTTTCAATTTCTCATTGAAAATGTCTTCCATATCTTAGCCCCTGCTGTATTCTATCTGATGCTAGTTTTTTTTATCAACAAAGTACGTCACGCATCGATATAATGTCTCCTGAACTAGGGTAGTTATAAGTAGCTTGAGAATTCCTTTGAAGACACCATTGATGCACTCCATAATGTTTGTCGTCATGTATCCGTACCTCTTCCCCCCATCATATGCCAATGTCTATTTATCTTTTGGAATCCGCATCATATAATCATAAACTTCTTGATTAGCCTGGCGGATTTTTTCCAAATGTTCTTCAAACCATTGTTGTTCTGACTCATATTCTATACATAATAGATGATATTTCACATAAATTGATTTTATCTTTATGTATAAATAGTAAAAAATTAAAAATACAATGGGTACCAAGCCTCGTGATTTCCTTCTTCATCAGTTCGTTGTGGAATTTTTTATACACATTACTAGAAATGTGTCTAATTAAGAACCAATGATGTGCATTTAGGTATCTTCATGTATCAATACCCACATTTATTACTTCATTAATTGCCCAATGGAAATCAGATATCAAATAAACACCCTGAATGTTAGTGAAATGGTTGCTGATACATGCCAAAAATCAACTCCATGATTCATAGTTTTCTTTATCTATATTGGAAAAGGCAAGCGAAAGAGGTGAATAGTTTCTATCTAGGGTTTCCATAATCAACAATACGCCTTTGTATTTTCTATATATAAATGTTCCCTCAATATGAATAAACTATTTTCTGAAAAGAAATGCGGAAAGACATGGAAGGAATGCCCAGAACAACTGATGAAATTGAACACAAGATGGATCAAGTCGGTTATTGTGAGACACATGTTCTTTTGTATCCAGACGAAGAAAACATGGTTATGATGCCTCAGTATGGATAGTAATTGTGGACACACCTGATATGAGTCATCCCAATCACCATAGACCTTCATAATTGCCTTCTGTTTCGCCATCCATGCCTTATTATAGGAAATCTTATAACTGAATGTCTGTTGAATCCTCTCTTGCAAAAGGGATATTGGAACATATTGACATGTCTTAATCATCTCAAAAATAATATATGACACAATTTTTTCATCCAATGAGGTATGATCTTGTGTGAGGTTTGGCTGAACGCAAGTATATGCCTCCTCAATCCTTGAGATTCTCCAACCTCCAAATGTAATACCTGGAATCACCCTCAAGTTAAATCTATAATCATCTACATACTCTTCACACCATATGAAATATTTTCTACAACATTATTTTTTAACTCTATAGTTTTAATTCCTCTCAATATGAAATCTCTTTAGTGTTATTTTTAATGCATATTTACTTGGAAAATTCCTTCCAATATATAAGGTTTTTTCCAGCTCACTAAACCTATCTGGTAAAACTCTGGGGAAATCAGTTTCTGGTGTGATAACATTAATATCGAATTCAGGCACATGTTTCATTGATTCTGACCAATATGAAAGGAGTGGTGGATGATTTATTGTAGGTTGATGTTGATGTACAACTAATGAATTTCTCGAAACCTCCTTCCTAACATCAGCTGATCCCTCCTCATCAGAACTGTTGTCACCATATGATCCGTCATTACAATACTCCCCATAAGAAGTTGGATTGACATTTATATCCAGGAGATCATCTAGGTTGTCCTCTTCTGCTGCATCATTTGGAATAGGCTCAATTTCATGGGGTGGACTGTCTTTATCCACTCTTGTAATTCTATGTATTCGTACAAATAGTTGTTGTTGTTGTACAGTAGAAACATCAATGTATAAATCCATCATGGTACTATCTAACTATTGAGAAAATAAATTAATTGCATGCACCCACTGCACATCAGCAACCAAGGGACAAGCTAGATGCCACAGTGTTGCTGGGAATTGCAAATGTCTATAACTCATAGACTTGATCTCTTGATCAAGTCCCAGATTTAAGGAACCATGAATTCTCTCTTAAAGGTCACTTATGGTGACACAATCAGTTGTACTAACCACCTTTATTGGTTGTGTACTATAAGAATCTCCTTTCCCGGTTTGAATAACCTCCCCATAGCAATAAATATAGGCAAAAATGACTCACTACATCAAAAATGTTTCTTTCATCAAAATTATGATATTGTAACAAATATTAATAGTTAATTATAATTAACTAATCATATTTATTCATTTTTAATCCTAAGTCATCATTAATTAATCTATAATTAATCATTACTAATAGTAAGTATTATTTTTAAACTATATATAAATAACTAAACTACTTAGTACATAAAATCTTTAATTATTACTAATAACTTTTTTAACTAATCACTGATTCTTCAATCACTAGTTAATCATTATTAAGTTATTCTTTAATTATTTATTCTTTAATTTGTAATCATATTATATTCATTAGTTATTTATAATTAAGTAATCATATGTATTCATTTTTAATCCTAATTTATCATTAATTAGTCTATAATTTGTCATTACAAATAATAAGTATTATTTCTAAACTATATATAACTAATTAAACTTCCCAATCAAATTTAGTTAATAATAATAACTTTTACTCGTTAATGCTTTTGTCCTTATTTCATTCTATAACATCATAATTATTAATTTATCCATGATAAATATACTAATTTAATTTCTTTTTTCTTAGATATTTTAGTAGTTTATAAAGAAAATATAAATCATCTTAAGTATATCCCCCAGGAGTGTCAAGCCAGGAGTGTAGCAAGGCCTGTTGTCGTGTACCAGGATACCCTGGGTCAAGCACGAAACTTTTTGTCAGAGTTTTCACTCATAAGTGCATATGTGCCAGAGCCACATCCACTTGTTTGTATCCAATCATAGATTTGATTGCTTAGATAACCACATAATCTTTATGCTACCAAAATTTCACAATACTTAATCCTAATTTAACATATACTTAATCTATACTTAATCTATATTACTAACAATAATTATTTCAAACTATATATAACTAATTACACAACCTAATAAACAAAATATTAAGAACTACCTAAACTACTTAAAAAATGAAATATTTAAAACTAAAAAGAATTCAATTAAAAAAATAAAAAACATTAAATTAAATAAATAAAAATACCTCTAAATGATGCTTCGCAAAAACCCGCACATAAACTGAATTTTTTAGAGAGAGACATAGAGAATTTAGGGGAGATGAAGGTAAGAATTGAGTGATTAGGGGGGGGGGGGATGCCCTTTTATAGGGAGTTGAGGCAAAGGTAGCATCCCCCCACCTTTTCCAAGTCATCAATCTGGGCCAAAGGTGGCATGGGGGAGAAAAGGTGGCATCGGCGATGCCACCTTTATAGCGTATTTTTTTTTTAAAAAGTAACCTATGTCGTTTATTTTTTTTTCAAAAAACAGTTAAAAAAACTCAAACCTCATGCGACATAATGACATAGGGAATCCAAACTGGGGCCCAAGAATGTACACCAGGGGAGGTGTGAATATGCAACCTTCATGTGTCACCATCGGGCTGATCATAAGACCACAATGGGAGGCATGAAATCATGTGGATGGACAAGCATCACATAACACCTTTGGATAGGGTTCCCCTCACATGTGTGTGTGTCCTTGGAACAATAAAGAATCCATGGAAAAACCCTTTCCTATATGCACCAAGGGACCCCTTCCACAATCATTCCATTATTAGGAAGCCTATGCAGATGTATGTTGACACCTCTATGATCCCATCTCGAGTTCATGCAACAAAGGGGTTTCATGTGAACATCCCCTACGAGCACGCAGAAGTCCATTAAAAAGACCTACCCTCTCCATGCAAACCCTATAGTGTACGCCTTCAGTATGGGAACTTGGGTGCATATTCCCCCATGAATCTCAATGCATAATACCCTTTGGATACATACTTGAGGCCTTTAAATGAGCTCAAGACCATAAGCACACTCACAATACCCTTTAGTGGTCTCGCGATGTCCTTAGACAACTGTGGAAATTCCATGTTGATCACAAGACAAGCCTCAAATGATTCAGATTGATCTTGTGAAAACTCTTTTGATGTGTCGCCATGGTCATGAGATAACCCAAGGACAAGTCACACCAGTCATGCGAGGCACCTCGAAGCTGCCTGCCTCGATCACATGAAGACATCCTAAGACAACACATTTAGATTGTGTGAAGGAGTCATTGATACAAGAGAATGATCATGTGATTATCCATAGACATATCCATATTGACATGTGATATCTTGAGGAAAGGACCCCATACATGTCCACCTCGCCAGATTGAAATCCCTAAGAGTGCCCGGATAACCCCGTGGTACCCTAAGGATAAGAAGAGAGACATTTCCATGATATGCTTGAATACCTTCTACATGACCCATATTGGTCATGTGAAGCGGCTTACAAAAATCAAGTGAAAATCTTGAAATTTCTCATGCTAAGTTTCAAGATCCTAAGCCTTCATAAAATAAAGTGAAGAAGATCAAAATGAGGGAGGCGAGTGGTGTTCATGATTGGTGAAAGACACATGATACGCCCCCAGTGTAGCTCTACAAGACCTTCTAACAAGTCAGCCTGACATGTATGCCTTGACATGCACGACACCTTGTACTTATTCACCTTTATCAGGCAAAGACACTCGAGACAAGACAATTAATCATGTGAAATCCCATGGATATTCCCCCTTTTAGTCATATGAAGACACCCAAGACAAGTCAATTTACCAGGCATGAAACCCATGACATGTCCACTAGGACACGCGAAGTACCTCTTGACATGTCCACCCGAACATGTGAAGCACTCCTGACATTTCCACCGATGTTGGAGTTAGTGCCCTAGAAACCAACTTCTTTGTACTTTATGATAAACCTACATTCATTGGATAAATATTAATAAACTCTTTATCATATCATGAATGTTCTTCTGCATGACATAGTATGTGATAATTTTTTAATAATAGATTTCGCACTAAAAGGTTATAGCGGATCCCTACTATGATGAGAACTTGGGTGTTCCCTGAAACTATTCTTAAATATATATTCTATGACCGGATGATATCATTTGAAGGGACACAAATGATATAGGCTATCAAGGGTGCAGACTGATGAAATTTTGAGGCACCTTCTCATGGTGTGCACCCTTGGTAATATCCAGGAGAATATTATGAGAACAAGACCGGCCATTAGGAAATCCACATTCATAAGTGTCATTGGATGTTCCTATCTAAGGATGTGTGTATTGGTCACTAGACTTTAAGATTATTATTAATGGGTATCATGACTCGTGCACTTAGATGTATTGATGAAAACTGTAATGATAGATGTCCGCGATGAGGTAGGATATGATTGGTGTGTCATGAGTAATACTGCATTAATAAATAATATGATAAAGGATTTTTCACTTCTATATAAGTAGATATCTCAGGCCCTTTTATGGAAATGATATATCCAAACTAAATCCACGGCTATGTTGTTCTCTAAGAAATTTCAATTATGGGAAGTCAAAGAATGATAAATCCATCAAATGGGTTGATGGCGCTTGTATGCAACCCTCTTGATTGGATATATCGGGACAAAGGGATTATATTACACGGTAAGCATTCACATGAGGTAACATGTCATTGCGATATAAACTTATTTATATTGAATTCCTTGACCCATTTCTAGATAATAATCTTGGACTTCAGGCAAGCCCGCCTAATGCCAATGAGAAAGATGCCTACAGGGCCACACACCAAGTATAACGAGTATCTCAGTTAAATAATTTATTATTTAACAAGTTGAATAAATATTATTACCAGTTGTGGTATAATAATTATTCAGTTTTCACGATCACATTTATTTCATCACTAGTTATTCGAGAAAATATATTGTGGATATAATATTTATTTATCGGAAAATAATGCAGTTATTTTTGTTTAATAAATAAATAGTCATTATTTAAGGCCCAGTAAATATTGAGGTGGATTGGTAGACCATGTGATGGATCCGCTGGGAAATAATATTAAATATTATTTAGTTTAATAATATTTAAATATAACGTACAATTTAATCACATTTCAGGGAAATAATAGCATTTCTATTATTATTTGAAATGGGGTTTAACATGGAATAATAAAATAAGTAACATCACTTGTGATAATTATTTATTATTATATGGTGAATTATATTTTCCATCATGTTATATTTCCCTAATTAGCCAAGGGATCATCCCACTGACTAACCAATGGTTGTTTGCACAACATCCTTGGAGAAAAGTTCTCGATCCTTGAGAACTCTTCCCTCTCCAAGAACACTATCAAGAACGAGAGAGATCCTCAACCAGATCAAGGAGAATGCTTTAAAAGCGATTTTCAAGGCAATCAAATACAAACATCACAATGAAAGGATCTTCTGTTTTTGTACTCGGAGACTCCTTCAATGACATTCATAGATACATGGAGCACATATGGATAACCACTATAGAAATCCTATCCTTGGATTCTACATCACAATGAAGCTGCACCTTAGAATCATGGTCAAACACATCAACGAAGAAAAAATCACCTTGGATGTGATTCTTTAATTTAATTGAATTAATTATAAACAAAATATGTTGATATTCTCTTCTCGGTTTTGGTTTCTCTTCTCTATCTTTTTCATTCATTCAATTTCATGGATACTAGCATTTATCATCGTATTGATCTCGGATTAATCATCAATCATGAAAATTTCCAAATTTGGGTACACACCTATCCTGCACTTCCATTGTGCCCGGAACCTAAAAGCAATATTAGGGGGAGGTTATTTTTGTTTATAATAATTTAAATAATATTTTAATGATTTACGCTTTAATAATTTATTTTTTCAATTCATTTTTAATCATTATTGTAATATCAATTTCTATATTTGTTCTTCCTCTTTCATTTCTCACAGATCTAATAGAAACGAATAATTTTATGATTTAAATTAAACCAAGGATCTCATCAGGAGGCACTGACGATTCTGTCCAAGTAATGCGATGGTACATACCATGTATTCAGAGTTACACATTGTGTCATATTCCATACATGCTGTGAAATACAGATCACACACCGTGTAGTTGTGTTCAGTGCATCAGGTGTAATTCGAAAATTACTCAAGTTGTGTGCATTAATGATACACGATGTACTTAATTCTTAAACAGCATATTGACTATGATAGACTGAGACATGGTCAGCTGGACTACATGTCGTGTGGCCCACTGAACATGGCGTGTAGTTCCTTCGGGCCAGGGTCAAGTCGTGTATCCCATACATGGATTTCCCAACAAGTAAACATGTAATGCATAGTCAACACAGTGTGTGGCCCACTGGACACGCTGTGTACTCCAATGATTTCTGAAATACACCTCACACACTGTTTCCCCAGGCAAGTACTTCAGATGGATGATGAGGAGGGTACACACAAGGTAGTCAGATCTACACACCATGTAATTCTTCTAGATTATACAGATTTAAAATTGTATTATTATATTATGTACCCCTTGAGTCATTTACCTTCCTGTGGGATTAAAACTAGGACACAACATGTGATAGGTGTTTGATATATATATATATATATATATAATTAAAATCTACATAAGCATCATGTATGAGTTGTATTACAATTATAATTCTGTGTTCCTGCAACATGTGACAAAGAATAAGTGTATACAAGTACAATACATACTGGGTAGTTTTGGATAGGTATTCATTAGGCGTACTCTAAGGTACAAGTTACGTACAAGGTTATGGATGACAATATCAAGGAAATTCAGAAAAGGATTAAGCTAAAAAGGATTGATTAATTAAAGATAATGATTAATCGATTTGAGAATAATTTATATTAATAAAAAAAATTAATGATTTTTTTTCAAAAGGATGGGGCTGAACCCTCATTTATTATTAGAGAAAATCAAATACCTCTTTTTACTAGGTAAAGGGAGACCCATTACATAGCCCAAAGGCCCGGTGTGCATTTATCCCATTACATGGCCCATAGGGCTAAATTTTTGGCACAAAGCCCATTCTGTGAATAGTACTGCTATAGTACCTGCCTACTATAGTACCACACAATACCTTCCACAGCTACAGTGCCCTACCTCCACTATAGTGCCTGTCATTGCCACAGTTCCTCCACTGCTACAGTCACTGCAGTCTTGCTACAGTCTGCACCCAATGGGTTTTGAACCCCCATTTTTTATGTAGGATTACGGGGTGCTTACCACAATTAAAGAATTAAATGTTAGTTTTATTGAATTTATAATTCATTACATGTATGTGAATGATCATGAGATAGACCAAACCTTTGTATGCGACTGATTCCATTTTAATTTATTTATTAAATAGAATTTGTTGGCCTATGTGCCTTCTTCTCATTAATATGTAGGGCCTGCATGCCCATGGATTCTTTTATATAATCCCCATTTTACCCCTCACCTGTGTTTGAGTTAAAAGCATATGTAATGGATGGATCTCCCAAGCTAGTGGATGTGGTTCAAGATAGGATCCAAGGAGAAACCAATCCAAGGAGATACAAAGGTGGATAGGTGGAAAGATGTAAACATGAACCTTAAAAGGATCAAGGTGTTTATCTCCTAGGTCTGGGTTAGTTTATCAACCACTATATAAACTAACCAATAGTAAATCTCATGATCATACCCTTTATTTATTTTTATCAGTTGTATGGTTATTCATTATGGATGTTTGACCCGATCACATAATTAATGAACTAACAAGAATACACAATGAAACTAAAATAAAATGGCTCATGAATAAATATTATCTATACATGGTTAATCAATTAATTATACCCCACTTAATATTAAAAATCATGTGAAAATATAATAAGTGGAAATTTACATATAAAAAAGAAAAATAGCCTAATTAAATATTAAGTTAGTATAGCCTTCCATTAATTCGGTTAGAATTGAACCATAGTTGAAAGTGCTTGACCAACCCTAGTTGGGGGGATTTCAATTATCAAGGAATTATAATTTGAGGTTTTGGGTTGAATTAACTTAGTTTACATCAAGGGTTTATTGCCTTATTAGGACTTGGTGCAAGTGAGAGGCAAAGGTTGAGGAAATTCAAAATTAAGAATTTTATGATTGGGGAGTGCACTCAAAATATCAAGGAGCTGTTAGTTAATATAGTTGGCATTTGGAATGCCTACCTAAAACCTTTCTAGTTTCTAAGACAACCTTATTTGGGGTAATGTGAATGGAAATATGGATCCTTGCTGCTATAATTTATAAGCAATAGGATATTTCGAAGCTAATGGTGAGGGCTATTGAGTTTCAAAAAAATAGTGGGAGACTAATAGATAATAATTTATTTATTTATCTATATTTATCTAGATAAAATACTAAAACTATTTTAATCTTATTTGTATAAACAATATAAAAAATGACATCAAACATATAATTGTGATCTATACTGGATAAGGAAAACCTTCTCACCAACACTAATTTCTAAGAGCGGCAAAGGTGCCTTTGGGTTATCCTTTACCATGAGAAAAAACTTTATGTGCTAGAAGAACCTTTACCAGTTGCACCAGGAAATGAGGTGAGTGATGAGGAACTCTCTATGTATGAGAAACATCTGAATAACACTATGAATGTTCAGTGCCTCATGCTATCATCTATGACCAATGATCTCTGAAAGAAACATGAGGAAATGGATGCTTATAGCATGATGTCTCACCTTCTGGATCTCTATCCGGAGAAGGAAAGACATGAGATGTATGAGATCTATAATGCTTTGTTCACTACTAATCTTGGAGATTCTACGCTAGCTGGACCAAACGTAGTCAAGCTTATTGGCTACATTTAGTATCTGGACTTCTTAGGGATTAAATTCCTAAATGAGTTTCCTATAGATATCATACTATCATCACTTCCCAAGTCCTTTTCTAGTTTTATTGTAAATTATAATTTGAGCAATAATGAGAAGTGTCAATCAGAGCTTCTTACCCTTATTCTCCAAGTGGATACGGACACGGGGCATGAAAAACCCATAGTCCATATGGTGAATAGAAATAGAAAGGACAAGGAAAAGGGGAATAATACTTATAAATAATCTAAAGCCTCTGAGCACCATCCAACCAAGAAAAAGAAAATACAAAGGCATGGTAAGGAAAAGGAGGCAGTATACTTTGCATGTGGCAAGCCATGCCACTGGAAGAGGAACATCACCTAGAGGTAATGGGAAGCCAAATGTACATTCATTATCAAGTGAAATATTTCCATTTCTACACATGGGGTATTAAATATATCTTGTGGGGCTCACATATGTATTCAAATGTACGAACCTAGTAGATTCTAGAAAATTGCTAGAGGAGAGGTAGATCTGCAAGCTGCCAATGGTGCAAGGCTGGCTACTATTTCCATTGGTGACTACCACCTCACATTGTCGATAGTAATGATTTTGGTATAACATTATTGTTATTATGTACCTAATGTTACCAAGAACATAATTTATATATCGAGTTTATATACAAATGGATTTATTTTCAAGTTAGTAAACAAATGTTATTACTTTTATAAGGAAAACATATATTATGGTATGAAACATTTAAATAACAGTATGTATGTATTAAATTACAATAACCAAGTGTTGGCAATTGATAATGAACCAAGTTCAAATGACTCATATAACACCCAATTGTGGCATCACTACAATGGTTATTTAAATGAGAAGCACCTTAAAAAGCTCTATTAAGATGGTAATTTAGACTATTCTGAGATAAAACCACTTGATAGATGTCACGTTTGTTTATAATGGGCAATGACTAAACCACCATTTTGTGGATAGGGTGAAAGGTCTATAGAGATTCTAGGATTGGTACACACTAATGTGCGTGGACAATTTCTAGTAGAATATAGATATGTATATTCTTACTTCATTACTTTAACTGAAGAATTGAGTAGATAAAGCTATGCCAACTTAATGAGGTATAATTCGGAGTCCTTTGAGAAATTAAAGGATTTCAAGAATGAATTAGAGAATCATATTGGTAATAAGATAAATAATATTTTAATGGATCAAGGTAGAGGATATCTTAACCAAGAGTTCATCAACCTTTTATGGGAGTCTGGGATTCTATCTCAACTCACTTCACCTTATACACCGTAGTGTAATGGTGTTAGTGAAAGGAGTAACCATACCTTTTTGGACATGGTAAGGTTTATGATGAGTCAGGAAGATCTTCCATTATCCTTTTTGGGATATGCATTGAAAACTATGACATAGACATTAAACCAAGTACCAACTAAGGTAGAAAATGGGATTACCTTTGAGCTATGGAGTAAGAAGAATCCCACTTTATTGCATACACATGTATGGGGATGTGAGGAATTTGTTAAGTCTTTATCAGGAAATAAACTAGCACCCCAGGGCACAAAGTGTATCTTAATAGGGTATCCTAAGGAAATAAAGGGATACTACCTATACAACCCCTCAGACAAGAAAGTGATTGTTTCTAGATAGGCCATCTTTCTTAAGAGGGAGAACATCCTCAAAAAGGATAGTGGGAGAAAGATTGAATTCGATGAAGTTCACTCTCAAGATACACATGATTTGGAACATGAAAAAATTCCACAGGTCCCTGTGGAAGAGGTAGTTCCCAAAACACAAGTACTACATAGGAGTACAAGAGAGGTAAGGGAACCAGAGAGATATGGTTTCCTTGTCACCAAGGATGGTGACACATTATTGACAGAAAATGATGAACCTATATCCTATAAGGAAGTAGTAGAGAGATCAGAATATATAATATGGTTAGAATCTATGAATTTTCAGATGGATTCCATATATCAGAACCAAGTCTGGGTTCAGTTCGATGTGCCATTTGATGTAAATCCTATTGGTTGTAAATGGGTATTCAAGATGAAACTATATTTAAAAGGTAAATTTAGTACCTATAAAACATGTATATTGGCTAAAGGTTTTAAAAAAAATTCAAGTAATTGACTATGATGAAAACTTTTCTCTAGTTTCCATGTTTAAATCCATAAGAATCATACTTTCCATAGCAGCTTTACATTACTACGAGATTTGGAAGATGGATGTCAAAAATTGCATTCCTTAACGAGAACCTTATGGAAGATGTCTATATGACACAACTAGAAGGGTTTGTGACACCAGGTGATACTAAAAGGTTATGAAATTTGTATAGATCCATTTATGGATTAATGGAAGCATCCATATCATGTAATATTCAACTTGATGAATCCATAAGAGAATTTGGTTTCATTCAGAATGAATGTGAGCCATGTGTTCACAAGCGGTTTAATGGTAATACAATCATTATCTTAGTAGTGTATGTTGATGACATATTGCTTGTTGGAAATGACATACCAGTCTAACTTCCATTCAAGGAATGGTTGAACAAGTGCTTCTTCATGGAGGACTTAGGCGAAGCAACCTACATTCTTGGGATCAAGATCATTCTTGATATATTCAAGAGGCTTCTTGGACTATGTCAAAGTATATATATTGACAAGATAATAAAGAGATTTAGTATTGAATAATACATGAGGGGATTGGTTCCAATGTCACATTGTATACATCTTTCTAAGAAAATGTGTCCCCATACACAACATTAGAAAAATAGGATAAGTAAGATTCCATACGCTTTAGCTATGTGATCTATCATGTATGCCATGTTATGTACCAGACTTGATGTTTCCTATGCATTGATAATGGTAGGTAGATATCAAGAAGATCTAGGTGAGCAACATTGGACTGTTGTCAATACTATCCTTAAGTATCTAAAAAGAACTATGAATATGTTCCTAGTGTATGGAGGAGTCGAGGATCTTGTCATCAGAGGGTATGATGATGCTGGTTTTTAGATAGATCAGAATGATCTGAATTCACAATCAGGATATGTTTTCTATTTCAACAGAGGATATGTGAGATGGAAGAGTTCAAAGCAACCAGTTGCCTCTGATTTTGTAATGGAGTCTGAATATATAGTGGCTTATGATGCATCCAAAATGCTATCTGGATTTAGAACTTTTTCTAAGATCTTGATGTGGTACCTAGCAGTAAGGATCACGTTATATTGTATTGTGATAATACTATAGTTGTGGATCGTGAAATGGAGACAAGGTCACATAAACAGACAAAGCACAAACTCCAAAAGTATCACCTCTTGAGGGATTTATATAAAAGGTGTGAATTTGTAGTGATTAGAGTGTCCACGGAAGAGAACATGGTGGACCAATCGACTAAAGTCCAATCTTAGAAGATGCCTAAATATCATGTGAGATCTAGAAGACTGATGGTTTTTAGCAGTTGGCTTTAGTGCAAGTGGGAGTCTGTTGGATTTGGTACCCTAGAAACAAACATCATTATACTTTATGATAAAACTATATTCATTGGATGAATATTAATAATTTCCTTATTATATCATGATTTTTCTTCTATATGACATAATATGTGATAATGTCATAAGAATAGATATCACACTAAAATGTTATAGTGGATCCCTACTATGATGAGAACCTAGAAGTGTCATGACATTATTCTTGAATATATGTTCTTTGGCCAGATAATATCATTTGAAGGGACACAAATGATACATCATTTTAGGGGTGGGGACTCACGAAACTTTGAGGTACATTCTCATGGTGTGTGCCCATGGTAATATCTAGGAGGATATTATCAGAACAAGACCCTCCAGTAGAAAATCCTCCTTAATAAGTGTCATTGGATGTTCCTATATATGAACGTGTGTATTGTTACATAGAATTTAATATTATTATTAATTGGTATTATGAATCATGCACATAGATGTATTGATGAAAACAAAGATGACAGATGTTCACAGTGAGGTAGGATATGTCGGGTGTGACATGAGTAATACTTCATTAATGAATAATGCGAGAAAGGATTTATCACTTCTACACAAGTATATATCTCAATCCCTTTGATGGAAATGATATATCCTAACTAAATCCATTTCCATAGTGTTCTCTAGTCAAGTTAAATTCTAGGAAGTCAAAGAATGAGAAATAAAGCACATTTTTTTATGGAACTTGCATACAACCCACTTGATTGGAGATATCGAGAAAAAGTGATTATATTACATGGTAATCATTCATATGAGGTAACATGTCATTATGGAATCAAATTCTTTATCTTGTGTTCCTTAACCCATTACTAAATAGTAATCTTGGAATTTAGGTAATTCCACCTAATACCAATGAGAAAGAGTACTAGAGGGTCACACACCAACTATAGCTAGTATCTCAGTTAAATAATTTATTATTTAACAAGTTGAATAAATATTATTCCCGGTTTTGGTTTAATAATTATTAAAGTATGCCTAATTGAATTTATTTTTCCACTAGTTATTAGAGATAATATATTTCAGACCGAATATTTATTTATCGGTGAATCGGTGAATAATGTAGTTATATTTATTTAATAAATAAATAGTCATTATTCAAGGCATGATAAATATTGAGGAGTATTGATGGACCATGTTATGGGTATGGTGAAAAATAATATTAAATATTATTTAGTTAGATAATATTTAAATGTAACGTGCAACTTAAGCACATGTCATGGAAATAATAACATTTCTATTATTATTTGACATGGGGTTTCACATGGAATAATAAAATAAGTTACAACACTTGTTCTAATTATTTATTATTTCTTGGTGAATTAAATTCCCTATTATGTTATTATTATCTAATTATATAAGGGGTCATCCCACTGGAAAACCAATGTTTGTGTGCACAACATCCTTGGAGAAAAGCTCTCAAGCCTAGAGAACTCTTCCCTCTCCAATAACGGTCTCAAGAATGAGAGAGATCCTCCTCCACTATATCTTAGATAACTCTTTGAAAGTGATTATCAAGGTGATCAATGGTGGAAATCGCAAGTTAAATGATCTTCTACGCTAGTACCCAGAGACTCTTTCGATGATGTTTGGAGATACGTGGAGCACATGTGGATGACTGTTAGAGGAATCCTATCCTTGGATTCTACATTGCAATGAAGCTGTACCTCAGACCCATGGTAAAATTCATCAATGAAGTTAGAATCACCTTTTAGATAATTCTATAATTTAATTTAATTAATTATAAAAAATAGGCAGATATTCTCTTCTCAATTCTGAGTTCTCTCCTTTGTATTTTATCTTTGATTCAATTTTGTGGATACTGGTATTTGTTGTTGTATTGATCCCAGATTAATCATCGATAATGGAAATTTGAAAAGTTGGGTACATGCCCGTCCAACACTTCTAATGTGCCCATAACCTATAACTAGGAAACACAAATCATCCATGACATATCAAACTAGTTATGACATAACATGTCTAATATACAATCAAGACTTTCCTAGTGATGGCTGAGACATTTCAGGAAAATCCCTTATGACATTTCCACTATGTATGCCATGCCTACTCGGACTCATGCCTTGGGGAACTTGGATAATAACCTTCAGCCTCATTATCCTTCTATGAAGTAAGTGTACCTGATGATATGAGATTATACATTCATGCAACCCCACTAATGATACGCTCTTAGACAGACCTCTCTCTAATATGCCAGAGGACAGAGAATGAGTGTACCAACAACCGACCCTAGAGTGTAAGCCCCGACTAATGAGTGCACCAATGGGTGACCCTAGAGTGTAATCCCTGAACAATTATTGCACCAATGGGAGGCCCTAGATTGTAAGACTCAACTAATGAGTGCACCAACATACGGACATAAAAGTGTAATACCCTACCAATGAGTGCACCAATGAGAAACCCTAGAGTGTAAGCCCTAACCAATGAGTGCACTAACGGGTGTCCCTAACGTGTAAGCCCCAACCAATGAGCACACCGATGGGAAGCTCTAGAGTGTAAGCCCTAACCAATGAGTGCACCAACGGGAATCCCTCGAGTGTAGGACCCGACCAATGAGTGCACCAACGGGCATCCCTAGAGTGAAAGCCCTGACTAGTGAGTGCACCAATGGGGAGCCCTAGAGTGTATACCTTGACCAATGAGTACAACAAGGGGTGGCCCTAAAGTCTAATCCCAAAACAATGGGTGCACCAATGGGAAACCTCAGAGTTTAAGCCCTGACCAATGACATGGTCACCTACCTTTGTCTACCGGATGGTTAAGGTACATATGAATTATGAGAACTCTGATTCCTGCCATATTTGGGATATATAGGAAGCCTCCTTAAAGCCCGATCTCCATACCATATATTTTATGAGATGGGTAAGAATTCCTCTCAAAGATAAACTTTAATGTGTAAGCCTCGTGCAGAGATAATCTCATGAAACATGTCTAATCTACCACTGTCTGTTGTTTATCACAATGAGTAAGGTTCACATGGTCTTAGAGGCCAACAATGATTGTATTATTGGCATGGTGAGTATCCCACATACATGGGATTCTCACCTTTTGGATATAAGCCTGATTAAATCCCATATCTTTTCACCAAACTCATGACATAGATGCCCACAATAAGAATTACATAGACTTTGATTCCTGTATCAAATAGGATATGCAAGACACATCATTGATGTTTAAACCTTATGTTTATGTCCTTACTGTATGATGTTAAACTACATGGATGGGTCTAGTCATATGACCTTAAACTATGTAAAATGAACTACATGGGTTTTAATTCCTATTCTCACAGGATATGTTGGATGCCTCGTAGGGGTTCAATCCCATCTCCAAGACACCAACCACCCCCTGGACAATAATAAACTCTAGAGTGCTCGAGCATGGCCATAGTCCAAAGCATCGTAATTAAATAAGAGAGAAATAGATAACCCACAATATGTGTATGATAATTCCTATCGAGACATGTTTGTAATCAATTCATTGAAATAGGGGTAACCAGTCATGTATCAGGGTCTGGAAAGTAATTCATAAATATGTCCTAAATCTATAAGAGAGTCCCAGAATATGAAATGAATCCCCCCAAAAATGGTGCGATGAGCCCAACCTCACATCCTATCGAACAATGAAAGTACCAAAGATTCATTGGGCCTCAAAACCCCAATGAACTCTGACCTTTGGAATGAAGGTTTGTACTCAGCTATGGATGGGGGAACCATTGGCAGTTTTAGGGAAAATTGAAATGGTAACATGACAAGAAATACCCATTCCACACCATAAAACCTAACAAAACAAAAATATTGAACCCAATGTGAATCCTTTAACTGTTTCATCCCTTTCAAAATTTAATAAGGATATTTTTTCCCTAATGCCCATCAGGAGATTTTATATTGTGCTTGTCACACAAAAAGACATTGAACCTGACACCTTCTTTTAAATGCATTAAACCTCACATAAAAAGAATAGATCACCTATTTATCCTTTAACTATGAAAGTTATTGATTGAATATGTACTCTTATATATGATGTTCCATAATGTGTTTTGTATTTATTCCATGACTTCTCCATATTTGTTGCAATAAAAATGGTAGGATCGAATGTGCCAACAGATTCTAAGATCATTGGACAAGATACCTTGATCCCGAGGCCCTGATGTGAACTTTCACCAACACACATCTTCGTCATCAGTTGGTGAACATAGTGGGATGGAAATATTACTTCAATAGCTCCATTATGACTCTAAAACCATCTCATGAAATCATTTGGATGATGGATCCCCACTGTCTGTCTTTCCCATATCAGGATGTGGAAGAGGAAGTGTCCCTTATCGCCGTATTTAACCACTTTGGGTACCTAACACTAGAAGGCAGAAGCATACAACTTCCCTATACTAGGTAGGTGGATAATGGTGGTCAATGTGACAACTCAATCACCCAGGAGCTACCTAGGAGAGACACCATCCATTTTGATCATCATCACTGATTTGATGCCATAATCCCACAAGGAGATGTGAAGGATGTTATGCCTATGCTGACTATCCATGATAGAGAACCCAACATGATATCCCACCTGAGATAACTAGACAATGAAACTCTAGATCAGGATCATCTCGCTGTTATCACCAACTTGACTGAGTTCCACCAGTGTGTCTTAACAGTGGGCCATGATCAATCCCAGATCACTACCACTCAAGAACCTCTGTCTTCACCTCATCTATCCGTAGTGACTGCAGAATCACATGGAGCACCCCATCCCATATTAATGGGGTAATTTTTACTATATTTTACCCTAGTTTCATATTATTCATGGTCATTGACCCCCCAATTGTTATCATGGTCACTATCCCCCCAAATGGTATATTGGGAACTAACCCCTCAAACTGTATATTGGGCACCGACCCGTCAGATGAGATACTACATCGATGGGGAGACCCATCCTGCTTATGTTTCAGTCAATACGATATCCGTAAGATCCAAAGACTCCCCACCATACCCATGAAATAATTTTCTTGAAGAGTACAAACATACCCTCCTACAGTCATATGGGTCACAACAGACTTTCCTACCTCCTTCCACTGGAACAAGAGGAAAAAGGTTTAGTGGTATCTACCAGGAATCTACAGAAGGTGTTACCAACCCTTCTAAAATACAAAAGGGGAAAGATAATGGATTGTATGGATAGTGGTAGAAGTGTATTTAGTCTTTGGTATCCACATAGGAACCCTCATCATCATCCACTCACCATACCACCAATAGGGGAAGGGGTATTTTCATAGATCCCACCAGCCAACCCCTTGAGGATGACAAGGTATTCACTGTAGAAGAACAGACCACTAATCCCCAATAAGAGAACATGGATCTTTGGGAGACAATTGTGAGAATAATCCTAAGATCTCAACTCATGGTTAATGAGCCTGTGACCACTTATCAAAGCCCACCTTACAATGAAGTTCCCAAGCCCACAGGGCTAGGGGAATTTTTATATTTGTTATCCCCTCATTAGGTGGAACCCAAACACTCTTCCACCTCACCCCATCCTACAGGGCTGGGGGAATTTCTATATTTTCCCCCTCTACATCAGGGATATTCAAGAAACCATCCAACCTCATGTATTTCCATAAAAAAATCCTAGAGAACTGGTGCCTTTAAATCAACGGGAATCATCTTCATCATCTAAGACCCCCAAAGCACTAGCACCCACCCCTAGATCAATTGAGGTCGGGACTTTGTACCCCATAATCCAGACCCAGCCATAAATCTTCACCAATAGTGGCATAGTTAACATGAAGGAGAAGCAGTCTAGTCACCCCTCTCTAGAAGATAGGTAGTGAAAAGTATATTCCTTACAAGCCAAACATGTTACCAAGTATTTCAACTATTCCATGGAGAATGGTTTGATGAGACTCATAGTAGTGAGGAAGCTGAATAAGACAGGGTTGGTAAACCGTGATGATTATTTCCCCTATCATCGACATATTGGTCATAACATGAAAGATTTATTTTTTTTTCTTCAAAGACTGGCTTTAAGAGTAGGTGGACATGGGGATACTGGATCCACCAACACCTAAATCCCCACTCTAGTCATCTGATCACTCTAAGTGGGGAGCACCGATCATGTGGAAGGAATGGAGTCACCTACCTCCCAGGGATAAATGACCATATCTTAATGAAATATTTAACAAAATCTATTCCTTCCAAACAAAGCATGTATCTATATATTTTGATTGTTCCATGGAAAGAAGTTTTATAGAACTCCCAATGACGAGGAAACTGCATGAGGCAGGGCTATTAAGCCATGAAGACTATTTCCCTTACCACCAATGTCTTGGGAACATGATTAAAAAATGATTTTTCCTCAAGGATCGGTTGTAAGAATAGATATCCACAGGTTTAATAGAATTAAAGCATCCTAATACTCATGTAATATGTATAATAGTTTTCTGAACTCCTTTGGATGATATTCTCTCCTGATAGGTTACATGGTCCATGTTCGGACCACATGACATTAAAATGTATGGGCATAACATCCTCACCACAAGGTGTTAAACTACACAACCTATACTCATCCTTAACACATGATGTTAAAATACATAGAAATATGTCATGATCGCATGACATTAAACTAAATTAGAGTTAGGCCTTTCCATACAACATTAAACAACAAGTTCCTTCAACAACTACGTGTAGATTGATTCATGTCTATACTAGATACATAGTGACACCTGAATCTCCAATCTTGGGCCTAGTTGCACTTGCCAATATGAGATAATTCCCTCCTCTGTGTACAATCCAAACCTATGCAGAGTATCTACTTTCCCAGAACTATGTGTGGATTGATTCCTATCATCATGGGACACATAGTGACACCCAAACATTTCATATTTAGGCCCAAACACAGACATATCACTTTTTTTCCATTCAGCCTCAGTTTTCCTGGAAAGGTGCATGGTGTCAATGAGACCTTTTTTGACCTCATTCATATCGATTTTCTTCATGACACCCCACAACACATCTCCATGTTAGGGCCTCTATCTTATGGTATGATCCATATGGCCCTAAAATATTTGTGTATATACCCACAACATGATGTAAAACTATGGTGCAATGTCCTTGAATCATGACATTAAACTGCAAGGAATTCCTTACACATGATAATAAATTGTGTGGATAAGTCCTCTCATCACATGACATTAAACTGCACAGTCTCTCTAGAACTATGTATGGATTGATTCCCATCCTTATGGGATACATCGGGATTTCTTGATCTTATGTCTTGGATTAACCACCACATGACATAAAATACTCCCATCCTATTCTCCAAGCATCTGAATTGTGGTAGGGTCCTTGAGATTCCTTGTTTCTCGCACTGAGAACGGCTCACACGAGCTTAGGAATTCTGGTCAGGGTTTCCCCAAAAAAAGGGTGTAAAGGACTAGGATGAACCCATTTTCATCATAAATATAGGTAGATAAAGGGGATTCTGTGAGTCATTACCACATGTAATTAAACTTCAAGTTCAATGTCCCCTAAATGACATAAAACTATATGCTCTTGTGGACCTCATCTAAGAGGGACATCGTCGCTGGTGTCGGTCCCGTATCACACCATCATTTCAAGAACTATGCGGGTCTTGATTCTCATTCTCAATGAGATACGTAGTGACACCTGAATCACTATCTTTGGGAACAACCAAAGAATTATTTTCCATTCATGTTAAGTGATCCAATTTCCTTACCACATGAAATAAAACAACACAGATATGTGTCATTCATCCCATTCATGTCGGTGACATTTTTCTTCCCCGAAAAATGTTAAACAACATTGAATATCAAGAACTATGTGTTGATTGATTCCCATCCCCATTGAATACATAGGAATTCCTAGTAATTTTGCCTCAGGTCCAACCCTAGGCCCCTTTGACCTTTCCTTCCCCCTTGGCCTAAGTCCCCTCCTAAGAGTGCATGGTGTGGTGTGGACTACTTTGGTCCCCATTCGCATCAGATTTGTTTTACCATGCCGCGTTCACCACCTTTTTTCCTAGACTCATAATAATAAACTGTGTTGGGACCCTTCATCCTTACCACATGACATTAAACTGCATGAAAACTATGAGAACAATGTATGTCTTGATTTCTTCCCCCACAGGATACATATGAAAACCCAAAGATTTTTTCTTCAGGTCCAACCATATACACCAAAAATCATTCCATCTCTTTTTTGTCCTCTTGGCCTATGTCCTCTCTAAAATTCACAGGTGTGGTGTGGAAATCTTTTTCCTCATTCACATCGGGTATATTCTACCACACCATGCATGTTATTATTTGGGACATTATCCCTATGGTGTCCTAGCCATATGACAATAAACTGCACCACAACTTACATCCTCACCACATGACATTAAACTGCATAATCCTCCAAGAACTACATGGACTTTGATTCCCAACCAGCTGGGGTACGTAGGTAAACCCCTCGGGGTTCAATCCCAATACTTCACGGACCACATAAATTCTTATTTATTCATGTCAGTATGCCCTCGTCCTTACTTCCTGATGTTAAGCTATACAATCTCTCACTGCAAGATGTTAAACTGTAGTGAAGCATGTCCCACTGCATGATGATAAACTATGAAGGTCATCATCCATTACCTCTCTTTATCAAAGGACAAAAAGAGCCTTATCCTATCCAATAATAGAATAGAGTGCTTCCATCATCATTTTAATCACCTCAATCCATGTTCCACACTTCATGTATCAAGCATCTTGGGTCATCACAAACCTTCCACTAACCTTGAAGAGGAAAAAGAGATCTCTATGCTGGTCCATGCTATTGATTCAAGGGCTTAGACCAACCAACTAGAGACATCTTGGCCCAGTGTAAAGGGCTTCCTGATTCTTGTGAGCCTGACATCACCATGGTGGAACCCAACACCCCATTGTGTTATAGGTTACCCCAAATTGATTGTCCCATATCATGGCTCCTTACCTAATAACATTGATCCCAAATTTATGACATCTACTCCACTCACTCAGAAGGACGTTGGAGTACTCATGACCTTGGGTATGCTAATGAGGCTCTTGTGTAACATCCCCATACCAGGTATAAATGGCATGACTTTAAACTTCTCACACATTGGTTAGTGATGTATGACCTTAAAACCTAGCACATAATGGTCCAAATTACAAGACCTTAAACTACTAAAAAAATAGACACAAAACATGTTAGGTCAAAAACCCACAAAGGGAAACCTGAGAAAAAGTTGAGTCTCTTCCCTCTAAACTCTTCATTTCATGATTTTAGAAAAAAATTAATGCAAAAATAAATAAGGCATAAATCTCATAGGGTCTAATCTGTATCCCTATTAAAATACAATCTATGATCGCTGTACTACCTGGTGTGGGAAAAAATGAGATCAATGATTCATCAGATCTCCTCGCCATGAGAATATATTCGATAGGTAGTGCTATAACTTTTAGGGTACTCAAAACCTTCTTGGATCTTACATTTTACATATATGCCACTTCATGATTTGAAACATCTCAATCCACCAAAAATCTTTCATTACCCCTAAAGTGGAAAAAATATCTCTCTTATTGGCCATGCTATTGATGGAAGGGCTCAGACCCACCAACCAGAGACATCTTGGCCCGGTGTAAAGAGATTTAAAATTATTTTGATCCTGGCATCACCAAGGTGGAACCCAATACCCCATTGTGTTATAGTTTACCCCAGAATGTCTGTCCCATATATTCCTCATGAACTGAGTGCTTTGGACTATGATTTATAGTTTCTATACCAAATTATCCAAGAAGATCTGATACCCTCAATGTTGCATCAACATTTTTTGTACCCATTATCAAAGCCAGAATGCGGCCCTTCATTCTTGATCCTTTTGATGGATCAATTTGAAACCACAGGGTGTAGGGATCAAGTTGTTCAATTAAGAGTTATGCTTCCCTAGGGTGCCATAACCCTTCCTGGATAGCCTTACTAACATATCCAACTTCATCATCTTGATGTTTGATCAATCATAAATATTTCATATCCCCTGCAAAAGAATAGAGATCTCTTCGCTTGGCCATGATATTTATTCAAGGGCTCAAACCCACCAACCGGAAACATCTTGGCCTGGTATAAAAGGCCTTCTAATCCTTGTGAGCCTCAATGAAACTGTGGCAGAACCTGACATCTCAATAGTGTTAAGGGACATACCCAACATTTTTACCCCATTCCATATCACTCGACTCAAACTTTTGGATTGTAACTTACATCACCCACATTCTAACTGTCTAGGTAGTCCTAGCTTCCCTAGTATTTTACCCTCAAACATTTCCACCCCATGGATCTTTTATATCCCTTGTAAAAGAGTAGAGATCAACTTTTCTTGGCCATGCTATCGATGCATAAGGGATTTAACCACCAACTAAAGACATATCCTCCTTGTGAGAAAAGAAACTCCAATTCTTGTGATCCCGATGTCACCAACGTCGAACCCGACACCCCATAGTGTTTTGAGTCACCCCTAGTTTTCCAACCCCATATTCCATAAAAAGTCATGGAAATAATACTTTAAACTACATGGAACACCAATGTCCTAGCAATAATACTTTAAACTACATGGAACACCAAAATTCCTTGGTGTTATACTTTAAACTACATGGAATCCCAATGGTTTGATCTATAAGATCCTAAACTACAACACGATGATGGTATAACATTAAAGGACTTAAATATGTAGGAGACATAATGCTTACCAAGGTGAAAACCCGATAAATCCATCTTGGAAAAAAGTTGAGTTCCCACTTGTTAGACATATAATTTTTTTGATCCAAGCAATATTGAGAATCTAAAAAATAGAAGAGGCACAAAACATGTCAGGTCATAAACCTATAAAAAGGAGGCCTAAGAAAAATCCAAGTCCTTTCCTGCTAAGTCTTACCCATATGAAGCTTAGGAAAAGTTAAGGAAAATATAAATGGAAAATACACAAAGCTTGTAGACTCCTCCATATGGCCTTATAAAAAATCAATCTATGCTTTCTAAGTCCCCTAAATTAGGAAAAGCTTAGAGAATTTATCCTTCAAGAAAGATTCAATGTCTAAATTGTCCTCGTAAACCAGACAATCTAAAGACTACTAGAGTAGGAGCATCAATGAAGGATCTCATGATGATTGTAATTCATGAACTTTCTTCAAAAGGCAACCTGTTGAAAGCTGAGTACTCAAATCCAGGAAATTAGATCTATTTGGTATTACACACAAAGGAAATACATTGTGGATGATCTTATCAACATTTCCACTGAGACGTGGATCTTCACCTTGGATTGTATCACAAAATAGTGACATTTATCCTCCTATGTATGAGCTAGATCTACGTAAGTAGATTTGTCATAGATTTCCTTATCAACGAAGGATTTCATGATGATGGTAATTCATGAAATTTCTTCAAAAGGTAACATGTTGAAAGTTGAGGACTCAAATCCAAAAAATTGGATCTATTTGGTATTACACACAAAGTACATACATTGTGGATGATCTGATCACCATTTCCACTAAGATGTGGATCTTCACCTTGGATTTTATCACAAAATAGTGACATTTCCCCTCCTATGTATGAGAAAGATCCACATAAGGACATTTGTCATAGAGTTCCTTATTAATGAACCTATGCTCTTACGCATGAGTTTGATCATTATAGTGATATATTTCAGAACTGCATACAACTTGATTCCCATCCTTATGGGATACTTAGAAAAATCCAAGTATTTTACTTTTGATCCATCCACAAGTTCCATTCCACCCTATCCCTATTTTATTTTGGAATTTATATATTCATTCCAATTTTAGGGTATCCATTCCCTATGCCCATTCTATTTTATATTTTGGATTTATATGAGCAACTATGGATAGATGTATCATCTTCATAACACATGAGAGATCCCCATACATACTCAGAATAGATTCTATCAGGGAGTTTAGTACCATGGATCATTAAATATTTTGATTCATGAAAAAGTGATCTAAGTTTACCTTAGAATCATACTCTTTCATTTAGATGAATATAATTCTAAAGGGGGGCATTTGTTGGCACCAGTATTTGTGCATGTCCCACTTTTCCACCAAAGATCCAAGAGTCGTACCAGATGAGGAATTAATATATGGAGGAGATCATACTTGAAGACCTATGGTTTAAAGAAAGATATATTGGAAACAACATTCCACTAATAATTTCATTTTTCTTATTTAAGAGTTTGATACCACCACTAGCCAAAAAATATGGCTAGCCCACCAGCCAGTCGAGCCAACTCAACCAAGGCCCATGTGGGACCAAGTCGACCAAACCCAAGGGAATCGGCCAAAGCTGACCAGTGGGCCAATAAAAAGGACGAATAGATCCTACAAGGATCAGGTCGGGCCAGTATAGGGCCCGAGTTGTGCACGCCCACAGGCATATGCGTGCATAAGTGGGCCAAGGCCCGATAATTGTTCATGTCCCACTTTGCCACCAAAAATCCAAGAGTCGTAAGAGATGATGATTTAATATATGGAGGAGATCAGACTTGAAGACATATGGTTTAACGAAACATATATTGGAACTAACATTCCACTAAGAATTTCATTTTTCTTATTTAAGAATTTGACAGGAGATCAGACTTGAAGACCTATGGTTTAAAGAAACATATCTTAGAACCAATATTCCACTAAGAGTTTTATTTTTCTTATTTAAGAGTTTGATACCACCACTAGTCAAAAATTATGGCTATCCCACCAGTGGACCAACAATAGGAACGTATAGCTCCCGTAAGGATCAAGCCGGGCAGTATAGGGCCCGAATTATGCACACATGCGTGCATAAGTGGGTCAAGGCCCGCTGGGTGGAGGGTGATGCATATGGTATGGGTATCGACCACATTTACAGTAAGAAGTAACATGCTCCACCAAATGGATTCTAAGCCGAATAGAGAAATGTACAGGATTTCGATGCGGGACACATATTTTTTCCATGGGATCAAATCAGGGTCGTCCGATCAAGCCGCTGATGATATATGCCATTCGATCACACCCCCAATGATCCCATCCATCCACTCGATCTCACTGATTGTAAAATCAGACTAGCTGCGCCCGCTCGCCACATGAGCCATCGTCTTCAACCTCTGGACACCCTGGTTGGACGCACACCCAGAACTCACCCCTTGCCACCGCCACTTCTCAGGCACTCATTTGAAGACTCCGAATCATCCAATAGAGGCATCTACGAGCCCCAGTGGTCTCTCAAAAGTCCCCCTGACAACATCCAAGGCCATCGCATGATCTTTCCATGATCATGCGACAGAACCAAGACACCCAGTACGAAACCTCTGTGAGCCTTACCAGACTTCCGTGAGTGCCACTGGATCGATTTGAAGGCATTGCATGATCACCCCTGATCATACGATAGAGACAAGGGGATTTTTTTTAAAATAATTTTTTTAAAAAGTATTTTATAAAAAATGTCTAGGTTAATGTTTTTAAAAAAGAATCTCTAAAGGTGGTAGGGCAGGTGCCGCCTTTAGGCTTCGGGCGAAAGGCGGCATCCGTGGTGCCGCTTTACGGGTTAACTCGAAAGGCAGCAACTAAGTTTCCTCCTTTCTACTAAAAAATAATATTTTTTTAAAAATATGTAAATAATATTTTTAAAAAAAATTATTTTTTTGTTTTCTATATATATATATATATAAACAAAACAAAACAAAAAACAAAAAAAAAATTTCAGCAGAATTTATCCGCTATTTAAAATCGAGCAGTACAACCATTATAGCAGTCAGGATTCTGACAGAAGCTCTCACCCAAGGCTCACATTTATAAGAGAGCTTACCCTGGAAATCATTCTGCATTTCCGATGTGGGATTCTGGTTATCCATTTCCTGTACAAAACATTCTGCATTTCTGATATGATATTATGTTTCAAGCACGTGACTTTGAAACATATTAAAATATAAACTAGAAGGACAATATAAATAAAACATAAAACATGGATTAAATATATAAAAAATAGTGTAAAAAAATAATTTCAAAAAAAATATGATAAAAAATAATTTATAAGCATTGAAAACCACTAACTTGAATATTAAGAAGATTCAAGTACGTGACTTTGAAAGCTTATAAAATATAAAATTCAAGACCAATATAAATGAAACTTAATACATGGATTAAACATATAACAAAATGTTTAAAATAAAAATAATTTTGTAAAAAATGTTGATGAAAAATAGTTTATAAGTTTTCAAAACCACCAACTTGAAACTTAAAAATGTTTCAAGACCATGACTTTGAAAGCCTATAAAATATAAACTATAAGAAAAATATAAATGAAACTTAAAACACGGATTAAACATATAACAAATAGTTTAAAATAAAAAAAATCGTAAATAATGTTCATGAAAAATAATTTATAAGCTTTCAAAACCACCTACTTGAAACTGAAAAATGATTAAAGTATGTGGCTTTGAAAGACTATAAAATATAAATTATAACACGAATATAATTTAAAGTTAAAACATGGATTAAACATATAATAAATTATTTAATTATTAAATTAATATTATTATTAATTATTTATATAATATTTAATTAGTTAATTAGAAATTATTAATAATTAATTATATAATAATTAATCAATTAATAAGTAATATAATTACTTTTATAAATTAGAATTTAATAATTATAATGAAAAATTATTTTTTATAATTATATTAAAAATTAACTAATTAACTATTATATAATTAAAAATTATATTACCAATTAACTAAGTAATTAATATATAATAATTTTTAATAAATACTAATTAATAATCATAATGAATAATTATAATTTATAATTATATTACTAATTAACTAGTTATAAAAATGACCTCGACTCTATCTGTCTCAAAAAATTAACAAATTAACTATTATATATTTAATAATTATATTACTAAATAACTAATTATTTATTATATAATTAATGATTAATAATTACTAATTAACTAACTTCAAATTATCTAATTAATAATTATATTACTAATTAATTATTATATAATCAATAATTATATTACTAAGTAACTAATTAATTATTAAATACTTAATAATTATATTAGTAAATAACTAATTATATTGCTAATTAACTATTTAATTATTATATAATTAATTATTAATAATTAATAATTAAATAACTAATTATTATACGATTAATATTTGTATAATTGATAATTATATTATTAATTAACTAATTAATAATTAATAATTAATAATTAATAATTAATAATTATAATGAATAATTATAACAAATAGTTATAATGAATAATTATATTACTAATTAACTACTTAATTATTATATAATAATTTTTAATAATTATTAATTAAACATTATAATGATTAATTATATTGCTAATTTACTAATTAACTATTATATAATTAATAATTATATTACCAATTATTTAATTAAGTATTATATAATAATTTTTAATAAATAATAATTAATAATTATAATGAATAATTATAATTTATAATTATATTACTAATTAACTAATTATAAAAAGGGCCTCGACTTTATATTTCTCAAAAAATTAACTAATTAACTATTATATAATTAATAATTATATTACTACTTAACTAATTATTTATTATATAATTAATGATTAATAAATACTAACTAACTAATTAAAAATTATATAGCTAATAATTATATTACTAATTAACTAATTAATTATTATATAATTAATAATTATATTTCTAAGTTACTAATTAATTATTAAATAATTAATAATTATATTATTAATTTACTAATTATATTAATAATTAACGAATTATTTATTATTTAGTTTATTATTAATAATTACTAATTAACTAACTAATTTTTATACAATTAATAGTTATATAATTAATAATTATATAAATAATTAATAATTAATAATTAATAATTAATAATTAATAATTAATAATTAGTATTTATAATGAATAATTATAATTATTAATTATAATGAATAATTATAATTAGTAATTATAATGAATAATTATAATTATCAATTATAATGAAGAATTTTAATTTATATTTATATTACTAATTAACTAATTAACTATTATATAATTAATAATTATATTACCAATTAACTAACTAATTATTATATAATAATTTTGAATAATTACTAATTATTAATTATAATGGATAAATATAATTGATAATTATATTATTAATTAACAAATTAACTATTATATACTGAATAATTATATTACTAATTAATTGATTAATTATTATATAATTAATTATTTATAATTTCTAGTTAACTAACTAATTATCATATTATTAATTATTAATAATCTTAATTTAATAATTAAATAAATTATTATATTTTTAATCTATGTTTAAACTTTAAATTATATCGGTCTTATAGTTTATATTTTATAGTCCTTCAAAGCCACATACTTTAATCATTTTTAAGATTCAAGTAGGTGGATTTTAAAGCTTATAAATTATTTTTCATGAACATTTTTTACGAAATTCTTTTTATTTTTGACTATTTCTTATATATTTAATCCAGGTTTTAAGGTTCATTTATATCGGTCTTATAGTTTATATTTTATAGGCTTTCAAAGTCACGTGCTTGAAACATTTTTAAGTTTCAAGTTGGTGGTTTTGATAGTTTATAAATTATTTTTCATCAATATTTTTTTCGAAATTATTTTTATTTTCAACTATTTGTTATATGTTTAATCCATGTATTAAGTTTCATTTATATTGGTCCTTTAATTTATATTTTATAAGCTTTCAAAGTCACGTACTTGAAACTTTTTAATTTTTAAGTAAGTGGTTTTTAAAGCTTATAAATTATTTTTTATCATCATTTTTTATGAAATTATTTTTGTTTTCAACTAATTTTTATATGTTTAATCCATGTTTTAAGTTTCATTTATATTGGCCTTATAGTGTATATTTTATAGTCTTTCAAAATCATGTACTTGAAACAGAATCCAACATTGGAAATGCAGAATGTTCTGTGCAGGAAATGGAGAAACAGAATCCCACATCGGAAATGTGGAATGATTTCTAGGGTAAGCTCTCTTATAAAAGGGAGCTTGGGGTGAGGGATTCTGTCTGAATCCAGACTACTGTAATGGTAGTACTACTGGATTTTAAATAGAGGATAAATTCTACTGAAAAAATTATAATTTTTGTTTTGTTTTGTTTATATATATGTATAAAAACAAAACAAAAAATAATAAAAATAAAAAATATTTTTTATAATTTTTTTTCTATTTTAGGAGAAAGGGGGCATCTTGGATGCCTCCTTCATGGAATATTTTCGATTTTTTTTAATCTATCCTGTTTTAAAATGATATTTTTTTTTGAAAAACTTATTTAGAAAAAATTATAAGACAAGGACAACCCATGGGTTGTCAGCAGATGTTTTTTGACCATGGATCCCTTCTGCCTCCACATGTTTTTCATCCAAATTATTTCGGATTTTTCCTTGGACACCCGACCCCATGTGGACGTGTCCCTCTTCCCATGAAAAGTCGCATTTCCCTCAGCCTCACGCAACCTATATAAGTCCCCTCTCCCCCATGAAAAATACACTCAAAGGGGAAGAGGGGAAGAGATTCGAAAAAACAGGGAACACCTAATGACAGAGCCACTGGCCGCCGCCATTGGAGATCATCTCCAAGTAATCAAAAGGATCCCTCTTATGAGACCCCTACATAGGATTCCTTCGGAAGGACTAATCACATTATCTCCATATGATCATGCAATCACAAACTACCCCCAATGAAATCTCATGTGACCTCCTACAGGACCTCCCCTTAGATCACATGGTCACATGTGAAATGGAACCTCATGCGACATAGTGAAATGGGGAACCCATACTGGTACCTGATAATATGCACCAGGGGAGGTGTGAATCCTGATCTCATGAATACTGTGAGTGTCCCTGCAAGCTCTTGGAATGATGCTAGAATCCATCGAAGGACCCCTCATCGAAGACATCTGAAGCGCACGGATGAGGGAGCTTCACTATCTCATGGGACGGTGAGGCTTGGTCATGGATAACGAAGATGGAAAACACTCAATCTGGATGTCTTGCACTAGCAACACCTTCATGCACCCTCAGAAACGTAGCCATGCCATTCTCCATTGGTTCCATGTGTACATCTCCCCTAGTGTATTCGAATTTAGCAAGCAACCCCATTCAGGGTTAGGGAGTCCATCGCAGGACCCCTTCACACCCACGTGAACTCTCGGGAGGTTCAGGGAGAAGTACACCCTCATACATGCATCCTTGTTTACAAACTAGGACACATACCTTATATGGGATTATGAAGTTCCTCGCGTAATCCCTTTGAAGATCCTGCACCCGCATGACTGATCATGTGATCATGCAGTGCATGCCCATGCACATGAAGGCCTCGATATACACCCTTCATCACATGACCATCAGGCCTATTGCAAGACCCTATCCATGACCACGTGAGAATCCCCTGTGGTCCACGATGCTTGAATGTGGACTTAGAGATGGCCACCTTGACGTGGAGGATCCCCACATACTCCCCTAACATGGAGACCAATAGTAAGGGTTTGCGGCCCACGATCCCTGCACCTCTCTCCATGCAGTGCATACCCCTATCCATGCATGTGAATAGTTGAATATGTAGTCTTCATGTATAACCCTCGGGCTGATCACAAGACTATAATGGGAGGCATACGATCGTGTGGGTGGACAAGCATCACGTGGCCCCTATGGAAAGGGTGCCCCTCAAATGTGTGTACAACCTTGGAACACCTGAGAATCTATGAAAAACCCTTGCCCTATACACCAAGGGACCCCATTCCATGCTTGCGACATTATTAGGAAGCCTCTGTGCATGTCCGAAGACTCCTCCGTGAGCCCATCTCGAGTTCATGCAATAAAGGGGTGTTATGTGAACATCCCCTTAGTGCATGCAGGAGTCCATGGAAAGGACCTCCTCTCACCATGAAAACCCTATGCTATAGACCTTCAACATGGGAACATGGGTGTATATAACCCCCATGAAACTTAAGGCATCATCCCTTTTGGATACGTACATGACACCTTTGAATGAGAACAATACCCTAATCAAAATCATGAGACCCTTGAATTGTCTCACGGTATCCTTAGACAACCGTGGACATGCCATGTTGATTATAAGGTAAGCCATAGATGAGTCAGATTGATCTCATGACAACCCTTTTGATGTGTCACCATGTTCATGAGATGACCCAAGGACAGGTTGCACCAGTCATGTGAGGAAACTCTAAACTATACGCCTTGATCACGAGATGATATTCTAAGACAATGCACTTTGATCGTGAAAAGGATTCATTGACACATGAGAATGATAACAGGATTATCCACAAACATGTCCATATTGACATGTGATAGCCTAAGGATAGGACCCCATACATTTCCGCCTCACCATAAGGAAGTCCCTGGGAGCGCCTTGACAACCTTGCGGTACCCTAAGGACAAGAAGATAGACATGCCCATAATATAGGAATAATGTCATTTTTACTTTTATTTTTATTTGCATATTCCTCTACCTCTTGTGGATGAAATGAATAAAGTTTTCAGATTTTTTGACATGGACATGTATTATTCTGTTGATGCCTTGATAATGTGTATCATGAAGTCCTCGAAGGTGTTACTTTATCCATAGTTGGTCATGGAGTGTGTGGAGTAGTCGGGACCGCATGTTTAAGGTAATATACTGATGCCTCATTATTGTTGTAGTGTTTTTACTAACATCTTAATTCCCCTCACCTCTTTATAATGTCTTGGTTTGAAATCTAGAATCTTTTTTAGAGTTCTCACTAACAATATATTGATGCTTCATTCATTTACGAAATCTATGCCTCATTCGTGTGTGTAATCTAAGTAGAAGCCAGGTGTGTTTCTTATTGTGTGTAATATCTAGAATCTATGTACAGTTTGTGAAATCTATAATTTTCATTAAAGGGAGAGGGTGAGCATTGAAGGCCAGACCATGTGTAGAATCTATATACTATTTTTGACATTTATAATTTTCATTGCATGGAGAGCATGAGCATTGAAGGCTAGGCCCACATGGTTTTCCATATGGCGCAACATTACCAGCTTTGGAAGGGGAGGTATGAGGCCACAGAGAAGAAACTGGATGTCCTACCCATAGGAAGATACATGTTGAACATGTACTTGCATGATTTTATTAGATGGGTGAATCAATATTGGCTTAAAATTTTCAACTAGCAGGTAAAGGGAAAATCCACCCAATAAAAAAAGTTACATTCACCTCTCTTTCTCCTAATTAATCAATTACCCTGCTATAGGTAACCATTGAAAAGATGAAATGTGCACTAGTTAAATCTGATGAGAGTGATTAGAATGTATAATGCAATTATTGGGAAGAGGGAATATTTTTAGACCTATTAATATTTTTATTTGGTGTAAATACAATGTGAATTGATGTATATGAAATCTATCCCTTCACCTATTTTTCATATGGATTTCTTAGTGTTCCACATTTTAAAAACAGTATGACTTTTACTTAGATTATACCCATGGCCTATGTGTGAAATCTGGATTCTGTTTTAGAGTTCTCATTTCATTCTCTTAGAAATATTGTATCTATTTTAGTGTTATCATCATCATGTTTGATAGGGAATTTGAATAAGATAGTTATGTGTAGTAGAGTGGGCCTTTATATTCAAGTTCTAGTAGATGGGTTCATCTAGGTTTGTGTATTAATGAGTGATGTGACCCCTTATTGTAAGTCTTCTGGTATTTTCCTTTATTTTTAGGTTCTTTTTTGGTATTGCAATGGCAAGGTGTATAGGTACTTATCATTTTATTTGAGCGTGGGTAGCCCATGTTTATTATATAATCTAATTGGTAAGTTTCATCCTCCTTAACTCATGAAATTTTATTTTTTTTGAATGTCCTAAATTTTTTTATGAAGGTGTCTTGGATTATGGTTTTATATTCTAATGTGTTTTCCTACTATTAATTTATTTTCAGTTTTGATATAGTCACATTTTTGTGCACATTTATTTAAAAATAATCAACTAGTTTCTTTTAATCAATAATCAATTTGGTTGATTGAATTAACATGGAAATTAGAAGAAGATAAATCAGTAGGATATAATGAAATTGATTAAGTAAAATCGCCTTGATAATAATAGGATTTAGGAGAAAAAATTATCTTCAGAGGAAGGTCCCCCCTGGGGGGGTATAAATGAGGTTGTTCATTATAAATAGAATAGAGAGGAATTAAATATAGATCCTTATAATCTAGGTGGAAACCTATAGTATCTTCCCAGGAAACAACTTCAACAATTTGATTGATAGGGATCTATGTATGTTGTTCTCTTGAGTATGCATGGGATGGCTAGTTGTACATATTTTGTGTCATGTTCTTGGAGATGATTTCTGGAATGAGGGTTATTGATATTGTTAGGTCCACTGACTAGAAAAATATGATATCAATGGTACTTTTCAAGTTATTATTTCAAAACTAATGCCATGTATATATTTTTTCTAAATAAAATATTTTCTTGGAAGGTTTATTTCCTTTTACAGGTATGACCTTTTTTGAAAGTCAAAAGGAAGTTAAACACAAATGCAGGAAGTTCAACACAAATGTTTATTCCTTGTTGTGAAGATACTACCTTTATCCCTATCATGTAATCATATTTTTTCACTTGTCTGTGTACCTCCCTCAATTCCATATGATGTCTTTGCTCATCTGTTTGTGGATATACTGGAGCTCGCATGGATGAGGCATATACTGGAGCTTGCATGGATGATCTGGAGCTAGAGCTGGCATGGATGGGACTAGAGTTGGATGAGCTGGCATATACTAGAGCTGTCATGGATGTGGCTAGAGCTACCATGTATGGGTTGAGGCTGGAGCTGACATGGATGAGCTAGAGCAGCTGGTGCTAGAGTCACTGACTATGATGGTTTGGAGTTGATGTGGTGGTTGATCCTGTTTTGGGGGATCTAGTGGGGTGGGGTGGGGGGGGGGGGGGGGGTTATCCAAAATTGTGGAACAATACTAGTGGGGATCTAAGAGGTTCTATTTGTAATGAATTTCATTGTTAATATAATTAATTATTGTCTAATTTTGAACATGTTTTAAAATCATTTTATGTTTAATAATTAAAATATATGTATTATATATAATAAATTAATAAATACAAAATTAAATTATACTGGAAATAATAATTTATAATTTTTATTTAAATTTAATTTAAAAAATATATTATACATTGGTAATATTATTACCAATAGATAAAATTTTCACCAGAACCTGTTGCTAAACACTTTAACCAACATATATATTTTCTGTTGGTATTATTATAATTTCAACAAAACTATTTTATCTGTCTCAAAAACATTTAGATATAGAGTTTTTACCAAAATTTTAGTGATAGGGAAATATATGTTGGTAAAATGTTTTACCAATAGAAAATACACTTTGAAAAACATATATGTCCCAGTTGGAAAAAGTGAAATATTTTTTAGTGTCCTGACATGTCCACCAGGACATGTGAAGCACTCCTGACATGTTCATCAGGACACATGAAGTGTCCATGACTTGTCCACCTAGTCATGCCCCAACATGTCGGGTAGAAAACCAAGGATTTTCTAGTGACGACCAAGACATGTTAGGCAAATCCCTTATGACATGTCCACTTTGTACTCCATGCCTAATCAGACTCATGCCATTTGGACCTTGGTTAAGAACCTTTATCCAAATTCCCCTTCTATGAAGGAAGCATCCCTGATGGGTTTAGATCATGCATTCAACAACCCCACTAATGTTACACTCTCGAAAAAACCTCTCTCTAATCCACTAAAGGATGGAGAACGAGTTAACCAATGGGAAACCCTAGATTGTAATCCCCAAATAATGAGTGAACCAACAAGAAGACCTAGAGTGTAATCCCTGACCAATGAGTGCACCAATGGGCAGTCCTAGAGTGTAATCCTCAACTAATGAGTTCAAAAACAGGTGGCCCAAGAGTGTAAGCCTCGACCAATGAGTGAACCAACGAGTGGCCCTAGAGTGTAAGACATAACCGATGAGTGCACCAATGGGCCTCCCTAGAGTGTAAGCCCCAACTAATGAGTGCACCAACCGGAGGAACTAGAGTGTAATCCCTGACCAATGAGTGCACCAATGGGTGGACCTATAGTGTAATTGGACCAATGAGTGCACCAATGGGTATCCCTAGAGTGTAAGCCTCGACCAATGTGTGCACCAACGGGTGGCCCTATAGTGTAATCCCCAACCAATGAGTGAACCAACGGGAGACCCTAGAATGAAATCCCCAACCAATGATTTCACGAACGGGAAACCCTAGAGTGTGAGCTCGGACCAATGAGTGCACCAATGGGCAACCCTAGAATGTAATTCCCAACCAATGAGTGCACCAACTAGATACCCTAGAGTGTAATCCTTGACCAATTAGTGCACCAATGGGTGGCCTTGGAGTGTATTCCCCAACCAATGAGTTCACCAATAGGAAACCCTAGAGATTAAGCCCCGACCAATGAGTGAACCAATGGGAAAACTCAGAGTTTAATCCATGACCAATGACATGATACCCCATGAGCATCTTCAAAGTGTTAGCCTCGACATGATACCAATTAGGAAACCTCAGAGTGTAAATCCAGACCAATGACATGATATGAGTTCTCAAATCACAGGCAACCCCAGAGTGTATGCCTCAGTCATCAACATCATATAATATGTCTCCACCAATAGGGAATCTATTTTGGTATAAGCCCCTTTAATTACTAAAATCATGGAGATATCCATAATGTCTCCAAGCATGATCATCTACCTTATCCTTTCAGCAGGTTAAGGTACATATGAACTTTGAGAACTCTGATTCCCACCATATTCAGGATACGTAGGAAGCCTCCTTAAGGCATGTGCTCCATACCATATCCACCATGAGATGGGTAAGCATTCTTCTTAAAGTGGAACTTTAATTTGTAAGCCCCATGCTGATATACTCTCATGAAACATGTCCAACATACCGCTATCTCTTATTTGTCACACAGATCATGGATCACATGGGCTTAGAGGTCAGCAATGATTTTACTAATGGCATGATGAATATCCCCCCCAAAATGGGATTCTAAACTCTGGGATAGAAGTCTAATTACATCCCATATCTTCTCACATGAGTCATGACACATACACCCACTATAATAACTACATGGAATCCAATTCTTGTATCAAATAGGATATGTAGGACACCACATTGAGGTTCGAGCCTAATGTCAACATCCTTACCGCATGATGTTAAACTATATGGATAGGTCCAGTCATATGACCTTAAACTATGTAAAATGAACTATGTGGGTTTTGATTCCTATTCTCACAGGATTAGTAGGATTCCTCATAGGGGTTCAATCCCATCTCCATGACACCAACCATCCCCCTAGACAACAATAAACCCCAGAGTGCTTGAGTATGGACATAGTTTAAATCATCATAATTAAATAAGAGAGAAATATAGAACTCATGGTATGTGAAAGATAATTCCTATCAATACATGTTCATAATAAATTCATTAACATATAGGTAAATAGTCTTGTATCAGGGTCTGGGAAGGGTTTCACAAATATGTCTTAAATATATAAGATATTCCTGGAGTAGGCAACAATCTCCCCCCCCAAAGGGTGCAATGAGCCCAAGATCTTATCCTCTCGAGCAATGCGAGTCCCTAAGAGTTACTGGGCCTCAAAACCCCAATGACCACCAACCTTTAGAAATGAGGTTTGTACTCAGCTACAGATGGGGGAACTATTGGGAGTTTTAGGGAAAAGTGAAATGGTAAGATGATCAGAAAAACCCATTCCATTCCATAAAACCTGATGAAACAATTACATTCTTCCCCCCTTAACAAATTTTACCCTCAAAATTTTTAATTACATACTAAGGTGAAAATATTTTAGGGTACTTCTACTTAATGGATTCCTATGGTGATCATGGTGGATTCTCATATTTATTGTTTCATTATAGTACTTGGACTAGAGGGTTGTCGTGTTGCATAGAATTTTATCTCTATGGTCAAAGCTCTTCATCGGTTTCTCCTCATAAGAGATATCATTTTCCAGCTATACCACCTCTAAATTCATTAAATGTGAGGGATCTAGTATACACTTCCATAATAGGGATAAAAAGAATATTCCATGTACTTGAGACATGGTTAGTGGGAATTCTAGTCAATATTCTACAACTAAAATGTCGTCAATAATCTAAAAGGGGTCAATGCACATTGGACTTGGCTTATCCTTCTTCTCAAATCTCATTACTCTTTTCTATAGAGACATTTGGATAAATGATTTATCTCTAACATAAAACTCCAGGTCTCATCGACAATTGTCAGCATAGCTATTACATTGAATTTGAGTAGTCTAGATGTTTTTTAATAGTCTTGACCCTTTCTATCATTTCCTAAACCATTTCATGTATCAACCTATTGTGTTCATCAAATTCATCCAAACAAGAAAGTTTTCTAAATATATTCCTATAAAAGGATTCATTCAGAGTCATTTGGATTCTTGAGTGAAGATACCATTTTATGAGAATTCAACTAGATGAATATATTGATATCATATTCCTTTAAAGTACATAGAACATGATTTCAACATGTCTTCCAATATCTGGATAGTCCTCTCATATTGACCATCAATTTAGAAGTGATAATTCATACTGGAGTTCAACTCAATATTTAAATCATATTGGAAACTCTTTTAAAACATTGAGGTAAATATAAAATCTCAGTCAGATGAAATTGATAGTGGTGTTCCATGAAATATCACTACCTCTCTGATGTATATCCTTACAATTTGATCAAGTGAAAAGTCCTCTCAAATTTCAATGAGGTGAGAATTATTTTTAATAAAAACCACCACAACTCATATTGCATTATTTCCTCTTGATGTCTTTAAAAGACCGATGAAAAATTACATGGTGATGTCTTCCCATTTCCATGTAGGTATGGGTAATGGTTGCATCATCTCCTTAGGCTTTTGTATTTAATCCTTCAGTTACTAACATACCAGACACTTTTATGTGTATTTAATGATCTTATTCTTCTTCATATTATCCCACCAATAGTGATCATACATCTTCATTATCCTTATCTAGATGGAGAATATTGAGCTATGTGAATCATTCGATGACTCTTTATTTTAGGATTTGATGGTACACATAGTCGTGACCCTAATCTTACAGATTCATCAATTTCATACTTTGAGGATTTACATTTTATTATAGCTTCCACCTTCTTTTAAACTTCCATATCATCCCTTTGAAAATATTTTATCTTATTTAGAAGGGATGGTAGAAATTCATTTGAGAAAGGAATAATGATGTTACTCCCTTTACAATTATCATGTTTATCCCATTTAAGTCTAAAATTATTGGATCCTTCTCAATTATAATCATTTATAAAGTTATCAGATCCTTTCTAATTAGATCATCTTCCACTTTTTTTTTGGTTTTTAATGATTGTAATGGATTGAGTAGTCATAGTATTTGATCATCTCTAACTATATTCATTGTCACATACTAATCTCCTTCTATTTGAATATATAATTGAGGCTCCTATAATCCATATATATTTGAAACTTCTCCCCATAATGATAATGATGATAAATTATTAATGCAAAGATCAGTGCATCGAACTCTAAATCATGTATTGGATAGTTTTTCTCACTAAATTTCAACTTCCTTGAAGTGTACACTATCACTTTATCATTTTTCATTTTTTTAATGCCCAAACCCTTAATTGAATCATTTCCATATTCCATGAAAAGCTCACCACCTAAGGGAAGTATGGGGCAGGGCATAGTGATGAGGCTATTTTTCAATCCCTTAAAGATCTCTTCACATCCCCAAATCCAGAAAATATTTAATCCTTTCTAAGTTATCTTGGTTAGTTGGTTTGAAAATCATAATAAGTTTCTTAGAAATCATTTCTAATACCTAGCTAGTCCATGGAAACTACTAATATCTATTACAGATTTTATTCTATGTTAGTCTTAAATTGCCTTTGTCTTAGGAAGGGCCTAAAAAATCTCTTTTTTGGTGACAACATTACCTAAGAATGATACTTCATCCATAATTCATATTTACTATACTTTACATATTGATTATCTTTTCATAAAGTATTTATCACAGTATTCAAATGTTTATAATGACCCTTATTGATTTTAGAGTATATCATAATATCATCTATAAATACGACCAATTTTTTTACAAAATAATCTCTAAATAATATATTCATTAAATATATATAGATTGTTAGATCATTAGTGAGTCTGAAGGTAATAACTATGAATTGATAGTGTTTATACCTTGTTTGAAAGGTGGTTTTGGGAATATCTACCTTATTCACATTTAATTAGTGATATCCCGACTGAAGGTCTAGTTTAGGGAAGTATTTCTACCCATATAGTTTATTAAACAGGTAGTTTATTCATTATAAGAGATAATTTTTCTTTATCCTGATTTCATCGAGTTCCTGATAATCAATATAGAGAAGCATTAAATCACCCTTCTTCCTGAATAATGGGACCAACTCACCCTATAGTTGAGCATTTGAATATATAAAACCCTTTTCCTGATTCAATTATAGATTATTTTTAGTTCTTCCAATCCAATAGTGGTCATTCTATGAGGAGTCTTGGATATGGGTAAAGATACAAGTATAAGTCTAATTGAGAAATCAACCTCTTGGTTAGGAGGAAGACCAGGAAACTCTTCAGGGAATACATCGGTATAATATTTCATGATGGGCATGTCTTCAAGTATGATTCTTTCATTTGTCTCAATAATTTGAGATAAATATGCTTGCTCATAAGGCAATAAAATCCATTCTTGAGAAGAATATTCTAAAGGAGATTAATCCACCTCTGTACACTTATACATAATCGAAGGATGACTTGGGATGTGAAGAGTGAACTCCCTCTCTCGATAGTTGATGTTGGTCTTATATAAGTACTATCAATTCATTCTCAATATAGCATCAATATCAACTAAAGGATGTAAAATGAGAATTGATGAAATATTCATTCCAAAAACATAGACTAAGGAAGGGTTATATACTTGGGATGCAATAATTTCTCTATTTATAGTTCACATAGATATCTTAACCACTATGTTTTGAGGTTGTGTTTAAATAGGTCTACCAAACTTGTATAATATGAGAGAATGCCTAGAACCAAAATCAAAAAGTACGTTTTCTATTTTTGAATGAATAAATAGTGTACCTATCCCCACATCATTATCAAGATCCACCTTATCAATAGTGATATCATAGTCTTTATTTTTCTATCTAGGCCTTGGAGGTTGTAGTCATTGATTGTATCTTACAACCCTTGTCTTAGGGAATTGGATTGTATAATGTGTCATGAAATCTTCCCCCAAAAGGGTACCCCACCTGGGATGATAATGAAAGAAGGAGGATAATGACCACTGAGTCCTACCTCCAGTAGGCCCCAGTTTAGAGTCTAACACTAAGGGTGTATCATGCATACAAATGGGAGGAATTAGCCTTTTAGAGAGACATGCGAAATAGAAATACTAGATAGATAAAAAATTCAACTCCTTCTTATAAAGATAAAATATTTCTAAGTTCATTCATGGAATTTAATACAAGACTAAAATAAATGTAAAATAAACTAAAAGTATTAACAAAATTAAACTTGACAACGATCATGAAGCCCAAAACACTCCTAAAAAACTGTGAACTAGTAACATTCAGCCTAATCTTCAACCTGCACCTACTTACCTAAAAAACAGTTTCTCTGAACATGGGTTGAGCTTAAAATTCTACTCAGTATGATCCTACCTAAAACCTTTAATAAAAAAGATAAATAAATCATGCTAAAACCTAGTGAAATAAAGGTATTAGGACAAGGAATGGAAGCCGGTGTGTTAGAGATTTCATGTTTTTTCACCCATGATCAATGTAACTACATCATCATCAGTGATACACTACCCTAGTTTAAGATGGAGGATTATGATTGAATAAATTTAAGAAAAAAATAAACCAAAAATATCTTCTTTAATTTGAATTCATGCATCCATCATTTGTTAATCACTAGAAATCACTACTTAAAGAATCAGAAGTTGAATTCCTCTAGATCATCCACACACAATTCAATAATATGTAGGATCATCAGTCATTGAATTTTGGGTGTTGTCATGGAGATCTAATAATGCCTTCATCATTCCAACGATCACCTCATCATCATCCTTGTAATGAAAAAGGGGGAGCTTGATCAAATCACATGGATCAATGTATTCTCTCTCTAGGAAGAGGGAGTGGAGAGAGAAACTATCAAGAGATCACAGTGAATAATATACATGTGAGAGACTCTCTCCTCTAATATATACTGTTTTATGAAATTACTCAAAAAAGGATCCTGACTTCAGGATATTTTTACTCATTATATAAGCTATAAATGATATATTATTACTATTGTACTGATTCATAAATATAATTTATATTTTTATCAATTTATTTTAATATAATAAATATATTTCATGATAAAAAATGATCTTTTAACTCTAATCGTCCTTCTGAAAATAGTAAATGAACCACAAATATTAAAAAAATATTCATTCAAATAATATTACCCAAGTATTTAATTTAATACTATTAAATAAATTTGATAAATAAATTCAATGTTAATTATTCTTAACTCAAATAATATGAATTTATTTATTCCTTTGGTGACCATATATCATCAGACATATCCTAGACCCCAGTGGTGGGGCCCACCATGTCCTACATACCTATTCACCAGAATAGGGTTGATTCATGAATATGCTATTTTGTGTCACCATCTAGGCCCATAACTCGATAGAAGTGAATAATATTCACTGACCAAGAGCATACTCTAGAAACCCATCATATCCCCTATATAGATAAGGAGTATTCATAGAAATGACAACCAACCAACGAACATGCACTATGTAATATAATTTATTTTCCTTTAGATTTCTCATAAAGAAGAACACACACTTTTGTTATTGTCCCTTATTGCTTTATTATTTTTTGATCTATCTGGATAATTTTATCTTCGACTACCATGGCCATGGATTTATGAAGGTACTACCATCCCGATCAACCTGGCTAAAGATATTACTTCTTTAACTCAGAAGCGATGAATTATATCTTGCACATTCAACCAATGACATACTACTAATAGCGTACCCAACAAAAACTATCTCTCCATGATTTCATTGTCAAGGTTTTTATCTTGTATCAATGTATGTGATCAAATGGAACACATTGATAATAATCTTAGGTCAGAAGACCAATACACATCTATAGATAAAAACTACCAATGACACTCAAAACATATGATGTTTCTATTATTGGGTCTATCCTCATGATCTCAATTACTATAGATCACTATGTGTGAACTTCATGAGAAGAAGTCTCAATGCTTATGAGCCCCCAACACCTGATATTTAGTCATCAATTGTGTCTTGTCAATATGACGTATCTAGATCATAGGACATATATTCAAGATTAATGTCATAGTATCTCAAGGTTATCATTATAGCCTATGATTTATTATAATCTTTTAATATTAAAATTAATCTATGGAAATTATCATTTAATAGCAGACATAGAAATTTCTATACTAAAATGGATTGTAAACATGAGGAATAACTCAATGTAACAATGATATGGTAATCAAAAGTACTGATAAAGTTGGATTTAGGGTACCCACTTTTACAACATTCCCACTTGAACTAGTTAAAACTTGGAAACCATCATTACTAGCTCTCAAATAAATTAAATAATGTTTATCACGATTCATGGATTTAGTTTATGGGTCTACCACATCTCTGTCGCATGTCTATTTTTTTATGTGCGACCTCATCACCTTCAGTAAAAATTATAAAGAGATGTAAACCCTATGTATATCAATTTTTCTATTGTCTAAACTTGAAATATTGGTTAGTAATAGTTATATAATTTTCATCATGAAAAAGCTCTACTTACTAGATCTTATTCCAGGAATTAGAACAAATCATTTTATTTAATACACTGCTTCTTTGATGCCTCAGAAGCTACAACATAATCAATATTTATAGACATAGCTACCACTGGATTGAATGAGATTGTATTATTATTACCTTAGATTGAATTTTATATTATATCACATTGATCCAATTAAGACATGTTTGTTTCCACTAAAAACTATTATCTTTTACTCCCCACATACCAGGTACACACCCTTTGTACTTCCTTAAGTTAAAATGGATAGCTCTGACTTCTTCCCTTGAAGTTATCCTAGATATAACTCATATATTCCAATCATAAAGCATATAATGGAAATATTTGATCTCGTACATATCAAGAAATATGTTATTGATATATTTCTAATGTATATGGAATTCAACTCACCACATTAATCTCCTCCCATATCCCGTACATGTCATCTTGGAGAGGTTTATGTCACATGGCATTAGTAACAATTCTATCTCAAATCATTTCAACATTTATGTTTCAATACCTTTTCAATATATGTATGATTGAAATGGACTAAGTATCCATTATATCTACCTTAGTAGATCATGTTCCCTAGATCATAGGTTGTTACATTAAATCAATCTCTATATAATTACTTTCATTCTAGTCTTAGTTAACTTTAAGACCAATAGTTGTTTTCCATATGTTACCAAAGATATTTTATTTGGAAAAAATGGTGCTCCCACTAACCTCTAGTATACATATGGAAAATATTCATTCCAAATGAATGTTCTATGATCATTTTTTCTTACTTCAATCCTAAATTTTATTTTAGTGACTTCCACCCTTATTGACATTCTTCGATGTCACCAGCCATTTTTGGTTGCATATTATAGAAACTTCTGTAAGATACCAACCTTTTTGGGGATAACTCATACTCATTTTTTTGGTATTATATTACCCTATTTTTTATCATACTTTGGTTGAGTCATGTCTTGGGTGCATTCTAGATAATTTTGGAAGATTTTTTAGGGATTTTGGGAAATGCACGGTTAGAGCACGATTTTCACATACCATGCGCCCAACCCCAGAAAATTATGCACCCTCAAATAGAGGGGGTTTTAATAGTTCATGCATGATTTTTCAAACTATGTTTCCCTTAGGGTGAGGGCATGATTAAGGTTCATAGTTTGACAAACCGTGCAACCCATCTTAAGAAACCATGTGTGTGGGTTTTATTTCTTTGAAAATTTTATATTAAAATACCAAACCCTGGGTATTAACCAATATTCACCCCCACTCAGATTAACTCATTCTAAAAAAAAATTATAGGTCTAAAAGAGGGTTCCAAGGCTCCTCAAACCCCATTCTTGATGAATAAAATATCTTATTGAAGATTCTTCCCTTCTTCGGTATGTGATTTCTTCCCCGAATGGTTCTCTCTCTCTCATATATCTCTTTTTGGATGAAGATGAATGATTTATTCCCTATTTAAGTTGGGTTTAGATCAATGTTTTTATGGTTTTGTTATGTCGGATCTTGATCTTAGGTTTTGGTCCTAGATCTTTTATGCCATTCTGATTTCTATCTTTCCACATCAATTTGGGGATTTTTTTGGAGAACGTCCATAAAAAACCTTAGGGTAGGTGGTCTGATTGTCAATTAACGTAGTCTTGATTATTATTGTGTGTATATAATTGTGAAATTTCAATTCCCATGTTTGGAAATCATGTATTGATTTGAATTAATTAATTTTTCAATTACTTAATAGGATTATGAAATTGATGGAATATTGAGATTATGAAATTGGTGGAATATTAGGATTATAAAATTGGTTTATTAATGATATAATGAAAGTAGTTAATTAATGGGATTATTGAATTGATTCATAATTGTAATTAAAGGGTTAATGGACATTATGATTAAATGTTGATAAATATATTAATGGTGAAATGGTAATATTATTCCATATGAACCATGATTGTTTGATAAATTGAAATGGGGAACCATGATGTGAATAATTGATAATAGGGTTAATGGTGATTAACCTTGATACATGTATTATATGTGATATATATGATTGATTGATAAATGAGGTGTGGGACAAGGACTGATGCTCCAAATACCCATGGGGTTCCAGACTGATGATCTAAACCCCAATGCATGCATGAAAATATAAATGTATGGCGCATGGATTGTTTCTCAAAATACCCATGAGGTCTTGAATAGGGATCAATGATCCAAATAACCAAGGGGTTCCAAACAATACGTTCTATACCCATAATATTTCCTTTGGACTGAGGTTCCAACTAGCAGTGATATGATATTCAAATTGAATTGATTAATAGAAACCCACAATGTAATGAAATGTGATATCCCTTTAAGGATGGTTCATACTCCAGCATGGGCTGAATAAGGTATTAATGGTTGGGGTGTCATTGTGAACTAGAGATTTATGTCGTTAAATAAGGACTAATTAAATACCAAACTGTTTACTTTCTTATTTCACTTTATTATTATTACAACTTCATACAATGTTATAGTCTGGATATTGTTTTAGATGTTGTTGGTGGCGGCCTACTGAGTTGTACTCACACCCTATTCAGGATACCTAATTGATACACAAATAGACTTAATTTTTTCAGGATAGGATAAGGGTAAGATCCCTATGTTAGATGATTGTTTTGGGATGGAGCATAGATGAGGGAACCAGAGATGATGTCAGGACCCTCTTGGGAGTTTTCAGTGTCTTTATTTTGGATTTTCATTTGAAATTTGACATGCATAGGCATGAAATATTTACTTCTTTGGTTTGGATACTGATTTATAACTTTGGTTTATCATGTGATACTGATCTGTATTGTTTATGGTATTATTCTAGTTATTGTTTATCATTAGTTATCTATTGTTTATTTATTTTTGTTATTATAATTATTTGATACAGTGGGTATAGAATTCTCAATATATCCATATTAGACCCTCACTACTAGTTGACAGACTTTGGCATACGGGGAGGTAGGTATGAGGTCCTATGACCCACTGGCTTGGGGCACCAGTTTGTGGAACCTAGGTCATGACATCACAAATTGGTATCATAGGATTTTTCCTTTTCTTTTTTATTAATATTTTAAAAAGGTAGACCAAATATTAGGATGATTTGGGTATTCATTATGAGGTCATTAATGGGAGTAACTAACCCATGTGTAGGGTAAAAACCAAGTACCCAAGATGGGATTGTTGTTATTAATGTTTGCTGTTATATTTGGATATTATTTCACCTTTGCTGATGTAATTTTTTTGTGATGTTAATATTTTTCTAAGATATTTTTTTCATGGACTGATATGGAATGAGAGTTGTATAAACATGCCTCATTTTATTCACTCAAGATTTTTTGTGACATGCATCATTTTAGGAATGTACGAAAATCAGGTTCTAGGGTAAGTTGATAAATTGAAAGTTTCTTTATTTAATTGTGTAAATTAAATGAAAAAGATTCCTAATATGATATTTATAATAATAAATGATTCTAAATATGGTAAATAATATGGATAAAATGGGTATCTATTGAGAAAATTAAATTGAGTAAAATTTTTACCCTATATTAGCCATGACCTGGATGAGGAGTGGTTGAGGGTAGTGATAGTGCCTTGGTTTTGAACCTATGATGGGAAATGGGGGATTAATTGTTATGGTGTTATGTGAATACATATTATTTAAATGTGTTAAAATGTTCTACGTTTCCTAAGAACTATGTTTGTAATTCTATAGATATGCCTCCACGATGGTACTTATTAGTAGGACAACAGGAGGACATGACTAGAAATGTGCCTCCAGTAGTGGAACTAGAGGCTCCAATAGTGCCGGTTGAAGGAGAAGAAGAGAAGTTCCCTGAGAAATTTTCTCATTTTATGTAGTTTGTATAAAGAGACATAGGGCGGGTTGTGTAGAACATGTTGGACTTGACATGGGAGTTCCAGTTTTTGCACCCTCCAACATTCACCAGAGAGGGTCGATCTAAGGCATCTGAATATTGGATTGAGTCTATCTAGATGATTCTCGACCACTTGGTGACCCCTGATGAGAATAGATTCAAACTAGATTCTTATATGTTATGTATTCAAGTTAAGAGTTGGTGGGACATCCATAATCAGGATGGATATATAGAGAATATTAAGTGGAAGTACTTACAAGAGAAGTTCTTGAAGAACCTTTACCCTGGGATTCTCAGGAAGGAAAAGGAAGAGGAGTTCCTAAAGTTGAAACAAGGGATAATGTTCATGATTGAATATTAAATATGCTTTACTGATTTGAATTTTTTTGTCCCATCATTGGTAGGAGATGGGGCTACTACAACAAAGCATTTTTAGGATGGGCTTAAGTGTGATATTAAGTCTCAGGTTAATATATTTTTCTTGAAAAAGTTTTCTAAATTAGTGAATGAGGATCTAATTTATGATGGGAGACTAAAGGAGGAATTCAGGGAAATATAGGTGGTTTATTTTGGATGGCCAAGAGGTATGTCTTCCAATGGTAGTAAGATACACTATGGAAATATTAACCAAAATAGTGGAAAGAAGAGTGTCCAGGAGGAAGGATCAGTTACTCATAACATTACTCGAGTTCCCTACAACCAATGTGGTAGGTTGGGTAAATATTTTATATAGTTACCTTAAACACCAATTGAGTGAAAAAATTTCATTAGTATGGTACTTATACAATAGTTTTTCAGGAACCCATGATTGATGGGTAATAACGAAGGATCCATGCAAAATTAGAGTGATGAAAGGAGGTCTTCTGCCCCATATCAGTCTGGTAGATTGAGTTTTTCTGGCCATAGAGGATGAGGTAGTGGATGTGGTACACCAAGACAAGAGTTCCCATACCAGTAGAGTAGTGTATCTCATGGGTCTTGGACTATATCATGGGAAAGAGGGGTAGGATGGTTGCATGCAGTTCAGTTTTCACTTATGGGTAGCAAGGCTGGACCATCGACGGTTAGAGGTACTATTTTTGTAACTTCTACACTTTCTAAAACCAAATTTGATACAGAATCCTCTCATTATATTATATCTATGAAACTTGTGAATGGTTTGAGTCTTTAAGTGGTGTTTTTGAGTGGGATTATAATGATCAATACACCTTTTGGAGTATGGTTGAGAGACATCTGTTTGTACAAGGGGTGTTCCGTCATGGTTGGGGAGTATTGTTTTCCATGTAATTTTTATATCCTTGACATGTTAGTATTTGAGTTGATTTTTTATGGACTAGTTGCTAGCATGTCGATCCCACATAGATTCTTACCATAGGAGAGTTACTTTTACGCCTCTTGATAGTGAAAATTATGTTCTTCATGGAGAGTGGGATATTCAGGTAGACCGTATAGGGCTTGTTCATCAGAAAATGGGGGATCTCACTACCTAGGTTGTAAGTTTTTTGTTGGATTATGTGGGTATGAAATAGTATTTCTTTACACCAATATCAGACCGGTTCTAGGATGTATTTCATGAGGACTTCTTAGGGATACCACCTAAGAGAGATATTGATTTTACTACTGATCTCATGCCTGGAGCTAAGATAGTTTCTATTCCAAAATATATAATGGGACCAACATAGCTTAAAGTGCTCAAGAATAAGCTATAAGAGTTGATGGATAAGGAATTTATCCATCCAAGTATGTCACCTTGGATTTCTCCAGTCTTGGTTGCAAAAAAGACTGATAGAACACTGTTCTTATTTTTTGACTATCGAAATTTGGACTAGATGACATTGAATAATTGTTATCCTCTTCCATATATAGACAATCACTTTGACCAATTGAGAGGATCTTTGTTTTCTCCAATATTTAGAATGGGGTATCATCAATTATGTGTTCATCATTCTAATATAAAATGGATTTCTTTCAAAAGTAAGAGTGTCCTTTATGATTTCTTGGTGATGTAATTCAAGATGATGAACGATCCTTATATTTTTATGGCCTTGATGAATTGAATCTCAAACCACGTACCTAGATCAATTTTTGGTTGTGTTTTTGGATGACATCTTGGTGTACTCCAAGACTCAGGTTGATCATGACCAATATACATCGTCCTGAGTATACTGAGAGAGCTTTGGATTTACACCAAGATATCTAGTGTAAATTATAGATCAATAAGGTACATTTCTTAGGTCACATAATCTTAGGGGAAGGTGTGTTAGTGAACCCAGATAAGGTGAAGGTAGTGGTTTCTTGAGGGAATCCCAATAATGGTTTTTATATCTATATTTTTTGGGGTTTAACGAGCTATTATGAGAGGTTCATCCAGGACTTTTCCCACTTGGAAGCACCTACTATGGGATTAAACAAGAAGGGGATAAATTTTTAAGGGTATGGATCATGTGATAATTCTTTCCAAGAGTTGAAGAAGTTTTTTAATACTGCTCTGGTCATGATCCTACCAGATCCAGTGGGAGTATATCATGTTTTTTGATGCATCTATGATCAGACATGAAGTAGTCCTTATATATGGAGATCAAGTTGTGGTGTATGGGTCACAGTTGTCGATGCCTCATGAAGGGAATTACCTTATAGATTATCTTGAGTTAGTTACGGTGGTTTATACCTTGAGTTATTGGATTCATTATCTATAAGGTAAAATTTTTACTATGTATTCTGAAAATAAAATATTAAATTATATCTTTTCATAGTGATATTTGAATCTTTGACAGTATAAGGGGTTGAGTATATGAAATCTTTTGATTTTGAGTTAGTATATACACCCAGGAAGGGAAAAAATATTACTGATGCTTTGAGAAGGAAGACAAATACTCAGGTAGTTTAAGAGTCTAGTTATGAGTGGAATATGATAAACTTGTTGTATGAGTTGCATGTTGTGGTTTGGGAGGGCCTGAAAAATATGACCCTCATATTAGTATCATTTTATTCCACAATTTTGAGCTAGATCAGGGAGATAAATTTAGTGGTTCTGAAGTGTTTGTCCTTGAGAGAAAGACTTGAAGGTGGGGAGTCACCTTTCGATTGGACTATAGATGAGGATGAGATCATCTATGTTATAAACTATATGTTATTCATAATAAGTTTACGAGAAGAACTGATGTGTGAATTTCATTCCTTGAAGTGGGTGGTACAGCCTGGTTTAAAAAAATATACCATGATTTAAGTCAATAGTATTGGTGGGCAAGCATGAAGAAAGAGATTGCAGGGTTCATAACATGATGCTACACCTATCGATATGTGAAGGTCGAGCATCAATGAACCCATGGTTTACTGTAGTCATTACCCATTTTTAAGTGGAAGTGGGATGATATTACTATGGACTTCATGGTGGGTATTCCAAGGATTCCTTGAAATAATGATTTTATTTGGGTGATTGTGGACCGATTGATGAATGTAGCACATTTTTTTCCTATCAGGGAGACTCTTTCACTAGATCACTTAGGGGATAAGTATGTTTGGGAGATCGTCCATCATAAAAGGTTTATACAGAGCATAGTTTCATACCATGACTCACAATTCACTTCACAATTCTAAAAGGGATTACATAAGGCATTTGGTACATAGGTATTCTAGAGTATGGATTTCCACCCATAGACAGATGGGTAGTCGAAACGTACTAATCAGGTTTTAAAGGATATTCCATGGTTGTAAGTTCTTGATTTTTTTGGATCTTGGGAGAGGAACTCATCACTTTTTGAGTTTTCCTATAATAATAGTTATCAATAGACTACATAGATGGCATCATATGAGGCTCTTTATGGTAGGTCGTGCATATCACCTCTATGCTAGATAGAGGCAGGTGAGTCAAAGTTTTTGGGACTGATTCCCATTAAAGAGACATCGAAGAAAGTCTAGTTGATTAAAAAATATATGAATATGGTTCCGAGTAGGAATAATAAATATATATATATTTTTAGAAGACCCCATTAGTTAACAATGGGTGATCATGTGATCATTTGGGTTTCATCTAGATTGGTTCACCATAGGATTCATAGATGGGACAAATTGGCACCAAGGTATGTCAGACATTTTGATATTGTAGAGAGAATTAGGTAAGTGGTGTATCAATTGGATATTCCATAGAGATATAGTTCTATACATGATGTGTTTCATGTGGCACAACTTCAGTGGTATCACCCCAACCCTTCTCATGTGATTGATGTTGATGATGTTGATCTTGAGACTGTTGTATCCTTTCCGGAGCACCTGATTCATGTTATGGATCATAGTGAGAAAGTGTTTTGGGGAAATTCCATGATGATAGTTTGAGTATTATGTAAATATGGACATGTTCAAGAGGAAACATGGGAGAGAGAAGCTGATATGAAATCTCAATGCCATGATCTTTTTACCTTGTAATCTTAAAGATGATTGGGAGTATAACTGAGGGATGAGTTGTTTTAAGGTGGGGATATTATAAGATACTGACAATTCTAGAGATGACTCATACTCATTTTCATGCATTATTTTACCCTAGTTTTTGTCAGACATTGGTTGAGGCATTTCTTAGGTTCATTCAGAAGAATTATGGATGTTTTTTGAGGGATTTTGGACAGTGCACTATTGGCATATGATTTTCCCAAACCATGCACCCAACCCCAAGAAATCGTGCACCCTCAAATATAAGGGGTTATCCCAATTGACAGATGGTTTGTAAAACCATGAACCACTTTGTAAAAACTGTGAGACCCCCAGGGTGAGGCACATGATTTGAAAAAATGTGCACCCCAACCCAGGAAACTGTGCATGTAGGTTTTATTTATCAAAAAATTTTACTTTAATATACCGAACCTTCCTGTGTTAACCCCAATTCATCCCAAAATCATCTTTACTCATCCTCCAACGTTTTTGGATGTCTTAAAGAGGATTCCAAGTCTCCTCAAACCCCATTCTTAACAAATTGAAGATCCGATTGAAGAATCATCCCTTCTCTGGTATGTGATTTCTTCCAAAAATGGTTCTCTCTCTTTCTCTCATCTATCTTTCTGATTGAAGAGGAATGATTTATTCCCTATTGGTGTTAATTTTACATTTAGGTTTTGATGGTTTTGTTCCATTGAATTTTTATATTAGGTTTTGGTCTCAGATCTTCTACACCACTGTGATTCCTATATTTCCACTTCAATTAGGGGATTTTTGTTTGGTGAACATCCATCAATGACCTTGAGGTAGGTGGTATGATTATCATTTATCATAGTTTTGATTATTATTGTGTGTATATAATTTATAAATTTCAATTTCCACATTTCTAAATCACATCTTGAATTGAATTTATTAATTGGTCATCTAATTTATGGGATTATGAAATTGATGGAGTTGGGATTATTAAATTGGTAGAATCTTGGGATTATGAAATTGGTTGATTAATGACATTAATAAATTGGTTAATTAATGGGATTATGAAATTGATTGATAATTTTAATTAAAGGGTTTGTTGGATTATCCTTGAAGAGTTAATGGATATTATGATTAAATGTTGATAAATGTATTAATGGTGAAATGTATGTGTTATTCCATGTGATTAAACTGTTGAACCATGATTGTTGATAAATTTAAATGGGGCATCATGATGTAAATAATTGATAAGAGGTTTAATGATTATTAACCCTGATAAATGTGTTATGTGTGATATATGTGATTGATTGATAAATGAGGTGTGGGATAAGGACTGACACTCCAAACACCCACAAGGTGTCAGACTGATTCTCTAGGACCCCAATGCATGCATGTGAATATTAATGTATGGGACATGGATTGATGATTAAAATAACCATGAGGTGTGGGATAGAGACTGATGTCCTAAATTCTCATGGGGTTCCAGATATGATGTTATAGGCCCATTATACTGTCCTTGTACTAGGGTTCTATGTGGTCATGAAATGAAATATGAATTGAATTGATTAATGGAAACCTGTGATGCAATGAAATGTGATATCCCTTTGGGGATAGTTTAAACTTTCGTATAGACTGAAGTAGGTATTGATGTTTGGGGTGTTATTGTGAACCCTAAATTTATGTGTTTAAATAAGGAATAATTAAATGTGAAACCATTTACTTTCTTATTGAAATTTATTCTTATTATAACTGCATTCACTATTATAGACTGGATATTGTTTTAGATGCCGTTGGTAATGGAATACTAAGTTTTACTCACACCGTACCTGGGATTCCCAATTAGTACCCAAATAGACTTCATGTTTTAAGGACAATATAAGGGAAGGATCACAATGTTATATGGTTTAGTTGGGATGGATCATGGATGAGGGAACCAGACATGATGTTGGGACATTCTTAGGAGTTTTTAGTGTCTTTATTTTGGAATTTTGATTTGAATTTTGACACGTATATGGAATGAAATATTCACTAATTTGGTTTGGATATTGATTTTATGATTTTGTTTATTAGGTGATACTAGTCAGTATTGGTTTTTGGTATTATTCTTGTAGTTTTTTATCATCAGTTAGCTATTGTTCATTTATTTCTTTTTTGTGTTGCTTTGAAAAAGATGGTATAGTATCCCCAATGATATCCGTAATAGACTATCACTGCTATTTAGAGGCCTTTGACATGTGGGGAGGTGCGCCTGAGTTCATGTGACCCACCGGCTCAAGGAACCAATATGTGGAACTCAGGTTGGGATGTCACACCTTCCAAGATTGGTGGTCTTGAAATACAATTCTCAATAATATGATCATATAAATTAGCTATGAAAAGTAAAATTCTAGTGGATTTAGGCATAACGAATTGGTGCTACTAATCAAGACTTATTGGTACCATGCTTATACCATCCATGTATAGTCATACTTTAATACCCACCGTAAAATTCAAAATAATAAGCCCATGTTCTCTGATACATGGAATACCTTATTAAGTTTTAATTGATCTTATCAATCTTAGATAATTTTTGTATACTTATTGTAGGATTTATTATTCTAAATGAATGATCCATCACCAGTCACGGTGAATAAAAAACCATCACTTTGGTTTTAACAATCATACATAGTATGTGTCTCTAGAACATTCGTGTTCCACACCTCATGTGTAACTTTTTCTTATGTAAACTACTTGTTCATATCTGGTATTGACTAAACCCAATCCAATATGGCTCCCACTATCTTGAATAGAGATTTTTACCCTTTTATAGAAACATAGTCTATAACATGACTATACCTTTTATTTCTTGTGGATTTATGTAATATCATTGTAAATCTTTTGGATAACTACTATAGATGCACATTGTGTTTTACTTAAGGAATTTTTTTTATATCCTAAAAAACTCTTTGAATATAAACACATGTTTTTATGAAAATGGATTTCTATCATAATAAAAATGATATGATATCCATTTTTCATTATATTTTTCATATGGTTATGGGATAATAATTTTATTTTTGAACCATGTCTTGAAATATAATAGAAGTTTCTATAATGATTATTAGTGTCAAAATTGATAATCCTTTTACTAACATCATTTCCTTGATATGTATAAGGAAATGCGTGTTTAGGAATTACTATATGATACATTTTTTTGATAAACGTTAATGTATAATAATTATCATTAATCCTCTTTATGAGTATCATAACCTTTATGTGGATAAGGTAATGTGTGTTTAGGAATTACTCTATGCTACATTATATTGATCGATGAATACATGGTTAAGATATTCTTTGAAAGACCACCCTGAAGCATCTTATATCTTCTGACCATGCATGTATCATACTTCAAATTCACTTTCCTTAATCACTTAAAGGAATCGTATGAAGTATATTTACCACTAGCATACCCTTGGAATAATTCATGCTATAGAAGAACTAATTTTGGAAGCTTTGTGGTGTAGCTTTGTTGCTAAAGGTTTCTTTATCCAAAACTAAGTAAATAAGTGTGTCAAAAATACCTAGGTGTTTTATTCCAAAGAGTCTAAATAATATTCTAGGTAAATCCTTGACATCCAATTAGTTTTTCTTGAAAAAATATTATCATTCCACAATTGGGTATACAAGTCTAACATTTTATATTAATCAAGAATTGCCAATGATTCATGTATCACTAAACTATTACTTGTGTATTGAACACCACAAACTACATCCATTCCAAAACTAGAATAATGTCTTCTTGTTTCCAAAGGACACGTGAGATATATGTATTGTTAATAATTAAAAAAATCAACAAGAATCACTTACTAGGAAAATAGAAATCATGTACTTCTCACCGCTGACTTAGGAACCACCATTTCTCAACTGCTTGGAGAATACACCTTACTTCTAGTAACATTTATATAATTACTTGGTTACTATATTTTGATACACACATTTGATAAGAATGTTGTATTTAATACCCAATTAAGATAATCTAAACATTAATTGATTAATATACCTGAATAAGAGATTACTTGCTTCTTAGATTCAGTTCATTACATTTAAACTTCCCTAAATTTATTTCATGATACATAAATAAAATAATCTCATGTTTAATACCTATTCTTTTAAGGAGGTCGCGAAGGTTCCTTTGATATCATACTTTTCATTGGCCTTTTTTCCTTGTCATTCATTTTTTCCCCATATGAACTAAAGATTATTATTTCTTTAAGTTCTTATTTACTTCATGAACCTTACTTGGAAGGTAACAAAGCATTTTTCTCCATACTGTTCATTTTTGCAATCCTAAAAAAACCTAGAGAATATGGGTGAAAATGATATTAAAATCAGATATATTGAAAGATCATGACCGACCTTACCTATTATCAAATAAATAGTATAATTATCACCAATTCATATCATGCTTTAATTTGTCCGTGTAATCTTCTCAGAGATGAGACAACATGTGTAATCATCCATGTCTTGATGTAATATCCACAAATCACATCATATGTTGATTATAGCATTATGACATAAACATCAAATGAATAATACTTGAGTATCCTATAATCATTTTTACACCCTCGATTCCTGAGGTTTCTTAATTGGTATTTGGTACACCATCACCTTGAATTTCTAATGTTGTAGTATTGGACATTAGAACCCATACTAATTAGAAATTCACGCTGGATAAGACATTGAATCTATACAATAAATACCATAGTATTATTTCGTCATTACATTCTATTTTATAAAAAAACCAAATAGATCATATTAGTACTTTTTATCTTGATTATTAATTAGATATTATTAATTAATTAATTAAATCATTAAATGTATCCCACTATATTATCAAACTCTAAAAACCATCTGTATGGAATTAGAATAATCTCTCTCTTGATTATTATGAAAAAAAAGATCCTTAAACCTCCCCTTATAGTCTAAATACTATGGATATGCCACTACTCGGAGAGCTCAAGGAAGGTGTTTGACTGGTCAACCACATTAACTCATAGTTCCTTAATCTGTTGAGTGAAGTCTCAGCTTCTAAAATCATAAATATGATTTACTTGACACTTTCCTCTATTGTTGAAATAATATATCTATGAATACTCCTTTTCTATCAATTTTAGTTAAGTCAAGACATCATTCTCATAAGAACACCCCGTTAGTAGGAGACACCCACAACTATGGCTGACTGAACACCCTATACACCTAGTTTTGTTTAAATTCAAATGACAAAAGGCGTTTTCAACTAAATATTTCTTTGAGTATTTTATTATTACATGAAGAAATGATATCATTTTGTATCTCATAAGAACGTACTATGTGATCTCACTCACAACGGTTCATGTAGTAAAAAGAAAATATTCATCGCGTCACATGCACATTTTACCTATGAATGCTTGATTATTATTTTATGTGATCACACATAAAAACTATGCATACATAAAATAATAAACCATGCATAAATAAAAGGAGAGGACATGATCATGATTCGAGACTAATGGTTGGTCAATTGAGTGAATAATGGATCAACCTCAACCCTTGGGGTAACTCCTTGAGTGGCATCACTTTCAACTCAAGTTGCAGTACTCACCAATCCAATGTGCCAAACTCCTATCTATTTCATCACCATATATTGGTGTGAAGTGATTCAATGCTCATCCTCATCATTATATAATAATACTCACACACAATCAAGGGGGTCTTTGGAGTACAAAATATAATAGATAAATTTGACTTTTAGGCCCTTATACATATAATGACACACAAATCCTCATTTATTAATCTAATTATTACAAACATGTATTGAAATAATGTAATAAATAAATACCAAATAATAATTATTCATTCAACAAATCATGATCAGTCGATATTCATTACACTCGCATACTTAAATTAAATACTTTCCTAATCAAAATTTAAATTTGTAATAAATTATTTTCGAGCGATTTTTTTTGAATTAAACATTCACTCTTATTTTTAATTCCAAAATCTATATCATTCAGTCCTAATATTAATTTAATTTTAATTCCATAAAATTAAATTAATTAATTAATTTAATTTATTACCAAAATTAAATTAATTTAACCCGAAGTATTAAAATTAATAAATTTTAAATAGAAATACTTTTAATTAAGTTGTATTAATTATAAAATTAAATTAATTATTTTTTTTATATAAAATTACCTAGGCCCTAAAACCCCAGGGAAGGCCTGTGTAGTTCAGGACAAATCCTCATAGGCCCATTCAGGGCTAAGCAGACCCCGAGCAGGGGTAATATGGGCTAATATGGCCTACCTAGTGCCATTATGGGTAGGGCTAACATGCCCCAATCCTTTATAGGGTAGATCATGGTTGCGCATTGGGTTACCTATCTACTAGATCATCTCTAATACGGATAACTAACCAAATATAGACTACTGGTTAGTGTGAACTCTGTCGGGTAATGGAAGTGATGTGTAGGTGGATGATGGTGGGGGGGGGGGTGCCAATGAAGCATAGTGGATCACTATGTAGAGGTCGTGATGCAGTTGTGCAGGCCAGAGGGGAAGGTTGTTCCATTGAAGTGTATCATCACGATGAGGGTTGTCAGAGGTGGAAGCCGGGATACCTGGTGTATGGTTGCTACTGACTCACACATGAGAGGTCAATGATGGTTGTTGGATCGATAGTGATGAAAATAATAACTAGAGGGGGTTGAATAGTCTACTTAAAATGTAAAGACAAAAACAATTAAAATTTATAAAATAAAAATCAGCAGTGAGTGCAGTGTTATTGAAAAGAGTTACAGTGAAAATAAAATGAAAGAACAAAAGAATTTATAGGGGTTCAAATCAAAAATATCATAGTCTACTCCTCAACCTCATCTACTCCTAGAGGATATTGGTACCCACTAAGAACCTCACTTTTAAAGGGATGATGGCCTTGTTATAGACCATGCCTTTTACAAGAATCTAGAGGCACAACCCAATCTTTACAGGAGACCATCCTAGTCTATTTACCTAAATTTTGATTGGGAGTCACAACTATAACTTTCTTTTAGGTGGTGGAATAACAAGAGATAGAAAGTCTTACTTTTTTATGGGGAAAATCATAAACTAGACATGAATAATTACAAACAAAAAGATAAATATTACATGAATAAAATAAATAAAAGGAAATTAACAGATGATCCGAAATTTTGAATATGTTGAGGCTTAGTGGTTGTTGATCACTTGATTAGAAAAATTTCAAAGTTTAAGTCCTTCTATGATTACAACCTCAATATAGAAGGTGTAGAAGTTAGTGAACATTTAAGAGAAACAAGAATGTGTTAAAGATATATCATGAGTAATTTGACAATTTTACTTGCACTAGTATTATTTTTATTCCTTGAAGATGTCTCCCTGATAAAGAAAACAAAGATCCTCTAGGAGTGTGTCTATGTTCAATATCTTCATAAAATTTATTAGAGAATAATAACAAATTATTATGACTATTACCATTATTTGTTAAAGTCACACTGAATAATATAGAAAAAACATGCTTTATATTTCTTCATAAAATATTAATATAAAACAATTATTATATTAAATATAAAAAATTGTAAAAAATTCATAATAATAAAATAATTTAAATAAAAATATAATCCTATAGATTATACACACATCAAAAAGTTGTAAAAAACATAGCATCACAAAGATTTTAATTTGAATGAAAATATGAATATAAAATAATGCTATAATAATTTTTACACACATTAAAATTTTATTTCAAAAAAAATAATAAAACATTTAAGAAATAAATTATTTTAAAAATAGAAAATAAAAATAATGATTTTTTTTTGGAAACAGAAAAATTTTAACTAATTGAGGATTATAAATACGGTGGTAGATTGAGCCTCTGTTGGTGACCAATGATGGAACAATATTAAGCGGTGGATTATTTTTATAACACTGAAAATATAGAGTGGTGGAATATTTTTTTCACTACTAAAAACAAATTCAAATAGAAGGAAAAAAATCTATAACACCCAATCAAATAATGAGGATCTCATGGTGGAGCTTGAAGAGGCTTCTACCAAGCTCTATACAATAGTAAAAAAACTAGTGGATGAAAAATATTTACCATTTATGAATAATGGAGGGTAAAAAATAACCCTCCATTGAAGATAATGAAGGTTGAAAATGAACCTATGTTGATTTATGTAGGTGGGTAAAATGAAACACCATTTATGGATGACAGTGGGTAAAAATGACCCACCATTTATGTCTAATGAATGGTAAAAAATACCCTCTATTGAAGAATGATTTATGGTGAGAAAAATGAACATCCATTGAAGTGTAACGGTGGGTAAAATATGACCCACCATTGAAAATCAATGGTGGATAAAAAATATGATCCACCATTGATGATTAAAGGTGTCACTATCCCTGAAACCATCAAAGAATGCTTTGAACTCGTCGAACAGTGGATCATGTCGATGCTACAATAAAAACTCAGTAGAACAAAGAAAATATATAAGGAAAAAGAAAACGAAGATTAATTTGAGATCCTATTGATACTCAAATGAAGATGTGAGAAGAAAAGACATCAAATCAGTATAGAAATCCTAGTAAAAATGAGTAGTTTGAGTGAAAGATAAAAAAAATATGTGTCCAATGAATTGGTGTGCTGAATAAAACTGATTAAAGAAGGTAGAAGATGATAGAATTTGAAAAGGATACACTTGGAAAAAACAAATGAAATGTGGGAGAAATTACAATGATAGGACATATTGGGCGGATTCAATCCAATGGCTAAGATCATATTTTAGTTTTTAACTCGAATGAACAATGAAAACATTATTGTGTCCCACATCGACTATGTGATGCGGTGACTGAACAGTATATCAAACAAGTGGTGCCATCCCACCGTTCTATTTGGCTACCAGGGATCAGCACCAGTTACCTTATGCACACACACGAGTCTACGGCCTAATAGGCTACCTAGCCCAACCCATGCGCCTAATGAGTAGGCTCTGTGGGCCTTATACATGGTCCCACAAAGAATTTGCTTGAACTATGCACAACGTACACTCTAGCCTCCTTGTGGACTGCCTATGGGAGGCCTTCCCATAGGGTTGACCCAATGGGTCCCCTATGTTGTTGAGGGATAACCTAAGTGGATTACAAGGATGTAAATTGTTTTACTTAACCAATAAAAATATTAATCTTAAGTAAAAAAAGTATCATTAAACATTAAGTATAACATTTAACATTATTAAAATTTGTAATTAAAAATTGTGTAACTTTTAATGACACTTGAATTTTAAAAAAAATGATTAAAAAGTTATTAAATTTTAATAATACCTGAATTATAATAAAAGAGATGAGACAATAATTTATCAAAATAGATAAGACTGTAAAAGTGTTAAATTTCTAATTTTTAATACTAACAAACTCCCCTATTTTGTAATTTACAAAACATTACATTTATAAAAATTTAAACAAAAATATACCCCTTTCAAAATTTATCAATAAGTATATTAGAATTTAAAATTTAAAAGATACTCCCTTATAATGAAAAACAACCACTATAAAAGTAATAGAGTAGATATGGAACAAAGATATATACAATATTCAATGAAAGTAGAATTAAGATAGAGTAAAAAATTAACACATAATTTTAAATAGAATGATATAATTATCATTTTATCTTAATAGAAAATAACACTCAATTACATAAATAATGTAAAAACAAATTTAAGGACAATGATTACACTAACAAATATTTTTAGCTTCTAACATGGCCAATTAAAATTTCAACTTTTCAAATATAACAGAATCTACGGGGTTTTTTTTGAAAATTTCAGCTAATGTTTTCTCAGTATGAACAAATTTTAACATATATAAACTTTTTACATGGTCCCTTATAAAATTAAATCTAACATCGATGTTTTTAGATCTATAGTATTGAAGAGGGTTTTGGGAGATTGAGATAACACTTTAGTTATCAAAGTAAATATGAATTTTATCAAAACTAATATTGAAATCATACAAAGTTTGTTTTATCTAAATAATCTATAAATAAAAACAAATAGGAGCAACATATTAATCCTTAGTTATTGATAGTTCTACTGAAATTTGTTTCTTAGAGCTCCATGAAATTAAACTTTTTCCAAAAAAGTGACACATACCTGTAGTGCTTTTCTGTTAAAGTCCGCAACCTCCAAAATCAAAATCAGAGTAAGAGAGTAAATAAAAATAATTCTTAGGAGAAAAGAATAGTTGAGTAAAAATAGTACCCTTGATATATCTAATTACTATTTTAACAACTTTAAGGTGACATTCTTTGGGAATTTACTAAAACCTAGAAAATATTAAAAATAAGAACATGATGTCTAGTCTAGAAGCAGTGAGATACAATAGACTATTTATAATTCCTCTATATAATTTAATATCAATTTACTTGCCATATTCATCTAAGTCCAACTTTGAATTAGTTCTCATTTGAGTTTTCATAGTTTTTCTAGAATCAAGTCAAAACCACTTTTCTATTTATTTAGAATACTTTTCTTGATTTAATAAAATATTAGCCTTTGATTAATTTTCAAACCCAGGAGAAATTTAGTTCTCCCATTAAGCTCACATCAAATTCACTTGTCATTATCTTAGGAAAATATTCACACAGAGAATAATTTATTGATCCAAATTTTATATTATTAACATATATATGAAAAAGTAGTATATAATTTGAAACTCTTTTTATAAAAAAATTAGATCAACCTTACCTTTAAAAATTAACTTTATATTAAAACCATGTTATCCTTTCATAACAAGATCTTAGAGATTTCATAAGTCCATATAATAATTTATTCAGTTTAAAATAATTATTTGAAAAATTATCATTTTCAAATCCAGGGGGTTGTCTTACATAGATTTCCTATGAAATAATTCCATTTAAAAGGCACTTTTTACATCCATTTGAAATAATTTGTTATTTTGAAAACTAGAAAATTCATATAAAATTATAATTTCTTACATCCTAGAAACAGGAGAAAAATAATCTTTAAAGTTAATTCCCTCTTCCTAGTAATAACCTTAAGCTACTATTATTGGTTTATTTTTAACTATGTTTCCAACTTCATCAAGTTTGTTACGAAAAATATATTTAGTTCCTATAATAAATATATCTTTTAGAAAGAGAAACTAAATCCTACACTTTATTCCTTTTTAATTGATTTAACTCATCATGCATTGAATTAATCCAATTTGAATCAATTAAAACATTTTCAATTTTTTCTGCAAAAAAGTCAGTAACAAAAGAAGGGTAGGCGCAGTAAAGTAAAAAAGATTTTCTTATTTGAATTCCATATTTTAATTTACCAATTACTTTTATAATAGGGATATCCTTAAGAGTTTTCCATTGTTTTGGATTAGTTTTAGAAGATATATGCTACCCTTAAATATATGCATTACCATTATCCCGGTAATTATCTTTATCAAAATTAAATTCTCTAAACTCATCATTTTCTTTCACAAATTTAGAATCCTTCTTATTAGAATTGTTTTCATTAAACATAATAAGAATGGATTCTTTAACTACTAAAGTTTTATTATTGAGAAACATATAAGTTTTCTATAATTTTAATATCCTAAAAATACAACTTTATCTGATTTAGAGTCATTTTTTTCTAAATTATCCTTTATGTTTAATATAAAGACTTTCAATCCAAAGACCTTGAAATGGCCAAATTTAGGTTTAAACCCTTTGAAGAGTTCATAAGTGGTCTTATTTAGGAAATTTCTAATTTAAAATCTATTTAAAACATGGAATATTTTATTTAAATATTTTTCCCAAAAAAATTTAGGCACACTAAATTCCATTGTCATGGACCTATCCATTTCATGAATAGACCCCTTATTTATTTCTACCAAACCATATTTGTGTTGTTCTGGGGGATGAGAAATAATTTTTATATCCATTTGTTTCACAAAATTTATCAAATTATAAATTCACAAATTCACCACCTCTATCACTTCTAATAGTGATGATTGAATCATTTTTGAAATTTTTAATAAGCCTACAGAAAGCACAAAATTGGGATAAAGTTTCATTTTTATGCGATAAGAAATAAATCCATAAGAATCTATTGTAATCATCTACAATTATAAAAACATACTTTTTACCACTAAAACTAGTAGGTTGTATATGTCCAAACAAGTCAATATGTAATAATTATAAACATCTAATAGTACAAACATCATTTATAGATTAAAATATTTCTTTGTGTTGCTTTACTTATAAATAGGAATCACACATAAAGTACTTACTTGTATGTAACTTGGGAAGTTATAGAACCCATTCACACTTTGATAGTTTGTGAAACAATTTCAAATTTTTTTCCCAAGTCTCATATGCCATAAAATTCCATCTACTTCTATAGCATTCAGAAAAATAAACTTTTTTGGTTATTTCAGAAAATTCAATTGTATATGCATTTTCTTTTCAATTTTTAGAAAACATAACTAATTATATTTTTAGAACAATGCAATTATCATTATCAAATATAAAATTTAATCCATAATCACATAACTATGATAATCTTATAATATTATGTTTTAAATTGAGTACATAAAATACTTTTGAAATAATAACTATTTTAGATAACCAAATTCACCAATACCTCTAATATGACCTTTATAGTTGTCTCCAAAAGATACAAGGTCAGCATCACATGAATTAAATGATCTAAATTTTCAAATATCATATGCCATGTGCCTGGAGTAGCCAATATCTAAATATCATTAGTAACTGAGACTTCTAAGGTAGATTTCCTAAAATTAAATAGTCAGACATAATATTTTGGTACCCATTCTAACTTTGGTCTAACTGGATTAGTAGTAGAAAACTTTAGCACCCAAATAGATTTTAAGCATTTTCTAGTGGGATGATTAAAAAAGAAATATCTAGAAATTAAAGTTCTATTATGTCCAAAATATTGTGTAAATATCAGTGATAACTCATTTTCATAATTCCATTTCCTTCTACATTTAAAAAATGTTACACTAGAAATGATTCCTTTTGAGATTTTAACAAATTTATCCTTATTTATACTTGGAGTTATACCGTTGTAACCAAAACCATTCTTATTGAGGTTTAGATTCATTAAATAAATCATCTTATCATGTTTTTATTTTTCTTTAAAAAAATTAGATAAATCACTTTTAATATTAACTACTTCATTTTTCAAATCCACGTTCTCTTTTTGAATATTTTTTAAATCAATAAAGGATTTTTCGTTGGATCTAGAAGCTATGTTTCTTAGTTTATTTTTTTATTATTTTAGTTTATTAAATTCCTTTTCTAATTTAGTTATATTATCCAAAACTAAATTAAATATTTTATCTTGATATTTCTCATTTACTACTAGAAAGTTTTTAATCCTTTCATTTTTCTATTAGTTTTAACAAATCTAAATTAACATCCTCTATAGATTTATCATTATAAGAAAAAAATTATATATTTTCACATTCTCTTTTCATTTTATCATTTTTTAGTCAACTTATTATTATTAATTTTAAAGTAATTATTGTTTTCAATTATTCTAGTTCCATCATTCTTTAAATCTATATTTTCTTTGAGTTTTTACTTAACTTTAAAATTTATAGAGTCAAATTAGAACATAAATCAAAAACAATTTTAGTTTTAGTTACATATAAATCATTTTAATCAAAATTGTAAGTAGTTATTAACTGAGTAAATATTAAATAATTTACCTCACATTTAATACCCCTTAGGAAAAGAGTCTTCATTTCCTATTCACTTTGAGAATCACCACTTGATTTAGAACTATCTAAACAGTTTTATCCTTCAAAAAAAATATTTTTTTCCTTCATTATGTTATATTTTTATTACTTTGGATGTTAGAGTTTAAGGAAATCAGTCCATATATGAACTTTCTTGTCACGACCCGTCCTCGGGGCCCGTGTCGTGACTACCCCAAGCCCGCCTTCCATAGGCCAGGGGCTGGCGACTAGCACCAAAGGCGTAAATCCCGATAACTGGGAAGGCATTGCCTTTTAAAAAAGTAAACGAAACACCATAGACTACAAGCAGAAGTAAAACAATAAGTAAACTAAAACAAGCTGTGCTGAAAGTAAAGGGGCTGGAAATACAAGCCCAACTGTAAAGTACAAGGAAAAAGATAAAACAGCCGAAAGGTGACAAGCAGCTCCTGGATCGTCCACCAAGGATCCTACCTGAAGGGTAGGTACAGATAGCGCAGCTCTTGGATCATCCACCACGGATCCTACCTGAAGGGTAGGTACAGATAGCCTCCTCAGTGTCCTTGTCCGCCAACCTCCTCTGGGTACCGACTTGTAACACCCCGAGCTTCCACGATACGCTTCTCATTCAATAATGCAATAGCTTGCATTGTACGCAACTTCGAGTTCTAAAACACCGCGACTAATCAAAGTAGCCGTTATGAATAGTAATAACCACTTTTTAAAATTATAGAAATTTTATATTTCAAAATGGACTTCATTTTTGGATTCGGAATATCGAAATTATCCTATGTTGAATTTTTGGTATTTTTCTGAGAACTTCTAATTTTTATGAATAGTGAAAAATACTTTAAAACAACTTTTTAAATCAAAATAATTTATTGTGATAAATTATACTATTTAGAGGTTTTAAGGTATAATTAGAATATATTTTTACCATTTTATCCAATGGTGGTCATTAGAATTAATTTAACATTGAAATTGGACACAAACAATTGCCAATCTTTTGATATAAATTGTTTCTTAAAAACACGCTATTTGTCGTAACATCGGGAATTAATTATAAAATTAATTAATGAAACTTATATGTTTGGAATTTTATAAAATAGACATCATTTTTGAATTCGGAATATCAATTATATCTTAGGGTGAAATTTTGGCCTTGTTCTGAAAAACTTCAATTTTTGATGAATAGTGAAACCACTAAGTGGTAGTTAAATAACTGATTTTTCGTTTAAATGAAATATTACCACTTCTGTGATTTTATTTTCAAAAATCCGACATACATGGTTGTCATTAAGAAGTAAAATGTGGTTCAATGAGATTAAAATAATTTTTTGGTGAATAGTAACTTTTAAGTTCTTAATCGCGATTAGAGGTAATTAGTGTAGTTTAAGGTACAAATAATGTTTTAATAATATGAGATGAGCATGACACTTGTACTACTCCTATTGGATGAGTCATGGCCGAACAAGACAATCCATGGGTCAACTTGGGGACCCCATGGAGCCACTTTAGTTGGAAAATGACATTAATATATATTTATTTAATGTTAAAATTAAATTGACACAAACATGAGTTGTTTTACTAAAACAGTTTTTAGGTGGGGTTACACAAGTCCAAATTTTGATTATAAATATTAATTAGAAAGCTAAAAAGATTTCCTACATCATAATAGTTTTTTTATAATTTTTAGACATTAAATAAATTAAATTATTTATGACATCATGATGATGCAGCGATGACCTCATTATTTAACGATTTAAATAAAATGGGAAGATAATGAAAAATCCAAGGCTTAAACTTGTCCAAAGCCAATTGGATGAGGATATTTCGAAACCTTATCACCTTAGCCTTGAATTATATAAGTGTGGGACCTTTAAAATCCGAAAATCATTGTGAAATAATGTAACATTTCAATCTTTCCAAAAGTGCCCCTCCTCTCCACTTATAAAAGGCCCCCACCTCTCCCACCTCATTTACACTTTCAAGCCATTTGGCTCGGCCAACCTCTGCCCAAATACTCTCCCAACTTCCCCCTATTACTCCTAGAAGCCTTACTTTGGGCAGAACTCTTCCCAAGGAAGCCTTTGGCTCAAATCAAAAAGAGTTACCCGATTTTGAGGTAATGTCTTCTCTAATGTTGTTTTGTTTTATTTTTCTTCTCCAACCCCCTAAACTCTTTTTATTCATTTATTTTGTAACAACACCAGTATCCTCAATATACTAGGATGTTGTTATAAGATGGATTCGAGCTACACTTACACAGACCTACATCTAATGGTTAAAGAAAATACTGTTTCTGTGGATGGCGAATTTCTGCCTCACGAAACGATGATTGTTCAAATTCTTTTAACACCTATAATGGTGGCCATTTTGATGACACTATTTTCATATATGATATATATATTATGTTTATGTTTTCCTTATCCTTCTGTATTTCTCATTTATGTCATACTTTATGATTTCCATTATGGGTAAAACGCGATAATTTCATTTTAGGAAGTGCGGACTACCGCCCCCTCAAAGTGATTTGAATCGTTAATGCCATATGTGGGATGTATAAAGGATGGAGTAAATGGTATTATACACTATATTATACTGGAATTATATTATACATTTATATAATTATGATTTTGTTCCATTAAATATGAAATTGAAATGAAAGTAGCGTTCATGCGTACGTACGGCTTACCGTCTCCATGAACGGTGCATTTCATTTCTTACCTCTAAATGTTACGTAATATTATAAATGAATGTATATACTGGATATATATGATATATATGATATCTAAATCATGAATATAATTCTGGATATAATGGATATTTCACCACATGAACAACTTGTAATTATAAGAAGGTTATTGTTGACACAAGTACCAAAGATCGACAAAACGACCGTTATTAACTTAAATAATTACATAACGTTCATAACATTGTAATAAGTGATATAAAAAGGATAATGAAATTGAAAATGGTTCTTAATAAGGTAGAAATTAACTCTATTTTATTATTCAGGAGGTTAAAGAACGGTCGAGTCAGGAAAAGACGCAAGGTAAGGGAACTTCTTAACCCAACTTCTATTCTTTGGGTTAATCTCTTACTTTCAAATTATGTCATGATATTATTATGTCTTATTTTGTATTTTTACTTTCTTTATGTGTACCTATAGTGAATACACATAATATACCTATTTTATTTTAAAAAAAAGATCTTTGTAAGGACTTCGTCTCAATCCCCTTTCATTGAGGCATATTTGGTTTTATACAAAAATTTCTTTTATACGGTGTGTAAACCCCTTTGACTTTTACGTTTATTCAAAAGGAATCTTTTTTATACGAAGCGTTTTGCTAAACGACAAAAGGGAATGTTTTTCTTTCCGTACTTATGCGGCGACAACGACTTCTCCGCCGCCGTGACCATTATTTGAGTTTTGGCTTCCTCTACAAGCCATACAGTCTTTTTAAAAGAAAAATAAATACCATGTTTTACTTTTCTTTTATTTTGGTATTGAAAATGGTTTTGAAAGCGTTTTTATTATATCAATGTGTTGTATTTATATCTTGTGATTGAAATGTGGAAATTTTATGTTTCCTTTATGAATGTTTTATGTGATACGATTATGTTATGGTTTATGATATGTTTAAACCTATTCATATGAGGAATGAATTGGACTTAATAAGTGAAGGGTGGAGCCCGCTATAGCTCCTCGATGCATCGGCAGGTCTCATGAGACAAACTAGTGTCTTGGCACGAGGCCTTGACAAAATCTTATTTGTGGTCTTGGCACGAGGCCTTGACTACGTGGTTATGATAGTCTGGCATTATGCATTCCATCATTATGAAAGTGGTTATTGATATTGAATGTGATTATTCGACTAGTAGAATATCCATGTGAAGAAGTAAATGGCATTATCTCATTTTACTTTTGCCATATTATGTTGAAGTTCAAGTTTAAAAGGCTTTTGTTTTGGTTATACATTGCCTTAAATGTTAATGTTTATTTATGAAAGCTTCCGCTATATTGTTAACCTTACTGAGCATCTGAGCTCACCCCTTTCAATGTTTTAATATTTTTCCAGGATGTGAAGAAGTAATTTATGAGTGACCTGCAGGGGTAGTCAGAAAGGGATATGATTGTGGACTATGAAGACCATGTTATTGTTGTTTGTTTACTTTTTGATGTAATGAAAGACTTATGAATGTATCTAGTGTTTCCAAGGCTACTGAACTAATCGGTCTTTCGAGACTTGATCTTTTGTGATCATTCCAATGTTACGAAGTAATGCACCAACTCTGGGTAGCTGGGGTCGGGGCGTTACAGTTGGTATCAGAGGCAGTTTAGTACTAACCTTAGAAGCTAGATTTAGATAAACTCTGATTAGATCACATAGACCAAAGATAGACTTTGAGGATTAGTATAGAAGAGCTTCCTAGAATTTTGGTCATATAGAGATGTTGTGAGTTTTCCGAGCAACACATCCCTGTCTGGATACGAGCAGGTAGAGGTGGCTCTGGCACAGATGTACCTAGGGGAAAAACCCGAAAACACCGCTTTGAGCTAGACTCGAACGGGAACTGGTGCACGACAATGGGCCTTGCTGTACTCTTGGTTACGACACTCCCGAGGGATATGCTTAGGATAATTCTCATTTTCTTTACAAACCACTATGAAGGGTTATGAGTATATACTTCCTCAAAGGAAACATTTCTTTTTATGATTATGGATTATATCCATAAATAGTTCAATTTATGTTAAGTGTTTTATAAGTATGGGATTATGTATTTTGATTCATAAACTGATCTAGTTTATGCCATTGTTTAGAAATGGCGCCTAGTGGAAGAAATGGAAACCGTATCAATGCACGCACTCCATGTAGGGATTTCCCTCTTGCTCAAGATAATTATAGTGGGGCTGGTGATGCAACCGGTGCCGATCAGCTAATCACCATACTGGGACAACTTACTCAGGTTATGAATAATAACCTTACCCGTATGGAGCACCCTAATCCACAGCGTGGAGGATCAATGTTAGATCGATTCACGAGGCAACAACCACCAACGTTCAATGGGAGTACAAATCCTTTAGTAGCCGAGCAATGGATAAATTCCCTAGAGAAAATATTTCAGGCTTTGGGGAGCAGTGAAAGGGAAAAAGTTATCATGGCAGTTTACCGCCTCACTGGAGATGTCGATCAATGGTGGTCACTAATTCAAAACACAAAGGAAGATGATGAATTAAAAAACATGGAATGGCAGGAGTTCAAAGAGTTGTTCTTAGAAAAATACTTTCCTCGAGACCATCGAGCGGATATGGAAAGGCAATTTATGAGTCTGAGGCAGAAGGAGGATGAGAATGTCGCAAAGTATGAGGCTAACTTTACAAGGTTAGCAAGGTATGCTGCAGATTACATACGTAACCCAAGGAGTAAGATTGATCGTTTATTTGATGGGTTAAAACCATTTCTCCGTCGAGCTTTAGTATCACAATCCTTCTCATCATACGGAGATATTGTCTCGTGTGCTATCAAGACAGAAAAGGAATTCTCTAAGTCTTATGACAACAAAGTAAAGCAATAGAAGAAGAGAATGGTGGAACAAGAGACAGATAAAGGGAAAAAGGGAAAGAAGGATTTTCCATTATGTGATAATTGTGGGAAGAATCACCCTGGTACTTGCCTAAAAGGAATGAGAGTTTGTTATAAATGTAGAGAAAAGGGTCACCAGGCTCGTGATTTCAAGGGAAAGAAAGAGGCTATCAAAGTTGAATGCTATAATTGTAGGGAAATGGGGCATTAAGCAAATGAATGTCCTAAGCGTCAGGGAAACATACCTAAAAAAAGGCCAAGGGATCAAGGACAATCTTATACTGTTACTACAGTTGAAGTGGAATAATTAATGTATTGGTGCTTTTGGACTCATGGATTATATTCTGGTTATTAGAATAATGTGATATATATATATAAGGATTTTACTACAGTACTTTTTTATTTCAGTAAGGTTTTAATATGTTTAAGGTAATCATATTATTAGTATGTGACAATAAGAGAAACTTTTCTTTGTTTGGGGAATCTGATGTTACAATTGATTTTGGAATTTAGAGAACTTTTAGAGAAAGTCTGGGCGGAGGTATTTTGGATAACTATAAATGTTGGAGTGGATTAAGTTGAACTTTGGATAGTATTGTTTAAGGTTAAAACATTTATGAAGATTATTTTTGGAATAGTATAGTACTATATTTTTAGGAAAAGGACAACCTGCAGGGTGGGGAATAACGCATCGCGTCGGACAAAGCTGCAGGAATCGAACCCACAACCATAGTGCGACAAGCCTTTATTTCCTACCACTAGCCTACAGGAAGTCCCTGATTATTAAAAAATCGTTTTACTAATCTAAATGGTATGTGTTAACATTTGGAACCTTATACAATTAGGATAAATAGAATATTTTTGAGTTCCGTTACCATTTGGAGTAAAAGTTGGGTTTGTGGTAAAAATTTATTAACGAATGAAAGTATACATAACAAGTATGTATATTCCCTTACGTTCTTAGTAAATATCCTAAATAAATTCCTCAACATTATAAAAGGTAACTGAAAACAAAAAATGCTGTCGGTTAACTTTTCCAACTGGGGATTCAATGACCGTTTAACCAATCACAAGTTTGTGATTTTCTTGTGGTTAAACTTTCTCCTAATCCTGTTTTCTATAACTCTCCATCAGACCTTGATGGTTTGTTTTTCTTCCATATCCATATTTTCATAGAATCCTAGAATGGGATATATCGGGTGACCTTTTTACTTATCCTGCTTTCTTTTAATGTTATATATTTATTAACCTTATTTCCGATGTGGGTTTTCCTCAAAGGTATTTTCTCTTTTCAACCTTTTATTTTCAAAGAAAAATTTCAAATTGCGAGAACGCAATTTATTGAAGGAGGGGAGAATGTAACACCCCGAGCTTCCACGATACGCTTCTCATTCAATAATGCAATAGCTTGCATTGTACGCAACTTCGAGTTCTAAAACACCGCGACTAATCAAAGTAGACGTTATGAATAGTAATAACCACTTTTTAAAATTATAGAAATTTTATATTTCAAAATGGACTTCATTTTTGGATTCGAATATCGAAATTAGCCTATCTTGAATTTTTGGTATTTTTCTGAGAACTTCTAATTTTTATGAATAGTGAAAAATAATTTAAAACAACTTTTTTAATCAAAATAATTTATTGTGATAAATTATACTATTTAGAGGTTTTAAGGTATAATTAGAATATATTTTTACCATTTTATCCAATGGTGGTCATTATAATTAATTTAACATTGAAATTGGACATAAACAATTGCCAATCTTTTGATATAAATTGTTTCTTAAAAACACGCTATTTGTCGTAACATCGGGAATTAATTATAAAATTAATTAATGCAACTTATATGTTTGGAATTTTGTAAAATAGACATCATTTTTGAATTCGGAATATCAATTATAGCTTAGGGTGAAATTTTGGCCTTGTTCTGAAAAACTTCAATTTTTGATGAATAGTGAAACCATTAAGTGGTAGTTAAATAACTGATTTTTCGTTTAAATGAAATATTACCACTTCTGTGATTTGATTTTCAAAAATCCGACATACATGGTTGTCATTAAGAAGTAAAATGTGGTTCAATGAGATTAAAATAATTTTTTGGTGAATAGTAACTTTTAAGTTCTTAATCGCGATTAGAGGTAATTAGTGTAGTTTAAGGTACAAATAATGTTTTAATAATATGAGATGAGCATGAAACTTGTCCTAATCCTATTGGATGAGTCATGGACGACCAAGAAAACCCATGGGTCAACTTGGGGACCCCATGGAGCCACTTTAGTTGGAAAATGACATTAATATATATTTATTTAATGTTAAAATTAAATTGACACAAACATGAGTTGTTTTACTAAAATAGTTTTTAGGTGGGGTTACACAAGTCCAAATTTTTATTATAAATATTCATTAGAAAGCTAAAACGATTTCCTACATCATAATATTTTTTTTATAATTTTTAAAAATTAAATAAATTAAATTATTTATGACATCATGATGATGTAGCGATGACCTCATTATTTAAGGATTTAAATAAAATGGGAAGATAATGAAAAATCCAAGGCTTACACTTGTCCAAAGACACTTGGATGAGGATATTTCGAAACCTTATCACCTTAGACTCGAATTATATAAGTGTGGGACCTTTAGAATCCGAAAAGCATTGTGAAATAATGTAACATTTCAATCTTTCCAAAAGTGCCCCTCCTCTCCACTTATAAAAGGCCCCCACCTCTCCCACCTCATTTACACTTTCAAGCCATTTGGCTCGGCCAAAATCTGCCCAAATACTCTCCCAACTTCCCCCTCTTACTCCTAGAAGCCTTAATTTGGGCATAACTCTTCCCAAGGAATCCTTTGGCTCAAATCAAAAAGAGTTACCCGATTTTGAGGTAATGTCTTCTCTAATGTTGTTTTGTTTTATTTTTCTTCTCCAACCCTCTAAAATCTTTTTATTCATTTATTTTGTAACAAAACCAGTATCCTCAATATACTAGGATGTTTTTATAATATGGATTCGAGCTACACTTACACACACCTACATCTAATGGTTAAAGAACATACTGTTTCTGTGGATGGCGAATTTCTGCCTCACGAAATGATGATTGTTCAAATTCTTTTAACACCTATAATGGTGGCCATTTTGATGACACTATTTTCATATATGATATATATATTATGTTTATGTTTTCCTTATCCTTCTGTATTTCTCATTTATGTCATACTTTATGATTTCCATTATGGGTAAAACGCGATAATTTCATTTTAGGAAGTGCGGACTACCGCCCCCTCAAAGTGATTTGAATCGTTAATGCCATATGTGGGATGTATAAAGGATGGAGTAAATGGTATTATACACTATATTATACTGGAATTATATTATACATTTATATAATTATGATTTTGTTCCATTAAATATGAAATTGAAATGAAAGTAGCGTTCATGCGTACGTACGGCTTACCGTCTCCATGAACGGTGCATTTCATTTCTTACCTCTAAATGTTACGTAATATTATAAATGAATGTATATACTGGATATATATGATATATATGATATCTAAATCATGAATATAATTCGGGATATAATGGATATTTCACCACATGAACAACTTGTAATTATAAGAAGGTTATTGTTGACACAAGTACCAAAGATCGACAAAACGACCGTTATTAACTTAAATAATTACATAACGTTCATAACATTGTAATAAGTGATATAAAAAGGATAATGAAATTGAAAATGGTTCTTAATAAGGTAGAAATTAACTCTAGTTTATTATTCAGGAGGTTAAAGAACGGTCGAGTCAGGAAAAGACGCATGGTAAGGGAACTTCTTAACCCAACTTCCATTCTTTGGGTTAATCTCTTACTTTCAAATTATGTCATGATATTATTATGTCTTATTTTGTATTTTTACTTTCTTTATGTGTACCTATAGTGAATACACATAATATATCTATTTTATTTTAAAAAAAAGATCTTTGTAAGGACTTCGTCTCAATCCCCTTTCATTGAGGCATATTTGGTTTTATACACAAATTTCTTTTATATGGTGTGTAAACCCCTTTGACTTTTACGTTTATTCAAAAGGAATCTTTTTTATACGAAGCGTTTTGCTAAACGACAAAAGGGAATGTTTTTCTTTCCGTACTTATGCGGCGACAACGACTTCTCCGCCGCCGTGACCATTATTTGAGTTTTGGCTTCCCCTACAAGCCATACCGTCTTTTTAAAAGAAAAATAAATACCATGTTTTACTTTTCTTTTATTTTGGTATTGAAAATGGTTTTGAAAGCGTTTTTATTATATCAATGTGTTGTATTTATATCTTGTGATTGAAATGTGGAAATGTTATGTTTCCTTTATGCATGTTTTATGTGATACGATTATGTTATGGTTTATGATATGTTTAAACCTATTCATATGAGGAATGCATTGGACTTAATAAGTGACGGGTGGAGCCCGCTATAGCTCCTCAATGCATCGGCAGGTCTCATGAGACAAACTAGTGTCTTGGCACGAGGCCTTGACAAAATCTTATTTGTGGTCTTGGCACGAGGCCTTGACTACGTGGTTATGATAGTCTGGCATTATGCATTCCATCATTATGAAAGTGGTTATTGATATTGAATGTGATTATTCGACTAGTAGAATATCCATGTGAAGAAGTAAATGGCATTATCTCATTTTACTTTTGCCATATTATGTTGAAGTTCAAGTTTAAAAGGCTTTTGTTTTGGTTATACATTGCCTTAAATGTTAATGTTTATTTATGGAAGCTTCCGCTATATTGTTAACCTTACTGAGCATCTGAGCTCACCCCTTTCAATGTTTTAATATTTTTACAGGATGTGAAGAAGTAATTTATGAGTGACCTGCAGGGGTAGTCAGAAAGGGATATGATTGTGGACTATGAAGACCATGTTATTGTTGTTTGTTTACTTTTTGATGTAATGAAAGACTTATGAATGTATCTAGTGTTTCCAAGGCTACTAAACTAATCGGTCTTTCGAGACTTGATCTTTTGTGATCATTCCAAAGTTACGAAGTAATGCACCGACTCTGGGTAGCTGAGGTCGGGGCGTTACACGACTCATCGTGAGGTCCACCTCCGGGTACTGACTCGTCGTGAGGTCCACCACCAGGTGCCGTCTAGTCCTCGTACACTCGATCTCCATCAGCGCTGTCCGTCGTCTGCAACCAACACAATGAGGTGCGGGCATAGCCCGTGCATGGGTGAGTATAATGATACTCAGTAGGGACCCCGAGACCCTCATGGTCTCTCTAAATCCAATAATGATAGACACAAAGAATAAACTCAAAAGATAACCCTTACATAGGTATAAGCCCATAATTATACCTAAGTTATCATGTAACCCATCTCATTCACGAGGGAACTCAAAGGTTATGAAATCAACGGATAACATCTACCCAGGTATATGCCCATACATATACCTAAGTTATCAATTGACCCATCTCAATCATGAGGTAAACACAAAGGTCATAGACTCAGCTCAAACCAGGATTTTCATTATCGAAACCATAACTGCTGAAGAGTCCCGTCTCTGGAGTGTACAGCGGTCCTGTCACGACTCTGAGGTACTACTCCCTAACCTAAGACTGCTGAGGTACTCCTCCTATCAAGTACTGTGGGCCTGCTGCTACAACCAAGTGCTTCCCACCATGGGTCTGCCGCTACAACCAAGCGCCCCCCCCCCCTCATAGCCTCTAGAGGCACTCCTTCTGTTGAGTACCGCGGGTCTTCCGCTAAAACCAAGCGCTCCTCCGCCGTGGGTCTGCCGCTACAACCAAGAGCTCCCCCTCATAGCCTCCAGAGGTACTCCTTCTATTGAGTACCGCGGATCTTCCGCTACAACCAAGTGCTCCTCCGCCGTGGGACTGCCGCTACAACCAAGCGATCCCCACTGGGCTATCCGAAACACACCGAGTCGATCGGTCAAGCAGTCGTCAGGTCTCAGCCGGCTACACGGTCTCCGTACTCCGCATTCTCGTCTCCATGAGGGTAAGTTCACGAGCTATAGGTCAATACTCCAAGTATCACAAAGTTTCAAGAAGAAGTATCTCAAAGGACCTCCTCGTCACAGGGGTCTCAACGCAACAGACGGCGCATCAATCAGACGCCCGGTCTATGTGTTACTAGCCTTTTCGTCCCCGAGGCCCGGTTGGTTTCGTGTGCGAACCAATCCGGCCGTATCTCAAATGTACCCCGAACTCTCATAGGGTAAACTCATAGGGACTGTTTCTCCACTTGATCACCAATGCTGCTGACGGTTCTTCAAACAGACGTCCAGTCTGAAAGTTATCAGCTTTTCCGTTCTAGGGGCCCAGTTGGATTTCGGGTGCAATCCAACCAGGTCACTTTCCAACTACATCCAAAACTCAAGAGAAGTATGCCAAAAGTTCCGTCTCATCAAGAGGAAATCAACGAGACAGACGACGCGTCAATCGTACGCCCGGTCTGTGAGTTATTGGCTTTTTTGTTCCAGGGGCCCGGTTGGTTTTGTGTACGAACCAACTCAGACAAACCCAAAGTATTACGAAACCTTGAGTGCAGTATAACGAAACGACCATCTCGATCCAAGGATAGCATCTCAACTGACGGTGCGTCGATCGGAGGCCCGTAGCACAAGTTATGGGCGTCCGACCGGAAGAGATTCGGTATTAAGGGGTTCGGGCCCGGTCCGACCCGGCCCGATACCCCCAGGGTCGGCCCAAACCGGGTCGACCCGAACCGGGTCCGGTTCCGGCCCGCTTGGGTGTGGCCCGACCCGGTGGACAGGCCATGCAGCCGGCCCGGCCTGGGCGCGGCGTGCTGGGCGCGCTGCCCAGGCGCTCGGCCAAACGGCCGAGCCGTTTGAAGGGGGGTGCGCCTGCCCCCCTGGTTTTTGTAACAGCGACCCCCATTATGGGGGGCCGCTTGAGCTGGCTGCCGGGGGTTTTTAACCCCCGACCTTCCCTTGTCCGGCCGGCCAGCTCTGGCCGGCCGGCTTTTGCCGCCACGGACCGGTGACGGCCGGTCCCCCCTTGTTCCGACGCCGGCGGCCCGGAACCGGCCGCCAGTCTCCCTGCTCCGCCGCAGCCCGGAACCGTCCGCGACCTTGGTTCGTCCGACACGGCGCGACGGTGCCGCGCCCCTCCTCCACGGCCCCTCTCCGCCCGCAGTGTCTTCGGGTTTCTCCAACGCGACGCGACAACATCGCGTCCTTGTTCGATTTCACGGCGCCGTGCGATGGCACCGTGCATTCCTTGTCGCACGATCCCGAACGGTGCGACGACACCGCGCCATTCCCATTTCAAACCACAATAGAAACAACAACATAGATAAGGGAGGAGGGTTGGCCATGTTTGTGCGGTCTGGCCCCCTCTCATTAATCGATAACAAATCGTCATAATTCACGAAGAACGTCAAGGTAGAAATCACGAACAAAAATAAAATAACCCCTACCTTGTCGAACAAGTTGAGCAAGGATTCATCGCGGAGATAACCGTCATGGGAAGAGGCGTCACAGAAGGATATGTCGCGGAAGAAGACGTCGACCTCCGAGGAATCCAGCGTTCTTCATGTTCTTCGTGTTCTTCGACGAAGAGGATGAAGAAACTCAAGTCTCCCTTAGCTTTTCTCCCAAAGCTCTCAAGCAACAAGACACCAACCCAAAATAAAATAAGTCCCTTACTTATTTTATTAACACAACTTAAGGTTTGAAATTCAAAAGTTTGAATTAATCCACATAATTAATTAACATAACTTAAACTTTTGAAATTCAAACATTCACATTAAACTCACTTAATTAAATAACTTAAGTTATCAAATTAATGGTGAGTTGATAGAGTTAGAGAATATGAAGGGGTGGGGTTCTTGTGGGCCCCACCACCCTCATAACCTCCCAATGGAAGTTGGGTGGTTTCCCCCAACTTCCTCCCAATTCTTTAAACCACTTAGAGTAAAATAAAAATTGTTGTTAAATTTTTATCAACTTCTCTCATGAAAATGAAAATCCTAAAGAGGTGTTCCTAAGAAAATACTGGCACTACGGTTCCATCGGTGCCCTTAGATTTTGATTTTGAGCACCGGTTCAAATGTTAGAAAAACTAGCTTGTTCGTTCACAGAACGTACTCGAGCTAAACTTCAGAAATTGATTTCGGGCACACCGGGCCTCAGAATCATGCGCCGTCAGAAACTGCGTTCTTGTAAAATCCCAAAGAAAATTATGAAAAAATTTCCCCTGAATTTTACGGGTCTTTAAATTACTCCCACCTCAGGACTTTACGTCCTCGTAAATCTTTAACACAAACTAGGGAAACAAAAGTGGTACTGAGCACGCACCTGAGCCTTCCGCTCCCATGTGGTCACCTAGAGGTTCCCTTACTATCAGTGAAAGCGCACCCAAGGAATCGACCGTCCTCGTAGGACCCACTCCTTTCGATCCTCAGCCACTACTAGAACCCCGCAAAGTCACCCCATCACCAAAGTCCAGCTCCCCATGGCCAATGATATGCGTCGGGTCAAGCACGTATCTCCCTTGTTGAGATACCTGGAAGTCGTCGTGCACTCGGTGAAACTGAGGTGGATGGGTCAAGCGGTAAGCCACTTCGCATACTCTACTGAGGACCTAAAATGGTCCACTGAACCTCGGAGATTACTTGCTGCCTTGGCCACATCTCCGTAAACCTCGTCGAGGTGAGACCCGTATAAGGACGTGGTCGTCATCCTTGAACTCTATAGGCTTCTTGTCAGCTCTGTGCAGTCTCATCTGCGATGATCCATAGGCGATCACTACCCACTTCTACATCAGGACACACCCGAGTCCGGTCCCTAATGCATCGCAGTGAACTATGTAACCAACGCCCACAGGTTGGGCACAACAGTCAACCCAGCTCCTGAAAGCTCTGCTGGAAGTGGTGCCGCAACTCTGGATAATTCTGGCACAAAGGTAAGTTTGGCCATCTCCTGAGTGATCAAATGCACCCTCTTATGCATGATTCCATCCTGTGCTGCCTGGGTTTTCCTTTTTGCTGACCAAGGAAAAACCCCATCCCAATGTTGTAGATAAACCAAAACCTTTTGCCTAATACAGTCAATCCGTGTATGAACTGTGGATCCAATCCATACTCAGACCAACGTCGTAAGGCCTCGACGTTGCCACCAAGAGATTCCAACCGAAACTCTCGCCTCGTGGGTCAGATCACACTGTCAGAATAAGTGTTATTATCGAGTCTCCTCCCATGGTATCTCCAGACATGAGGGTCAAGTCAACGGCTTAACCAGAAACTCTAGGTCTGGGACAAGATTCGTGGAAGGAAGGAATGATCCGTATCAATGTATGTTACTACGACAACTTGTAGTGGACACAGACTATCCCTAAAATCATTCTTAAAGCCATTGGGTCACTCTCATTGACCGCATGTGGCTACTCTCTTTCCCTGCCCTCCACCTCCCTGAGCCAGGAGGGAAAAACAATGGTGGGTGGCTGTAACATGTTGATATGTACACCACCTCATACTGCTCTCCTAGCTCTGCCTCCACATCTGCTACTCTGAAGATTCATCTGTCCTTAACATTTCCTTTTTTTTTGAAACATTCGCATGAACAAGTCTCTGAGACTGACGCCAGTTCGCATCTTCCAATTGTTAACATTCACTGGCTAAAACCGATCTGCCAAAGAACATTCAACCACAAAGGTTCATTCTAGCACCCTAACATAAGTAGGAACGCGTAGAGAAAATAGTGCTTACTCGGATATCCCTTAAACACACCTCGCTCTGAGGTTCGATCTCTAAAGCACTGATCATATCGTAATCATCAAGTACCAAAAACTATCGGTACGCCTCAATGTTTACTCAGCTACTGAAACATCATCCTGCCGAAGATGTATAAGCTCTAGAAAACTCTCAACCACCTCCTCAAGCCGGTTGTAACTACAGACCAACAGGTAGTGATGTATAGCTGACACACTACCCGAAGGCACTATCTTAGGCATCAGACCATGTACCGAGGCCTCATCACTATGCGGACCATCCTCATGGTCACTCACTGGAAAACACTAGTAGCCAAGTCCATCATCCACTCTACTGATGTCTCAGCTAGATGGAAAACTCTAGCAATTTCCCCCAGCCAGTGCTCTGCTGTCTGAGAATGTGCCTCGCCTTGTAACCTCGGAGGACACTGCTGCTGGAACTCGTGCAACGCGCTCTGCCAGCGTGCACAGTTCTCTAGTAAGGTTGGTGGCATCTGCTGCCCAACAGGTGGGGGTGTTGCTGGTACACCACCTAGGGGTGCCAACATAGAAAAGGGGCCCCGCACCGGAGCCTCGCCGCTTGGTGGGCCGTCATCGAGTACTCTCTCAGAACTCCAACTGACTGTCTATATGGAGACATCCTGAACAGATGTGACATGGTCAACTATTTATACCTGGTGAGATGACCTGGTTTGAGCTGACTTTAAAACTTTTGGAAACACACACGCAATCAGTGTTTTCGTGCACAAAGTCGGAAATCAGAAGTCATGGTCCTAGTGTACGGATACGTCAGCCGCCGCACCAACACTGGACTCCCTGAACTGAAGACCACACTCAGTACCCTTAACACTATTGCTTCAGAGAAAAGAAAATATCATAGTTATAAGTCCTGCGGTAGAACCGACTCCTCTGATACCAATTTGTCACGACCCGTCCTGAGGGACCGTGTCGTGACTACCCCAAGCCCGCCTTCCATAGGCTAGGGGCTGGCGACTAGCACCAAAGGCGTAAATCCCGATAACTGGGAAGGCATTGCCTTTAAAAAAGTAAACAAAACACCACAGAGTACAAGTGGAAGTAAAACACTTAGTAAAATGAAACAAGCTATGCTGAAAATAAAGGGGCCAGAAATACAAGCCCAACTGTAAAGTACAAGGAAAAAGATAAAACAGCCGAAAGGTGACAAGCAGCTCCTGGATCATCCACCAAGGATCCTACCTGAAGGGTAGGTACAGATAGCGCAGCTCTTGGATCGTCCACCATGGATCCTACCTGAAGGGTAGGTACAGATTGCCTCCTCAGTGTCCTCGTCCTTCAACCTCTTCCGGGTACCGACTCGTCGTGAGGTCCACCTCCGGGTACTGATTCGTCGTGAGGTCCACCACCAGGTTCCATCCAGTCCTCGTACACTCGATCTCCGTCAACGCTGTCCGTCATCTGCAACCAACACAACGAGGTGCGGGCATAGCCCGTGCAGGGGTGAGTATAACGATACTCAGTAGGGACCCCGAGACCCTCAAGGTCTCCCTAAATCCAACAAGGATAACCATAAAGAAGAAACTCAACAGATAACCCTTACATAGGTATAAGACCATACTTATACCTAAGTTATCAAGTAAGCCATCTCATTCATGAGGGAACTCAAAGGTTATGAAATCAACAGATAACCACTACCTAGGTATATGCCCATACATATACCTAAGTTATCAAGTGACCCATATCAATCATGAGGTAAACACAAAGGTCATAGACTCAGCTCAAACCGTGATTTTCATTATCGAAACCGTAACTGCTGAAGAGTCCCGTCTCTGGAGTGTACATTGGTCCAGTCATGACTCCGAGGTACTGCTCACTAACCTAAGAGTGTTGAGGTACTCCTCCTATCAAGTACTGTGGGCCTGCTACTACAACCAAGCGCTTCCCACCATGGGTCTGCCGCTACAACCATGCACTCCCCCTCATAGCCTCCAGAGGCACTCCTTCTGTTGAGTACCGCGGGTCTGCTGCTACAACCAAGCACTCCTCCGCCGTGGGTCTGCCACAAAAACCAAGCGCTCCCCCTCATAGCCTCCAGAGGTACTCCTTCTGTTGAGTACCGCGGGTCTGACTCTACAACCAAGCGCTCCTCCGTCATGGGACTACGACTACAACCAAGAGCTCCCCACTAGGCTATCCGAAACACACCGAGTCGATCGGTCAAGCAGTCGTCAGGTCTCAGCCGGCTACACGTTCTCCGTACTCCGCACGATCGTCTCCGTGAGGATCTGATCCATGAGCTACAGGTCGATAATCCAAGTATCACAAAGTTCCATGAAGAAGTATCTCAAAGGGCCGCCTCGTCATAGGGGTCTCAACGCAACAGACGACGCATCAATCAGACGCCCGATCTGTGTGTTACTAGCCTTTTCGTCCCCGGGACCCGGTTGATTTTGTGTGCGAACTAATCCGTCCGTATCTCAATTGTACCCCAAACTTTCATAGGGTAAAATCATAGGGACCGTTTCTCCACGTGATCACCAATTCCGCTGACGGTTCGTCAAACGGACGTCCAGTCTGAAAGTTATCAGCTTTTCCGTTCCAGAGGCCTGGTTGGATTTCAGGTGCAATCCAGCCTGGCCATGATCCAACTGTATCCAAAACTAAAGCGAATTATGCCAAAAGTTCCGTCTCATCAAGAGAAAATCAACGAGACAAACAACGCGTCAATCGGACGCCCGGTCTTTGAGTTATTGACTTTTTCGTTCTAGGGGCCTGGTTGGTTTTGTGTACGAACCAACTCGGATGAACCCAAAGTATTCCTAAAACTTGCGTTCGATATACCAAAACGACCGTCTCGATCCAAGGATCGTATCACAACTGACGGTGTGTCGATCAGAGGCCCGTATCACAAGTTATCGGCGTCCGACCGGATGAGATTCGGTATTAAGGGGTTCAGGCCCGGTCCGACTCGGCCCGATACCCCCAGGGTCGGCCCGAACCGGGTCGACCCGAACCGGGTCCGGGTCCGGCCCTCTTGGGCACGGCCCGACCCTGGTGGAGCGGCCCGGCCCGGCCAGCGTGGCCCGGCCCGGCCTGGGCACGGCGCGCTGGGCGCGCTGGCCAGTCGCTCGGCCAAACGGCCGAGCCGTTTAAAGGGGGGGGGGGGCTGCCCCCTGGATTTTGTAACCGCGGACCCCATTATGGGGGGCTGCTTGAGCTGGCCGTAGAGGGTTTGTAACCCCCGGCCTTTCCTTGTCCGGTGGGCCAGCTCTGGCCGGCCGGCTTCTTCCGCCACGAACCGGCGACTGCCGGTCCCCCCTTGTTCCAACGCCGGCGGCCCGGAACCGGCCGCCGGTCTCCCAGCTCTGCAGCGGCCTGGAACCGGCCGCGACCTTGGTTCATCCGGCGCGGCGCGACGGCGCCATGCCCCTCCGCCGCGGCCCCGCTCCGGCCACGGTGTCTTCTGGTTTCTCCAACGTGACGCGACGGTGTCGTGTCCTTGTTCGATTTCACGGCGTGACACGATGGCGCCGTACATTCCTTGTCGCACGATCCCGCGCGGTGCGACGGCACCACGCCATTCCCATTTCAAACCACAATAGAAACAACAACATAGATAAGGGAGGAGGGTCGGTCGTGTTTGTGCAGTCCGGCCCCCTCTCGTTAATCTATAACAAATGGTCATAATTCACGAAGAACGTCAAGGTAGAAATCAAGAACAAAAATAAAATAACCCCTACCTTGTCGAACAAGTTGAGAGAGGATTCATCTCGGAGATAACCCTCGCAAGAAGAGGCGTCGCGGAAGGAGACGTCGCAGAAGAAGACGTCGACCTCCGAGGAATCCGGCGTTCTTCACGTTCTTCGCGTTCTCCATGTTCTTCGATGAAGAGGAGGAAGAAACTCAAGTCTCCATTAGCTTTTCTCCCAAAGCTCTCAAGCAACAAGTCTCCAACCCAAAATAAAATAAGTCCCTTACTTATTTTATTAACACAACTTAAGGTTTGAAATTCAAAATTTTGTATTAATCCACATAATTAATTAACATAACTTAAACTTTTGAAATTCAAACATTCACATTAAACTCACTTAATTAAATAACTTAAGTTATCAAATTAATGGTGAGTTGAGAGAGTTAGAGAATATGAAAGGGTGGGGTTCGTGTGGGCCCCACCATCCTCATAACCTCCCAATGGAAGTTGGGTGGTTTTCCCCAACTTCCACCCAAAGCTTTAAACCACTTAGAGTAAAATAAAAATTGATGTTAATTTTTTTTTTATCTTCCAAAATTTTTATCAACTTCTCTCATGAAAACGAAACTCCGGAAGAGGTGTCCCTAAGAAAATACATGCATTGTGGTTTCATCGGTTCCCTTGGATTTATATTCCAAGAACCGGTTCAAAATTTAGAAAAATCCGCTTGTTCGTTCACTGAACGTACCCGAGCTAAACTTTAGAAATTGATTCCGGGCACACCGGGCCTCAGAATTAGGCCCCGTCAGAAACTGCATTCTTGTAAAATCCCAAAGAAAATTAAGAAAAAATTTCCCTTGAATTTTACGGGTCTTTACATTTCTTCCCAAAATCATAATAGGTTAATTCTTAAATATCATTATTTTTATTGATATTATATTTCTTATAGTCCTTTATGGACTTCCACTGCCTCTTTCCACCTATTTTTCATGAACATGAAAAACCTCTTATTGATGTGAGTTATCACCTTTTCAATTTCTTAGAACTCAAATTCAGAGGAATTAGAGGTATAAATAACATTAGATTTAAAATCAATACATTTTATTTTATTATACTCTTCATTATTAATATTTTTCAATTCTAACTCATACTACAGTAGAGAGCCTATTAGTTTTTCTAGAGTATACTCCTTAAAATTATTACTCTCATCAATGGACACCTTCTTTGCATGCTATATTTTTGGAAGATCTCTCAGTACTCATTCAACTTGAGTTTTGTTAGCCAAGAATTATCCAAGAGAACTCATACCATTGGTTATACTTTTGAATCAATTGAACATCTGGTTTACATATTCTTCATCTCCCATCTTGTTGCCCACGTATTCTGCATGGGGCATTTCTAGTTTGGTTATATTAAACAGTTTTAGTCCTATAATGTTTCACTTGAATTATCCTACATATATCATGGGATGGATTAAAAGATAAAACGTGTCTATATACACTTCTACTTATATCACAATACATTTTTTTAAAATTTATAATTTAGAACATATTTTACCATGTCATTTCCTATTAATTTCTGAAGATTCAATTTGGGTCTCTCATATAGATTATCCATGATAATTTAGTGATCCACACTCAATTTTTTCAAGTATAATTAGAGTGGCCATATCCTTTTACACATATCATTACATGATTTTAATCATTATTAAACATCAAATTACAAGCCAAGGATCATAAAGTCATGTGTCTTGGAATATTGGGTACATAAAACTAAAAACATGGAACTAAATAAAACATTTTTTTAATTATCATCCATTATGAGCTACTAACTTACTTTTATCCCTTACATCTATATAGGATAACCTGAGGATAACATAAATAAAGGGATGAGCTAAAAATCCCAATAAGGGAACAAACATTGAAATAAATCTTAGCACATGGGTTAAAAAGCATAACATGATGATATAAAAAAGCATGGAACATGATTAAACATAAGGAATCATAACATGGGATCATAAAATCATGAATTCATAGTAATTTGGAAGCAAAATAAAACATGGCTTTAGAACGATTCAAGACTCATTGCACATAGAAGAGCATAAGTTAAGGATCGTTTCATATAAAGGAGCACGAGTCAAGTATAACCACCAAGATTGTTACACATGGAGCATGAGTCAAGTCTAACCACCAATACCATCACATATAATATATTGTGATACTAAACAATACCCAATGCATTGAAGCACCATCTGGGTGCACCCATCATAACATGTTAATGAATATACTTTCCACATAAATAATCATACATAAGTAATCAAACATAAACATAAGGGTATGAAATTCAATAGATAAGATCTGATTAGACATAGAAGAATGAGAAGTTATGGAATTTCCATCGGTACCAGGCCTATGAATCTCTTCATAGGAAAGCTAGCCAACTAGCCATGCGAAGGTGGAGAGTTGACATCACAATATATGATGGTGAGGGGCAGTTCTAAGTTGTTTGTTTGGGATGATTTCCTATAAGAACTTTGGTTCATGAAATTTTCACTAAGACTACAGGCCATGTAAGGGTTCCCCCTAAACCCTTAAAATGAGTATTATAAAAAATTATAAAAATTTAAGGTCATTGGGCCATTCAGGAAGGCAAACATAAAAATAATGGTTACCAAAGGAAATAATTGGATATCATAATCATGTAAAAACCATAATAAATGGTAGTATCATAAATTTTTCCATGAAAGAAATGAATCAAATAATACATGGACATTCATAAAGGAATATAGGCATATATTATTATAATTTATGTAAAAATGAAGTTTTTACAAACTATAGAAGTAAAACATTTTAGTACGGTTTAAGGGAAACATTTATGATTTTTTAAAATGTAAAAGGAATAATAGTATTTATAAAAATAGTATTGAACCAAGGTATTATTCCATGATAAAATTAGTGATTTTAGTCAAATTTTGGTGGCTTAAAATAGATTATTGATCACTTTTTAAAATGGGTAAGAATTCAGGAATTTTTCTTCAACCGAGATTTCTTATCGAGAAGAATTATATAGGGAACCATTTAAAAACATGTATATCCCAAAAAATAAGGATGAATGGACCTTGATACATGATAAATATAGAGAAAGAATAACCCAAAATAATAATGTGGATTTGGGTAGAATCCCTTACCTTATGTTCGAAATGATTCTACACTTGATCTTAATGTCCCGAATAATAAAATTAGATTTATTAATTAATAAGTACAAAAACATTTATAAATTTATTTTATTTAGTATAATTTTATTATGTTCATTTATATCCCTTATTTTTTTTATGAAATTCAATTTCATCATTAAGAAGTGTGAGTTTCCTTGGTTTTCATGGTCGATTTACTTGTATATGTGTTTGGAAAAACATATAGAATGATGATATTTGTCCAGAACTAAACATATATGTTATTAATGAAATTATATAATATTAAAATACCATTTTTTTCTAATAATAAAAAATATTCTTTTGATAAATCATTAATTATAAACGTTTAGATTAATTTAGCATTTTTTGATCAGAACGAACTCATTTTGTTTTATAAATTAATATCAAGTGTAAAAATTGATTCTATAACATTAAATAAGATATAATAAATATAATATAATCTGTTTTAAGCAGAAAAATTGTTTCACGACCATAATTAATGGTGAAATTGAAAGATGAAAGCACATCGTCCATGAAGGTGGTAGATTGACACCTCACAGATGACGTTTTCATTATTAAAATAAAAGAGAGAGGAAAAGATATTTGATGAATAATTATTCCATAAACATGATAAAATTAAAGTATATATGATATAATGGTGTTTTAATTCCACTTGGACATGGGTATGTGAGGATAAGATAATAAAATAAAGGAACTTGAAAAAGAAATTGAAAGAAAATAGAAGAGGGTTTTACCTCTTCATTCTTTATTCTTGAGAACCTCCTTAAGGAATTGGTTTTAGTATTTTGTTTTGAAAAAAATATCCTAGACATGGGGAAAGTGTTTGGGGAGATTATTTGGAGAATATAGACAAGGTTTAAGTCTTGAGAGGTGTGAGGAGAAGAGGTGGTATTTATAGTGGAAGAGGGGGTTGTTTTCTCATTATTTTATTCAATATTTTATTATTTTGCCCAAGATAAGAAATAATGATGATTAATGATTTTAAATAAAGTAATTTGTTAATGTGAATTAGAAAAAATGGTCACTTAAATCATCTATGACTCAAGCATGGCTCAAAAATTCATTTATTTACATATACTGAAAATTATTGTATTTCAATGTTCACAAAAATTCAAGTATTTTAGAAAAATCCCAAGAATTAACCCTAACCATTTATTGATGTGTATAATTCAAAACCAGACTCCATTTTATGAAAATAATTTTCTAAATATGATAAATTTAATCTTTAATTAAAATCATTATTTACTTGGAAAATACAAATTTTAAAAATAAAGATACTTTTCGAACATTTTTAAAAATTTATTAAGGTCTCATAAAATTATCTTATAATCATAAGACATATAAAAAATAATTTTTGAATAAATATTATGAACTTATATTTTCTTTTAAATTAGTAAATTATTCATAAAATTATAATTAAATATTTTTGACTTATAAAAATACCAAATTTAATTAATAATTTTTAAAATATTTATTTACATATAATGTGTTATAATTATATTATATTATCACTTATAAGATGGATAAATTTTATTTATACTTTCATTGGTGAGGTTACTATTCAATTGACTATTTTACTATTCATAATGGTCACATTACTATTCGAAAGGTCAAGTTACTATTTCATTGATATATGTCCCTTAACTTCTATAAATTCTTCATATTTCATTCATTCATCATTTATAAATCTTATATTATGTTATCTATTTGTTTATAACATATGAAATAATTATAAGAATGGAATTTCTATAGATAATACTTTGGGTTATTACATTATTCGCCCTTAAGATATTTCACCCCCAAAATTTTGTTTTATATTCTATGTTCAAAACATGTTTGGGTACTTCTCTTTCATCGCTTTCTCAGGTTCCCATGTTGCCTCTTCGTACTTAAATTTCCTCCAAAGTATATTGAATAGGTTAGTCGTCTTGTTGCTTATAACATTATCTCTATGATACATGATTTTCACTAGCTACTCCTCATAAGAAAGATCACTCTAAAACATTACCACCTCAAAATTTAGTAAATGTGAAGGATCTGGTATATACTTCTTTAAGAGGGATATGTGGAATAAATCATGTACTTGTGACTTGGTTAGTGGAAGTTCTAGTCGATAAAAAACAACTCCAACATGATTAAGGATCTTGAAGGGTCTGATGTACCTGGGACTTAGATTCCCTTTATTCCTGAACCTCATGATCCTCTTCCATGGAGATATGATGAGGAATACCATGTCTCTGACCTTAAACTCGAGGTCTCATCAATTATTGTCTATATAACTCTTCTGTCGAATTTGGGATACAATGATGTGTTTCTGAATGGTTTTCACCATCTCCACCATTTATTCAACCATTTCAGGTCCTAGAATCTCATGTTCATCGACCCCATCCCAACTTGTTAGTGTTCTACATCTTTTCCCATAAAGGGCTTCATATGGAGCGATTTGGATGCTCAAGTGGAAACTATTATTATAGGAGAATTCAACTAGAGGCATATGTTGATCAAATTCTACTTTTAAGTCCATTGAATATATTATCATCATGTACTCTAGTGTCTAAATAGTCTACTTAAATTGGCCACCAGTTTCAGGATGATAGGCCGTACTGATGTTCGACTCAGTACTTAGAGCATGTTAGAGACTCTTCCAGAACGTAGAGGTGAATCTCAAATCTCGATCAGATACAATAGATAGTGGTACTCTATACACCCTTACCACTTTTTTATGCATATGCATGCAAGTTTATCCAGTGATAATTCCTATTGAATTATGATAAAGTGAGCTATCTTTGTAAGATGATCCACAATAACCCATATAGCCTTATTTCCTCTGAATGTCTTTGGAAGTCCAGTGACAAAGCCCATGGTCATGTTTCCCCATTTCCATTTTTGTATGGTTAATGTTTGCATCATCACTTTATAATTTTTCATTTCATCCTTCACTTTCTAATATACTAGGCACTTTGATGTAAATTTAGCAATATCCTTTTTCATATTGTCCCACCAAAAGTTCTCCGAGAGATCTTGATACATCTTTGTGCTTGGGTGAATAGAGAAGGTTGAGCTAAGTGAATCATTTAGAAGATCTTTCTTTATATCTAGATTTTATGGAACAAATAGTCCTAACCCAAATCTTATGACACCGTCCTCACTGATCTTGTAGTCGGAGGATTTACCATTTCGGAGAGTTTCCACCCTTTTCTAAATTTCCACATCATTTATTTCAACATCATTTATTTTCTCTACAAGGGATAGTTGAGAAATAATTTGAGAAAGTATTGAAGATGTTCCTCCCTTAATGATTCCCATGTACATCCTTTTTATGTCTAAGAATATTGGATCCTTCTCAATTCTCATGATTGATAAAGATGCAGGATCCTTTCTACATAGAGAATATGCCACCTTATTTGCCTTACCAGGATGGTAGTGGATTGAGTAGTCGTAATCCTTGATGAGATCTAACCATCTTCGATGGAACATATTTATCTCCTTCTATGTGAATATATATTTCAGACACTTGTGATCAATATATATCTCACACTGATCCCCATAGAGATAATGCTTCCATATTTTCCATATGATGATCACAACCACTAACTTCAGATCATGTGTAGGATAGTTTCACTCATGAATTTTCAAATTCCTTGAGATTTAGGCTATAAATTTATCATATTTCATTATTACACAACCTAATCCTTTATTTTAAGCATCACTGTATACCACAAAAATTTCTCAACTCTTTGGGACTGTGAGTACTGGTGTAGTCATAAGCCTCCTTTTGATCTCCTTAAATATTTCATCACATTCTTGATTCGAGAAAAAATTCACTCCCTTCTATGTCATCTTGGTTAATGGGTTTGAAATTTTTTAGAAGTTGTTCACAAATTGTTGGTAATACCCAGCTTGACTAGGAAAGTTGTGGATCTCTGTTACATATGTTGGCCTGAGCCACTCTTCGATTACCTTTATCTAGGAAGGGTCCACAAATATTTCTTTATTGGTGATAACATTCCCCAATAATGATAATTTCTTTATCCATAACTCAAATTTAATATACTTTCATATAGTTTCTCCCTTCATAAATTCATCAAAACAATATTAAAATGATCCTCATGTTCCTTTTTTCTCTTGGAGTATATAAAAAATATCATCGATAAAGACTACCAAAAATTATCCAAGGTAATATCTAAAGACTCTATTCATTAAATACATGAAAATTTTTGGAGAATTAGTGAATAAAAATGGAATCACTATGAACTTATAGTGACCATACATCACTCGAAAGGAAGTATTGTGAATATCTTATTTCCTCACCATTAATTGGTGATATCCTAACTGAAGGTCAACCTTAGAGAAATAAATGGACCCAAGTAGTTGATTGAACCAATCATCTATCTGAGGAAGGGAAAATTGTTCTTTATTATTATTTTATTGAGATCACAATAATCGATGTATATGCGCATTGATCCATCCTTTTTCTTGATGAATAGGACTGGTGCACCCCATGATAAAACACTCGGGAATATAAAACCCTTATCCAAATTCTCTTGTAACTAATTTTTTAGTTCTTATATCTTAATGGTTTCCATTATATAAGGTGTATTGGATATAGCCAATGATCCAGGAATATGTTAAATTGAGAACTCAAACTCTCGGTTAGGTGAAAGACCAGACAATTCATAAGTGAATACATCTGTGTAATCCCTCACGATGGGCATATCTTCGATCATGATCATCTCCTTTATCTCAATCATTTGAGCGAGATATACATCCTCATAAGTCAGTAATATCCACCCTTGAGATGATGATTCTTAATGAGATTCATCTTTCTCCTTACACTTGCAAATAATTGGAGGATGCTTCAGGACGTGAAGAGTGATCTCCATTTCCTGACCATTGATGTTGGATTTGTATAATGATAGCCAATCTATGACCAAAATAACATAAAATTACACCAAAGAAAGTAAGAAAAGATTTTATGGGAGTTTCAATCCATAAAATTTAATTGGGGAGGATTTATGTTCTTTGGAGGCAATAATTTCCCCGTTATCTATTCTTATAGATAACCCAATCTTAAAATTTTGAGGTGGTGTTTAAATAGTTCTACTTAACTTGTAAGATATAAAACAATGTGTAGAACTAGAATCAAATAGTATATTTACTATTATTTAATGAATAACTAGATTACCTGTCACCACATCATTTTCCGGCACCACATCAGTAGTATTGGTAGCATAAGCCCTTCCTTGTTGCCTTATAGGTTTTTTTATTACTTCCGAAAACCCTAGACTTAGGGAATTGGTTTAAAGAATTCCCATATTCCTTATAGTTGAAACACTACACTACATGATGAGTGTTGATCTAAACCTTACTTTATTCTTCTACATTAGCGTAATTCTTCATATCCCTTCGACAGTTCTCATCCAGATGCCTGACATTCCCACATGGCATCATTATTTCCCTATAGTGCAATGCAAAAAGAATTATAAAACTAAAAAAATGATAACTCAATACTGTAGTACTTGGTAAGTCCGAGTGTCGAACCCACAAGGAATATCAATATGGTATAAATTAATTATCAAATTTAAATTTCAATTTATTGGTTGTTTGTGTGAAAATAGGAACAATAGCAGTAAATATTGGGATTTTGAATCAAGATGAGAGGCATGTTAGGATCATGGAATATCAGGTTTGTGTGCTAGGGATTCAATTGATATGGGTTTGTTTAGTTTTGGTGTCAGAATTAGGTCAGTAGGGATCCTTGGTCTTAGTATCTCATCCTAGTACAATAATCACACTTTTGGAATGGTCATCTACTTGGTGAAAACAGAGAAATAGGCACCCCATAACCATGTTTAAACATAACTAACCTACATTGCACAATTGTTTTGGGAAATATAGAATAATTAATTGATGCAACAAAATGAAACACCTCAAATCACACACATTGGTCATGAAATATGAAAAGAAAATGAATTGGAATTGAACTAATGAGTTACAGAAATCCAAAAACATGAATAAATTATAGAAAATAATCCATAGTATCACCCCCTAAAAATCACATCACTCGGCCCTAGAGAGACTACTCACTCATGTTGCGAGAAATCATATTGGGTACCCAAGGAAGAAAGGAGTTGAATAAGGGCTCTTGATCATCACTCATTTATCCTCTAGTGTTTATTGGAATTCTGCTCATCCCATCATGCTTGGATGGGTGGCTGAAGGCCACTTTTTATAGCCAAAATTGTCTAAAACCCACGACATGTGTTGCCTGATTTTTCTCTGAGTCGACCCCTACATGATGTGTACTTGGGGTACATGACGTGTAGCTTATATCTGCCTTTTCCTCCATCGTGTTGAATCCAAAAAAGTATCGTATGTTGGTTTGACTGTCATTACATCATGTATTGGTGGTACATGATGTGTACTTGAAGTTCACAGTGCATATGCATGCCACGACTTGTCCTTCATGGTTCTACTTCACTTGAAATGGTCACAACATGTACTGAAGGTACACAACATGTAATGAATTTTTCTTCTATTTCTAGCTTCACTTCATTCTCAAAACATTTATGTCACTCCACTTCGATTTTCTCACAATGCGAAGGATCGTTTAAATAATCTTTCTTACACTTTTCATTCATTTTTTAAAAATTCATCATTTCCTGCCAAAAAGAATAACAAAGAAAATAAATTCCATTGTTGGAAATATCATTAAATAAATTAAAAAATCAATAAATTAAACTACTCAAAAATATATGCATGAAATACATGTATCAATGATCTATTCTACCACATTTGAAGCATTTCCTTGTTCCCTTAAGACAGTTCCCAGGATGCTTCTTCCCACAATTTTGACATGTGGGATATTTCGTATTCTTTCCATAATGGGGTTTATTTGCATATCCACCCATATTAAATCTCCAATATCTATTTCAACCTTGACGAAACAATGGACAATATCCTCATAACTGTTGAAGTCTTGAATCACCAATGCTTTTCATAGACTCATATTTAGTCTACTAAAGAAGTGAACCACCTTGATTTTGGTATTCAAGAAAAATCCAAAGGCATAACTTTTAAACCTTGTAATGTTTACTTCATACTCTCCAATAGACTCATCTTCCTTCTGCTTGAGTTTAAGGAACTCTCTTTCCATCTTGAGATGAAGGGTTTGGGTAAAACATTTAATAAAAAATACTTTCATGAAATCTTCCCTTTAAATAGAATCAATTTCTTCCTTGTAATTTGTTTTCTTGATCAGTTTCCACCACTGATTAGCTTCCCCATAAAAATGATAGTCTCCCAGCACAAATTTATTTTTTATGAGCACTGGAGGATAGAGAATATCATCTCAACAGAGTTAATCCATTGTTTTGTGAGGAGGGTATCAGAATATACACTAAACATGGGAGGACTTTTTTATATAAAGGATTCAATGAAAACTTTATTTATCTTAAGAGAAGGAGGGTTTTCCATGTGATTCAAGTTATTATTCTTAACTTCATCCAGTTGATCAAGTACTATCATAATGTTTTGAGCACTCTTTTACATCATATTTTTCATATAATTAGGGTAATAATCACATTGCATATCACATTGATTTTTGTAAAATGTTCTTCTATTTCCCACCATTAACTAAGAAAAATAAGGTGTGATTAAGGGGCTTGAATACTTATCTAATAATCATAAAAAGAAAACATTAAACATGAAAGGATAAACTCTTACAGAAAAAATATATCCTAACTTATGATTTCCTAGGTTTCAATATGGTTTATCCATTATTTGTTTCCTAACATATTCTATTATTGGAATTTTTTGTTCCCTTAATAATAGATTGTAATGATCTTTTGAATTTACCAAAGCATATCCCCTGGTAGTGTCAAACTAGATGCGCATCAAGACCCATTATCGTGTACCGGGTTACCCTGAGTTAGGCCCAAAACACCTTGTTAGAGTTTTTACCCCTAGGTACATCTATTCAAGAACCATGTTCACTTTTAGTATCTAGACAGTGATTATTTTCTTGATAAACCACTTACTCTATACATACCAAAATTTATGGATGTTTTCTCATACTAATTATTATCCCTAGGGTTCTTACTAAAGTTCTATATTCTTAGTCTCTAAAATAACTAATATTATCCTCTGATACCAACTATAGAGACCCTATACATTTACACATATCATTACATGATTTTAACCATAATTAAACATCAAATTACAATCCAAAGATCACAAAATCTAGTGTCTTGGAAGACTGGGTACATAAAACTGAAAACATGGGACTAAATAAAACATTTCTTTATTTATCATCCATTATGAGCTCAAAACATCCTTTGAGTCATCAAATCTGCATAGGATAACCTAGTGATAACATAAACAAAGGGTTGATCCAAAAATCCTAGTAAGGGAATACACATTAAAATAATGTTTAGCACATGGGATAGAAATCATAACATAATGATATAAAAAGGCATGGAATTTTATTAAACATAAGGAATCATAACATGTATGTAACACCCCAAGCAACCACGATACACTTCTCTTTCAATAATGCAATAGCCTGCATTGTACGTAAGTTCGAGATTCTAACACACGACCAATAAATATAGCTGTTATGAATAGAAATAACCACTTTTTAAAATTAGATAAATTTTATATTTCAGAATGGAATTAATTTTTGGATTCGGAATATCAAAATTAGCCTATGTTGAATTTTTATATTTTTTCGAGAACTTCCAATTTTTTATGAATAGTGAAAAATACGTAGAAACAACATTTTTAATCAGAATAATTTATAGTGATAAATTATACTGTTGAGTAGTTTTAAAGTATAATTAGAATATAATTTTACCATTTTATCTAATGGTGGCCATTAGAATAAATTTCACTTTGAAATTGGACATAAACAATTGTCTATCTTTTGATAGATATTGTTTCTTAAAAACGCACTATTTGTTTTTGACCACGAGAATAATTTTTAAATTAATTACTACAATTTCTATGTATGGAATTTGGTAAAATTTATTCCATATTTGGAATCATAAGGTCCAAATTATGTAATTAAGACACTTTTTTTGACATTATGAATAGTAACGACGGTAATTATCTTTAATTATCGTGATTAATTAGTAATCAGGTAGTTAAGAGTAATAAAATAATATCATAATAATAAAAAATGACCCCAACATGTGTCCTAATTCTACTGGTTGTGTCATGGCCGACCATGGGATTCTATGTCTCAAACTTTGGGACCCCATGGAATCACTTTTGGGTGATAGTGACATTTTATTATATTATTTTTTAAAGGGAAATTATAACCAAAGTATGTATCACCCAAGTAAAAAAAAATTAGTTTTGTTTGTGTAAATTATCTCTTAGACTATAAATATTCGTTATAAATCTAAAAAGATTTCCTACATCATGATATTTTTTTTATAATTTTTAGACATTAATAAAGTAAATTTTTTATGACACCATGATGATGTTGCAATTACCTCATTAATTAACAATTTAAATAAAATGAAAAGATAATATAAAATCTAAGACTTACACATTTCAAAAACCTATTTGATGAGTATATTTCGAACCTTTACCACCTTATCCTAGAAATATATAATTGTGGGTCCTTTGAAATCCGAATAGCACTTCATAATAATGTAACATTTCAAGACTTTCCAAGAGTGCCCCTCTTCTCTTCTTATAAAAGCCCCCACCTCTATCACCTTATTCACACCTTCAAAGCCATTTGGCTTGGCAAACCTCTGACCAAATACTCTCTAAACATCCCTCTCTTACTCCTAGAAGCCTCACATTGGGCAGAAGTCTTCCCAAGGAAGCCTTTGGCTCAAATCAAAAAGAGTTACCCGATTTTAAGGTAATGTATTCTCTTACGTTCTGTTGTTTTATTTTTCTTCTCCAACCCCTTAAACTCTTTTTATTACTTTATTATTTTAAAAAAAGTATATTCAATATACTATGATTTTTTTATGAGAAGGATCATATTTACACTTACACACACCTTCATTTAATGGTTAAAGAGCATACTATTTCTGTGGGTGGTGAATTACTACCTCACGAAATGATGACTGTTCAATCTTCTTTTAACACCTCTCATGGTGGCCATTAATATGTCACTATATTTATATATGATATATATTTTGTTTATGTTTTCCTTATGCCTCTGTATTTTTCATTTAGGGAATACCTTTATGATTTCCATTATGGGTAAACGCGATAATTTCATTTTAGGAAGTGCGGACTACTGCCCCCTCAAAGTGATTTGAATCGGTAATGCCATATGTGAGATGTATAAAGGACGAAGTAAATTATATTATATATTATATTATACTGGAAGTATACTATACATTTATATCATTATGATTTCATTCCATTAAATATGAAATATAAATGAAAGTAGCGTTCATGCGTACGTGCGGCTTATCATCTCCATGAACGGTGCATTTCATTTCTTACCTCTAAATGTTATGTAATATTATAAATGAATGTATATACTGGATATATATGATATATATTATATCTACATCATGAATATAATTCTGGATATAATGGATATTTGACCACATGAACAACTTCTAATTATAAGAAGTTTATTTTTGACTCAAGTACCAAAGATCGACAAAACGACCATTATTAACTTAAATAATTACATAATGTTCATAACATGGTAATAAATGATATAAAAGGAATAATGAACTTGAAAAAGGTTCTTAAGAAAGTATAAATTAACTCTAGTTTATTATTCAGGAGGTTAAAGAATGATCGAGTCAAGTCGCACACGAGGTAAGGGACTTCATCTCAATCTCCTTTCATTGAGGCATATGTTGTTTTATACACAACTTTCTTTTATATGGTGTATAAACCCCTTTGAATTTTACTTTAATTCAAAATGAATCATTTTATATGAAGTGTTTTTACTAAACGATAAAAGGACTATTTTGTCTTACATATGCGGTGAAAATGACTTCTTCGCCGCTGTGACCATTATTTGAGTTTCAGCTTCCTTTACAAGACATAACTTTTTTAAAATGAAAAATAAATACCAAGTTTTAATTTTATTTTATTTTGGTATTGAAAATGGTTTTGAAAGTGTCTTTATTATATCAATGTGTTTTATTGATATCTTGTGATTGAAATATGGAAATGATATGTTTCCTTTATGCATGTTTTATGTGGTACGATTATGTTATGGTTTATGATATGTTTAAACCTATTCATATGAGGAATGCATTGGACTTAATAAGTGACGGGTTGAGCCTGCTATAGCTCCTTGATGCATTGGTTGGTCTCATGAGACAAACTAGTGTCTTGGCACGAGGCCTTGACAAAATCTTATTTGTAGTCTTGGTACGATGCCTTGGCTACGTGGTTATGATAGTCTGGCATTATGCATTCCATCATTATGAAAGTGGTTATTGATATTTCATGTCATTATTCGACTAGTAGAATATCCACGTGAATAACTAAATGGCATTATTTCATTTTATTTTTTCCATATTATGTTGAAGTTCAAGTTTAAAAGGGTTTTATTTTAGTTATACATTGCCTTAAATATTTATGTTTATTTATGAATGTTTCCACTGTATTGTTATCCTTACTGAGCATCTGAGCTCACCCCTTTCTATGCTTTATTTTCCTAGGATGTGAAGAAATATTTTATGACTAACCTACCGGGATAGTCTGAAGGGGATAGGAGTGTGGACTATGGAGACCATTTTATTGTGATTTTTTACTTTATGATGTAATGTAACATTTAAGAATGTATCTAGTGTTTCCAAGGCTACTAAACTAATCGGTCTTTCGAGACTTGATATTTTGGGATCATGTCAATGTTACGTAATAATACATAGACTCTGGGTAACTGGGGTTAGGGCGTTACAGTTAGTATCAGAGGAAGTTTAGTACTAACCTTGGAAGCTAGATTTTGATAAACTCTGATTAGAGCATATAGCCCTAACATAGACTTTGAGGATTAGTACAGAAGAACATCCAAAAATTTTGGTATTATAGATATTTTGTGTGTATTCCGAGCAATACATCCCTATCTGGATACGAGTAGGTAGAGGTAGCTCTGGCACAGATGTACCTATGGGTAAAACTCGAAACCACTGCTTTGAGCTAGACTTGAACGGGAACTTGTGCATGACAATGGGCCTTGCTGCACTCTTGGTTACAACACTCTTGGGGGATAAGCTTATGATAATTCACGATTTCTTTACAAACCGTTATGAAGGGTTTATGAGTATATAGTTCCTCAAAGAAAACATTTTTTATGGATTATATCCATAAATAGTTCAGTTTATGTTAAGTGTTTTACAAGTATGGAATTATGTTTTTCGATTCATAAAATAATCTAGTTTATGACATTGTTTAGAAATGGAGCCTAGTGGAAGGAATGAAAACCATATCAATGAACGAACTCCATGTTGGGATTTCCCTCTTGATCAAGATAATTATAATGGAGTTGGTGATACAACTGGTGTTGATCAACTTATCACCATACTGGGACAACTCACTCAGGTTATGAATAATAACCTTACTCATATGGAGCACCCTGATCCGCAACGTGGAGGATCAATGTTATACCACTTAATGAGGCAAAAAACATAACCAATTAATGGGAGTAAAAATCCCTTATTAGCTAAGCAATGGATAAATTCCAAGGAGAAAATATTCCATGCTTTGGGGAGTAGTGAAAGGGAAAAGGTTATCATGGCAGTTTACCGCCTCACTGGAGATGCTGATCAATGGTGGTCATTGATTCAAAACACAAAGGAAGATGATTAAGTATCAAATATGGAACGGAGGGAGTTCAAATAGATTTTCTTAGAAAAATAATTTCCTCGTGACCATCGAGCAGATATGGAAAGACAATTTATGAGTCTGAGACAAAAGGAGGATGAGAATGTCGCAAAGTATGAGGCTAACTTTACAAGGTTAGTGAGGCATGCAACATATTATATACATAACCCAAGAAGTAAGATTGATCATTTCTTTTATGGTATAAAACCATTTCTCTGTCGAGCCTTAGTCTCATAATCATTCTTGCCGTACGATGACATTGTCTCATGTGCTATCAAGATAGAAAAGGAATTATCTAAATCTTATGACAATAAAGTAAAGCAATAGAAGAAGAGAACAGTGAAACAAGAGACAGATAAAGGGAAAAATGGAAAGAAGGAATTTCCATTATGTGCTAATTGTGGGAAGAATCATCCCGGTACTTGCCTAAAAGGAATGAGAGTTTGTTATAAATGTGGAGAAAAAGGTCACCAGGCTCGTGATTGCAAGGGAAAGAAAGAGGCTATCAATTTTGAATGCTACAATTGTAGGGAAATGAGGCATTATGCAAATGAATGCCCTAAGCATCAGGGAAACTTACCTCAGAAAAGGCCAAGGGATCAAGGCCAATCTTATGATGTTACTACAATTGAAGTGAAATAATTAATGTATTGGTGCTTTTGGTCTCAAGGATTATATTCTGGTTATAAGAATAATGTGATATATATAAAGATTGTACTGCAGTACTTGTTTTTTTCATTAAGGTTTTAATATGATGAAGGTAATCATATTTTTAGTATGTGACAATAAGAGAAACTTTACATTGTTTGGGAAATATGATGCTGCAATTGATTTTTGGAATTTAGAGACATTTTATAGAAAGTATGAATAAGTTATTTTGGATAACTATAAAGGTTGGAATGGATTATATTTTACATTGGATACTATTGTTAAGGTTATTTTTGGATATTTATAAAAAGGACAACATGCAGACCATGTGACAAACCATCATGTCGAACAAAGCTGTAGGAATCGAACCCACAACCATAATGCGATAGGAATTTATTACCTACCACTAGCCTATAGGAAGTCCCTAGTTATTACAAAATAGTTTTCCTAATCTAAATGGTATGTTTAACCTTGTACGATTAGGATAAATATAATTTTTTTGAGTTCTATTACCTTTTGGAGTGAATTTTGGGTTTGTGGAAAATATTTATTAAAGAATGAAAGTCTACATGAAAAGTAAGTATATTTCCTTAAGTTCTTAGAAAATCTCTTAAATAATTTCCTCAAATTTATGAAAGGTAACTTAAAACAAAAACGTTTTCGGTTAACTTTTCCTACCGAGGAATTAAGGATTATTTAACCAATCACAACTTTGTGATTTTCTTTTATTTAACTTTATCCTAATATTGTTTTGTACAACTCTCCATCAGACCTTGATGGGTTTTTTCTCTTCCATATTCATGTTTTCATAGAATCCTAGTATGTGATATCGCGGGTGACCTTTGTACTTCTCTTTCTTTCTTTTAAAGTTATATTTTTGTTAACCCTATTTCCGATTTGGGTTTTCCACAAAGGTATTTTCTACTTTGAACCTTTTATTTTAGAAGAAAAATTTCAAATTGCGAGGATGCAATTTATTGAATGATGGTAGAATGTAACACCCCAAGCTTCCATGATATGCTTCTCTTTCAATAATGCAATAGCTTGCATTGTATGCAAGTTCGAGATTCTAACACACTACGACCAATAAAAATAGCTGTTATGAATAGTAATAACCACTTTTTGATATTATATAAAAATTATATTTCAGAATGGACTTCATTTTTGGATTCGGAATATCAAAATTATCCTATGTTGAATTATTTTTATTTTTCCGAGAACTTCCAATTTTCAATGAATAGTGAAAAATACGTAAAAACAACATTTTTAATCAGAATAATTTATTGTGATAAATTATACTATTGAGTGGTTTTAAAGTATAATTAGAATATAACTTTAGCATTTTGTCCAATGGTGGTCATTATAATTAATTTCACTTTGAAATTGGACATAAACAATTGTCAATCTTTTGATAGATATTGTTTCTTAAAAACACGCTATTTGTTTTTGATAGTGGGAATAATTTTTAAATTAATTACTACAATTTCATGTGTTTGGAATTTGGTAAAATGGATTCCATATTTTTAATCATAAGGTCCAAATTATGTAATTAAGAAACTTTTGTTTTTTGACATTATGAATAGTAACGACGGTAATTATCTTTAATTGTTTGATTAATTAGTAATTGGGTAGTTAAGGGTAATAAATTAATATCATAATAATAGAAAATGAACCCAAAATGTGTCCTAATGCTTCTGGTTGTGTCATGTCTGACCATGGGATGCCTTGTTCCAAACTGTGGGACCCCATGGAATCACTTTTGGGTGATAGTGACATTTTATTATATTATTTTTTTAAAGGGAAAGTATAACCAAAGTATGTATCACCCAAGTAAAACAATTTTAGTTTTGTATGTGTAAATGATAAATTAGACTATAAATATTCATTAGAAAGCTACAAATATTTCCTAAAACATAATATTTTTTTATAATTTTTAGACATTAAATAAATTAAATTGTTTATGACACCATGATGATGCTGCGATTACCTCATTAATTTACAATTTAAATAAAATGAAAAGATAATGTAAAATATAAGACTTACACTTGTCAAAAACCTACTGGATGAGTATATTTAGAACCATTTTCAATTTATCCTACAAATATATAATTGTGGGACCTTTGAAATCTGAAAATTACTTCATAATAATGTAACATTTCATGACTTTCCAAGAGTGCCCCTCCTTTCATCTTATAAAAGGCCCCCACCTATACCACCTTATTCACACCATAAAATCCATTTGGCTCAGCCAAAATCTGACCAAATACTTTCTCAACTTCCCTCTCTTACTCCTAGAAGCCTCACTTTGGGCAGAAGTATTCCCAAGGAAGCCTTTGGCTCAAATAAAAAAGAGTTACCCGATTTTAAGGTAATGTATTCTCTTATGTTCTTTTGTTTTATTTTTATTCTAAAACACATTAAACTCTTTTTATTCCTTTATTTTGTAAAAAAATCAGTATATTCAATATACTAGGATGTTTTATGAGAATTATTTGATTTAAACTTACACACACCTTCGTCTAATGGTTAAATAACATACTATTTCTCTGGGTGGTGAATTACTGCCTCACGAAACGATGATTGTTCAATCGTCTTTTAACACCTCTCATGGTGGCCATTAAGATGTCACTATATTTATATATGATATATATTATGTTTATGTTTTACTTATGCTTATGTATTTTTCATTTATTTCATACCTTTATGATTTCCATTATGGGTAAACGTGATAATTTCATTTTAGGAAGTGCGGACTACCGCCCCCTCAAAGTGATTTGAATCGTTAATGACATATGTGGGACGTATAAAGAATGGAGTAAATTATATAATATATTATATTATACTGGAAGTATAATATACCTTTATATAATTATGATTTCATTCCATTAAATACGAAATAGAAGTGAAAGTAGCGTTCATGCATACGTACGACTTATCGTCTCCATGAACGGTGCATTTCATTTCTTACCTCTAAATGTTATGTAATATTATAAATGAATGTATATAATGGATATATATGATATATATGATATCTAAATCATGAATATAATTCAATATATAATTGATATTTTACCAGATGAACAACTTGTAATTATAAGAAGTCTATTTCAGACTCAAGTACCAAAGATTGACAAAACGACCATTATTAACTTAAATAATTACATAATGTTCATAAAATGGAAATAAGTGATATAAAAGTAATAATAAACTTGAAAAAGGTTCTTAAGAAAGTATAAATTAACTCTAGTTTATTATTCAGGAGTTTAAAGAATGATCGAGTCAAGTTGGACATGAGGTAAGGGACTTCGTCTCAATCTCCTTTCATTGAGGCATATTTTGTTTTATACACAACTTTCTTTTATACGGTGTATAAACCCCTTTGACTTTTAATTTTATTAAAAATGAATCTTTTTTATATGAATTGTTTTTACTAAACAACAAAAGGAATGTTTTGTCTTACGTATGCGGTGACAATGACTTCTCCACCGTCGTGACCATTATTTGAGTTTCAGTTTCCTCTACAAGCCATGATTTTTTTTAAATGAAAAATAAATACAAAGTTTTAATTTTCTTTTATTTTGGTATTGAAAAAGGATTTGAAAGTGTATTTATTATATCAATGTGTTGTATTGATATCATTTGATTGAAATGTGGAAATGTTATGTTTCCTTTATGCATGTTTTATGTGGTACGATTATGTTATGGTTTATGATATGTTTAAACCTATTCGTATGAGGAATGCATTGGACTTAATATGTGACGGGTGGAGCCTGCTATAGCTCCTCGATGAATTGGTAGGTCTCATGAGACAAACTAGTGTCTTGGCATGAGGCCTTGACAAAATCTTATTTGTATTCTTGGCACGAGGCCTTGACTATGTGGTTATGATAGTCTGACATTATGCATTCCATCATTATAAAAGTGGTTATTGATATTGCATGTGATTATTCGACTAGTAGAATATCTATGTGAATAATTAAATGGAATACTTTTATTTTATTTTTTCCATATTATGCTGAAGTTCAAGTTTAAAAGGCTTTTGTTTTAGTTATACACTGCCTTAAATGTTTATATTTATTTATGAAAGTTTTTGCTATATTGTTTTCCTTACTGAGCATCTGAGCTCACCCCTTTCTGTGTTTTATTTTCCCAGGATGTGAAGAAATATTTTATGCCTGACCTACAGGGATAGTCTTAAGGGGATATGATTGTGGACTATGGAGACAATGTTATTGTGATTTTTCACTTTATTATGTAATGTAACATTTATGAATGTATCTAGTATTTCCAAGGCTACTAAACTAATCAGTCTTTCGAGACTTGATCTTTTGTGATCATGCCAATGTTACGTAATAATGCACCGACTCTGGGTAACTGGGGTCAGGGCATTACAATGTAATCATAAAATAATTAATTCATAGTAATGTAGTAGAAACATAAAACATTACTTTATTACAAGTCAAATCTTTTTTCAAACAGAGGATCTTGAGTCAAGTCTTTTTTCACATAAAGGAGTATGAGTCAAGGCTAACCTCCAAGACCATTGTACATGAAACATGAGTCAAGGCTGACCACCAAGACCATCACACATAACATCTCATGAAAATAAAAATTACCCAATTCATTGGAGTTCTATGTAGGTGCACCAATAATAACATTTTCATGCATATTCTTTCCAAATAAAGAAAAATACATAAGTAATCAAACATAAACATAAGGGTTACCCATGAAATGAATTGGGTATTATAATCATGTCAAAAGCATAATAAAAGGGTGTATCATAAATGTGTTAATTAAATAAATTAATTAAATCATACACGGAAATTCATAAAGTAATATAGGCATATATCATGATAAGTGATGTCAAACTAAATTTTTAAGAAACTTTATAAATAAAACATTTTAGTACGGTTTAAGGGAAAACATTAAAGATACATTAAAATGGAAAATTCATAATTGTTTGTATATGACTAGAATAAAACAAAGTAAGTTTTCCGCGATAAAATAGTTATTTTAGAAAAATAATTGCGGCTTAAAATATATTATGGATCACACTTTAAAATGGGTAAGAATTTAGGAACTTCCCTTAAATAGGGCTAACTTATCAGGACGAATTGGGTAGGGAACCTTTGAAAAACAAGTATATATCCAAAAAGAAGGATTAATGGACCTTGATAAATGATTTTGGAACATATAGAAAGCATATAGAATATGTACATAAAAAATATTATTTCATTTGGGTAAAAAGAGAGAAAGGATAACCTGAAGGAATAATGGGGGGTTTGGGTAGAATCCCTTATCTTATATTCGAAACGATTCTGCACTTGATCTTAATGTCCTGAATAATAAAACTAGATTCATTAATTAATAAACCAAAAACATTTATAAATTTATTATATTTTTTATAATTTTATTAAGTTCATCTATTTCTATAACGCCCCGAGCCAACTCTTCCAGACTCGGCGCTTCAAAATGCTGAACAATTACACAACACTTTATAGAAAAGAGGATCTTTTACCGGTCTAGGTTCTGGAAGATTAGATAGAACCTTACATTTATTAGAATTGAAACAAAATAAAACAATTGTCCATTACACTTCCGCTGCGCAACTCTGATAAAGATGACCAACTCTAGATTTCTAGGCAACCTGTGAAAAACATTTCGAAAACATAGGGTGAGCACAAAAGATGCCCAGTAAGGTGTTTTGAAAAAAAAAAACATTGATAAATCTATTTTTTAATATTACTTTGATAATACATTTTAAATATTTATCTAGAAATACAATTGTGAATTAATTCTTTGAAAATTAATTATATTTCGAAAACTCTTTTAAAACTAATCCAGTGATTCAGTTTAAAAATATTAAGCAAGCTCTTAAAAACAAAACAACTAGGGCCACTCAAAACTTTGAAGGCTATATTGGGCCTACCCACTTGAGGGATGGATTCACTATCCAATTCCCTATCATATTTATAAATTTCGAGTACCAATTATTATAAAACCTTTTTTTTATTAGCTTGCCTTATATACATATAATTTTCACTGGTGTTTTCATTTCAAAAATATATTTATAATCATTCTTGAAACAAATAAATACTAATCTTTACTAAAAATTATGTATTTGACTTTGTATGATGAAATCTCATGATGAAGGACTTTTCATAAACACATGGATGTTAAATCAACATCCACGTACTTGAAATTTCAAAGAAATATTTATTAAATTTTATTTCATGCATGAATGTATAAACTAGAATATATAGTTAAAATCAATCAATAACAATGGATAATTATGTGTACGTATAGAAATTATCGAAGAAAAATTTCTTAAATAAAATCATGCTATTGTATGCACTTATGTTTTTAAGGAACATGAATTTAAGTACATAAAAATGTACACAATCATAGAACTAGAATTAGAAATAAATAATCTTGAATGTTAAATAAATTTATTGTTATATATGTTTATGTGTTTTATTATAGTATACACACGTATCCCACACACATAATTAGTTACTTGGACAGTCTAAACAAAGTGTGAAAAATAACACTTCAATATAAATATATATGTATATTTATATTTAGCATGCATGAACAAAACACAAACTTATTAAATTTGTGAGTTTAATGTATAGATTTGTGTTTCATAGAGGTTTAAAATATTTAAACAATTAGAAACCACAAAAATAACGATTATAATTTTAAAGGATCAAACTCTCTTTACAAAAAAAAATAAAACATGTAAATTTTAATTCAATAATCTAAATTCTCTTACTACAATAATAACCGAATTGTAAATGAAATTATACATAAATCCTTACACACAAAACTAAATAATTTGAGAAGACTTTAGATTAGAAAATGGAGAAAATATCCATTAAATTCAACTTTTTAATGTAAGAAAAACAAATATGAAATAAATGATTTGTTGCGCATATATAATTTGGGTAAAAATATAATAATAATAATAATTTGGAATAACTGATATAATAAATCCCTTACCAATAAAAACATGAACATAGGACAACATAAGATTTCTTCTTGGCAGAACTAAAACATGGATCCTCGTGCTCGAAGAAAAGAAGTAAAACATGTATTTTCCCTCTTCCTTGCTTAAAAAAAATTATATCACCATCCTTTCATCTCTCTCACTTATTTGTGAGTCAATAGAAAGGGAAGATGAGACTTTATATAGCTGTTCCATAGCTATACAATCAATTTTTTAAAACTAAATCCAAAAAAAAATGTGGGGTTTAAATCACACGCTTGCTGAGCAAGCTGAGATATAAGAAGTCAGTACAAAAAGAGTTAATGTTTTGAAAACAACGTTTGAGTGGCTGGAAAAATAGTTATCCATGAAATTAATGAGAAAGAAACATTTAGAACTCAATTATAGGTATGGAAACATGAATAATAAATGATATCTGTCTTTTAGTTTGATTACAAATTAATATGAGGATGTGATCAAACTGATTACACACCAAGGCAGATTAAATAAAGATAGATGGATCGAAATTAATGGCAATGTGACAAAAACGTTGTTCAAGATTAAGACAGAAGATAAATTTCTTTTAATAAAACCCATAAAAATATAAGTAATAGTAATCTGTCGACATCCAGAGAAGAAAATTCAATTGATAACGACGAAATGTGAGTTAATACACTGCAAATGAGTCTAAAAATCATATTTCGATTCCAAAAAGTTGAATAAACCACAGATACTTGCAAATCTAGACAACAGGAAAAAGATCTCTAAAAACCGAACAACAATTTCCCCAAATCTCATTCAGATACGTCAAAGTGAAGAAGATCAGGTGTAGTCGAACCTTAATCATGCTTCGAAACCCTCGCTCGAACTCATTTCTGGATCCGAACTCGACCGTAAAACTAAAAGTGAAAACCCTAAGCTGATATCGAACTCGTTGATGTCACACGGCCAACAGAGGACTTTTGAAACTTAGATCGACTCGGATTGACACCTGAGGCGCTCACAGTTGAATGCTTCTTCTTCGAAACAGGATTCAGACTCAAATCCAGATCCGGACTCTTTGTGCCACTTCGACCTCGCATCCGAGAATGACCCATCGACCGACATCAGCCTCGGCTACTGGTCGTGCTTAGCCTCCCGGATCACATAAACCCTCTCGGCTCACGAATCGCGCCCCTCTCCTGACCTCAACCTCTATTTCTTCAAGAATCCCTCAAAACCGATACCCTATAACCCATCTGAATTTCATTTTTTTTAAATTCAATTATTTATTTTACAGTTTTATTTTAATTTTACATAAATGAAATTTTACATTGTTTTTTTTTTCTACAATCATGTACAATTTTATATCTGAAAATATTATGAAATTTATATAATCAAAATGATTTTCATATGTTAATATTATAATCATAATATTAATAAATTTTTAAAATTATAATTTCATTAATTTATAATTTCTCATTGTTATATATATATATATATATATGTGTGTATTAGTATAAACATATATTTCCATAATCATTTAAAATAATCACATACTACTTATACCATTACTTATAATTATAACATATATTAATCATTAAACGTTATGAAATAATAATTTGTTTAAAACTATTAATTTTCTATAAAAAAATAACAACCAATTTTAATAAAAAAATAATTCTCATATGCATATACTATTATGAATTATAAATTATATACATACATATATTAATTAATTATGTTATATAAACAAATATAATGTAATATGTTATACTTTCATTCAAAACATACGCTTATTGAAAATATTTATAAAACCTTTTTATTATTCCTTAGTTTTGATTATAGAAAAATTATTAAATAATTAATTACTATTTAAATTCTCTCGGGGTGTTACATTCTCCCCCCCTTAAATGAATTGCGCCCTCGCAATTCTTTTGTTGGTCTTACGAAAATTCTGAATTTCTATCTTCAGAATTAAGAAACATTACAGGGGCTGAACTAACTAAAGAAAATTCTAAGGCGTAAATTTGAGTTTTCTTACAACACAACATCTAATCTCCAAAGTGATCTAGACCATGCCTCTGATACCAATTATAACGGCCCGAGCCCACTCTTCCAGACTCGGCGCTTCAAAATGCTGAACAATTACACAACACTTTATAGAAAAGAGGATCTTTTACCGGTCTAGGTTCTGGAAGATTAGATAGAACCTTACATTTATTAGAATTGAAACAAAATAAAACAATTGTCCATTACACTTCCGCTGCGCAACTCTGATAAAGATGACCAACTCTAGATTTCTAGGCAACCTGTGAAAAACATTTCGAAAACATAGGGTGAGCACAAAAGATGCCCAGTAAGGTGTTTTGAAAAAAAAACATTGATAAATCTATTTTTTAATATTACTTTGATAATACATTTTAAATATTTATCTAGAAATACAATTGTGAATTAATTCTTTGAAAATTAATTATATTTCGAAAACTCTTTTAAAACTAATCCAGTGATTCAGTTTAAAAATATTAAGCAAGCTCTTAAAAACAAAACAACTAGGGCCACTCAAAACTTTGAAGGCTATATTGGGCCTACCCACTTGAGGGATGGATTCACTATCCAATTCCCTATCATATTTATAAAGTTCGAGTACCAATTATTATAAAACCTTTTTTTTATTAGCTTGCCTTATATACATATAATTTTCACTGGTGTTTTCATTTCAAAAATATATTTATAATCATTCTTGAAACAAATAAATACTAATCTTTACTAAAAATTATGTATTTGACTTTGTATGATGAAATCTCATGATGAAGGACTTTTCATAAACACATGGATGTTAAATCAACATCCACGTACTTGAAATTTCAAAGAAATATTTATTAAATTTTATTTCATGCATGAATGTATAAACTAGAATATATAGTTAAAATCAATCAATAACAATGGATAATTATGTGTACGTATAGAAATTATCGAAGAAAATTTTCTTAAATAAAATCATGCTATTGTATGCACTTATGTTTTTAAGGAACATGAATTTAAGTGCATAAAAATGTACACAATCATAGAACTAGAATTAGAAATAAATAATCTTGAATGTTAAATAAATTTATTGTTATATATGTTTATGTGTTTTATTATAGTATACACACGTATCCCACACACATAATTAGTTACTTGGACAGTCTAAACAAAGTGTGAAAAATAACACTTCAATATAAATATATATGTATATTTATATTTAGCATGCATGAACAAAACACCAACTTATTAAATTTGTGAGTTTAATGTATAGATTTGTGTTTCATAGAGGTTTAAAATATTTAAACAATTAGAAACCACAAAAATAACGATTATAATTTTAAAGGATCAAACTCTCTTTACAAAAAAAAAATAAAACATGTAAATTTTAATTCAATAATCTAAATTCTCTTACTACAATAATAACCGAATTGTAAATGAAATTAGACATAAATCCTTACACACAAAACTAAATAATTTGAGAAGACTTTAGATTAGAAAATGGAGAAAATATCCATTAAATTCAACTTTTTAATGTAAGAAAAACAAATATGAAATAAATGATTTGTTGCGCATATATAATTTGGGTAAAAATATAATAATAATAATAATTTGGAATAACTGATATAATAAATCCCTTACCAATAAAAACATGAACATATGACAACATAAGATTTCTTCTTGGCAGAACTAAAACATGGATCCTCGTGCTCGAAGAAAAGAAGTAAAACATGTATTTTCCCTCTTCCTTGCTTAAAAAAAATTATATCACCATCCTTTCATCTCTCTCACTTATTTGTGAGTCAATAGAAAGGGAAGATGAGACTTTATATAGCTGTTCCATAGCTATACAATCAATTTTTTAAAACTAAATCCAAAAAAAAATGTGTGGTTTAAATCACACGCTTGCTGAGCAAGCTGAGATATCAGAAGTCAGTACAAAAAGAGTTAATGTTTTGAAAACAACGTTTGAGTGGCTGGAAAAATAGTTATCCATGAAATTAATGAGAAAGAAACATTTAGAACTCAATTATAGGTATGGAAACATGAATAATAAATGATATCTGTCTTTTAGTTTGATTACAAATTAATATGAGGATGTGATCAAACTGATTACACACCAAGGCAGATTAAATAAAGATAGATGGATCGAAATTAATGGAAATGTGACAAAAACGTTGTTCAAGATTAAGACAGAAGATAAATTTCTTTTAATAAAACCCATAAAAATATAAGTAATAGTAATCTGTCGACATCCAGAGAAGAAAATTCAATTGATAACGATGAAATGTGAGTTAATACACTGCAAATGAGTCTAAAAATCATATTTCGATTCCAAAAAGTTGAATAAACCACAGATACTTGCAAATCTAGACAACAGGAAAAAGATCTCTAAAAACCGAACAACAATTTCCCCAAATCTCATTCAGATACGTCAAAGTGAAGAAGATCAGGTGTAGTCGAACCTTAATCATGCTTCGAAACCCTCGCTCGAACTCATTTCTGGATCCGAACTCGAACGTAAAACTAAAAGTGAAAACCCTAAGCTGATATCGAACTCGTTAATGTCACACGGCCAACAGAGGACTTTTGAAACTTAGATCGACTCGGATTGACACCTGAGGCGCTCACAGTTGAATGCTTCTTCTTCGAAACAGGATTCAGACTCCAATCCAGATCCGGACTCTTTGTGCCACTTCGACCTCGCATCCGAGAATGACCCATCGACCGACATCAGCCTCGGCTACTGGTCGTGCTTAGCCTCCCGAATCACATAAACCCTCTCGGGTCACGAATTGCACCCCTCTCCTAACCTCAACCTCTATTTCTTCAAGAATCCCTCAAAACCGAAACCCTATAACCCATCTGAATTTCATTTTTTTTTAAATTCAATTATTTATTTTACCGTTTTATTTTAATTTTACATAAATGAAATTTTACATTGTTTTTTTTTCTACAATCATGTACAATTTTATATCTGAAAATATTATGAAATTTATATAATCAAAATGATTTTCATATGTTAATATTATAATCATAATATTAATAAATTTTTAAAATTATAATTTCATTAATTTATAATTTGTCATTGTTATATATATATATATGTGTGTATATTAGTATAAACATATATTTCCATAATCATTTAAAATAATCACATACTACTTATACCATTACTTATAATTATAACATATATTAATCATTAAACGTTATGAAATAATAATTTGTTTAAAACTATTAATTTTCTATAAAAAAATAACAACCAATTTTAATAAAAAAATAATTCTCATATGCATATACTATTATGAATTATAAATTATATACATACATATATTAATTAATTATGTTATATAAACAAATATAATGTAATATGTTATACTTTCATTCAAAACATACGCTTATTGAAAATATTTATAAAACCTTTTTATTATTCCTTAGTTTTGATTATAGAAAAATTATTAAATAATTAATTACTATTTAAATTCTCTCGGGGTGTTACAATTTCCCTTTTGGTGGGTTATGAAATTCAATTTCATCGCTTGGAAGCATGAGTTTCTTTGTCTTTCAAGATCGATTTACTTGTATATGTGTATTGAAAAACATGTAAACTAAGGATAGTTGTCTAGAAATGTACTTATACGTTATTAATGAAATTATATAATATTTAAATACCATTTTTTTCTAGGAGTAAGGAAAATTAATTTGATAAATCATTAAATATAATCGTTCAGATTAATTTATAATTTTTTTGATCATAACAAACTCATTTTGTTTTATAAATTTATATCATGTGTAAAAAATGATTCTAAAATATTAAATAATATATAATACATATAATATAATCTGGTTCAACCATAAAAATTGTTTCATGATCATTTTTAAAGGTGAAATTGAAAGATGAAATCACGTCATCCACAATGGTGGTAGATCGACACCTCACAGAAGATGTTTTCATTCTTAAAATAAAAGAGAGAGGAGAAGAGTTTTAATGAAGAATTATTCCATAAACATGATAAAATTATAGTATATGTGATATAATGGTGTTTTATGCCAATTTTACAAAGTTATGTGAGGATAATAGAATAAAATAAAGGAACATGAAAAAGAAATCAAAAGAAAATAGAAGAGGGTTTTACCTCTTGATTCCATCTTGAGAACCTCCTTAGGGAATGGTTTTTGGAATTTTGTTAAGACCAAAAGCACTTGGAATTGGGGTAGAGGTTTGGGAAGAGTAATGGGATGAATATAGTTAGTTCTAAAGGCTTGAGATGTGCAAGGAGAATATTTGGCGAGGGGTGATATTTATAGTGGATGAGGGGGGTTCTCATTATTTAATTCAATATTTTATTATTTTTCTCTTGAAAAACAATAGTGATAATTATTGAGACTAAATATAGTAATTTTTGAATTTTAATTTGAAAAAATTGTCACTTACATCATTCATGACTCAATCATGACTCAAAAATTCATTTATTTAAAAATACTATAAATTACCGTAATTTATTATTCACAAAAAATTCAAGTATTTTAGAAAAATACCAAAAAATCACCCTAACCATTTTTCAATGTGAATAATTCAAAATTGAACTCCATTTTATGAAAATAATTTTTTAAATATGATAAATTTAATTTTTAATTCAAATAATTATTTATTTAGAATATACATTTTTAAAATTAAAACTGCTTTTCTAACACTCTGAAATTTTTATTTAAGGTCACATTATATTATCTTACAATCATAATAAAACAAAAAAGTAATTTATAAATATATTTTATGAAAATAAATCTTCTTTTAAATTACTAAATTAGTAATAAAATTGCAATTAAATATTAATGACATATAAAAATACCGAAAATTAATTAATAATTTTTAAAATATTTATTTACATATACAATGAAATAATTATATCATATTTTCAATTATAATATGGATAAATTTTATTTAAAATTTCATTGGTGATGTTACTATTCAATTGGCAGATTCACTATTCATAAGATTCATAACAATTTTGAAGGTAAGGTTACTATTTCATTAGTATAGGTTCCTTAACTTCTAAAAAAGTTTCTTATTTTATTCATTCATCATTTATAAAGCTTGTATTGTGTTGGCTATGTGTTTATACCATATAAAATAATTATAATAATGGAATTTTTATAGATAAAACTTTGGGTCATTATAATAATTCAATTCAATATTGACAGTAATCATAGTCACTCCCATTAAAGAATGGGGGTTTTATGGAATACAATAGTCATTAGCATTGACACCTTCCATCATAAAATAAATCTTTTCTTTTCCTCCTTAGATTGTTAAGTCTAGGATACCAGGTTATAACATAGTTAAAAATAAGCCGTAGAAATACTAAACTATCAAAAACAAGTCTCTGATAATAATTGTTAGATCGCTAGTGATGGATATAATGACTAGATGGGGGTGAATAGTCTTTTTAAAAATTAAATACAAAAACAATAAAAGTTTATAAAATATAAATTAGTAGTGAGTGAAGTTTTCTCGAAAAGTGTTATAGTGAAAATAAAATTAAATAATAAAAGGATTTATAGTGGTTTAGATCACAAAGATCCTAGTACACTCATCAACCTCATCTAATATTCAATGAGATTGTAACCCACTAATAACCTCACTTTTAAAGGTGTGAGAACCTTATTACAGACCCTATCTTTTAAAAAAACTCAAAGGCACAACCCAATATTTAAAGAAGAATAACCTAGTATATTTACCTCACATTTTATTGGGAGTCACAACCAAGACTTCCTTTTATATGGTGGAATAACCAGAGAAATAAAGAATTTATTTTGATGGGGAAAATCATAAACCAAACATGAAGAATTACAAATTTAACGAAAAATATTACACAAATAAATCAAATACAGGGAAATTAGAATGCGATCAAAAATGTAAATGATGTTGAAGCTTTATTATCATTGATAACATGATTGGAACAATGTCAAATTTGAAGTCCTAATGTGATCACAACCTCACTATAGAAGTCAAAAAAATTTTTGAACTATTTAGAGCAGTAAGTGTTGAAGATGTATCATTTGTAATCTAAAAAAATAATATTCACTAATATTATTTATATTCCTTGAATAAGTCTCCCATATCATTAAAAAAAGATCATCTAGGAGTGTTTCTCTGTCCAATATCTTCAAGACACTTATTGGAGAATAATAATACAATAATATGATTATTACCTATTTTTTTAAAGTCACTCTAAATAATATAGAACAAAAATGATTTATATTTATCTCTGAAATATTAACATAAAACAATTAATATGCTAAATATAAAAATATTAAACAATACATAATAATAAAACAATAGAAATATAATATAACTTGTAGATTATAAAGACATCAAAAAGTTGTAAAAATAGAGCATCACATGAATTTTAATTTTCAGGAAAATGTGAATATAAAATAATGCTACAAATAGTTTTTACACATCGTACAATTTTATTTCAACATAAAAAAATAAAAAATTTAAGAAAGAATTTATTTTAAACACAAAAATTAAAAATAATGAAGAAAATTTTTAGAAAAAGTAAAATTTTAACTAATAAAGGATTAAAAAAGTTGGCAGTAGATTGAACCTATTTTGGTGGCCAATGGTGGAAAAACAAAGAGCGATAACTTATTTCTACACCACTGAAAATAGAGATCAGTAGCTTATTTTTTCCACTGCTGAAAACAAATTCAAACAAAAGGAAAAAATTCTACAACACCCTATGGAAGAAGGAAGATATCCTAATAGAGACTGAAGAATATTCTTCAAAGATATATACAATAAAAATAAATAACAAAAAGGGGATGAAAAATATCCACCACTGATGACTAATAAAGGGTAAAAAAATTACCCTCTATTGATGTTTAATGGAGGGTAAAATTGTCCCTCTTTTGATGTTTGACAGTCGGTAAAATGACCAACCCTTGATGTCTGATGGTGGGTAAAAATGACCCATCATTGATTTATAATAAAGGGTAAAAAATAACCTCCATTGATGTCTAACAAAGTGTAGAAAATAACCCTATGTTGTGTTGGATTGGTGTAGCTTGATCTATTTTGGATAATGTTTGGCCGAATGCTTGTGACCCATATTGCACATCAAGATGCAACCCTCACAAGTTAAGCTCCTTGATGAGCTCATTGGGGGTTTCAAGGGGTAACACACCCCTAATTTTATGGTTTTAGGGCCTTAAACCCTCAACCCAAATTTTGGGGAACTACAACAACTTTGACTAAATATAGCAGAGTTGACCAGATGAAACTGATAGAGAACATTAGTGGTAAGGACATTGGAATGGCTACAGTAGCTTCTTGAACTTTGGATATAGTGATATTGTATCTCTTTATACTTATTTCCACTGGCCACTATATCATCTTGGACTTGGGTAGCCACAACACTATAGGAGAGTGGATTTTTGTAGAGACCCGAAGCCTGACGTACATGGACATTACATTACATTTGCGGAATACTTAGTACATAACAAAAACACACACACAAGGATCGTAATAGTTTAGTGTCTTTGGAAACTCGGAACGTAATCTTCTAATCGTGGTGAAAGATCTTCAATATCTCCCATAAAGATCTTCCCTTTTTTTACCTAAAACCTTTCTTTATATCCTGGGGAAAATAAAACATAAAAGGGTGAGCTCAAATGCTCAGTAAGGGTAAACAAAAGAAACATCAATCACATCATATACATAAGAACATAGCTTTTGGAAATCTTAACCTGCAAAAGAGCTCATAATATCATAACATGGGATAAATCATAGAAGTGAAATGTAATCCCAATAATCATAACTTAAAACATGAAACTTTGTGGCATACACACATAATCATAGAGAATCATTTCTTGTTAGTCAAGACTCATTGCCAAGACTATCTTAGTGGACAAAGTCCCTTTCTGAATCGAGTAATCCTCGTTTCAGTCCTGTTTCACTGAACAGGTATAACCTAACATTTCAGCCATGTCTATCTCATGAGATATAAAATCTTTACCCAATGAATTGGAGGGAGATATAGGTCCCACCCATCTTATAATGAATCCTTTCTTATGTGTGCCACATAATCATAAAACATACATCATCGCATAACACATGTAACAAAAATGGGATTCTTGAAACATCATGACATCATAAATCAATTCATATAAGATAAAGGAATTCATAAAAATAATTCCATCACAACATGATCAAATCAATGTAATAATAGGGATAAAAACAGAACCCTTTATTATCTTAGATGGAAAATAATTTTGATAAAACACTTGAACTCCATTCTTGAGGAAAATATCCTTTCTTCTTCAAAAACATTTTTCCTTTCATAAAATGTCATAAAACTTTAAAATAAAAGAAGTTGATTAAAAATAAACTTGAAAACTTGTAAAGGAAGCTTCTTGGAAATAATTTTTTTAAAAATCCATTCATGCCGTATAAGTTAAAAAAACATTCTTCGTACTTTTGTCGGAAAAGTCAAAAAGTACCTCGTACGAAAAACGACAAAAGATTCCTTTCATTTATTTTACTAAAAACTCACCAAAGGGTAAAAATGGATTTAAAAAATTGTAGGTGGATGGAAATAATATTACATATTTATGAAACATGGATGTGGATGGTAAAATACACCCCAGTAAATACTTACGAATAAACAATCTCAGATAAAAATGAGATTGTGATATTTCCCTTACCTTAGGTCCGATTTGCTTTGTACGTGTCTGAACCTCCTGTATAATGATTTAAATCATGTTATTGACTTATTACAGAATCATATTCATTGTTATTATATCATATATGGTCCACTTATGACTTTATATTACCCGTTCTTTTGTAAATTAATGTTAAAGTAGCGTTTTGGGTAAAATCGTCTCATTTGTCGTTCGTGTTTTTAACTTGTAATTATTCATATGATTACTTAGATCATGATTACTTAATTCCAGAATATAAAACATGATTTATATATATATATATATATATATATATATATTCAGAATATACATATATAATAAATCAGTAAATGGAAAGAAATACACCGTTCATGGAGACGGTAGTCCGTACGTACGCATGAACGCTGTTTTCATTTCCTTATTGAATTGAATGGAATTAAGTAGATGACATACATATAAATATAAATAATTCCAGTATCATTATTAGGTCATATATTTCATTATTACTTATTATATATACTTTATAATCATTCATGAATGGTTAATCATTGAGAATGAATCTCATCACGTCGTGGAGACGGTAGTCCGTACGTACGCACGAGCGATGATATCGTTACCATGGTCGTGGAATTGTATTGAAGTGTATGTATAATATTTCAGTATCAATATAAATTTATAATAATCATATATAGTTACTCATTACACCATTATACCCATCCTATTAAGGTGGCGGCGGAAAATAGATTACACCACGGCGTGGAGACGGTATTCCGTACGTACGCACGCGCGGTGATTTCTTTTTCCGTAGGATGGATAGATGGTGAAATAGGGTTGTTTCATACTTATAATAACATATCAGTATATGAGTGATACTTATGTTATTACTTCATAATGAAACAACCTAAGAAGAAGAAGTGGAAGAAGAAATAAAGATGAAAGAATTGGTAACGGTAATTACCTCTTCTTTGAAGCGCCTCTTTGAGACCTCCTCTTAGGGAACTAAAATTGGTCTTTGAGGTAGACCAGAACCTCTAAGATGTTTCTAGGGAAGTGGAGAAGAGATTTTTGCAGGGGTTGGCCGAGCTTGAGTGCTCAAATTGGTGTGAGGAGGAGGGGGAGGAGGTGTCCTTTTATAAGGGAGGATAGGGGCACCTTAGGAATACCTCAAAATATTATTTTATATTAATGTCAAAATCGGTTTATAATGGTTCCAAAGGGTCTTATTTCAAAGCTAAAGTGGGGATGGGTCGAAATCCTATCAACTAATAGGATTTAGACAAGTTTAGGGTATTAGTTTAACCTTATCAATTAGATTTAACTCTAAGTTAAATAATTTAACTTTTACCGTGTCTTTTTGTTTTCTTTCACTATATGGTTAATACACTTACTATAACATGCCAAATGAACCCCAAATTGTTTATTATTAATATATATATCCTTATCTAAGTTATTTTGCCGAACCTTAGATTTTTAGGAATAAAATAAAAATTAATAATATAATATTTGATTTAAAAACTATTTTGTGTCAATTTTGACACTATTTGATATATAATTTTTGTGAAAGTCATAACAGAATTATATGTTCGAACCAAGTTGATTAAATCAACACTAATATATCATAGTAACCTATAAAATTAGTGGAATTCATAAAAAGTCTCAAATTACATTCATTTGAGCATTTATAACATCAATTATGTTAATATTTCCTTAAAAGGGTAATTACTGCATCATCATTGTGTCATAAATAAATTAATTTATTTAAAGTCTAAAAATTATAAATAAAATATCATTATGTAGGAAATATTTTTAGATTTCTAATGAATATTTATAGTAGAATTTATCTTATGTATAACCCCATATTAAAAATGTTTTAGTTATTAAACTTTGATTTTAACTATTTTAACTATTCATTAAATAAAATAATATTAAATGTCATAATCTAATCCAAGTGGACCTAAATGGTCATATTATATTCATAAGGTTGTTTTTGGTCGAATTACACTTATCCAATAGAATTAGGACATGTGTTAGGGTAATAGTAATATCATATTTACCCTTAGTTACCCTATTTACTATTAACCGTGGTAAAAAAAAGTAAAAAGTTACTATTCACCAAAAATTATTTTCATCTCATTGAACCACATTTTAGTCCTTGATATTAACCGTGTCTGTCGGATTTTTGAAATTCCATTCACAGAAGCGGTAAAATTAAGTTTTATGCAAAATTCAGTTTTTTTAACCTACCACTTAGTGGTTTCACTATTCATCAAAAATTGAAAGTTTTCAGAAAAATACCAAAATTTCATCCTAAGCTATATTTCATATTCCGAATTCAAAAATGAAGTCTATTTTACCAAATTCATAAAATAGAAGTTGCATTAATTAATTTTATAATTAAATCCCGCTGTTAAAACAAATAGCGTGTTTTTAAGAAACAATATCTACCAAAAGATTGACACTTGATTATGTCTGGTTTAAATGTGAAATTACATCCAATGACCAACATCGTATTAAATTTAATTCTAAATATACTTTAAAACCACTCAATTTAATGATTTATCACTATTAATTATTTCGATTAAAAAAAAGTTGTTTTAAATTATAATTTAGTAATTTTCACTATTCATCAGAATATGAAAGTTATCCGAAAAGTACCAAAATTTCACCTTAGGCTAAATTCGATACTCCGAATCCAAAAATGAAGTCCATTTTGAGGGCTAAAATTTCTAAAATTTAAAAAGTGGTTATTACTATTCATAACAGCTAGTTTTAATAATATTATAATAGCATATCGTTGTTTCGTGAAACTCAGTATTACGTACTACACATGCTATCGAGGAAGGTTGCGATTGCGTGTAATGCAAGGCAAGTCAAGGATGCGTGTTGTGAAAGCTCCTTTTTGTGTTGCATACAACACAAGACATTAGTGAAATTAAAAAGAATATTTTTCATAAAATCTTGGGCTGTTACATTCTACCCCCCTTAAAATGAATTTCTCCCCCGAAATTCGTCGGGGTTATAAATGGTTTACTATTCGAAAGTTTCTTTAATAGAGACCCACATCGTAAAAAGGAATATCAAAACCAATCTTTAAAAACAAAAGTATGAAACGTAACGGTTACCCAAATAAACTAATCAGTGGGTTTCCACATAGGTGAAAATATGGATATGGAAGAGAAATCTAACCATCATGTTCTGATGGAGAGTGGTAGAGAACATGGCTATGGAAAAGACAACAATCACAAATCCATAAATTTGTGACAATATAAGGTACCATCCGATTAATCAGATATAAGATCACTATGACAACATTTTTTTGGTTTTCAAGGTCGTTTCCCTAAAGTTGAAGAATTTGAATTAGAATAAATACTTACTTTATTTTGGTACAGTCGCACTATTGTTTGTGCCTTGAACAATTTCCACTTCATCTCTTAAATAAATGAAGTTGAATTTGTTATTCGTGAAGTGTTAGCAGATCATGTGATAGAATGACGGGTCATTCCATCTGTCTCAAACAAAAGGTTAGCAAAAATTATATACATAAGTCGATCTATAGTGAGATTAATCATATATGGTTCCTAAAATGGACGTATACATCATATGTAATATAGCTTAATATAATAAAACTAGTTTCTACTAAACAGGGACTTCTTGTATGCCAGTGGTAGGCGATAAAGTCCAGTTGCACTTCGGTTGTGGGTTCGATGTCCACAGCCTTGTCCGAAGCGATGGGCTGTCGCCCGTCCTGCAGGTTGTCCTTTTTTCTAAAACTATTATAACATCTCATCAATAATATCGAAAATCTTCTATCCTTAAACTAACTTATGTCCAACATAATCCATTCTAATCTTTAGGCTTATCCATAATACTACAGTCTACCCTCATAATATAGTGAAAACAATTACCAGATATTTAATACTGTCGTTAATCCCCATATATCATAAGATATGTCTTGTTGGTCACATTCCAAACATTCAAAGGCCTTAATCATGTATTCTCTTGAATACCCATTGAACCTTAGTGAAAACATGAATGCAGTTAAAAGTTAACTCTTTCCACATACCAAAATTCAAAAATTCTATATACACAAACCATGATATAACCTTCTCCTTATATCATTCATGAGCTCATGAATACAATCAAACACCTCATTATCTTATTATTCCTTCATTATGCACATATCATCTAAATTCCAAAAATATCTGAATAACCTTTCATGGATAGTGGTACCATTAATCATACACTTTCATAACTCAAGGAAAGACAACAGTATAACAATCCTTAGATGTCTCTTTATTCCATAGTACCATGAGATTTCTTATACAACATTACACATGATAAACATGTAATCATTCCACTACATTCTTAAACCATTGACCGAGCTTCAAAAATTCTTTCATCTCACATATCATTTGTAGTCTCTTCATCATCATCAACATAAATACTTCCCATATGACCATACTGATTATCTTCATGAGACTTTCCCTTAGGGCATTGGTTTGCATAATGCCCGTACATTCCACATTTAAAACATTTAACCATTGTTGATGTCGTAGCAATACCATTATCCTCATCCATGGTGTTAACTGAACCTTTTCCTTTGCACTTACTTGATTTGTGTCCTTCTTTTCCACACCCAAAGCATCTTCCAGTTCCTTTGAAACATTCTCCTTGATGCCTCTTCCCACATGATTTACATAGGGGAAATTGAACTTTCTTTCCTCTATGATCATCATGAAACTCCATCTTTCTCTTATTAGCCGAGTCAGGAAACTTACCAAATTTTACTTTATTGATCATATTATGAGATTTATGATTCGGCATAATAATGATGTTTGGACGTCCAAATCCCATTTCATTGTGAAGAATATCATTCAATTGTCCATCATATCCTCCATTATCGTGCAACATCTTGTTTCCAACCATTTTCTAAAACCCAAAAAAAAAGAATAGTGTGAGAGGAAAAAATCATGCTAGGGAAAACAACATAATAAAGGTGGAGTATCCTCGATATCTAACATCTTAGGTTAAATTCTATGATCGTTACCGTAGTTCTAGGACTGTATCCTATACGTATACTTATCCTTAGGGACATCCCTAGACATACCTTAGAAATATCTATAGGGATCTCACCAACGCTTTCGCATCCTAGTTTCCAAAGGTTGACTAAACCTTTCCTCTGATACCAACTGTAGAGACCCGAAGCCTGACGTACATGGACATTACATTACATTTGCGGAATACTTAGTACATAACAAAAACACACAAACAAGGATCGTAATAGTTTAGTGTCTTTGGAAACTCGGAACGTAATCTTCTAATCGTGGTGAAAGATATTCAATATATCCCATAAAGATCTTCCATTTTTTTTACCTAAAACCTTTCTTTATATCCTGGGGAAAATAAAACATAAAAGGGTGAGCTCAAATGCTCAGTAAGGGTAAACAAAAGAAACATCAATCACATCATATACATAAGAACATAGCTTTTGGAAATCATAACCTGCAAAAGAGCTCATAATATCATAACATGGGATAAATCATAGAAGTGAAATGTAATCCCAATAATCATAACTCAAAACATGAAAATTTGTGGCATACACACATAATCATAGAGAATCATTTCATGTTAGTCAAGACTCATTGCCAAGACTATCTTAGTGGACAAATTCCCTTTCTGAATCGAGTAACCCTCGTTTCAGTCCTGTTTCACTAAACCGGTATAACCTACCATTTCAGCCATGTCTATCTCATGAGATATAAAATCTTTCCCCAATGAATTGGAGGGAGATATAGGTCCCACCCATCTTATAATGAATCCTTTCTTATGTGTGCCACATAATCATAAAACATACATCATCGCATAACACATGTAACAAAAATGGGATTCTTGAAACATCATGACATCATAAATCAATTCATATAAGATAAAGGAATTCCTAAAAATAATTCCATCACAACATGATCAAATCAATGTAATAATATGGATAAAAACAGAACCCTTTATTATCTTAGATGGAAAATAATTTTGATAAAACACTTGAACTCCATTCTTGAGGAAAATATCCTTTCTTCTTCAAAAACATTTTTCCTTTCATAACATGTCATACAACTTTAAAATAAAAGAAGTTGATTAAAAATAAACTTGAAAACTTGTAAAGGAATCTTCTTGGAAATAATTTTTTTAAAAATCCATTCATGCCGTATAAGTTAAAAAAACATTCTTCGTACTTTTGTCGGAAAAGTCAAAAAGTACCTCGTACGAAAAACGACAAAAGATTCCTTTCATTTCTTTTACTAAAAACTCACCGAAGGGTAAAAATGGATTTAAACAATTGTAGGTGGATGGAAATAATATTACATATTTATGAAACATGGATGTGGATGGTAAAATACACCCCAGTAAATACTTACGAATAAACAATCTCGGATAAAAATGAGATTGTGATATTTCCCTTACCTTAGGTCCGATTTGCTTTGTACGTGTCCGAACCTCCTGTATAATGATTTAAATCATGTTATTGACTTATTCCAGAATCATATTCATTGTTATTATATCATATATGGTCCACTTATGACTTTATATTACCCGTTCTTTTGTAAATTAATGTTAAAGTAGCGTTTTGGGTAAAATCGTCTCATTTGTCATTCGTGTTTTTAACTTGTAATTATTCATATGATTACTTAGATCATGATTACTTAATTCAAGAATATAAAACATGATATATATATATATATATATATTCATAATATACATATATAATAAATTATTAAATGGAAAGAAATACACCGTTCATGGAGACGGTAGTCCGTACGTACGCATGAACGCTGTTTTCGTTTCCTTATTGAATTGAATGGAATTAAGTAGATGACATACATATAAATATAAATAATTCCAGTATCATTATTAGGTCATATATTTCATTAGTACTTATTATATATACTTTATAATCATTCATGAATGGTTAATCATTGAGAATGAATCTCATCACGTCGTGGAGACGGTAGTCCGTACATACGCACGAGCGATGATATCGTTCCCATGGTCGTGGAATTGTATTGAAGTGTATGTATACTATTTCAGTATCAATATCAATTTATAATAATCATATATAGTTACTCATTACACCATTATACCCATCCTATTAATGTGGCGGCGGAAAATAGATTACACCACGGCGTGGAGACGGTATTCCGTACGTACGCACGCGCGGTGATTTCTTTTTCCGTAGGATGGATAGATGGTGAAATAGGGTTGTTTCATACTTATAATAACATATCAGTATATGAGTGATACTGATGTTATTACTTCATAATGAAACAACCTAATAATAAGAAGTGGAAGAAGAAATAAAGATGAAAGAATTGGTAACGGTAATTACCTCTTCTTTGAAGCGCCTCTTTGAGACCTCCTCTTAGGGAACTAAAATTGGTCTTTGAGGAAGACCAGAACCACTAGGATGTTTCTAGGGAAGTGGAGAAGAGATTTTTGCAGGGGTTGGCCGAGCTTGAGTGCTCAAATTGGTGTGAGGAGGAGGGGGAGGAGGTGTCCTTTTATAAGGGAGGAGAGGGGCACCTTAGGAATACCTCAAAATATTATTTTATATTAATGTCAAAATCGGTTTATAATAGTTCCAAAGGGTCTTATTTCGAAGCTAAAGTGGGGATGGGTCGAAATAATATCAACCAATAGGATTTAGACAAGTTTAGGGTATTATTTTAACCTTATCAATTAGATTTAACTCTAAGTTAAATAATTTAACTTTTACCGTGTCTTTTTGTTTTCTTTCACTATATGGTTAATACACTTACTATAACATGACAAACGAACCCCAAATTATTTATTATTAATATATATATCCTTATCTAAGTTATTTGGCCGAACCATAGATTTTTAGGAATACAATAACAATTAATAATATAATATTTGATTTAAAAACTATTTTGTGTCAATTTTGACACTATTTGATATATGATTTTTGTGAAAGTCATAACAGAATTATATGTTCGAACCAAGTTGATTAAATCAACACTAATATATCATAGTAACCTATAAAATTAGTGGAATTCATAAAAAGTCTCAAATTACATTCATTTGAGCATTTATAACATCAATTATGTTAATATTTCCTTAAAAGGGTAATTACTGCATCATCATTGTGTCATAAATAAATTAATTTATTTAAAGTCTAAAAATTATAAATAAAATATCATTATGTGGGAAATATTTTTAGATTTCTAATGAATATTTATAGTCGAATTTATCTTATGTATAACCCCATATTAAAAATGTTTTAGTTATTAAACTTTGATTTTAACTATTTTAACTATTCATTAAATAAAATAATATTAAATGTCATAATCTAATCCAAGTGGACCTAAATGGTCATATTATATTCATAAGGTTGTTTTTGGACGAATTACACTTATCCAATAGAATTAGGACATGTGTTAGGGTAATAGTAATATCATATTTACCCTTAGTTACCCTATTTATTATTAACCGTGGTAAAAAAAAGTAAAAAGTTACTATTCACCAAAAATTATTTTCATCTCATTGAACCACATTTTAGTCCTTGATATTAACCGTGTCTGTCGGATTTTTGAAATTCCATTCACAGAAGCGGTAAAATTAAGTTTTATGCAAAATTCAGTTTTTTTAACCTACCACTTAGTGGTTTCACTATTCATCAAAAATTGAAAGTTTTCAGAAAAATACCAAAATTTCATCCTAAGCTATATTTCATATTCCGAATTCAAAAATGAAGTCTATTTTACCAAATTCATAACATAGAAGTTGCATTAATTAATTTTATAATTAAATCCCGCTGTTAAAACAAATAGCGTGTTTTTAAGAAACAATATCTACCAAAAGATTGACACTTGATTATGTCTGGTTTAAATGTGAAATTACATCCAATGACCAACATCGTATTAAATTATATTCTAAATATACTTTAAAACCACTCAATTTAATGATTTATCACTATTAATTATTTCGATTAAAAAAAAGTTGTTTTAAATTATAATTTAGTAATTTTCACTATTCATCAGAATATGAAAGTTATCCGAAAAGTACCAAAATTTCACCTTAGGCTAAATTCGATACTCCGAATCCAAAAATGAAGTCCATTTTGAGGGCTAAAATTTCTAAAATTTAAAAAGTGGTTATTACTATTCATAACAGCTAGTTTTAATAATATTATAATAGCATATCGTTGTTTCGTGAAACTCAGTATTACGTACTACACACGCTATCGAGGAAGGTTGCGATTGCGTGTAATGCAAGGCAAGTCAAGGATGCGTGTTGTGAAAGCTCCTTTTTGTGTTGCGTACAACACAAGACATTAGTGAAATTAAAAAGAATATTTTTCATAAAATCTTGGGCTGTTACATTCTACCCCCCTTAAAATGAATTTCTCCCCCGAAATTCGTCGGGGTTATAAATGGTTTACTATTCGAAAGTTTCTTTAATAGAGACCCACATCGTAAAAAGGAATATCAAAACCAATCTTTAAAAACAAAAGTATGAAACGTAACGGTTACCCAAATAAACTAATCAGTGGGTTTCCACATAGGTGAAAATATGGATATGGAAGAGAAATCTAACCATCATGTTCTGATGGAGAGTGGTAGAGAACATGGCTATGGAAAAGACAAAAATCAAAAATCCATAAATTTGTGACGATATAAGGTACCATCCGATTAATCAGATATAAGATCACTATGACAACATTTTTTTGGTTTTCAAGATCGTTTCCCTAAAGTTGAAGAATTTGAATTAGAATAAATACTTACTTTATTTTGGTACAGTCGCACTATTGTTTGTGCCTTGAACAATTTCCACTTCATCTCTTAAATAAATGAAGTTGAATTTGTTATTCGTGAAGTGTTAGCAGATCATGTGATAGAATGACGGGTCATTCCATCTGCCTCAAACAAAAGGTTAGCAAAAATTATATACATAAGTCGATCTATAGTGAGATTAATCATATATGGTTCCTAAAATGGACGTATACATCATATGTAATATAGCTTAATATAATAAAACTAGTTTCTACTAAACAGGGACTTCTTGTATGCCAGTGGTAGGCGATAAAGTCCAGTTGCACTTCGGTTGTGGGTTCGATGTCCACAGCCTTGTCCGAAGCGATGGGCTGTCGCCCGTCCTGCAGGTTGTCCTTTTTTCTAAAACTATTATAACATCTCATCAATAATATCGAAAATCTTCTATCCTTAAACTAACTTATGTCCAACATAATCCATTCTAATCTTTAGGCTTATCCATAATACTACAGTCTACCCTCATAATATAGTGAAAACAATTACCAGATATTTAATACTGTCGTTAATCCCCATATATCATAAGATATGTCTTGTTGGTCACATTCCAAACATTCAAAGGCCTTAATCATGTATTCTCTTGAATACCCATTGAACCTTAGTGAAAACATGAATGCAGTTAAAAGTTAACTCTTTCCACATACCAAAATTCAAAAATTCTATATACACAAACCATGATATAACCTTCTCCTTATATCATTCATGAGCTCATGAATACAATCAAACACCTCATTATCTTATTATTCCTTCATTATGCACATATCATCTAAATTCCAAAAATATCTGAATAACCTTTCATGGATAGTGGTACCATTAATCATACACTTTCATAACTCAAGGAAAGACAACAGTATAACAATCCTTAGATGTCTCTTTATTCCATAGTACCATGAGATTTCTTATACAACATTACACATGATAAACATGTAATCATTCCACTACATTCTTAAACCATTGACCGAGCTTCAAAAATTCTTTCATCTCACATATCATTTGTAGTCTCTTCATCATCATCAACATAAATACTTCCCATATGACCATACTGATTATCTTCATGAGACTTTCCCTTAGGGCATTGGTTTGCATAATGCCCGTACATTCCACATTTAAAACATTTAACCATTGTTGATGTCGTAGCAATACCATTATCCTCATCCATGGTGTTAACTGAACCTTTTCCTTTGCACTTACTTGATTTGTGTCCTTCTTTTCCACACCCAAAGCATCTTCCAGTTCCTTTGAAACATTCTCCTTGATGCCTCTTCCCACATGATTTACATAGGGGAAATTGAACTTTCTTTCCTCTATGATCATCATGAAACTCCATCTTTCTCTTATTAGCCGAGTCAGGAAACTTACCAAATTTTACTTTATTGATCATATTATGAGATTTATGATTCGGCATAATAATGATGTTTGGACGTCCAAATCCCATTTCATTGTGAAGAATATCATTCAATTGTCCATCATATCCTCCATTATCGTGCAACATCTTGTTTCCAGCCATTTTCTAAAACCCAAAAAAAAAGAATAGTGTGAGAGGAAAAAATCATGCTAGGGAAAACAACATAATAAAGGTGGAGTATCCTCGATATCTAACATCTTAGGTTAAATTCTATGATCGTTACCGTAGTTCTAGGACTGTATCCTATACGTATACTTATCCTTAGGGACATCCCTAGACATACCTTAGAAATATCTATAGGGATCTCACCAACGCTTTCGCATCCTAGTTTCCAAAGGTTGACTAAACCTTTCCTCTGATACCAACTGTAGAGACCCGAAGCCTGACGTACATGGACATTACATTACATTTGCGGAATACTTAGTACATAACAAAAACACACAAACAAGGATCGTAATAGTTTAGTGTCTTTGGAAACTCGGAACGTAATCTTCTAATCGTGGTGAAAGATATTCAATATATCCCATAAAGATCTTCCCTTTTTTTTACCTAAAACCTTTCTTTATATCCTGGGGAAAATAAAACATAAAAGGGTGAGCTCAAATGCTCAGTAAGGGTAAACAAAAGAAACATCAATCACATCATATACATAAGAACATAGCTTTTGGAAATCATAACCTGCAAAAGAGCTCATAATATCATAACATGGGATAAATCATAGAAGTGAAATGTAATCCCAATAATCATAACTCAAAACATGAAAATTTGTGGCATACACACATAATCATAGAGAATCATTTCATGTTAGTCAAGACTCATTGCCAAGACTATCTTAGTGGACAAATTCCCTTTCTGAATCGAGTAACCCTCGTTTCAGTCCTGTTTCACTAAACCGGTATAACCTACCATTTCAGCCATGTCTATCTCATGAGATATAAAATCTTTCCCCAATGAATTGGAGGGAGATATAGGTCCCACCCATCTTATAATGAATCCTTTCTTATGTGTGCCACATAATCATAAAACATACATCATCGCATAACACATGTAACAAAAATGGGATTCTTGAAACATCATGACATCATAAATCAATTCATATAAGATAAAGGAATTCCTAAAAATAATTCCATCACAACATGATCAAATCAATGTAATAATATGGATAAAAACAGAACCCTTTATTATCTTAGATGGAAAATAATTTTGATAAAACACTTGAACTCCATTCTTGAGGAAAATATCATTTCTTCTTCAAAAACATTTTTCCTTTCATAACATGTCATACAACTTTAAAATAAAAGAAGTTGATTAAAAATAAACTTGAAAACTTGTAAAGGAATCTTCTTGGAAATAATTTTTTTAAAAATCCATTCATGCCGTATAAGTTAAAAAAACATTCTTCGTACTTTTGTCGGAAAAGTCAAAAAGTACCTCGTACGAAAAACGACAAAAGATTCCTTTCATTTCTTTTACTAAAAACTCACCGAAGGGTAAAAATGGATTTAAACAATTGTAGGTGGATGGAAATAATATTACATATTTATGAAACATGGATGTGGATGGTAAAATACACCCCAGTAAATACTTACGAATAAACAATCTCGGATAAAAATGAGATTGTGATATTTCCCTTACCTTAGGTCCGATTTGCTTTGTACGTGTCCGAACCTCCTGTATAATGATTTAAATCATGTTATTGACTTATTCCAGAATCATATTCATTGTTATTATATCATATATGGTCCACTTATGACTTTATATTACCCGTTCTTTTGTAAATTAATGTTAAAGTAGCGTTTTGGGTAAAATCGTCTCATTTGTCATTCGTGTTTTTAACTTGTAATTATTCATATGATTACTTAGATCATGATTACTTAATTCAAGAATATAAAACATGATATATATATATATATATATATATTCATAATATACATATATAATAAATTATTAAATGGAAAGAAATACACCGTTCATGGAGACGGTAGTCCGTACGTACGCATGAACGCTGTTTTCGTTTCCTTATTGAATTGAATGGAATTAAGTAGATGACATACATATAAATATAAATAATTCCAGTATCATTATTAGGTCATATATTTCATTAGTACTTATTATATATACTTTATAATCATTCATGAATGGTTAATCATTGAGAATGAATCTCATCACGTCGTGGAGACGGTAGTCCGTACATACGCACGAGCGATGATATCGTTCCCATGGTCGTGGAATTGTATTGAAGTGTATGTATACTATTTCAGTATCAATATCAATTTATAATAATCATATATAGTTACTCATTACACCATTATACCCATCCTATTAAGGTGGCGGCGGAAAATAGATTACACCACGGCGTGGAGACGGTATTCCGTACGTACGCACGCGCGGTGATTTCTTTTTCCGTAGGATGGATAGATGGTGAAATAGGGTTGTTTCATACTTATAATAACATATCAGTATATGAGTGATACTGATGTTATTACTTCATAATGAAACAACCTAATAATAAGAAGTGGAAGAAGAAATAAAGATGAAAGAATTGGTAACGGTAATTACCTCTTCTTTGAAGCGCCTCTTTGAGACCTCCTCTTAGGGAACTAAAATTGGTCTTTGAGGAAGACCAGAACCACTAGGATGTTTCTAGGGAAGTGGAGAAGAGATTTTTGCAGGGGTTGGCCGAGCTTGAGTGCTCAAATTGGTGTGAGGAGGAGGGGGAGGAGGTGTCCTTTTATAAGGGAGGAGAGGGGCACCTTAGGAATACCTCAAAATATTATTTTATATTAATGTCAAAATCGGTTTATAATAGTTCCAAAGGGTCTTATTTCGAAGCTAAAGTGGGGATGGGTCGAAATAATATCAATCAATAGGATTTAGACAAGTTTAGGGTATTATTTTAACCTTATCAATTAGATTTAACTCTAAGTTAAATAATTTAACTTTTACCGTGTCTTTTTGTTTTCTTTCACTATATGGTTAATACACTTACTATAACATGACAAACGAACCCCAAATTATTTATTATTAATATATATATCCTTATCTAAGTTATTTGGCCGAACCATAGATTTTTAGGAATACAATAACAATTAATAATATAATATTTGATTTAAAAACTATTTTGTGTCAATTTTGACACTATTTGATATATGATTTTTGTGAAAGTCATAACAGAATTATATGTTCGAACCAAGTTGATTAAATCAACACTAATATATCATAGTAACCTATAAAATTAGTGGAATTCATAAAAAGTCTCAAATTACATTCATTTGAGCATTTATAACATCAATTATGTTAATATTTCCTTAAAAGGGTAATTACTGCATCATCATTGTGTCGTAAATAAATTAATTTATTTAAAGTCTAAAAATTATAAATAAAATATCATTATGTGGGAAATCTTTTTAGATTTCTAATGAATATTTATAGTCGAATTTATCTTATGTATAACCCCATATTAAAAATGTTTTAGTTATTAAACTTTGATTTTAACTATTTTAACTATTCATTAAATAAAATAATATTAAATGTCATAATCTAATCCAAGTGGACCTAAATGGTCATATTATATTCATAAGGTTGTTTTTGGACGAATTACACTTATCCAATAGAATTAGGACATGTGTTAGGGTAATAGTAATATCATATTTACCCTTAGTTACCCTATTTACTATTAACCGTGGTAAAAAAAAGTAAAAAGTTACTATTCACCAAAAATTATTTTCATCTCATTGAACCACATTTTAGTCCTTGATATTAACCGTGTCTGTCGGATTTTTGAAATTCCATTCACAGAAGCGGTAAAATTATGTTTTATGCAAAATTCAGTTTTTTTAACCTACCACTTAGTGGTTTCACTATTCATCAAAAATTGAAAGTTGTCAGAAAAATACCAAAATTTCATCCTAAGCTATATTTCATATTCCGAATTCAAAAATGAAGTCTATTTTACCAAATTCATAACATAGAAGTTGCATTAATTAATTTTATAATTAAATCCCGCTGTTAAAACAAATAGCGTGTTTTTAAGAAACAATATCTACCAAAAGATTGACACTTGATTATGTCTGGTTTAAATGTGAAATTACATCCAATGACCAACATCGTATTAAATTATATTCTAAATATACTTTAAAACCACTCAATTTAATGATTTATCACTATTAATTATTTCGATTAAAAAAAAGTTGTTTTAAATTATAATTTAGTAATTTTCACTATTCATCAGAATATGAAAGTTATCCGAAAAGTACCAAAATTTCACCTTAGGCTAAATTCGATACTCCGAATCCAAAAATGAAGTCCATTTTGAGGGCTAAAATTTCTAAAATTTAAAAAGTGGTTATTACTATTCATAACATCTAGTTTTAATAATATTATAATAGCATATCGTTGTTTCGTGAAACTCAGTATTACGTACTACACACGCTATCGAGGAAGGTTGCGATTGCGTGTAATGCAAGGCAAGTCAAGGATGTGTGTTATGAAAGCTCCTTTTTGTGTTGCGTACAACACAAGACATTAGTGAAATTAAAAAGAATATTTTTCATAAAATCTTGGGCTGTTACATTCTACCCCCCTTAAAATGAATTTCGCCCTCGAAATTCGTCGGGGTTATAAATGGTTTACTATTCGAAAGTTTCTTTAATAGAGACCCACATCATAAAAAGGAATATCAAAACCAATCTTTAAAAACAAAAGCATGAAACGTAACGGTTACCCAAATAAACTAATCACTGGGTTTCCACATAGGTGAAAATATGGATATGGAAGAGAAATCTAACCATCATGTTCTGATGGAGAGTGGTAGAGAACATGGCTATGGAAAAGCCAACAATCACAAATCCATAAATTTGTGACGATATAAGGTACCATCCGATTAATCAGATATAAGATCACTATGACAACATTTTTTTGGTTTTCAAGATCGTTTCCCTAAAGTTGAAGAATTTGAATTAGAATAAATACTTACTTTATTTTGGTAAAGTCGCACTATTGTTTGTGCCTTGAACAATTTCCACTTAATCTCTTAAATAAATGAAGTTGAATTTGTTATTCGTGAAGTGTTAGCAGATCATGTGATAGAATGACGGGTCATTCCATCTGTCTCAAACAAAAGGTTAGCAAAAATTATATACATAAGTCGATCTATAGTGAGATTAATCATATATGGTTCCTAAAATGGACTTATACATCATATGTCATATAGATTAATATAATAAAACTAGTTTCTACTAAACAGGGACTTCCTGTAGGCCAGTGGTAGGCGATAAAGTCCAGTTGCACTTCGGTTGTGGGTTCGATGTCCACAGCCTTGTCCGAAGTGATGGGCTGTCGCCCGTCCTGCAGGTTGTCCTTTTTTCTAAAACTACTATAACATCCCATCAATAATATCGAAAATCTTCTATCCTTAAACTAACTTATGTCCAACATAATCCATTCTAATCTTTAGGATTATCCATAATACTACAGTCTACCCTCATAATATAGTGAAAACAATTACCAGATATTTAATACTGTCGTTAATCCCCATATATCATAAGATATGTCTTGTTGGTCACATTCCAAACATTCAAAGGCCTTAATCATGTATTCTCTTGAATACCCATTGAACCTTAGTGAAAACATGAATGCAGTTAAAAGTTAACTCTTTCCACATACCAAAATTCAAAAATTCTATATACTCAAACCATGATATAACCTTCTCCTTATATCATTCATGAGCTCATGAATACAATCAAACACCTCATTATCTTATTATTCCTTCATTATGCACATATCATCTAAATTCCAAAAATATCTGAATAACCTTTCATGGATAGTGGTACCATTAATCATACACTTTCATAACTCAAGGAAAGACAACAGTATAACAATCCTTAGATGTCTCTTTATTCCATAGTACCATGAGATTTCTTATACAACATTACACATGATAAACATGTAATCATTCCACTACATTCTTAAACCATTGACCGAGCTTCAAAAATTCTTTCATCTCACATATCATTTGTAGTCTCTTCATCATCATCAACATAAATACTTCCCATACGACCATACTGATTATCTTCATGAGACTTTCCCTTAGGGCATTGGTTTTCATAATGCCCGTACATTCCACATTTAAAACATTTAACTATTGTTGATGTCGTAGCAATACCATTATCCTCATCCATGGTGTTAACTGAACCTTTTCCTTTGCACTTACTTAATTTGTGTCCTTCTTTTCCACACCCAAATCATCTTCCAGTTCCTTTGAAACATTCTCCTTGATGCCTCTTCCCACATGATTTACATAGGGGAAATTGAACTTTCTTTCCTCTATGATCATCATGAAACTCCATCTTTCTCTTATTAGCCGAGTCAGGAAACTTACCAAATTTTACTTTATTGATCATATTATGAGATTTATGATTCGGCATAATAATGATGTTTGGACGTCCAAATCCCATTTCATTATGAAGAATATCATTCAATTGTCCATCATATCCTCCATTATCGTGAAACATCTTGTTTCCATCCATTTTCTAAAACCCAAAAAAAAGAATAGTGTGAGAGGAAAAAATCATGATAGGGAAAACAACATAATAAAGGTGGAGTATCCTCGATATCTAACATCTTAGGTTAAATTCTATGATCGTTACCGTAGTTCTAGGACTGTATCCTATACGTATACTTATCCTTAGGGACATCCCTAGACATACCTTAGAAATATCTCTAGGGATCTCACCAACGCTTTCACATCCTAGTTTCCAAAGGTTGACTAAACCTTTCCTCTGATACCAACTGTAGAGACCCGAAGCCTGACGTACATGGACATTACATTACATTTGCGGAATACTTAGTACATAACAAAAACACACACACAAGGATCGTAATAGTTTAGTGTCTTTGGAAACTCGGAACGTAATCTTCTAATCATGGTGAAAGATCTGCAATATCTCCCATAAAGATCTTCCCTTTTTTTTTACCTAAAACCTTTCTTTATATCCTGGGGAAAATAAAACATAAAAGGGTGAGCTCAAATTCTCAGTAAGGGTAAACAAAAGAAACATCAATCACATCATATACATAAGAACATAGCTTTTGGAAATCTTAACCTGCAAAAGAGCTCATAATATCATAACATGGGATAAATCATAGAAGTGAAATGTAATCCCAATAATCATAACTTAAAACATGAAAATTTGTGGCATACAAACATAATCATAGAGAATCATTTCATGTTAGTCAAGACTCATTGCCAAGACTATCTTAGTGGACAAAGTCCCTTTCTGAATCGAGTAACCCTCGTTTCAGTCCTATTTCACTGAACCGGTATAACCTACCATTTCAGCCATGTCTATCTCATGAGATATAAAATCTTTACCCAATTCATTGGAGGGAGATATAGGTCCCACCCATCTTATAATGAACCCTTTCTTATGTGTGCCACATAATCATAAAACATACATCATCGCATAACACATGTAACAAAAATGGGATTCTTGAAACATCATGACATCATAAATCAATTCATATAAGATAAAGGAATTCCTAAAAATAATTCCATCACAACATGATCAAATCAATGTAATAATAGGGATAAAAACAGAACCCTTTATTATCTTAGATGGAAAATAATTTTGATAAAACACTTGAACTCCATTCTTGAGGAAAATATCCTTTCTTCTTCAAAAACATTTTTCCTTTCATAACATGTCATACAACTTTAAAATAAAAGAAGTTGATTAAAAATAAACTTGAAAACTTGTAAAGGAATCTTCTTGGAAATAATTTTTTTAAAAATCCATTCATTCCGTATAAGTTAAAAAAACATTCTTCGTACTTTTGTCGGAAAAGTCAAAAAGTACCTCGTACGAAAAACGACAAAAGATTCCTTTCATTTCTTTTAATAAAAACTCACCGAAGGGTAAAAATGGATTTAAACAATTGTAGGTGTATGGAAATAATATTAAATATTTATGAAACATGGATTTGGATGGTAAAATACACCCCAGTAAATACTTACGAATAAACAATCTCGGATAAAAATGAGATTGTGATATTTCCCTTACCTTAGGTCCGATTTGCTTTGTACGTGTCCGAACCTCCTGTATAATGATTTAAATCATGTTATTGACTTATTCCAGAATCATATTCATTGTTATTATATCATATATGGTCCACTTATGACTTTATATTACCCGTTCTTTTGTAAATTAATGTTAAAGTAGCGTTTTGGGTAAAATCGTCTCATTTGTCGTTCGTGTTTTTAACTTGTAATTATTCATATGATTACTTAGATCATGATTACTTAATTCCAGAATATAAAACATTATTTATATATATATATATATATTCATAATATACATATATAATAAATTATTAAATGGAAAGAAATACACCGTTCATGGAGACGGTAGTCCGTACGTACGCATGAACGCTGTTTTCGTTTCCTTATTGAATTGAATGGAATTAAGTAGATGACATACATATAAATATAAATAATTCCAGTATCATTATTAGGTCATATATTTCATTGGTACTTATTATATATACTTTATAATCATTCATGAATGGTTAATCATTGAGAATGAATCTCATCACGTCGTGGAGATGGTAGTCCGTACATACGCACGAGCGATGATATCGTTCCCATGGTCGTGGAATTGTATTTAAGTGTATGTATACTATTTAAGTATCAATATAAATTTATAATAATCATATATAGTTACTCATTACACCATTATACCCATCCTATTAAGGTGGCGGCGGAAAATAGATTACACCACGGCGTGGAGACGGTATTCCGTACGTACGCACGCGCGGTGATTTCTTTTTCCGTAGGATGGATAGATGGTGAAATAGGGTTGTTTCATACTTATAATAACATATCAGTATATGAGTGATATTGATGTTATTACTTCATAATGAAACAACCTAAGAATAAGAAGTGGAAGAAGAAATAAAGATGAAAGAATTGGTAACGGTAATTACCTCTTCTTTGAAGCGCCTCTTTGAGACCTCCTCTTAGGGAACTAAAATTGGTCTTTGAGGAAGACCAGAACCACTAGGATGTTTCTAGGGAAGTGGAGAAGATATTTTGGCAGGGTTTGGCCGAGCATAAGTGCTCAAATTGGTGTGAGGAGGAGGGGGAGGAGGTGTCCTTTTATAAGGGAGGAGAGGGGCACCTTAGGAATACCTCAAAATATTATTTTATATTAATGTCAAAATCGGTTTATAATAGTTCCAAAGGGTCTTATTTCGAAGCTAAAGTGGGGATGGGTCGAAATAATATCAACCAATAGGATTTAGACAAGTTTAGGGTATTATTTTAACCTTATCAATTAGATTTAACTCTAAGTTAAATAATTTAACTTTTACCGTGTCTTTTTGTTTTCTTTCACTATATGGTTAATACACTTACTATAACATGCCAAAAGAACCCCAAATTATTTATTATTAATATATATATCCTTATCTAAGTTATTTGGCCTAACCATAGATTTTTAGGAATACAATAACAATTAATAATATGATATTTGATTTAAAAACTATTTTGTGTCAATTTTGACACTATTTGATATATGATTTTTGTGAAAGTCATAACAGAATTATATGTTCGAACCAAGTTGATTAAATCAACACTAATATATCATAGTAACCTATAAAATTAGTGGAATTCATAAAAAGTCTCAAATTACATTCATTTGAGCATTTATAACATCAATTATGTTAATATTTCCTTAAAAGGGTAATTACTGCATCATCATTGTGTCATAAATAAATTAATTTATTTAAAGTCTAAAAATTATAAATAAAATATCATTATGTAGGAAATCTTTTTAGATTTCTAATGAATATTTATAGTCGAATTTATCATATGTATAACCCCATATTAAAAATTGTTTAGTTATTAAACTTTGATTTTAACTATTTTAACTATTCATTAAATAAAATAATATTAAATGTCATAATCTAATCCAAGTGGACCTAAATGGTCATATTATATACATAAGGTTGTTTTTGGTCGAATTACACTTATCCAATAGAATTAGGACATGTGTTAGGGTAATAGTAATATCATATTTACCCTTAGTTACCCTATTTACTATTAACCGTGGTAAAAAAAAGTAAAAAGTTACTATTCACCAAAAATTATTTTCATCTCATTGAACCACATTTTAGTCCTTGATATTAACCGTGTCTGTCGGATTTTTGAAATTCCATTCACAGAAGCGGTAAAATTAAGTTTTATGCAAAATTCAGTTTTTTTAACCTACCACTTAGTGGTTTCACTATTCATCAAAAATTGAAAGTTTTCAGAAAAATACCAAAATTTCATCCTAAGCTATATTTCATATTCCGAATTCAAAAATGAAGTCTATTTTACCAAATTCATAACATAGAAGTTGCATTAATTAATTTTATAATTAAATCCCGCTGTTAAAATAAATAGCGTGTTTTTAAGAAACAATATCTACCAAAAGATTGACACTTGATTATGTCTGGTTTAAATGTGAAATTACATCCAATGACCAACATCGTATTAAATTATATTCTAAATATACTTTAAAACCACTCAATTTAATGATTTATCACTATTAATTATTTCGATTAAAAAAAAGTTGTTTTAAATTATAATTTAGTAATTTTCACTATTCATCAGAATATGAAAGTTATCCGAAAAGTACCAAAATTTCACCTTAGGCTAAATTCGATACTCCGAATCCAAAAATGAAGTCCATTTTGAGGGCTAAAATTTCTAAAATTTAAAAAGTGTTTATTACTATTCATAACAGCTAGTTTTAATAATATTATAATAGCATATCGGTGTTTCGTGAAACTCAGTATTACGTACTACACACGCTATCGAGGAAGGTTGCGATTGCGTGTAATGCAAGGCAAGTCAAGGATGCGTGTTGTGAAAGCTCCTTTTTGTGTTGCGTACAACACAAGACATTAGTGAAATTAAAAAGAATATTTTTCATAAAATCTTGGGCTGTTACAATTTTTATCCACCTTCTACTATAGCACATCATACTTTTTGTGTGTTTTTTAGAATATTACTTTGTCCTCATTATAATCTAATTTCAAACCAGGTATTTGTGTTATTAAAAACATTAAAAACTCCATGTAATTTGTGTTCCCATCATATTTATATTTCTACTTATTTGTTTAAGTAGTAGATATTATTCCCAAACCACATAAATCGTTGTGTCCATTTTATTCTTCTTCTTCTTTTGTTATTGTATTTTCTTCATCTACAAACTTGTTATGTCACTGCAACTCCTGTAATTCCATCAACATGTTGAGTGTAACAATGGGTAAAATGTGAACCATATTTTAAAAAAAACGGTGGATAAAAAATATGATGCACTATTAATGATTAAAGTTGTCACCATCACTAAACCATAAAAGGAGGCTTCAAACTCATCAAATAGTGGATATTGTGAAAACTTTAAAAAAATGAGTAGAACAAGGAAAAGATATATGTTTGGAGAAGGGGAATATGAAGTCTAAATAAAATTGATACTCAAATGAAGATGCGAGAAGAAGAGGCACTGAACTAGTACAACCACCATAGTCAAAACGTGTAGTGCAAGTGAAAGATTCAAGAAATATGAGTCAAATGAACCAGCGTGATGAAGAACATCAATGACAGAAGGTAGAATACAATATAATTCCAAAAAGGGAATGCAATGGAAAAATACATGAAATTTGGGATAAATAAAATGGATCGGAATTCACATTAGGATTTAATTTGATGGCCAATCTCATATATGAGTTTTTAACTCTAATGAATAGTGAAAACATATTTGTGTCCCACATCGATTACATGATGCGGTGACTAAATGGTATATAAAAAAAAGTTCCTTCCTAATGTTTGAGATGAATTCTGAGGATCAACACTAGTTACACTATGAACACACATGGGCCTATGGCCCAACGAGCCACCAAGTACAACTCATGAACTTATTTCGAATACTAAAAAATTAACAGTGGCCCTCAGTCAGCCTAGATCCATGTTAAAGGGAGAATGAGGTGCCGAAGCAGTGACGTCACAGCCTGGAGTGTGGTGGTGGATCTCAAGTGGTCCAACTAGGATTTTGGAAGGAGGAATATGACAACCATCGAGTCGTATATAACATGGAGTTGGCTTGATCTGTGGAGTGAATGTAGTTTAATGGATGTTGGAGACCACATAAGCGATGTTCCATGATGTGATTTCCAATTTGGAGGCCTCAGATGTGGAGGAAGAAGAGGGAGGTATCCCGAGTTATACATGGCTTGGGTGGTGCTGTGGCTTGGGAGAGGAGGGGAGATGTTGTGGGATCCATGAATCAGAAGGGAGGTTGTTGATTCCCACCAAATAAGCATTGAAAATTTACAAGGTAAGAAATACCTAAATATGGTTATTATTTACTTCACAAAATAAAAGTAAGAGGAAGGTTGTTGAGACCCACAGATCACGAGAACCCTTAAGAGACTCGCGATTGTGTGACCATTATAAGGTGACGGTAAGTCTCCATGCACATCGCATAACCTATGGAGGATCCCATAGATCCCCTTTTTTGATGTATCCCTCTACTTTTTAAAAGGTGATCTAGAGAACCAGTAACTATGCAAGTGGTAGCTAGATGAGTTCCTCTAGGCCACATGGGTTACCATAGACAAGTACAGAGCAAACCAACCTAAAAAAACCTCTGAAAATGGGAGGAGGGATGCCCAAAATGTGGAATCCCATAGTGTTTATAATGTTCACATGACTTATCATCGATGAGAATGGTAATTATTATTGAAAATATCTAAGAACATTTTCAAGACCTCTATGCCTTTGTAAAATAAATAAAAGGAGATAAAAAGTGAGGATGTATGAGCTACTCATGGTCACTTAAAGACTTGTGGCATGCCCCTAGGGATTCCCAAGATGCCATGATTCCCTGATGTCATGTCCACCTCATCTCGTGAAGTCCCTTAGGCTTGTTAGCCTTGTTTCACCAAAATCCCTAGATATGTCTTAGTTTCTATATTCTTCCCTTTGGAACTACAAGGGCAAACAAAAATAATTTTCCACAAAATGCTCATGTAGCTCCATATGACCCAAATTAGGCACCTAATTTATCATAAAAAATAGAGTAATTGTCCTTGAAATTATTCATGCAATTTTTTATGACTCCCAACCTTTGTTACATAAAATGGGTGATAAAATAGGAAGGATGCGGAAGGCACTCATGGTCATAAAACACTCATGACACGTTTAAGTAAGTCTATCTTGTGGTATTATGAGACCTTAGAAAAATCATCTTTATCTCACTGAAAGCCCCAGAAAAGTCATCAAGCATCTTGTGGATTCTTTTCAATAAGAACTTAGATCTCTTGAAATCCATTTTCCATGTCAATGTGACAATAAGAATGTCCTTCAACACATTTAGGTGATCAAATGAGTCCTCGTTAATTTAAAATAATCCAATAATGGAGGTTTTGATGAGAGGGACTTGCAATGGCTGAAAATCAAGCGATTCCCTCACACATGTCCATGGAAGAGACTCAGGAAGTCTCATGGCACCAGATCCTTTCACTAATTTCATCCTATATTCATGCTAGATAAACTACACAAAGTACCAAACAACCAGAGTGGTGATGCCTATATATTCCCCAACCAAACATGAAAAAATGGTACTTGAGACGATTCAACTCTTGGCCTCTAGAATCTCAGGCACAAGGGATAGAGAAGTCTTCTTTGAGTGTTTGATCTCATGACTGGTATGTATTTCATCATGTAATATAATAGTGAACAACCAAATCAATCATGCTCCATAAATATGGTACTTAGCATTATCATTCATAGACCATGTGAAGGAATGATATCAAGGTGGGAGAAGAACATACCACATATCCAATAGATAATGAAAGACTTAAGATAAACTGATATTGAAAAAACCTAAGGCACTCATAATAAAAATTATAGAACCAAGATTAAAAGGGGAATACTTAAACGAAAGACACATTTTATGGCCCTCATGCACTTTGTATGAGTCATCCAAAGACATGCGATGGTACCAGGACAGGTCGCCTAGATCCCACAAAGCTCATTCTACATGCTATTTAGGACACATGATATATCATCCCGCCTCTTTATCACATAAACTTTCATTACATTTTACAAAACCGAGGATCTTTAAGGTTTAGTGTCTTGGAAACGAGGAACTTTAAACATGAAAACATTAGACATTCTTCTAAAACACTTGAAAGGCTTCTCCTCATGTTCATCCTAGGTTCATTACTGCATCACATAACCTGGGAGCATACATCAAAAGAAAGGGTGAGCAAAAGCCCAGTAAGGAACACAAGAGAAACATTTTACATGTGAACTTGAGATACTTCAATAAGGTCATGGAAAAGAACTTTAAGGCATGAGAATGAAATAAGGAGGCATATCATAATAAAAATAACATTTTTCATAACTTGAAAATGTGGATAAATCATTTAACATAGACAATCATGAACATATCACCAAGGTCCATCCCCAAGGTTTCATTTGAAAATTACCAAGGTTATTCACCAAGGTATTGTGAAAATTGTAATCTCTAGTGGTTACATCATTACCCAATGCATTGGAGCGCTATCAGAGCGCACCCTTAAATTTTCCTTTATTATCATGTGAGACACATATATCATCATCAAACATTTCATAAATAACCCATATAGCATAAAATAAATGGGTTTCATTTCATAATCACAACGTTTTAAAAACTGCTTTAAAGACATGATCTTTACGTCACTTTAAAACCCACAGAAAAGGAAGGTGGGTCTCATGTATGTAAATCCAAGAATTTAAAATAGAACATTTTGGTATATATGTGAATAACCCTTTAGAATAAAGAGATTTGAGTATTCACTTAATAATATAAAATAACTTTAGAAAAAGAGAGAGACATTTTGAGACGGAAATTCTGCAGCATAACGGCTATGTTACGAGGTTTTAGAAGACATTAAAAAGAGAGGGAAAATGGGTCAAACATTCATAAATGACCCATAAAACAGTATATGGACAGAATAATAAAGATAAATGATCATGGTAATGAAATTTCAAGGACATACCATTTGAAATGAAAAACATGGAAGGAATACAAAAATTAGATTTCTCTTATGAAAGTTCGGCAGCCTAAGAGCGTTACTTAAACTTCAACAAAAATGATTGAAAAGATCAAGCAGGGTTTCTCATCATGTGAACATAAGAGTTCAGTATGATAGATATAGAGATAATTCCCCAACATAACAAAAAGGAACTTGAAATAATTGACATGAAAGTAGAACTTCAAAACGAGAAGGGTGAAGAACCACTTAAAAATTCGGCATCCTAACGGCGCCACTTAAAACTTCAAAATACTGAATTGAAGAGATCAAATGGGGTCTATCATCATATGAATATAAGAGTCCAGTATTATAGATATAGAGATCATACCCCAACATAACAAAAAGGAACTTGAAAGAATTGACATGAAAGTAGAACTTCAAAACGAGAAGGGTGAAGAACCACTTAAAAATTCGGCAGCCTAACAGCACCACTTAAAACTTCAAAATATTGAATTGAAGAGATAAAATGGGGTCTCTCATCATATGAACATAAGAGTCAAGTATGATAGATATATAGATCATACCCCAACATAACAAAAAGGAACTTGAAAGAATTGACATGAAAGTAGAACTTCAAAACGAGAAGGGTGAAGAACCACTTAAAAATTCGGCAGCCTAACGGCGCCACTTAAAACATCAAAATACTGAATTGAAGAGATAAAATGGGGTCTCTCATCATATGAACATAAGAGTACATTATGATAGATATAGATATCATACCCCAATATAACAAAAAGGAACTTGAAAGAATTGACATGAAAGTAGAACTTCAAAACGAGAAGGGTGAAGAACCACTTAAAAATTCGGCAGCCTAACGGCGCCACTTAAAATTTCAAAATACTGAATTGAAGAGATCAAATGGGGTCTCTCATCATATGATCATAAAAGATCAGTATGATAAATTTAGAGATCATACACCATCATAATAAAAAGGAACTTGAAATACTTTACATGAAAATAGATCTTGAAAAATGAGAAGGGAGAAAGAATCCGTTACAAAAATTTCGGCAGCCTAACGGCGCCAATTAAAACTTCATAAAACGAAATAATGAGAGTAAGAGGGGATCTCTCATTATATGAACATGAAAAGGGAAGTAAGAGGAGTATAAAAGACCATCCTCCAACATAATAACATGGAGCATAAAAGGAATTTCATAAAAGAGATTACTTGAAATGAAAGAGAGAGGTCAGATCCCTTACCTTAAAACATAACTCTTAAAACTCAAAGGTTGGGACCTTGAGGGATTGGGGGCACCATGGGAGGACTCCTTGGGAGGTAATGAGACCAGAACTTCATTGGGAGAGAGTGTGGAGTCGAATGGATGAGAGGATGGCTTGTTATTTATAGGGAAAGTGAGGGGACAAGGCATTAATGGCCAAGGGACACCTCACATGTGCTTTTCTCAAACCCATGTGCTCTCCCTTGGCATTTACCATGGAGTTAGGCCACATGGGGCCCCCAAAACAATAATTCATCACCCTTGTCTGGCCAACCCTTAAAATATCTCATGACATCATCATGAAACAGTTATGATGTCATTAAACATACCGAAACCCTAAAACTGTATTTTCCCTATTCACTGAAAATTCAACTTTCTCAGAAAGATCCCAAAATTTCACCTTAATCAAATATCAACTCTCTGATTACAAATATGAACTCCATTTTATAAAAATAATTTTCTAAATATTTTTAATTTAATTTTTCAATAAAAACACTATTCACCGAAAATTCATTTTTTCAGAAAAAAACCCCAAAAATTACCATAGCATAATATCGGTGCTCTGCGTTCAAAAATGAAATCCATTTTATAAAAATAATTATCTAAATATTTTTAATTAAATTTTTAATTAAAAAACACTATTCACCCGAAAAAACTAATACTTGAATAATAATTTATGAAACCGTTATTTAACCATTTTATTGAATCACATTACATAATCAAGGTGCCTAGATTATATTAATACTTTATTTAAGTGAGATTACTAATCCATTTGGACACATTACTAATCCTAATCATAAAATCACTATTCATAATTTTCTATTCATCAAAAATTAAGTTGATCTTATTAGACTCTAAATTTCGTACTGAACATAATTGTAGAAGACCATTTTTCAAAAATCATTACACATTTTTAATTATTTAAGGTTTACACAACCATTTTTTAAATATCCTTTTCTAAAATTCGTCAAAAATATGCATACTATATTTATCTGGTCATTTGAAAATTCATAATCTTCATCATAAGAAGAATTCCCAATTTTTATTTAAAACAAAGGATTACACAAGGTAGTTACGGTCTACTTACATAGCCCCTTATCACACCAGCATAGGACCTAAGTGTAAGGTGTGCTAAGGTGAGAGAATCTGAGGGAGGCTCGGCCAACATCGCACGAGTAGTAATTTCTATCAGTTTGAACTTCTCGCGAAGGCGATCCCGTTCTAGCTTTATACGATGAAGTTCAGCTTGGGTTTGGTCCAGAGCAAAGCCCAGTGGTGCTACCTCCTTCCCAAGTTCTGTTAGATGGGCTTCGATTGGTCCAAGACTACTAGGTGAGGCCATCGAATCTTTTTTCTATATTAATTTACCATGATTACTTGTATTTAGAGACAATAATCAAAACGTTTAGTTTCCAGTGGTCATATTGACCAATGGTCATATAACAGTCAAAAACCAAAAGTATCATTTTAATTATACTCATGTTATCAAATGAAACATTTTTGTTGAGTATAAAAATATAATAGCACATAAAATTATGAAAAAAGATTTATTCAAAATTTCGGGTTGTTACAATCTTCCCCCCTTAAGAAATTGCGTCCTCGCAATTTTTTAAAATTAGGTTTTGAAATTTCATTGAAAGTCCCACATCAGAAAAGGAGTCAGTAAAACTATTAATTTAAAAGATAGAAAGGGAAGTACAAAGGTCACCCGAGTTAGCCCACACTAGGATTCCACGTAGGAAAACATGGACATGGAGGAGAAAACAAAGGGTCATGTTCTGAGGGAGAGTGACAGAGAACATGATTAGGAGAAAGTTATCCATAAGAAAATCCCAAACTTATGATGTGTGTAAACGATCTTTGATTACCTAGTAGGAAACGTAAACCAACAACGTTTTTGTTTTACGTTACTTTTCTTAACTTTGAGGAATTCATTTACAACATAGAACAAAAACATAAGGAAATATATCTACCTTCATGTAGAGTTTCATCCTTTAATAAGTTTCTACCCAAAAATAATCTTTTCTCCAAACTATGAGCATTCAAAACTACTTGGTCTCATCAAAACACAAGAATCATCTTCTAGAGAATCACATAATCCACAAAAGATTAACTATCTATTTCTTTTATCTTTAAACATTATCCCAAAAACCGAAAGGGTAAGGTAAAACAACTCTTCAAAAATAATGAATCCCGTAGGAATGGAAACTACTTTTAAAGATTCAAAGTTCCATGGTACTTCCCAAAGTTCATCATAGACCATTCCATAAATAACGGTCCTTAAAATTCCTCAAAATAAACCAAACTAGGATTGAAACCCAAATAGAAGAAGGATTTGATAACATAGTCTTCAAAATAAACTTCATTGTTCATCTCCAAACAACATCAACCACTCCTAACATCTTATAACAAAAGTATCTAACCTAAACGTATTTAACCCAAGATAGGTTAATCATTCCCATAAGTAACCTAAATTACTATAAGTCCACCTTAAATTCATCGATTCTTCAAAATATAAGTCAACCTTACTCCTCAATGAAAATACCGTTGTAGTCTATTTACCTCGATCATATAGGGTCCCCAAAATAGTGAACGTCTTCCAAAATAAAAATCATATTTTAATCCCCTAATCATCCCTGTCATATTAATATGACAACTGTCGCATTTCCTATCACATTGGTTGTTGGGACATGTTCTTCCATTTCCCACCATTCACTAAGAAGAGAAAGCATAATTAGGGGCTTAAGTACTTAGCCAATAATCATGAAAAGGAACTGAAAGCATATAAGGATAACTTGTAGAAGAAAAGTATACCCTAACTTGTGATACCCTAGGTTCCTATCTAGGTTATCCATGATCATATATTCTTATGTGAATCTTTATTTTATTTTATCTTTGTTCCTTTAACAATGGTTGATACCAAGCTTATGAATTTACCAAAGCATATCCCCCGGGAGTGTCGTAACCAAGAGTGCAGCAAGGCCCGTTGTCGTGTACCAGTTCCCGTTCGAGTCTAGCTCAAAGCGGTGCTTTCTGGTTTTACCCCTATGTACATCTATGCCAGAGCCACCTCTACCTGCTCGTATCCATATAGGGATGTATTTTCTTGGCAACCCCTTACTCAATACTCACCAAAATACAAGGAAGATTTCCTATATTTTAACTTTTCTATAGGCTTCTTCCTAAAGTTTTCATAAACTAATTTCCACAAATAACTAAACCATCCTTTGATACCAACTATATCATCCCGCCTCTTTATCACATAAACTTTAATTACATTTTACAAAACCGAGGATCTTTAAGGTTTAGTGTCTTGGAAACCAGGAACTTTAAACATGAAAACATTAGAAATTCTTCTAAAACACTTGAAAGGATTCTCCTCATGTTCATCCTAGGTTCATTACTGCATCACATAACTTGGGAGCATACATCAAAAGAAAGGGTGAGCAAAATCCCAGTAAGTAAAACAAGAGAAACATTTTACATGTGAACTTGAGATACTTCAATAAGGTCATGAAAAAGAACTGTAAGGCATGAGAATGAAAAAAAGAGGCATATCATAATAAAAATAACATTTTTCATAACTTGAAAATGTGGCTACATCATTTAACATAGACAATCATGAACATATCACCAAGGTCCATCCCCAAGGTGTCATTTGAAAATTACCAAGGTTATTCACCAAGGTATCGTGAAAATTGTAATCTCTAGTGGTTACATCATTACCCAATGCATTGGAGAGCTATCAGGGCGCACCCTTAAATTTGCCATTATTATCATGTGAGCCAAATATATCATCATCAAAAATTTCATAAATAACCCATATAGCATAAAATAAATGGGTTTCATTTCATAATCACAACGTTTTAAAAACTGCTTTAAAGACATGATCTTTACGTCACTTTAAAACCCACAGAAAAGGAAGGTGGGTATCATGTATGTAAATCCGAGAATTTAAAATAGAACATTTTGGTATATATGTGAATACCCCTTTAGAAGAAAGAGCTTTGAGTATTCACTTAATAATATAAAAGAACTTTAGAAAAAGAGAGAGACATTTTGAGACGGAAATTCTGCAGCATAACGGCTATGTTACGAGGTTTTAGAAGACATTAAAAAGAGAGGGAAAATGGGTCAAACATTCATAAATGACCCATAAAACAGTATATGGACAGAATAATAAGGATAAATGATCATGGTAATGAAATTTCAAGGACATACCATTTGAAATGAAAAACATGGAAGGAATACAAAAATTAGATTTCTCTTATGAAAGTTCGGCAGCCTAAGAGCGTTACTTAAACTTCAACAAAAATGATTGAAAAGATCAAGTAGGGTTTCTCATAATGTGAACATAAGAGTTAAGTATGATAGATATAGAGATAATTCCCCAACATAACAAAAAGGAACTTGAAATAATTTACATGAAAGTAGAACTTCAAAACGAGAAGGGTGAAGAACCACTTAAAACTTCGGCAGCCTAACGGCGCCACATAAAACATCAAAATACTGAATTGAAGAGATCAAATGGGGTCTCTCATCATATGAACATAAGAGTATAGTATGATATATATAGAGATCATACCCCAACATAACAAAAAGTAACTTTAAAGAATTGACATGAAAGTAGAACTTCAAAACGAGAAGGGTGAAGAACCACTTAAAAATTCGGCAGCATAACGACACCACTTAAAACTTCAAAATACTGAATTGAAGAGATCAAATGGGGTCTCTCATCATATGAACATAAGAGTCCAGTATGATAGATATAGAGATCATACCCCAACCTAACAAAAAGGAACTTTAAAGAATTGACATGAAAGTAGAACTTCAAAACGAGAAGGGTGAAGAACCACTTAAAAATTCGGCAGCCTAACGACGCCACTTAAAACATCAAAATACTGAATTGAAGAGAACAAATGGGGGCGCTCATCATATAAACATAAGAGTCCAGTATGATAGATATAGAGATCATACCCCAATATAACAAAAAGGAACTTGAAAGAATTGACATGAAAGTAGAACTTCAAAACGAGAAGGGTGAAGAACCACTTAAAAATTCGGCAGCCTAACGGCGCCACTTAAAATTTCAAAATACTGAATTGAAGAGATCAAATGGGGTCTCTCATCATATGATCATAAAAGATCAGTATGATAAATTTATAGATCATACCCCATCATAATAAAAAGGAACTTGAAATACTTTACATGAAAATAGATCTTGAAAAATGAGAAGGGAGAAAGAATCCATTACAAAAAATTTCGGCAGCCTAACGGCGCCACTTAAAACTTCATAAAACGAAATAATGAGAGTAAGAGGGGATCTCTCATTATATGAACATGAAAAGGGAAGTAAGAGGAGTATAAAAGAACATCCTCCAACATAATAACATGGAGCATAAAAGGAATGACATAAAAGAGATTACTTGAAATGAAAGAGAGAGGTCGGATCCCTTACCTTAAAACATAACTCTTAAAACTCAAAGGTTGGGACCTTGAGGGCTTGGGGGCACCATGGGAGGACTCCTTGGGAGGTAATGAGACCAGAACTTCGTTGGGAGAGAGTGGGGAGTCGAATGGATGAGAGGATGACTTGTTATTTATAGGGAAAGTGAGGGGACAAGGCATTAATGGCCAAGGGACACCTCACATGTGCTTTTCTCAAACCCATGTGCTCTCCCTTGGCATTTACCATGGAGTTAGGCCACATGGGGCCCCCAAAACAATAATGCATCACCCTTGGCTAGCCAACCCTTAAAATATCTCATGACATCATCATGACATAGTTATGATGTCATTAAACATACCGAAACCCTAAAACTGTATTTTCCCTATTCACTGAAAATTCAACTTTCTCAGAAAGATCCCAAAATTTCACCTTAATCAAATATCAACACTCAGATTAAAAATATGAACTCCATTTTATAAAAATAATTTTCTAAATATTTTTTATTTAATTTTTCAATAAAAACACTATTCACCGAAAATTCATTTTTTCAGAAAAAACCCCAAAAATTACCATAGCATAATATCGGTGCTCTGAGTGAAAAAATGAAATCCGTTTTATAAAAATAATTATCTAAATATTTTTAATTAAATTTTTAATTAAAAAACACTATTCACCCGAAAAAACTAATACTTGAATAATAATTTATGAAACCGTTATTTAACCATTTTATTGAATCACATTACGTAATCAAGCTGCCTAGATTATATTAATACTTTCTTTAAGTGATATTACTAATCCATTTGGACACATTACTAATCCTAATCATAAAATCACTATTCACAATTTACTATTCATCAAAAATTAAGTTGATCTTATTAGACTCTAAATTTCGTACTGAACATAATTGTAGAAGACCATTTTTCGAAAATCATTACACATTTTTAATTATTTAAGGTTTACACAACCATTTTTAAAATATCCTTTTTCTAAAATTCGTCAAAAATATGCATACTATATTTATCCGGTCATTTGAAAATTCATAATCTTCATCATAAGAAGAAATCCCAATTTTTATTTAAAACAAAGGATTACACAAGGTAGTTACGGTCTCCTTACATAGCCCCTTATCACACCAGCATAGGACCTAAGTGTAAGGTGTGCTAAGGTGAGAGAATCCGAGGGAGGCTCGGCCAACATCGCACGAGTAGTAATTCCTATCAGTTTGAACTTCTCGCGAAGGCGATCCCGTTCTAACTTTATACGATGATGTTCAGCTTGGGTTTGGTCCAGAGCAAAGCCCAGTGGTGCTACCTCTTTCCCAAGTTCTGTTAGATGGGCTTCGATTGTTCCAAGACTACTGGGTGAGGCCATCGAATCTTCTTTCTATATTAATTAACCAAGATTACTTGTATTTAGAGACAATAATCAAAACGTTTAGTTTCCAGTGGTCATATTGACCAATGGTCATATAAAAGTCAAAAACCAAAAGTATCATTTTAATTATACTCATGTTATCAAATGAAACATTTTTTTGAGTATAAAAAAAATAGCACATAAAATTAGGAAACAAGATTTATTCAAAATTTCGGGTTATTACACATGAGATCCTTCAGGAATGTCAAAGAAAGTCATATGGTCTCATTGGGAACACCACATTGGTCTAATGAAACCCTTTGGATCTATCACACAAACCTTGAAAAGTCCATCAAATACATCACCTGACTCATATAACGGTGCCCACTCATGTCAGTCAATTATCATTATTGCACCTGGGCATGACAACTGAGCTCTCATGATACACTCTGGACTAGTCAGTCGAGACCTGTGACTCACTCAAGACATGTCATCCAAGTATCATTATGATATTTAGGGATGTTATCCAAGATATATGATATCCTCCAAGCCATGTTGTGCCGAATCTTGTGACACCCTCTATATGTGTCAAACCAACTCTTGAGAATGACACCAGGACACATTATCTATATCATGCAACACCTCCCGAGGAATCCATTTAGGTCAGGAAATGGATCCCAAAATAAACCATCTAGATCTTGTGATTTCCTTTAGACAAGTCAAATGGGTTATGTGACACCCTCCAGACAAGCAGGCTAGGTCATAGGGGAATCCTCAGTGTGTAATCCCCCATATAAAGGGAACTATCACTACTCTGATTTCTATCATATTCAGGATACGTAGGCCATATCTCCCAAGTTTTGAGCTCCATATTGACCATCCGGGGAAATACCAACATCTAAGTCCCTTATTCATAGAAATCACATTGATTACTTGCTATCCCTTGTTTCCTATAACAAGCATGGCTCATGTGGGATTTGGGTGTTTCAAATATCATGATATCTTCACTATAAACCTCTATAATTTCACAAGAAGCCTCCATGTGTAAGCCCTAATATCAACTAAACTACATTGACTCTTATTCCTATAATAACAAGGATATGTAAGAAGTCTGTCTAAGATCCAAGTTCCATGATAAATCATCTTAGGTAAATCCCAACGCATAAGACCTATATCATGAACAATGAAATGATCATTTTACATCCATTATTTCTCACACCGAGCATGGATCACTTTATCTTAGGGAGTTTCAATAATCATATCTTTTACACCATGGGTCTCTACAATGATAGGGATAACCTCAATATATAACCTTGACCAAAGGAACTATGAGAACTATGATTCTCTCTATACTCAGGATACATAGGATGTTCCTTTGGGATTTGATTTTGAAAATTCAATGTCCCAGAGTACCCATATAATACCTTTCCAACAGATATAAAACTACATGGGTCAACTAAACTATGTGGTTTTTTATTCCTACAATAACCAGGACATGTAGGATGCCTCATAATGGCTTAATCCCCTCCTTGGACAATTAACTACCTCATTACATGGAATCACTAAATTAAGCACTTGGTTATAAGGATTCAACACATAAGCTGCTTCCTATTACAATAAAATGATGGATAACCTCAAATACAAATATATAGATCCACTAAAGAGAACCCAATCCTTTTAACATGAATGAGAATTAAACTATAGTCATTTTGTTACGGTAACTGGTTCTGTATCGGGATTAGTAAGAGACTCCCAAACATATCAAAAATCTATAAGAGAGTCCCATATTAGGAAAAAATTAACCGAAAAAGGGTATGATGAGCCAAACCTCCCATCCTCTCAACTAATGCGAGTCCCAAAGAGTTGTTTCACCTAAAAACCTAAATAATCATCAGCCTTTGGAAAGTAGGTTCGTACCTAGCTATAGATGAGGGAACCGTTGTAATTTTCAAGAAAGGTGGAAAAAATGGAAAACCCAATTCAAGAAATTGAGTGGGTCCTTAAAACCCCCCTTAACAAAACCATCGAGGGAAACCCATTCCATTCCTCGAATCCTAACGAAACAAAAATAGTGAACCCAACATGAATCTTTATAATAAAAAATGACCAGGTTATAATCCATCAAACCATTTTGTTTTCCCACTATATTCAAACAAAAAGGTGAACCTGAAGTGAAACTCTTTAATAAAAAATAATTGGGTTATAATCCGTTGAGACATTTTGTTTTCCCCCTATACAAACAACACTGATAAGCCCGACATGAATATTTTAGGCTGCTTTGCTCTGCAAACCCTATATAAACAAAGCAGTAAGACCAGAATGATCATATAGATGATCTTCTATAACCAGGATTATTGTAATTCCATCCTCGAATTGAAAATTCCATGCGAGTAGAATGTCCAAATCAAGAAAATAGGACAATTGTGTTACCCATGCATATCTGATTGAGCATTTTTATGCCTACGATATAGCACTAATCAGTAACCATGTTCCTTTTTGTCTGTATGATTGCATATACTACTCTCATCAACAACATCCCAACCCAAGGCAATTCCTCTTTCATCCAACATTCGTTTAGGTAAATCATATGTGGTTTCAACCCCCACGGGTCACAAATCAATCTCACCTACCTGACATCTCCAACAGTAGGTGGAAAATATGGTGGTTTAGGAGTACCACCAACACGGTACAATCCTGACCATGGAAGCACCCCATGAGCCTCTCCAAGCATTCCAGTCGATGTATCTACATCTCCTGGTAAAGGTTACTACTAATCAAGTATCCCTCATCACTACAAAAAAACTACTTTGGGAGCTTATCTTTGAAGCATGATAAATACCACCAACCATATCTAATGAATGTGTACCAGGAATACAAATATGGTTCTATTTCAGTTCAAGTGACTCCAAAAAGGGCACATACAAGCCATTTTTCTAGTATCATACCACCATTACCCACCAGTCACCTACTGTGAGTACCACCCAAAGCATTTCCACCTATGATACCCATGCACGAGAAGTAAGGGAGGATCATCGGAGGAGGAAGCCACTAGATATCCAAGAGAATGATCATATCCCCACTCTTACTAAAGATGCATAAAGACATAATCCAGTAGGAAATAACAAGAAGTACCATATCCCTACTATCTCATAACAAGTGTGTGGGAATATTCCCACAACAAGCATGGGGGAGGCGCATATCCCTACCCCTGTGCATAAAATCCATCAACAACTCCGATGGAACAAGGAAGAAAAAAGTGGGTGCATATCCATACTTCAATTGAAGACATATTCCAGTGCATAATGGATATGGAAAATGTGCAGAATTATATCCCTACACACACTTTTCTAAAATGACAATATATTTTAGAATCAAATGAAGAGATATGCTAGTATATTCTAGAACTGTTGTAGATAAAGAGACAATCACATACTATTATCCCTACAGCCTGGGAAACTCAACACTCTGATCATCCTAAAAAATGGTTATACTTGAGAAATCGTACACTCTTTCTCCCATATAGGCAGATTATTAGTATATTTTGATAGAGGATGAGGCATCAGACTGGGATCATACTCCCTTTCCAACCAGGGCTCACTAGGTGATAGCAGCACATGCCTTGGGATAGGGGAACATGCCTGTCGAAACAATTTGGCTACATAATCCAAAGGCACGGTATCGGGATCATATCCCCATTATGGTCTGGGAACACCACGTGAGAGGGGAAAATCCTTAGGATAAGCTCATATTCCTATAGAAGAAGTCTAACAACACACTCCAAAGTCCCATGATCGAACATATATCCCCGTTTTGGTTGAGGCTAACCAAGTGAGAATGGAACTTGCCTTGGAACAAGATGATATTTCTATTAGTGAATCTACCTAGAATATTCCAGATGATCACAAAATCAAGGTGCATTTTCCTACTTCCACCAGCGAATGACCATGTCAGCATCATTTTAAGGAAATATAGGAGGAGGATCATATTACTTCTCCCATTCTAGAGATTCATAAACTTATTCTAAAGGGGAATTCATATTTACACTAGGCTCATATTTTTGTTCCAACTGAGGCTCACCAGGTGAGTGCAACACAAGAATTGGGGTAGGCTCATACTCCTTCCAAGAAAGGCCAAGTGAATATCCTAAAGGCTCAAGATCAGGCTCATACTCCTATATTTACTGAGGGTCACCAAGTGAGAATGGAACTTGCCTCAGGACAGTCTCATATACCTATCTATAATGAGTAAGCTTATTGGAATATTCCAATAGCTTCTCAATAGTGGGATCATACTATCACAACACTAGACAATTATATACATGTTTTGGCAGCCATCACACAATAAACTCATATCCCTGTGAAATCACAAAAGGAAAGTTGGTATATTCTAACCACTATGTAGAACATGGACCATATTCCTAATATTCTAAATGCCAGTGTCCTTGATGTCATTTGAGATACATTCTAAACACCTCTAGGGTCTGTAGACTCTTCTATTGAAGAGAAAGTAGAATATGTTCATTACCATAATAGACCCCCTTGTGGTGGTGTGGAGATGGATTTTAGGGACACTACTCCTAACATCCATGATGGTGAACCTACCCATAGAAATATCTCCCAAAAAAAAGTAAATCCTCACCTTTTCTAGAAAACAACATATAGAGAGGTCTCTATAACTATGACACATTCATATAAAGAGGTTCTTGAAAAGTCAGGGTCAATTATATATAGTTCCCCATTAACCTCCAACAATTATCCACTCTCATCGGTAGACAACCATAAGATACATATTCTATGGCCTGACGGGATGTAGGTGTGTATGTTTGATGAGGAGGAGTTCAGTATTTAAATATAGAGAGAGTTTGTTGGAAAAAATATCCCCATAATGTTCTATCCTCTCACTACTTCTATATGTGAGGTCCCGTATGAGCTAGAAAAGGAGTTCATTGCTTACCTACTCCAAAATATGTGGGCTACTCATTAGTGATTGAAGGATCAATATCTCCCTTATCCAGGATACAAGTTTTCCCTTCAAATAATCAAGATAACTTATTGTTAGCTTGACCTAGCTACTATCTCCAAGTCCAAGGATCCAAAACTAGAGAAGAACAACACAAATATACAACACGCTTACTGCCATTGCATCATGAAACTTCGACAGCTGATCTCTAAATCCACATCATGAATTTTTATTCTATGATGGGTATAGTGTGGAAAATTAAACTTTTCTTTACCCCTAGAACAACAGAACCCCTCATATCTAGTGCCCTCTAATTTTATAGATTCTAGAAAAATAAAGGGACCAGGTAATGCTCAGGAAAGTTGGTCACCACAATAGAATGTCGCCGCTTTAATGATTCCCAGACATCATGTGACATCAAATTGGGCCCCCTTGAAGTGAGGATAACAAATTTTAAACAAGGATAATAAAGATGAGATCATCCAAATAGATTCCTGTGAAAAATAATTCTCATCATGGGCTTCCATCACACACAACTCCCATGCGAGCACAATTGTGCCACATAAAACGGGCCACAATAGCAACTTCCATAGCAGTCGTCCAGGAGAAGAATTAGTCCCCTAGTCCAGGACAATATCTACCACTACCTACACCACTCATATCTTCAATTAAAAAGAGGATTAGGGACATAACATAAACAACTATAGGTGAACCCCAACCCACTAGGCTAGGGAAATTTATATCTCAATCACCGTCTATAGGTTTATAATCCCCTGAGAGGATCCTAGAAGAATAAGTGGTGATTCTAGATCACCCCCACCCCACTAGTTTGGGAGAATTTATATCTTCATTTCCATCTAGCGAATCATCAGGTCCCCAACTGGAGTCATTGATACCACAACAATAGGGCAAATTAGTGCGAGTGGAGACCCCGAATAACCATAAACCAACAAGGCTGGGGGAATTTTCCTAATAATTATCACCCTAGAGAGAATCAATCATCTCTAGTTTTAGAGGAAAAAATCAACGATTGACATCCCACCTATTCCTCCCACTATAAGACATACCTCTGCTGTTCAGGGCATGTACAACAACCACAATCAGAAACTCCCTCAATGTAACTATCCATAGGGTGAGGATGGAGGAGCATATTGAAAAATAAATCAGACCCCACCGAGGTCGCAATCCAAAATGGACCAACATGTCCAAGGGTTAAAATAATGGCCTAAATGAAGGTAGTAAAGAATCAACCTGTTATGTTGAAAGTAATGGAACAACCACCATTAACTGGTAAGTCTCCATAAATGTAGTCAATGCCAACATGGTAGACATCAATCAATACATTAACATAGAGGGATAAAACATGGAAAATGTGCCCTAGAAGGAGGGTGATTTAGACACACAAAATGAGGTTGAATTCACCCTAAACCAAATAAGGATTCAAAATTTGGTACCAACAAATAATGAGTTACCACCTCCTCAGCGGAATACTTTCAAAGAAAAATGGAAAGGTATTGTTACATACTGATCACTACCTACAAGAAATAAAGTTCCTTCCACAAATGAACAATTTTCATAATATGAGAGTGAAATACGAGATCACTGACAACTTAATGAGGATATAATCAAGGGAAATATTCCCACTGGGTATCATCTCCAGTAAGAGACAAATATTCTCCCCCATTGATGATCCACTAGAATGAGTGTTATTCGAGCATTAGAATGGCTTCAGATCCAGGAAGCCAGTCCACAAAAACAAGGAAGTGAAAATGATCATGACTTCCCTACATTGCAGTGAAAACCTCTCCCTCATTAGGGTAATCATTTAGTAATAGGACTAATTTCGAATATGTGGGAGAAAAAAGAAATTCCACCTTATCAACCCTCACCCGCTCCTGGTAGATGGAAGGTGACTCCAACAATAGTACCCCCAAAGTTTCTTGACATCATCAAGTCCCTGGCTACTCGAATTGAAGTCATGGAAGGGCGATTTGAATCTATATAGACGGAAATGAAGCCACATCCTAAATGGGTGGATGATACTGCACCTCCACCCTAATTTGGTAGCCCTACCTTCTCTACCTATGACGGTGTAGGTGACCCTAAAAAAATATCACACACTTCATATCCCGATATGGGATAGTGATGGGCCCTGGGGATCAATTGGAGGAAACAAAGTTAAGTTGTTTTGTGTAGACTCTGATGGAGATATCCTTCATATGGTACAATAGTCTACCGATAGGATATATTAAAGGATGTGAAGACCTTAATCATAAGTTCATTTATCAGTTCAGTACAACACTGAGAAAAATAATGATTGTTCATATGATGAAACACAAACAAAGTAAGAATGAGAGGGTGTTTTATTTCATAGCAAGGTGGAAAGGTTTAACCTATTCAATCAACATCCCCCTCTCTCAAGATAAACAACTGGAACTCTATGATTAAAATCTTAGGGTTGAGTTGTAGATTCCCCTAATCCCCATGAAATATCTAGGTGGGTTCTGAGAGTTATTTGAAACAGAAAAATTACTTGAAGATTCTGTTTAGCGAACCCAGTACAATTCTAGACTCAGGCCCATGGAATAGGGTAAAAATCTAGGCAAATAAGAAGCTATAAATATCACTCTCAAGCCTACATCAGTACCCATATAAGCACCTAATAAGACCCTGAGCTTCCCAACACCTCCTGTTGAGTGGTGGAAACCACCGAATCACCATAAGCCATAATTATAGAGAAATCAAGGTTTCCCGAGATTTGAGGAATAGATGAAAAAATTATACTCCTTACAGAATGAATATGTCCCTAGTTATTTCTTAGCATCTTTGGATAATAACCTACTCAAACTTCCATAGCCCATAAAGCCTAATAAATTCAACCTCACTAACCATCTTAACTACTTACCTTACCATAGAATGATGGGTCATATTATCCATGATTTATTTATCTTCAAAGACATACATCAAGGCATGGTCGACTCTTGACATCTGATGCTAGATAAATCTTGAAAGAAGGTGTCATGGATAACCATCATTCAGTCAAAATAAGAGAATGATTTATAGAAAGTTTTGGTCAGGTGTGCACAAAAGTTTGATAACTGGACGACTCAAAAAATAGTTTATTGAGCTCACACCACTAAAAAGGCACAAATACACATAATTGTGATAGATCCACCACCCAAGAAGGATACCTCATATTTTACTCCAAAAGGTGGGTGTGACCACTAGAATAATGAAGAGACAGAGTAGGAAGAGTCATATTCTACTCCAAAGCAAGCCCCAACTCTTGCATATTTATTCCCTACAACATCTATAGGTAGGGAACAACCCCACCAAATAGAATCCTCATAATATGAAGAGATTTTTTTTGGATTTGTCAATGTGATACACTTAGTAGACCCCTTTATGATGATGAATATGCTCCCATATATGGTTTTCCCACACAAAATCAAGGAATAGGAGGCCACATGTGCTGAAACCGGTGATATAGGGGACAACATGGACATGGTCAGACTCAATATTGTAGTCATATCCCTATAGAGTAAATTTACATAGCTGAAATTTTGGGAAAGGTCAATATTAGGCTCAAAAGGGGAAACAATGTTCCTCAGAGTCCTCTAACTATAGCCCCCATCCAATTATCTTGCATGAACACTTAGCGTGAGTTCAATCCAATCAACCCAGACCACGGGGAACGATGGTGCGACCTGCACCATTGGAAGTAGATACTCCCTCATCTTCTGAAAAAATACCAGGATTATCTAGCTCAGATAATTCATATCCTAAATCTCATGCCCAAGAGCAGCCCCATGTCAGGAAGCGCCGATATCTGGTAAAAATGTTTGATGTTATGAAAGCGATAGTTGTAGTCCCAGCTAGGCTCTCAATCATTAATGAACTCAACCTTTCAAAATAAGTTGGGAGAAAACTTATTGAATTCCTCTAGAGACCATGGTAATTCAAGAAAAAAAATTCTACTACCGAGGTCTATCGAGTGGATACTATGTCCTAAGAATTTTATGCCGCAATCTAATTTATTGATCTAGATCAAGAAATGGCCATCCAATGTCACATCAGGCATTTATAGGTTTTGGGAAAACTCAATGATATTAATGTACAAATGTTAATAATTGATAATGGATCTGGGATTAATCTCATCCTAGTTTGAACTCTACAACATTTGGGATATAGCAAAGAGGATTTATCCCCCACAAATCTGACCTTTCATGGGTATGATAAACGTGATCAAAGACCTCTTAGGAAGATCAAAATCAAATTTCAATTTGGTGAACTCATATCTAACATTGATTTTATGATTATGAAACAATACATGTCATATAATGTCATTCCCAGAAGCCCCTGTCTCCGTAGCCACTTGGTAGTACCATCAACATTCCATCAATGCCTAAAGTACCCCATCAATGGAAAGGTCAACATAATACATGGTGAAAATATCCTATTCAAAACATGCATAGATACATATGTTGAAGTATATTTATACAAAAATGGATTCAAGAAACCAATGGAGGATGATGATATATGGGTTGTAGCTCCCAATGGATTGGGGACTGCCTCGTTGAACCCCTAGAGTATGCTCTATGATGATTGTGTTTTCCCCGTACACAAGGTCAAAGTAGAAGATCCAATCCCAGAGATCCAAACCCATCCTATACTTAACAAAAATTTAAATAACAATCATCTATGACATCTATCTACAATGACCCAAAAATAAATGGATGACGATATCTCTTTTAATGGCATCCCTCATCCTAATAGTGATGAAGAATCCCCCAAATCTCCATCGTCACCTGAAAATGTCTCCACAATCTCAGAAATGGAAGAGGATGAGGAAGACCTATGGAAAAAACCTCTAACATTTGAGTAGGTGTCTCCACCACTATATATGAGATTAGACATGTAAATCTGGGAATAGAAGAAGACCCATAGACTACTTTGATTAGTGTTGAAATTCCCCTTGAAGAGAAAGAGATGTACATCACATTTCTAAGTAAAATTCAATATGTTTTCACCTAGAACTATACATATATGCTCATATTGAATCCATATATGGATAAAAACCATCTCAGACTACCCAATGAGCATTGAGGATTCAAATAGGAATCTAGGAGGATGAACCCCTCTCATTCCACCAATGCAGAGGTGGAAGTTTACAAGTTGATCAAATCCAACTTTGTATAAGAAGTGCAATACCCAATATGGCTTGCCTACATCATCCCCATAAAGAAAAAGAATAGAAATATTATGTTTTTCACTGATTTAATAGACCTTAATCGACATTTATTGAAGGATAATTTCCCATTACCGATCACATAACTCTTGATCAATTCCACTGCTGGATTCTAAGCCCTTTCCTTTATAGATAGGTACTCGAGGTACAATCAGATCAAGATAGACCTTGAAGATGAAGAAGATACCTCCTTCATAGCACCTAAAGGGATCTTTTACTAACAGGTCATGCCATTCAGATTAAATAATGCTGGTGGAACATATCAATGTGCCATGCGTCATATCTTTAAGCCATTTTTGGAAAGGATAATTGAGTGTTATGTTGACGACCTAGTTGTTAAATCCCTACAATGATGTGATCACTTCACAGATATCTGAAAAATTTTCAATGAGATGCAAAAACATATTCTAAAGGTGAATCCACTAAAGTCTGATTTTGGGGTAACATCAAAAAAGTTCCTTGTCTTTGTGGTACACCACACCAATATTAAGGTCAACCCCAAAAAGACTAGTTCTATATTAGTAATGTCACTCCCTAGAAATATCAAAGAACTGAGGGGCCTATAAGAGAATGTTTACTACATTTGATATTTCTTAGACAATATTTCTAGAAATGCTCTCCCCTTCACCAGGCCAATGAAGAAGTGAACCGCTTACCAATGGGATGATGAATGTCAAAGAGCCTTCAAAAGTCTCAAGAGGTAATTATTGTACCTCCCAGTTTTGATGCCTCCAGTGGAAGTTAGGACACTCATATTATATATAGTCACCATGTAATTCTCATTGAGATCCCTCCTCTCATAAAAAAATGATGTGTGGAGATAGAATAGTCTCTAATACCTCAGTCAGATGATTTTGGTACCGAGACTAAATATTCTAATGTCGAATAGAACTACCTTGCATTCATCTTTATAGTGAAAAGGCTGATGTACTTGATAAAACACATTTTTATTGAATATTTTATTTATAATAAATGATAAAAAATCATCACATTTTGTTGAATAATTTTTTATAAAATATTTGGGATTAGATCATTCATTTGAAAATTTGATGGAAATTCTAGTTTTTCCCTTTATAGTGAACTGTAGTATTTCAAAGATAAATATTTTAATATTTATTATTTAAACTTGAAATTTTGTAACTATGTTCTAGAATAAATTAGAAACAACTTTTTGTCACGACATTGGAGATGAAATTTACATTTGGTTGACAAAATGGACCATGAAGTCAAATTTGGGTTGGACCCACCAGATTGGATATTGGTTCTGCATTTAGGCCATAAATTCTTCATCTGAGATTGGATTGAGCCCAAATTTTGAGAGGATCTCTCCATCCAAATTATGAAAAAATCATTATTCTATAATAATAGATGGTTCATGCGTTTTGGAGGTCAAATGGGTAGTGAAATATGGATTAAAATATTTGGCCGAGATTCCTCTTTCACACTTCAAACCTCTTTAAACCTAACCTCCCATACACTCTATAAATTAGTGTTTTTTTTCATTTGGAGGGGTTGTTACATCAATTAGGAGATTGAAGGAAGAGGATGATTGGTTTCACTAAAATTATCCAACCATTGTAATAGGGGTATCTTTTAAAAGCAAGGATCCCCTCTTCAAATCCTCATTCTCCTCTTCATGTTATAATGTTTTCATTTGTGTAATAAACTTCTGTTTTCTTTTTTTATTTCTTCTATTTTCTTCTGTTTTGTTAAATTATATTATTATTTACTCATCAGATTTGGTTTTTAATCCAGAGTGGAGATTATATTTGGTTCTAACCTTTAAATCCTTTGCTCATGCAAAACGTCACCACGATGACCACACTGTCCATGGGAGAGTAGTTTTCTTTGTGATCGACTTATCTTCTACCCTCTTCATTTAATTATTTTGAATCATTGAGATACTGTAATTAACTTAATATGATCCATGAATTGAGTTTTTAAATTAGAATAAACTAAGAAAGAAATTGAACAATTAACACAAAAACACGCGAGGCCGAGTATTATGTGAACTGTGATAGTGCGATCTTAATCAACAATACAAGACTACACAGGATAAATTTGTAGAGTTAAAATATAATACCTAAAAAAAAGTCATCCTAATTTCCCAGAATGTATATGTTCCAAAATTTAACACTAACCATAACATCAATCAATGCAGGGTGTTGTGATTGCATGTTTTGAAGACATCCTAAGGTTTAATTCACTTCATCTTTGTGGTAAAGTTAATTCTCGTAGGGTTCAGTGGTTAACAAGTTAGTGGATCATAATTAAGTGGATGTTAATTTAAATTATAATGATAAATAATTGAGTGAATAGTTATAGTTAGATCTATTATGCCTTTTAAAATATTTTCTAAAAAAATCTTCTTGTTACGTCTTTTTCATCAAACTTCATTTCAAAACAAAAAAACAAAAAAAAGAAATCTTCTTCCAGAAAACATCTTCTAGTTTTATAAATGATAAACAACCCCAAATTCTTTTAATTAGTGTTTTTATTTTCTATTATTTTATTTTTATAATAAAATTAATTTTTTTTAATTTACTTCCTCCTTTGAGAGATGACCTTGGTCAGCCACTCTGCGGCACCCAAGTACCCAAAAAATCACACTTCATTTGAGGGCGCCCACGATAGAACCTTTAAAATTGGCTTAGTTGTTGGGGAGGCATGTAATTTTTTCAACCAATTAGAGGGATTTTTTTTATTTTACATTTTATCCTATTCTTTTATTCTTTCTTCCTTCTTTACCCAATCTGATTTTTCCATTCTTCTTTTATTTTATTCTTCTTCTTTTTGGACCATCAACTCAAACTTCTTATCTTTTATTTTATTATGGTCCACTTTTCTTCTTTTCATTTTTATTTGATTTATGACATGAACTAATACCAAAAATCTCTTATATCTTGATCATAAGATCTAACGTAGACTTTGGGATTGAATAAGACATTCTCAGTCTACAGGAAGTTTCAACATTCAACCAGTTTGAGAATTCCTCTACACTCAGAGCATTGAAATTGGAAGAAATTAAAATTCGACAATAAAAAAAGAACTAATGACTAAAAATAATGTAAATTAACTTAATATAACCATTAAAGAATTGGATACATATGATATTAATTATAATCCAAATTGTATTGCTTACCCAAATCTCGAATCATACTTTGAACTGAAATCTGGTTTAATTCACCTTCTTCCAAAGTTTCATGGAATATCTGGTGAGGAACCAAACAAACCCCTTAAAGAATATAATGTGGTTTTCTTAACCCTGAAACAAAGAAATTTATCTTAAAATCAAATCAAACTAAGAGCATTCCCATTCTCAATTGATGGAGCTGCGAAAGATTGGATGTATTATTCACAACCTGAAGATGTAACTTATTGGAACGATTTGAAATGTCTTTTCTTGAAGAGATTTTTTCCAGCTTCGAGGACCGCATCCATTCGAAAGGAGATCTCGGGGATCAATAAATCCCATGGGGATTCGATGTATGAGTACTGGGAGTGATTCAAGAAATTGTGCATAAGATCTCCACATCACTAAATCAGTGAGAAACTCTTCATCCAATAGTTCTAGGATGGACTCTCACCTGTGGCGAGGAGCATGGTGGATGTTTCTACTAGAGGAGCATTGGTGGAAAAGACACTAGTAGATGCATGTGCATTTACTGACAAGATGGTCCAAAACATTCAACAATTTGGAAATCGATGTACACCACATGTCAGGGGAGTAAATCAAGTAAGTACTTCTTATCTTGAGATTAATTTGATTGATACCATGTTTGAAGAATTGAACACTATGGTGAGGAAATTTTATTTGGCTCAAAAGACATCTCAACCCACTACTTTAAGGACTTGGGGCATTTTCACTGAGACATGCCACTGAACTGATTGTTTCCCATAAATACAAGAGCCATAAGATTGTGCAGCAGTGTTTCCTAGGAGACCATATCAATAGAAACAATAGCCACATCCCCAAAATAAGCTTGATTCCTCTCCAACATACAACCAAGGGTGGAAGGATCAATCATACATGAGGTATGTATCTGGACAACAAAAAAGGTCCCCTTTTCAAAAAAATTTCTAGCAGTCTCCACCCTACCAATAGGGTTTCCAACAAACCCAAAGGAAATTTGAAGCTCAAGAATCAACAAGTCAACAACAAGGTAACCCTCAAACAAAGTTAGATTCTAACACTGATGACTTTTTGAAGAAAATTTTTATTAATCAATAGAATGAGTTGAAGAGTCAACATTCAGAGAGGAGGGATTTGAAGACTCAAATGATCCAGATTGCCACTTCCCTCCATGAACTGATATGTAAGAATTATGGAAATCTAACTTCCCAACCTACTCCAAATCCCAATGTAAATGTCAGTTCCCTCACACTGAGAAGTGGGAAGAAAACAACTGATACATATGAACCAATCGTTCCACCGGGATTCTCCTCAACTCCAGAGAAGACCCATTCAAACCCAGCTAATGAGAAACCCAAGGAGAAAGATAAAGGTAAGAAAAAGATTAATGATGTTCCTCCTAAACCCCTTACCTTTCCAAAAAAGGTTGTACAAATCAAGAATATGGTTGGAGAGGCAATGAAAAATGAGTTTTTGGACACATTTAAGCATGTGGAGATCAACGTCCATTTACTTGAAGCTATCAAGCAAATCCAAAGGTATGTGAAATTCTTAAATGAACTTTTTACCAATCGAAGAGGGATCAAGGGAAATGAGAGGATCAATCTTGGAAGGAATGTGTCAACAGTCATTACACCAACTCTAGAAATGCCAATAAAGTGAAAGGATCTTGGTACATTCACCATCCCAGCACCATAGGGGAGTTACAATTTTTTTTATGCACTTTGTGATTTAGGAGCTTCAATAAATGTGATGCCTCACTCTGTATTCTCTTCTTTGCAGGTTGGTGAGTTGAAGCCGACCAGAGTAGTGGTGTAGTTGGAAAATAGAGCTACAATATATCCATTGGGAGTCCTTGCGGATGTACTTTTCCATCTAAGAGACACGATCTTCTTAGTAGATTTCTACTTGCTTAACATGGATGATGATTGGGTAAGTTCTCATTCTCCAATTATATTAGGTAAAACCATCCTAAAAATTGAAAAAACTATCATAAATTTCAATTAGGGTACACTTTCCATGGAGTTTGTGGATGAATTTGTGATATTTAATGTTATGGACTCCATAAAGTACCCCTTAGAGGACCATTCTGCATTTTTTATCTCCCATTTTGAACCAAAAAATAAAAACCCCATGGAATTTTATTGTTCTGTTATTAGGGAGATTGTGAGTATTAGTTCTAGTTTGATGTGTAAGAGTACTTCTACACCTATTTCTAATTCACAAGATTCTCTTAGATTTGATTTTTAAATGGATTCATATTTTGATTTTGATCATGTGAACTCTGATTATGACACGGTTGTTGAGTATGCTGATGGATTTGATGATTTATTCTATGATTTTGATGATGTATATTCTGATACAACTGTTCATTGTTCACATATTTTAGTTTCTTCAATTTCTCTATCCATACAACACCCCCTACATTGGAACCCAAGCCATTTCCACCTAATCTCAAATACTCATACTTGTTAAGTAGTGAGAAATTACCTGTTATCATTGCTAACAATCTCTCTTTTGAACATGAATATAATTTTTGAATATTTTGATGGAGAACATTAAGGAATTTGGGTGGACCTTGGATGACATATTAGGTATTAGACCCTCCATTTTCATGAATAGGATTTTTTTGGAGGATGATGATAAACTGGTTCGATATCCACAAAGGAGTCTCAATCTAACCCTTTTGAAATTTGTTAAAAAAAGAGGTTGAAAAATTGCTCAAGGCAGGTATAATTTATCACATTTCAGATTCTCAGTGGGTGAATCCTATTCAGGCTATGCCTAAGAAAAGTTGGTGTTGCAGTTGATAAAAATTAGAAAGATGAGTTAGTTCTAATGACGGTGCAAAATAGTTGGCACATGTGTATAGATTATAAGAAACTAAATCAAACCACAAGCAAGGAGAATTTCCCCCACCCATTCATTGATCAAATGCTTGAGAGACTAGCTGGGAAGACACATTATTATTTCTTGGATGGATTTTATGGATATTTTAAGGTTCCTATTACACTGTAGGATCATGAGAAGATAATATTCACTTGTCCATTCGGTACGTTTTTCTACCGAAGGATGCCATTTGGACTTTGCAATTCCCCTGTTACCTTCCATAGATGCATGGTGAGTATTATTTTTTTCAGATTTCATTGAGTCCTACAGGGAGGTATTTATGGATGATTTTACAGTGTATGGGTCTTCATTTGATGATTTTATCTCTAGTTTGGGAAAGGTTTTGAATTGTTGTATTGAGAATAATATGGTCTTAAACTTTGAAACGTTTCATTTCATGGTAGAGCATGTGATTGTATTAGTCCATGTAGTGTCAAAACATGGGATAGAGGTTAATATATCTATGGTAGATATCATTTCATCCTTACCCTATCTTTCATGTGTGCGTGATGTTAGATCATTCCTTGGGAATGTAGGATTTTATCGGCGCTTCATTAAAAAATTTAGTAAGATTTCTCTTCCTATGCCACAATTACTTCAAAAGGATTATGATTTTGTGTTTGATGATTCTTGAAGGACATACTTTGATGAGCTATTGAAGTGTCTGACCACTCCACCTATCATACATCCCCCATGATGGGAGATTCCTTTTGAGCTTATGTGTGATGCCTCTAACTCCGCAGTTGGGGCTGTCTTCTCTCAAAGGATGGAGGGACATTCACATGTGATTGCATATGCATCAAGGACACTGGATTTTTCCCAATCAAATTACACAACCATGGAAAATGAGTTTTTACTATCAAATTTTCTTTAGATAAATATTGTTCATATTTATTGTGCTCTAAATTAGTTTTTTTTCTAACCATGTAGCTCTGAGGTACCTCTTAAAGAAGTAAGATGCAATGCCTAGACTTACCCAATGGATGCTCCATCTTCCGGAATTTGATATTGAGATAAAGGACAATAAGGGGTCAGAAAACCTAGTGGCGGACCACATGAGTAGGCTCACTCACACACTAGAGGATGAAACCTTGGACCATGTACCACTTCGTGACACTTTCCCCGATGAGCATCTTTATTCCATCTTAGGTACGCATCCTTGGTATGTTGTTTTAGTTAACTACCATGTGGCCTCTGAAATTACTATAAATTTAAAGAAACATCAAGTCCAAAAATTAAATAGTGAGTCTAGATTTTATGTGTGGGATGATCCCTACTTACAACGCATGTGTAGTGACCATGTTATTAGGATGGGTGTTCCTGATCATGAGTTTGAGTCTGTTCTACAATTTTGTCATACACTTTCTTGTGGTGGGAAATTTGGACCCCAACGCACAACTAAGAATGTTTTAGAATATGGATTGTATTTTCCCAGTTTATTCCAATATGCTCATGTGTTTTGTAAGTCATTTTCACGTTTCCAACATACTGGTAATATTTCTTAGAGACACAAGATTCCCCCAAAACCCATATTATTCTATGAGATTTTTGATGTATGGGGAATCGATTTTATGGGTCCTTTTCATACTTCATTTGGTTTTCTATATATTTTGGTTGTTGTGGACTATGTGAGAAAATGGGTGGAGGCTAAGGCCACTAGGACTGATGATTCTCATGTTGTTGTGGACTTTGTCAAAGCACATATTTTTGGTAGGTTTGGAGTACCGAAGGCCATCGTTAGTGACCAATGGACACACTTTTTCAATCGTAATTTGGCTTCCTTGCTTTAGAAGTATGGGGTGACACATAAAACATCAACCCCATACCACCCCCAAACAAACGGTTAGGCTGAGGTTTCAAATAGTGAGTTGACACAAATTTTGGAGAAAACTGTGCATCCAAATAGGACGGATTGGAGCAAGAACTTGGATAATGCATTGTGGGATTATAGGACAACATACAATACACCCATCAGTATGTCCCCATTTTAGATTATTTTTAGTAAATCATTTCATCTCCCCATGGAAGTTGATCATCTGGCCTATTGGGCTATAGAGAAATGTAACGTGGATTTGGCCCAAGTTGGAATCCAAAGGAAGCTGCAAATTCAAGAGATTGAGGAGATTTTATTATATTCATATGAGAACTCAAGGCTCTATAAGGAAAGATCAAAATCATCTCATGAAAAAATGATCTAGAAAAGAAAATTTCAAGTTGGAGAGAAATTCTTGCTCTATAGTTCATGACTGAAGCTGATGAATGGTAAGTTGTGTTCTAGGTGGTTAGGTCCTTATGTTGTGACAAATGTTTTTTTCTTATGGTGTAGTGGAGATCACACAAGAGGTCACAGGAAGAAGCTTTACAGTCACTGGTAAATTTTTGAAGAAATACATTGAGGGACTTCCTATTGATGTAGTGGATTTCATCACACTACATGACCCCATCATCACTTGAGCATATCAGGTTGTTCCAAACCCTTTAAATTTTATATTCTTTTTCCTATTTAAAATTATACATTTCATGTGCATATATCATCTCATTGGTTCACATTGAGGACAATGAAATATTTTAAGTCTTGGGGCGGGGACAAGATTTTGGGGGTAGAAATTTAGGATTTTCATTGGTGTGTTTTATGTGCATTTTCTATTAAGTTTTTGGTTAAAATTTTCAAAAAACAAAAAAATAACAGGACAAAACAATAAAAACAATAAAAAACAAACAAACATTTCATGTAACATTCTCATGTAGAACATATGGGGAATGAATGTTTTCAAAATTCATTGGTAGAAATATAATCATGAGTAAGATTTCATCATCAAGGGTTGACTTTTATAAAAATTGAAGTCATCAATGATATGAATGGTTGTGTCATTATAAAACCTTTTATATTTTTTCATCATTATTTGTGATATTTTTTCATGGTAAATTGTGTCATTTATTTTTCCACACATTTTTCCACACAATCATGACTTGTGAGTTTCTATTACCCAATTCAATGTATATTCAGGGTAAGTAATCCTTTTCAGCTTATAACATGGTCTTTCCATACATTTGCTTCTCTTCTGATCATTTCAATCACTGTTCCAGATTGACCTATGCATGTGCACCTAATAGCTGACCATTGTACGTCCTATAAAAAAATTCAAATAAAAAAAAAACAATCAATAAAGAGGGGAGTGAAGAAATGTACAACATGTGGGGATATTTAGGTTGGGAGCTCATGGTTTGACTTCTGGGAATGCTTAAATGAGTGGGTTTGGGAATTTGATTGCAAATGATGCTGAACATGTTTGGTGGAATAGAATTAGGTAAGAAGAAATGTTTTTATCGACTTGAATATACTAGATAAAGGGTGGAGAGACAAGCTTATAATGGTTGTCACACACACACACGTCGAGAATTAGTGGCAGGGTAGACCCATGACTTGTTTCGCTATGATTAGTGTTATTAATCTCACTGAATTTTTTTTGACACAATTTATGAGACAATGAATTTAAAATTTATTTATATTGACTCTTGATGGGATTCTTACTTTTCCAATATTTTCACTGTGGATTGAGAAATATGAATATGCATATCTTGTCACAATTTTTTCGAATACATTATATGAGGTTTTCCTAGGAGTGCCAAAGGGTAAGTGTGGTGGAGTTGATAAAACACATTTTTGTTAAATATTTTATTTATAATAAATGATAAAATTTCCTTACATTGTGTTAAATATGTTTATTTATAAAATATTTGGTATTAGATCATTCATTTGAAATTTTGATGGAAATTCCATTTTTACCCTTTATAGTGCACTGTAGTATTTCAAAGGTAAATATTTTAATATTTATTATTTTAACTTGAAATTTTGTAACTATGTTCCTAACTTAATGGGATACAACTTTTGTTCAGGACATTAGAGATTAAATGTAATGTTTGATGGAAAAAATGGACCATAAAGTCAAATGTGGTATGGACCCGCTAGATTGAATATTGGTTATATATTTGGGCTATAACTTCTTCATCTGTGCTTGAATTGGGCCCAAATTTTGAGAGGAACTCTCCTACCCAATTATTCACAAATCATTATTCTGGAAGAATATACAGTTCATGTGTTTTAAGGTCAAATGGGTTGTTCAATTTGGATTAAATTATTTGGTTGAGATTCCCAATTCACACTTGAAACCTCTTTAAAACTAGCCTCCCATCCACTATATAATTTATTGTTGTTATCATTTTTAGGGGTTGGTACATGCATTAGGATATTGAAGGAAGAGGATAATTGGTTTCAATCAAATTATATAACCATTTTAAGAGGGGTAGCTCTAGAAGCAAGGATCCCCTCATCAAAGCCTTCTTCTCTTCTTCTGGTTGTAATGTTTGCATTTGTGTAATAAACTTATTTTTCATCTTTTATTTATTCTATTTTCTTCTGTTTTGTTCTATTCTCTTCTTATTTACTCATTATATTTGGTTTTGAATCAATAGTAGATATGATATTGGGTTTTAACCTTTCAATCATTTTCCCATGCAAAACATCTCCACGATGACCACACCGCCCGTGGTAGAGTACTTTTCTTAGTGATCAACCAATCTTCTAACCTATTAATTTAATTATTTAAAATCATTGAGCTACTATAATTCAATTAATATGATACATGAATTTAGTATTTAAAATTTGAAGAAACTAATCAAGAAATTGAACAATTAGCACAAAAACACGTGAGGTCGAGTATTGTGTGAATTGTGAGAGTGCGATCTTAATCAGTAATACAAGACCACACGAAATAAATTTGTAGAGTTCAAATATAATAACTAAACATAATTCATCCTCATTTTATAGAATGTATATGTTCCCTAATTTACCACTGAACATAATCTATCCTTAGAACATCAATCAAATTAGGGTTTTGTGATTACATGTTTTGAAGATATCCTAAGGTTTAATTCACTTCATCTTTGTGGTAATGTTAATTCTTGTAGGGTTAGGTGGTTAACAAGTTAGAGTATCATAATTAATTGGATGTTAATTTAAATGATAATGATAAATAATTAAGTGAATAGGTAGAGTTAGATTGATTATTCCTTTTAAAATATTTTCTAAAAAAACATATTCTTGTTGCTTCTTTTTAATCAAACTTCATTTTAAAACAAAAAAAATCAAAAAAATGAAATCTTCTTCCAAAAAACTACTTCTAGTTTTATAAATGATAAAAATCCCCCAATAATTTTAAGTAGTGTTTTTATTTTATTTTATTTTATTTTTATAATACATTTAGTAAATTTTTTTAATTTACTTCCTCCTTTGAGAGACAACCTCAGTCAGCCACTCTACTGTACCCAAGTACCCAGAAAATCACAATTCATTTGAGAGATCCCATGACAGTGCCTTTCAGCACTACTTGAAACACCACAAATTCCACCTGGTCTATCATATTAATCCTCTCATGTACATCATTTTCATCTTTATGTTGATGAGGCACATGGATCAATGTGTAGTGATTCTACAACAATATGACATTCAGTTTATATCACATAAGTTAGTGATAAGAAAAGACCTGGATGATTTCTTCATAGAACATATTTCCTAAAAACATACACTAGAAGACACCAAGATCCCATATGAAGAGGTCTTTTACACCCATGACACTCCCTAGAAATAGGATATGTACTTTTATGGCACCTTTCAGAGTCATTTCGACACAATAATGGAAAACCCAATGCTCAAATAGGTTGGTCTATGGATTTTATTTGTAGCTCCATACAAAGTATTTCTTCCTTACTCTTTCTCTCTATTTGAAGGATGCACCAATAATGAGGCAGAATACCAATCCCTCATCATTGGGTTAGAACTAGCCTTATAGCTACTCATAGACTACCTGAATACCAAGGGGGGGATAAAAATGGGTGATGAAGTAGATAAATCATTAATATGTAATAAAAAATGGAGAGCTAGAACCCCTCACTGACTATGTTAGGGGATTGATGGAGAAATTACCTTTTGATCCAACATTGCATCATGTTCCCCAATCACAAAATGATCGTGTTGATGAGTTGACTAATGCAACCACCGTCCTGCCTAAACCTAGTCATTAAGAAGAAATCTTCCATATCACAAATCGAATAATGGTCACATCCATCATCATATGTGATATGAAATAAATAAATTTGGTGAATACTTCCCTAGAGTGTGAGAAACCAATGACCACTCTTTGATGGATGGATCCCAGAGTGGGTTATCTCCAAAATGGGATTCTCCCAATAGGTCATGCCAGAAGGGAATATATTTGGAACTGAGCAAAAAAATTCACTCTGTAAGATGGTCCAAATGATAAAAAAATTACTTTCCAAACATGGCTTTAACGGATTTTTTCAGAGGTGCATAGTATAGGGAGAAATTTTCACCATCATGGAAGAAGTCTATGCAGGTGCCTGCATCACCCATCAATCTGTAACTAGCCTCTCCCACCAAATCAGGATGATGAGATACTACTAGAAAACCATGATACAAGACTGTGTGGAATTCATAAGAAAATTTCATGCATTTCATATTCATGAAAACTCTATCCATAAACCCCCCAAATCACTAAATACAGTTAAATATTCCTAGAAATTTTTTGTTTTGGGGATGGATGTTATGGGGCCATATCCCCCAGCCACAAATAAGAGGTTCAAGTGCATCCTTACTGATACTGACATCTTTTCTAAATGGGATGAGGCAATACCCCTCAAGGAAGTTGGGAAAAACAATATTATCATCTTTGTGAAGTCCCATATCACCACTAGGTTTGGAGTCCCTCACACAATATTGACAGACAACAGTACCAATTTCTATCCCATGAAGTTAAACAATCTAAACCAAGAGTACAATATAGAGTTGAATCACTCATCCCATTTTCATGTGTTGGAAAATGGATAGATATAGGCCTTCAATAAGACTCTATCAAACATAATCAAGAAGATAGTGAACAAGGATAAGAAGTCTTGGTTGGATAAACTCCCCCATGACTTATGGGCCTATTGTACCACCACGTGTACCGCAACATAGGAAATTCCAAACTCATTGTTGTATGGGACTAAGGTAGTATTACCCCTAGAAGTCTATTTTAATTCACTCCAAATATCAATTTTCGGGGAGATCTAAAATGATGAGAAATTGAAAAAGAGGCCAGATGAATTGGAATGGCTAGATGAAAAAAAAGTTCACACATTATACAACCTATAGGTACATCAGAATCATATATTAAAAGACTTTAATAAAAAGGTTTACCTTCATTCATTCCTCCAAGGAGAGAAGGTGCTGGCTCTCAGAACCCCAATGACACCATGAAAGAAACCCCTAAAATTGGAACCCAATTAGGAAGGGCCCTATGTAATACATAAGGTTTATCATAATGGTGCTCATTCGTCGGCCACCATGGATGTGGAGCATGTCAGACCACCCTAAAATGAAATATTTCTCAATAAATACTTTTTATAATCTTTTATCAGCAAGAAAATCCACATCAGAGTAAGCCATGTAATTTTTCCTGAGTACATGATGTTAAACTGTACAAATCTATCTTGACCACATGAAAATAAACTGTATGAATTACATCCTAGTCGCATTATGTTAAATTCCACAGTTTCTTGAGAACTATGTATGGATTCATTCTTACTCTCATAGGATACATAGTGACACATAAATCCCTATTCATGGCCCTTTCCATAGGATTACTTTTATTTCACCTCAGGTGATCCAATGTCCTTACCGCATGACATAAAATTACATGTACTCAGAACTTATCCTTTGATAACGGGTGACCCAATGTACTTACTGCATGACATATAATTTCACAGATCCATAATGGCCATTTTCATTCATGTTGAGTGACCCACATCCTTACTGCATGACGTTAAACTACATGGATATCTAGAATTATGTATGTCTTTATTATCATTTTCAATGAGATACATAGGTATGACTTGATCCTATATCTTGGTCCAACAACCACTTGATACAAAATTCCCCTGTCCTACTCTTAAATTCCTCTACAGGGGAAATTTGTAATTCCTTCCTTACATTGAACATAGCTCACATGGGCTTAATAATTTTAGAAGGGGGTCCCCACATGATCAAGGCATATCAACTTCGACCGTCTTGTCTTGGTCATGAATAAGAGACCTTAAAAGACATACCATCAGTCCTCACCACAAGACATTAAACTACATGGATCTTCAAAATATTGTGTGGTTTGATTCTTATTCTCATAAGATACATAGTGATGACCAAACTTCCACCCTTGGGCCTAAATGTAATATTCTCATCAATTCATAGTAGTTTTCCTCCATCCTCACTATATGAAATTAAACTACATGGGATTTCAAGAACAATGTATGGATCAATTCTCTTTTTAGGAGATACATAGTGATTCCCAAACATCCATTATTGGGCCTAGCCGCAATATTACCACTTTTCACATTGGTCGATATTCATCCTTACCACATGATGCTAAAATGAAAGGCCTCTTAATGAACCATGTGTCGCTTGATTCTTGTCATTAGAGGATACATAGTGATGCCTTGACCTCTAATCCTAGTCCCAACTATAATAATCAACATAAATAATGACAAATTCTCTGTATGGTCTAAACCGATGAAGAGAGTGTTTCTCATTTAAGAACTATGTATGGTTTGATTCTCATCACCATGGGAAACATAGTGACATCTATAATTTCATCCATAGTCCCAACCATGATTCCACTATTTCACATTGTGGGATCAACGTCCTTATGACATGACAATAAAAAGAACAAAATTACATCCTTACAACTTAATGCTAAACTAAAAGGCAAAATACCATACCGTATGATGATAAATTGTATGAGAATACATCCATACCATAATACGTTGAACTATAAGGAAAAATTATTAGCCATATGACATTAAAATTGCAAAATAAACATCCCCACTACATGATGATAAAATTTCCAGTCCATCCCCCATTTTTTATTCCTTAACAAAGGACCACACAATACTTACCTCAGTAAACCAAAGTACAAGGATATTCTACCATCTTTTAAAAGAACCTCAATCCATGTTCCACACTTCAAGTCTTGTATGACTTAGTTTTATAGAAGCCTTTCATTTACCTTAAAAAATAAAAATGAGATCTCTCGATTGGACATGCTATTGACACAAAATGGATTTAGACCCACCAACTAGTGATATCTTGGTCCAGTATAAAGGGCCTATGGTTCCCATGATCCTGACATCACTAAGGAGGAACTTAACATCATAGGGTTTTATGAGACATATCTAGTATGACTATCCCATATCATTTCTCATGACCTAAGGAACTTGAGATATGATTTATAACATTTCGACCTCACACTCAGAAGGATTTTAGAGTAATATTAACCCTAGGTATCCTAATTAGGATCTTGTGTAATATATCCCCATATTATTTCCATGTGATTCATGACCTTAAACATTCCATTAATTGGTCAAAGTTGTACGATGTTAAAATTTAGCCTATAATTGTCTAAATCACAAGACCTTAAACTACTAGTGGAAAAGGCACAAAACTTGTCTGGTTGAAAACCCATAAATGGAAGAGTAAGTAAAATTCAAGTCTTCATATGATAAAATATTAATATCTAGAGTTTAGGTAAAAAATAGGGTACAAATGAATAAGGCATAAAGATTATTGTATTCAATTTTTGGACCTAGTAAAATCGAAGCTATGCTCACTGGACCCTCTAGTCTAGGAAAAAATTAGATTAATGGTTTGTCATATCTCTTTATCACAGGAATATGTTCAATAGGTAGTGAAAAATATTTTAGGGTACTTAGACCCTTCTTGGATATTACATTCTTCATAAACCACCTTCATGATTTTGAAGTCTGAGCTAATGCAACCTCCCCATAACAAACTGGTAAAAAGGACTCACTCTACCAAATAGACCATTAGATCCTAGGAAGGCACCCCTTAAACCCAGGAGATATCACCTTGACCTCATGGGATAGTAGAGGCTCGATTGACATGTACCCACCAGTTTTATTTCTCTCCAGTTAACTTAGAAATTTTTGGGACATGATTTAAAATTCTCGTAACCAAAATATTCAAGTGGATTCAAAATCATCGATGTTGCATCATCATATTTTTTACCCTTTATCAAAATAGGGATACAACACTACATTCTAGGACATTTTAATGGCTCACACATCATCATTTGAAACCACAGGGTGTAAAGCTCAATCTTCACATTAAGAGATAAATTTCCCCAGGGTACTGGATCCCTTTCATGGATAGCCTTCTTTCCATACCCAACTTCATCATCTAGATGTTTGAGTCTTTGAAAATATTTCATGATAATTTGGATTAGTGGATATAATATTTTCTTGGACATGTTATCAGTGTAGAATGGATTAGACCCACAAAATAAAGGCATATTATCATTTCAAGAAAGGAGCTTCAATCCCTATGAGCCTCGATGACACATAGGGGAAACATGACACCTCATAGTGTTAAGGGGCATACCCAACATGTTTACCCCATTCCACATTACCATACTAAATATTGTGGGTTATGATTTATATCACCCACACTTCAACTATCCAGGTAGGCCTATTACCCCTAGTATTTCACCCTCATCCATATTCCCTTCCATAAATCTTCCATATACCTTGTAAAAGAGTGGAGATCAGCTTTTCTTGGCCATGATATCGATGCATAGGGGATATAACCTACCAAATAAAGGAATATCCTCCTTGCAAGAATGGAACTCCAATCCTTGTGATCCCTAGTGACTCCACGGTGGAACTCAACACCTAATAGTGTTTTGAGTTTCCCCAAGACTTCTAACTCCATACACCAATGTTCCAAGATCACAGACCCTAAATTACATCACACCAAAGGTCCAAGCTCAAAGTCCATAAATTACCGCACACCAAAGGTCCAAACTCAATGACCCTAAATTACAACACACCAAAGGTCCGAGAAAGAAGACCTTAAACTACAATACACCAAAGGTACAAGATAAATTAACTTAAAAAAGAAACTAGAGGTCTGAGCTAAATGAACTTAATCCAATGTGGCAAGAGTTACGTGCTAAATGACCTTAAACTAAAGAAATAGAAGGTCTGATCTAAACAAACTTAATCTAATGTAATGTAATTTTCGATCTAAAAGACCCTAAACTAAGGTGCACGAAAATTATCTAACCTGTGAAAGCTTATGAGGCCCAATACACGGTATTAAAATGATTGGGATACTCTAGAAAAAATGTTATCACTTTTGGTGAAGATGTAAAGCAATCACCCTTTAGGATATATGTCATTTTGAGAAGATCCCTATGCATGTTAGGTGATTTCAAGATAGCTGGAGCATATTATCAACAAATAATCTTGGGATGGTGGTCATTCATGAGTATCTCTTAGAGGGGATCAATTATAATTTCAACATTCAATTCTAGTCATTCATATTCATTTATATATAAAGAAATGTATGAGTGTTTGTGGTGATTTTCAAAATGTTGGAGTGGAGAGATATCATACACATCATGAAGGGAAGAAAATTGAATAGTATTATAGGGGATTATGAAAACCCATTTATTCACTATAAGAAGATAAGGGATGAATATTCACATTTTGGAGTCCCTACAAGGCCTCATAAAAAATATAGTGTAGTAAAAAATTCAATTCATGATAAAAGATGACCAACAGTGCTGGAAAGATTAGAAAGAGTCTGGTGAGAGGAATCAATTGAGCATTGGAGTTCCACTGTCCCCACTTCTTTCGCTTATACCCCAGGACAGAGAGCATGAACTAGAGTTTTCAACTCTTGAACCCTCATATAAGAAGTTTCCAATTAAGATGATGATGTTGAAATGTTGGACATAATATGAGAAATCATCTCCTCATATCTCCTTATCTATGTAGTCCAAGAGTCTATCTAAGATTTCAGTTTATATAAAAACGAACGAATCTTCTCGAATGCCTCAATCATCTCTATTATTTTCTTATAAAATGAATCCTAATTAAAAATATTATACATATCCCTTTCATTCATGGAAAATTCTCTTTGATCCAAGATAATTTGATACATAATTTCATACAAAGGCTACTGATCAAAGCTGCTTACCCTTAAGTCATGAAATAACTGGTGAATGCATTCCCCTTGGTTGTAGAATATTTATTAGGGGTTATTAGAAATCAAGAAGGGAATATGTTCCCAGATCAACATCTGATGTGTCTCAGCCTCTGAACCCAATGATGTGGGCATGACAGAAGGATGACTAACTAGTCGAATAAATGCTAAAATAAGAGAATAATCCACATATTCCCTTCTCTCAAGGGACACATCATTCATATCCCATGTTGGAGGGTTAAATTCCTAAATAGAATTTGTTTGACCATCAAAGTAGTCTTCACCTGACCGAGTTCAATTTATCGATGTCTCATCCATATCTTTAATCAATTCCATCAATGCCACTAACAAAGGAATTGTCAAGGTAGAATGCATGTCCACATGAAGGACTAACTGGATTAGTACACCATTCAGATAATTTTTTACCCAATCATGGAAATAATCTTGGTTAAATAAAGTATAAGAAGCATCAACAGGCATCGACCTCAGTGTATTCACATGTCAACATCTTCCAAAATTGATGAATAGCACAAGGATGTCACTCTGCTCAAACAATAACCAAAGGATGGGGGACCCTTTGAGTACAGAAAAACTAATGAGCAAATTGATACTACATATAGGGTTCACTGATGACCAGATCATCCACCCCGACTGTGAGAACCCCATACCAAAGGGAGATCATATAATATCTTTCATCAAGGTAGCAGTTTCCATCATCAATGATCAGCTTAGTTGGTGTATGAAAGGGGGTAAAATCAAATCTTTTAGGATGGTGTAGAGAGTTTTCAACATCATCAAGGCTTAGAGGCATAGCCTTGACCCTAGATATGTTTAGTAATCTATGATGGGATATGGAATCTGAGATCCTCGAAGCATTGTAATATTCATAATAATGGAAATTCTCCCTTATCCAACCAAACAGAAACTGGAGAGGACCACTAATCCTATAAGGGGTACTACCTCATTGAACATGACATAGAATTTGGTAAAGTCATGAAAGTACCGGTACCACCAAGTTAATACACCACCCTTCTGTAAGTTTTTCTGCCATTACCAACATGCTAACATGGATTCCCAAACATGTGTCTCTAGATGGAAAGATCCACTCATTCCAGAACATGGATATAAAACCTACTAGACTTAGGTTAGGAGGGATCTCTATGTTCACAGAATATCCCTAGTAGGTATAATCTCTATCATACAAGATGGCCCAATATGGTCCATTACTATCACAAACTTGTTGGGATTGAAACCTATGAGGTAGAATAGTGATGGGTTTAACTCCGCTGTTATAGAGGAAAATATTGATTCAATCCTTAAAAGAAATTATTAATTCCATTATCAAATATTTCTTAGATTTTATATTTTATAATAATAATATTCTCCCTTTATAAAACTAGGGTTTACTGAGGATCATCCCAGACATCCACAATAGGGAGGAATTCATCCTATATTTCTCCAAGGGGAAGAATCCCTCCCAAATGATAGTTGTCCCACTAGATGATGCCCACTTCACCATGGGACAAGTGAAATGTGTTTTTACTAGGGAAAAAATAACTAATAATCTATCTAATTAGGTCAGGATGGTGATAAATGATAAATTGATAGATCCATACAGCTTCATAAATGTGAACCCTATGTACGTCAACAACGAAATCCAAATAGGTTTGATTTACCCAGAAAGGCCACATCCATTCATCAGAGAAGTTTTTTCCAAGATGAAGATCTCATTTTTAGTAAAATATATTTTCTATATTATTCAAATAATAGTTGAGTATACTCAAATAGCTCTTACAGATAGGTTGTTGTGAAAAATCACGACCATCTCGACTCAGAGGAGTGTGTGACAACAGATAAAGAAAACCCTGGGATCGAGATGTAACCAGCCAACTGTCCTTAGTAATTGATATCTAAATGTAGTCAAGAGAATTAGACACCAATTAGTATGGTAGATTAAAATATAGAGGAGTAATGGTATCATTATCTAGTAAACTAAACCCGTATATAGGAATCCGATTAGATAATGGATAGTTATGGACAACAGATGAAATAAACCTTTCCAGGGTTCGTTATCAGTATGTACGTAATATCGAGGATCAAAATTTTGATTCATGAAAATCATGGCCCTTTAATTGGATTCATCTGAGTAATTTTGATGAGAACCATAATCCACCTAAAAATAATCAAGTGTCACATTTCAGACAAAGAGAATATATGATATTTTCAAAAATAAAAGCATGAAAATCCCAGCGGTGTAATTCATGTCGGATGAATCAACAAGGAATTTGTGAATCACATAAAGGATGTGTGAATCACCTAATATCCAAAGTACCCATGGGTCACATAACTTCCACATGTTATCTTGTGATCGCATGACCCCTTTTGAGACTCACAATCACATTACCTAAACATATTCATGTGAATAAGTCAAATCGAATGATCGATTGATCAGACCCTGTGAAACCCTCAATACCATCGAAGTAACTTGTGGTTAAAGTTCAAAAATAATTAATGAATTAGGGTTCCTATTCAGAATAGATGAGTTCCAGATAATAAGTAGGTCTTGAGGGATAGATCTCATAGTGAAGGCTTATGAACAAGGTCTCATGAACATGATATGTGGAATGGTCTTGCAATGGAGGCACGTGGTGGAAACAAAGGTGAGAGAACACTAGAGAAGTGGTGACAAGTGGAATGAATTTATCTCTCTCCCCTATTATAAATATGGAATTTCAAGGAATACCAAGTGTCACCTAGTAGACCAAACATCACCTGAGGCACTGATATGTTACATCGCCAAAGATTATGGCGGGCATTTACTTTTCTTATAATTTAGACCTTGTCCTAGAGAAAATCCCTATTGAGGGGAGGGGGGGATTTATTGACGCCCACCAAATAATCATCAAAAAATTCACAAGGGAATAAATACAAAAATATTGGTATTATTTACTCTAAAAATCAGTGGAAGTAGAAGATGGTTGAGACCCGTGGATCGTGAGAACCCTTAAGAGACTCATAGTCATGTTACCATTATAAAGTCAGGTGAAGTCTCCACACGTAGTGCATAACCTACAGAGGATCCCACAAATATCCCTTTTGATGATTCCCTCTTCTTTTTCAAAGGTTCTCCAGACAACTAGTAACTAAATAGGTGGAAGCCAGATGAGTTCTTCTAGGCCACACGGGGTGTCGGTGACAAGAACATGGAAATCCATCTTAAAAAACCTCTGAAATTTGTAGGAGGGATGCACAAAAGGTGGAATCCCATAGTGATCAGAATTTTCAGGAAACATATCATCGATGTTAAGGGTAATTATGCTTGAAAACATCCAAGAAAATTCATAAAACATATATGACTTTGTGAAATAAAACAATGGAGATAAAAATGGAGGATGTGGGAGATACTTGTTGTAATTAAAAGACATGTGGCATGCCCCTAGCGATCAGAAAGATGTTGTGATTACCTAGCGACATGTTCACCTAATCTTGTGAAGTCCCTTAGTCTTGTCAACTTCATCACACAGAAATACTCTGATATGTTTGGGTGACCATACACTTCCATTTTTAACTCCAAGGGAAAAAATAGAATTTTCCACAAAATTATCACGCACCCCCATTTAACCTATATTGGTCATGTGATTCATCATAGAAAAATAGAGTAATTCCCCTTGACATTAATCATGAAATTTCTCATGACTCCCAACCTTTGTTATATAAAACAAGGAGAATAAAATAGGTTAGAGGAAAAATGAACATGCAGTTGTAAAAATATCACAACATGTTAAGAAATTCCATCATGCTGTCCCACGAGAGTAGTGGAAAAATCATCCTTATCTCACGAAAATCCCCATACAAGTAATGAATCATCTCCTCGATGCCTTTAAATAGGCACTTGGATCTTGTGAAGGCCCATTTCCATATCAATATGAAAATAATTAAGTCCTTCAACACATCTGTGTGATCAAAAGAGTCCCCATTAATTGGAAATAATATAATAATGGAGGCATTGATGAGAGGGACTCACAATTGCTGAAAATCAAGCAACACCCTCAGAGAAATCCATAGAAGAGACTTGACACGTGCATCACAACACTTGAAATTTTCAATATTTATTAATCTACCAACTACCATTGAAGTGGTGATCTGGGTCGAACCACAGAGAGAATATGAGTAGACACTAAGAATATCTCCTTGGAAGAATGTTCACGAAGATGAGTTCTTAATGTGATTAACAACTAAAAAGTTATAAAACTAATTGAATATTTGAAAATTAATATTTAAATTAACTAAAAATATCTACGTTGATTAAGATATGAATGAAATTGGAAGAGATGAAAATTTTAGAGTCATGACATCCTTTCAGGTGCACGCAATGTCAATTATTTAATTTCCACATCTGAATATTTGTTTATTCAATTATCAGTCATTCAAATTTTAATCAAAATACTATCTAGTATCCTTATCTAATTTTAGACAGTATTATAATTTTCAAACAAATTACCCATCATTTCATTCTTTGTCCTAACAAATAATTTTCACATCATTATAGCAATGAATCACTTGGTGAAATACAATGAACCATTTCTCACAAAGTCTAAGTATCTACCTGTGTTAGGTTTGCTCACATGAGATCACTTATTCGGTATCACTCACACATGTTTGAAGGAGATAGAACACAAAATATTGATTTTTTTGATTAATATATTTTTTTATTTATAATTCTCGTGTTCACGTGATTGAATTCCAGATAAATGAGTTCTACGATGAACTACCATATGTGATTAATTATTAGTTATCACACGAATGATCGCTAAAACATGTGCGAAGATCCCAAATGACAATTCATTCAAATGTAGATATAATTAATTAAATAAAAATCAATTTAAAATTAATTCAAAAAGTAATCAAACATGGTTTAAAAATAATGACAATCATTAACCATCACTTTCATCACAACTCCAACACCAGTGAAATTAGCCAACCATCATGAAAACACGACACAAAAAATAAATAAATGAAGTCATTAAGTTCTTGCCGATGTGAGGACCACCGCAAGACGTCATAGATGATCGTAAAACAATAATATTCAATCCATGGATCACTGTAATGTCGAACCACACCATCACACCACCTAAAAAAATTATTGGATATGTATTCCCGATTGGCACGTACCACCAATCTCCAAAAGTGAAGGGATCCTTTGTGCACGTTGATGACATTCCTGAACCTATGTTGCACTCTCAGAATGGAGGAGACTAGTCACTGACTTTTGTTCTGGTCAGTGGAGGATGTCCGTGTTGATGGTCCTCTACAGTGAAAGAGGGAAGGCTCGTGTGAGGGTTATGCTACTGTGGGATGAGGGAGGCACGCTCGTCCATTGGTTCACTGTGTTGAAAGGGAGGGGAGTGGGGTGGCGGGTCTAGGGGTTAGGGGGTGTGGCATTGCGGATATTTGGGGGAGGGGAGTGGGGAATAACAGGTCACATTGGGGGAATGTGGGTGAGCAAGAGGGGAGGGTGAGCAGGTAGGAGGCACTGGGGAAATGGGGGAGTGGGATTAGAGAGAGGGGAGGGCATGTGATTGGAGAGAGGGGAGAGGTGCTGGGCATTTAGGGGAGAGGGGGTTGGAATGATTCAAGGTGGATGGGGATGGGTAGATAAGATAAATTATAAAATGAAGAAATAATATAAAAAAAGTAAAATTCAAATTTAAATTGAAATATTAAATCCTTAAATTATATTATTTAAAAGTTGAATAATAATAATAATAATAATAATAATAATAATAAATAGTAAGAAGAATTAAAATACATATACATATATACATATATTTATTTATGCACATGTAATTAAATATAATACTACTATTAAATAAAAATAATAAACTAGTAAAAATATATTATTTAATTATTACTATAAAAATAATGAAATAAAATAAAATACTAATAGAGAATTAAAATATAAATAAAAATTAATAAAATGAAATAAAATATAATTAGAGTAACTAATAATACTAATATATTGTTAAATATGATATATATATATATATATATATAATTAATATAACTAATACAAATACAAAATTACTAATATAAGTATATAAATTAACTAATAATTATCAAAATATCTAAACTACTATAAAAATAAAAAAAATAAACTAAAATTCTAAAAAATGGTTTAACTGATTAATTAAAACTAAGTTATAAAATTATAAAAATACTTGTAAAATACACGTACATAAAGACTTTTAAAGCCGCATGTTTCTAGAGCCATTCATTGACTCTAGCCTAGATTTGTGCTAGATATGTCGCACAAAGCACTGAACAACCGAGGTGGAGATGCCTATAAATTGCCCACCCCAACATGAAAAAGGTGAACTTCGAACAATTTGAATATTGGACTTTGGAATCTCATGTGTAAGGGATAGAGCATACTTCTTGGAGTGAATGATCTCGCTATCAGAATGTCTTTCATTAGGTAATATACCAGTGAACAGTAGGATAAATCATGCTCCATACATATAGTACATCATGTTAACTTTCATAGATCACACAAAGGACTGATGGAAAGGTGTACAAAGAGCATAACACATATCCCTCTGATCAAGAAAGACTCAAGATAAACTGATATTGAACAAACCTAATGCATTCATAATAAAAGGGATATAACCAAGATTAAAAGGGGGAAGACATAAATGAAAGACATGTTTTCTCGCCCTCATGCACTTCATGTGAGTCATCCAAGAAAAATGATGGTATAGGGATACACCACCTAGATCTCGCGATGCCCCTTCATCATGCTATTCATAAAATGAAAAATCCTTTAGGCACGTCAAATCAAGTCATACAATACCATTGGGAGCACCACTTTGGTCTTGTGAAACCCTTTGGAACTATAGCCCAAACCTTGGGACGTTCTTCAGAAACATCACCTAAATCATATAAAGTAACCTTCTCATATCATTCAAGTCTTGCAGTATCACTTTGGCATGACAACTAAGATCTTGTGATACCCTCAAGAAAATTTATCCAGGTATCACAATGAACTCTAGGGATGTTTGCCAAGATACTAAAATCATACAAGCCATGTTGTACTGAATCTTGCAACACCCTCTATATGTTTCAAACCAACTCTTTTAAATGACACCAGGGTAAGTCAGCTGGATCATCACACAACTCCTGGGAAAGACAAATAGGTCAGGAAATGGCTCCCCGAACAAACCATTTGGATCTTGTGATGTCCTCTTATCAAGTAAAATGGACCATGCGACGCCCTCCAGACAAGCAGGACATGCCATACAGGAAACCTCGATGTGTATACCTCAATATAAAGGGAACTATGATGACTCTAATTCCTACCATATTCAAGATATGTAGGCCACCTATCCCAAGGTTAGAGCTCCATATATACCATCCAGGGCAATTTGAACATCTAATTTTCTTATTCAAATAAATAACATTGATTACTTCCTATTCCTTATTTCTCATAATGATCATGGATCACATGGTCATAAGGAGTTGAAAGGATCATGAAATATGTACTATTAACCTTTATAATGGTATGGGAAACCTCATTGTGTAAGACATAATATCAACTAAACTATGACGACTTTGATTCCTATAATAATGAGGATATGTAGGAAATCTCTCTAAGACCCAAGTTCCATGATAAATCATCTCTAGGAAATCCCAACACATAAGTCCCACATCATGAGTAATTAAATGATTATTTCCATCCCTTGTTTCTCACACTGATCATAGATCACGTGATATTAGGGATTTGAAATAATCATATCATCTCCACCATGGGTATCTATAATGATAAGAATATCCTCAATATATAAGCCCTGACCAAATGAACTATTTCAACTCTGATTCTATCTATACCATGGATATGTAGGACATCCCTATAGGATTCGAGCTTCAATATTTGGTGTCCCAGATCACCCATATAAGTCATTCACATATGATGTTAAACTACATGGTTCAAAAAAACTATGTGGGTTTTGATTCAAGTAATAACCTGCATACAAAGGATGCCTCATAATGGATCAATCCCCTCCTTAGAATATTAACTTCCTCCTTGCATGGAAACACTTTCTGAAGCACTTGGTTATACGACTTCAACACATAAGCAACTAAATATTACCTAAAAATTATAGATAACCTTGGATATATACAAATAAATCCACTAAAGAGACCATAGTCCTCTTCACATGAAAGAGAATTAACCTATAGTCATTTTGTTGGGGAAACCGATCCTGTATCGGGATTAGGAAGAGATTCATCAACATATATTAAATCTATAAGAGAGTACCAGAGTAGGAAAAAATTACCCCCTGCGATGAGCCCAAACTCCCATCCTCTCGACCAATGCGAGTTCCCAAGAGTCGTTGGGCCTGAAAACCCAGATGACCACTGGCCTTTGGAAAGTACGTTTGTACCTAGCTATGGATGAGGAAATCGTTGGGTTTTTCTAGGAAAGTCAGAAAAAATGTAAAACCCATTGCAATAAATTAAGTGAGGACTTAAAACACCAATCAACCAAACGATCAGGGGAAACCCATTCCATGCCTCAAATCCTAATGAAATAAAGGTGCATCCTCAGTTGGGTCCTTATGATGACCGATAAGATTCTCTCACTCTATAGAGAAGAAGACCCATTGTTCTTCCTTCTCCCTTTCTTGTTTATTCTAATTTTTCCACAACCAACCCAAATGAAAAGTTTCTTCTTTTGTCTAATTATTATAAATTTATATATCCTGTCAATTACAATTTTGATAAAATAATAATAATATAACATAAATTTTTAAAATATAATTGATTGTAATATTCTAGTGACTATTCCAACCCTGGGTTTGTTAAACAGAATTCAATAGTTCGCTATAATTATCTCTCAAAAATGGTTTTGAGTAAAAAATTACATATATACTCTATATATTAAACCTGAATAATAAGATCTAAATTTCATATGACTACAGACTAGTCATCTAGGGTTAGATTGAAATGTCGTTTGCGGTGTTGGGAATAGAATGACGTCCTCATCTAAATTTAACAAAATTTCAATTTTTCATGGGATTAAAATTTTCACATGTCCCTATGATACCAAATGAAGGTATCGGGGGATACAATGGATGTCGATGGGCTAAAAATTTAAAAGTTTTCCATTGGTGATTGACATAACCACATCATCACCGGTGATGCATTTTTCCAGTTTAAACCTGAGGATCACGCATGAAGAAATTTAAGCACAAAAATAAATAGAAAATACATAGTTTTACCTAAAGTAGTGAGTTAATTATTAACTCATGTATGGAGATCATTTCTCAAAGAATTAGAAGTCAAATTATAATAGATCATCCACATTCACTTTAATAATCTATAGAAGCATTGAACATTTAATTTCATGTGATCGTACGGAGATCTGAAGATGCCTTTGACATTCCAATGATCACTCTATCATCATCCTAGAAATGAATAAGGGAGAACTCGATCCAATCGCCTAGATTGAGATATTATCTCTATAGGAAGCGGGAGAGGAGAGAGAATTTCTCAAGTGCTCGTAGTGAATATAACACATGTGAGATCCTCCCTCCTTCAATATGTAGCATGTTATGATATTACCCAAAAAAGGATCCTCAACTCTTGATTATTTTTACACACTATATAAACTATAAATGATGTATTATGACTATTTTACTGAGTCATAAATATCATTTATATTTTTATCACTTTCTTGTAATATAATAAATATATTTCATGATAAAAACCAATCCTTTAACTCAACTAATCATTCTTAAAAATATTAAATGTACCATAAATATTAAAATAATATTCATTCAAATAATATTTTTCATGTATTTAATTTAATACTGGTAAATAAATTTAATAAATAAATTCAATGAAAATTATTATTAACTAAAATAATATGAATTTATTTATTCCATTAGTGGTCATATATCCTCAAAAATATCCCAAACCCCATTGGCAGGGCCCACCGTGTCCTACATACCATATCACCAAGATAGGGTGGATTCATGAATACGCTATTGTGTGTGACCCTTTTGAACGTTATCTCAATAGTAGTGAATATTATTCCTTGACCAAGAGTAGAATATTGCAACCCATCATGGCCCCTAAAGAGATAAGGAGTAGTCATAACAACAATAACCAACCTATGAACATGCAGTATGAAATATAATATCATTTCCTTTGGATATCTCATAAATAAGGACAAACACTTGTATCATCATCATTTCTTGATTTATTATTTTTTAATCAATCTAGAAGAATTTAACTTTGACGACCAAGACCATGGATTTATGATGGTAATATCATCCTAATCAACCTGGTTAAAGATATTGCTTCCTTAACCTAGAAGTGAAAAATTCTATCTTGATCATTCAGCCAATTTTATACCACCAATAAAGTACCCAACACAAGATACCTCACCATTATTTTATTATCATGGTTTTTTCATTGTATCAAGCTAAACGATCAAATGGAACACATTGATGATGATCTCAAGTCAGGAGACCAATACAAATGTCTATAGATAGTAATTCTAATGACACCTAAAACATGTTGTGATCCTATTGGCGAGTCTCTCCTCATGATCTCAAATACTAGATATCACCATGTGAAATTTTTTTGAGAAGAAGTCTCAATGATCCCCCAAAACCTACTAGTCATATATCATTTGTGTCCTGTCAGTATGATGTATCAAGACCATAGGAAATATATTTAAGATTAATGTCATAGTATCTTGTTGTTCCCATTATAGATTGGGATCTGCTTTAACCTTTTGATATGAAAATTAATCTATGGAAATTACCATTTAATAGTGGATGCATAAATTTCTACACTAAAATGGTAAGTAAAAATCAGGTATAACTCAATATATCCATGATATGGTAATCAAGAGTAATGATAAAGATGGGTCTAGGGAACCCACTTTTACAACCTGAAAAACAATGAAAGTAACTCATCAATTGAATAGATATATTAAGTACTCAACCTCATTATGGATATATATCACCAAGTATCACAAAAAAGAGATCATATATTATAATAATAAACAAAAATGGTACCCCATTACCACTTCCCCACTAGTTTTTTTTCTGTGCTCTAACTTCATACTTCCGAAGTCATCACTCTCCAAAAGTAAGTCAACTTGAAAAAAATTAAGCTAAGTATCCCAACACGAACCTCATGCATCACATCATCCCATATCAAATCTAAATATAGTAACCAAGTAGTTTCTGGGATCCACCAAAGCCCATATAATGTGTATCATACATCGAGTATTATACCTCAAGTCATCATGGAGCATACACTATGTAAGGTACCACAATCCATCACTATATATACACATCACACCTAAAATAATTATTTAGATATTGTATCTAGAGATACATGTGTGATAAATATCCAAAAGTAATTACATACCTCTACAAACATGTATGGGGAAACTAATCACCATGCATACCAGCACATAATACTACCATGAGAAGAGAGTTGGGTTAAAGGGGGTAATCAACCATCTATCATCCCCAAATTAGATGTTGGGGAACACACCCTCCCAGATCCTATTGGGTGTTAGTCACCCTAACCGACATGGGTGGGGTAGCATATGAAAAAAATAAATAAATAGGATATAATATAGATCACAACTACACTATGGAAATAACCTAGTCTTGGGCTCAACTGGAGCTATCGTCGCTCTGGCACCTAACTTCCACTACTAGGGACTCGATATCCTATAAGCACACAATCATTTAATAAGATACATTAAGTTCATTCTTTTTTTACATTTTAATTCACATTAATTAATTCACCAACCATTAATTAACATTATCCTAATTACTTTCCATTAACCATCCAAGTGATGTTTAGGCCCTCCGGGAATAATCCAAATCCAGTCCATAGTTTCTCAAGATCATCTAATTCTCATTTCAGCAAGCACCAGCCCCATGGGATAAAACATTTATTAAACATTATTAATTGTCCATAATTCCATGTGCTCTAGGAAAACATCCTAAGATACCATCAAATAGAGAGATACAACTAATATCATTCAACTACCTCAAGCAGTGGGAAAATGAAAGAATATAAATAAGAAGCTTGGTAATTCAGACTTAAACAAATTCATTCAAGAGAAATCATCTCAACTTTCAACCCATCAAATGTTAATCCCAACTTCAACCCATTCCAACCATCTCAGTACCATCTCTGACACCAATATGAATATCCTCATGCATCTCTCCATCACATACATTAACTAATTCCACAAACTTGAGCCTCCCCACCCATATCTCATCAACCATATCAGGATCACATCATATCACAAGTCTCATACCTAGAGCACACAGAAGCTAGAAAGCAAACAATCAGATCCAACAAGGAAATCTTGGCCCTAAAAATAAATCATTCAAAACTCACATGTAAACGAGCTCTCACAGACCCCAACATAAGGAATCCAGCCTTTATAGAAAATGGTAACTCTCATACCCAAGCACTATATTTATCAAGAAACCTGGTTTATTTCATATTTAATTAACTAATTCATTATCAAAAGTTCAAACTATGGGTAACCTAAGGCATCATCTATAAAAAGCTATCAAAAATTACCAAAACATAATCTCTATCCTAAAATCAATTTCATCAAACCATGAGAAGAAAAATTATAAATTATAATGCCTTTTTATTCTTTTCAAGCATTATAGATTCAGATTCCTTAATTAATTCCATTAAAACATAGAATTACATATTCCATTTAACATTCATACTTGCATCAATTTGATTACCATCAAATTATGAGAAACAATGATACATTAAACATGCATATTTAAATTATTTATGCAGTAAACAAATTAATCATCTTAATTTTATTTAACAATTTCATCAAAAATATTAAATTAATCATAACAACATGTTAAACATAGCATAACATAGATATTACACAATCTAGTAAAACAAGAGGCAAATTTTTATCACAGTGGAAAGTAATAATATGTGATCGCTAAACATGATCTAGTTTCATTAACATAGATTAATATTTATTAGCTTAATTTAACCTCCATAAAAATAATTTAAGAACACTGACTTTACAATTGTGTTTAAATAAAGTAGAATCAATGATTCCCCTAACTCAAAAGTATCAATGTTCTTTTCATGAGAACAGATCAACGTCATAGATCTCTAATCACCTCTCTCGCAAGAAAATGTATCTCAGCAAGGATTACACACCACAATTTCACCATAAACCAACCAAAAAACTCCATTAAAGTGATTAAGATAAACCTTTATAACATGGAAAGAAGAAATTAGAGGAAACAAGATCGATCTAAAAAAATATTGTGAGAAATGGCGGTAGATCTAACCTTGTATAATAATGGATTGATCACAGTAAGTTGTAGATTGATCCCTCTAGAAAGTGGATTTGAAGCCTTTAAAAAAATACTCTGGGGAGAAAAGGGTTCAATATAAATGAGTTGGAGAAAATTGGGTTTTGGGTCTTGGGGTATCTATAGGAAGACTATCAGGAGGACTATGACGCAACCTCTCAGACCAAGCTATGACCACCTGGTCAAACTTTCGTTTCCAAGATCCATAGGTAGATCCTAAAAATAGGGATTTGGGGATACAGTATTTCAATAAGCACCATTTCATAGCTATATCTTATAAGGTAAAATAACCTAAAATAGATATGTTCCAACCGTCTAATCGTGTAGTGATTCACTATTCATTTCCACCTATACACCACTATTTTAAACTAATTTTGTATTTAAAATTAAAAATATAATAACAAGTTTCACATCATTTTAGATTAAATTATTTAATTTTTATCACTATTAAATATTAAAATTTACATGTTTTGGTGTTTACATTGTAGGAGGATTTTATTTGAAGAATCCCATGATAAAATTCAAGAAACACGTGCTAAACTATGTGAGAGCCCAAGCACACTTATAGAATTCAATATTTACTATAGATTAAATGTTAAAAAAAATAAGGATTAAATTTGATAGGAAAGTGAAAAACAGTGTGGTATACATTTCATTAGAATACCATGGAGTCCAATTCATCCATATAGAGGCCCAAAAGTGGCCCACAATGTAAAGGAATTCTGGGAAGTTCAGATTGGAAAACTCTTCTGTGATTGGGAAATAACTTGGGCCTCAAAACTCCAATTGTACTTATTATACCTCCATTGTACATATAACTTTAAGGTCCACCTCTCTACCTATTTTTATGACAATTGGATGTGTTTTAGTCATCTAAACAGTCATATCAACTTGGTGGAAAACAATTCCTGAACAGATCACCTACACTCATAGACCATTGATTATTATTTGATCCAACTTGATAAATTTCTATTTAATAGAATTTAATGGATCATTGTAATGGTTCTAATGACCATATGTAAGGGTGATTATAAATTGATAGATTTATTCATCCATTTTCCCTCTTATACATCATGTACTTATAAACTTCTTAGTGATCAATTTAGTGGGTGTTATTTGTTGTAATCTCAAGCTCCATGATTGTAATCATTTGAAGGTAATTGAAATTGCAGGATTTTTGCCTATTACTCTTAATTTTTACCTTCTTAATCTTTTCTTATGATTCTATGATAAAATAAAAATCAGAGGAACAAGAATCCTCATTCTTCCATGCATAACCTAGATCTTGTGATGATTAGATCATGTTCGTATCTTTTCTCACCCATTCCCTTTCATGAGTGTGTGAATGGATTACATCAGTTTATAAAATACAAAAACATGAACCCATTGATATGAATGTTCTTTTATTTTGTTAAATTTTATCATTGGAACAACTCCAGTAATCTCATCATGTCCATGATGTGATTCCTTGATTGAGTTCAGTTTTTACATCAATGAAATTTTGTTGATTTTGAGTGGGCTTTGGTAATCAATATCATTAATCGATAAAATCCTAGGTGGTAACATTGTATGAAATCACACAACATACTTTTTTAATTGTGTATAAATCATGGAATCAATGATACTTCCAATTTCTCTTGAGAGTGATGACAGATTTATCATCAAGGAACACTCACCCCGGTTGATCACAATTTCTCCAACCAAATTATTTTAGTTATTAAAATATATTAAATTCCTATTTTAAAATAATAAAACCCCAAAGTAAATTATCCCATTTTATATTTCATAAAACCATAATTAAAAATATTATTTAATTAATTATCTAAGGCTTCGTTGAAAGATGACCTAGGGTTCCGGCTATACTGCCAAAATTCTAATAAAAACTAAAAAAATAATTTGACATGATCGACAACGTGATAAAATTTTGGCACCATCTCTTGGGATCCAAGATCATTTTTTACTTATATTTGTTTATTTTGTTTTTTATTTTATATCCATTTCAATCTTTTCCCATTCCTCTTTGTTTTTTTGTTTTTTTTGTGTTTGTGTGTGTTTTTTATTCTCTATATCTCTTCTTCTTATTCTCTCTCTATTTCTCAATAATTTTATAGTATAAAATTATCTTTTTTTCTCCTCTATTTATTATTTAATGTTTTTATTTTATTAATCTTTTTTTGAAAAAAATAAAAAACAATCAAACAAAAAAATAATTAAACTAGACATCATTTTTATGACAAGATCTAGAAAAGAAACACATCTTGAATTTGACTCAGAAATTGAAAAAACACTTCACTCACAAATTAGGTCATGTAGAGTATAAAATTAATGTAACACTATGTAAACCCTTATGAAACCTCAAGTGGTCTCAATCTATTCAAAAATCGAACAAAATCAAACCCCAAAACTCATGGTTGAAAATAATCGAACTTTAAAAGAACTAATTACCCCTAATGTGGAGTACCAACCTACGTACATCCAATATCTTGAGGAATTATCCAACTTTGAGATGAGATCAGACCTAATCCACATAATTTATAAATTCCATTGTCTTCCTCATTATAAAATTCATAAAAATATCAAGAATATTTACATAGTGTGCTTCACTATGAATCCCCAAAATGTGACTGGGGACCTCATAAAGTTTAGGGCCTTACCTTTATCCCTTTATGGTGTAGGAAAACACTGGATATAATATTTTCATACCATTATTAGGGGACGAAATGACATTAAATTACTGTTTATATATATATTTTTTCTCTACCTCCAAAATTTAATAAATTAGAAAATAAATTTGTGGCAATTGAGAATCACAATGATAGACACTTCAAGAATATTGGGGAAGATTCAAAAGACTTTGTTCAAGTTTCCCCTGCTACCAAATTAATGGAAAATTTATAATTCAATACTTATATGAGGGACTTATCTCCATGTATTGTGGTATGATAGATGATGTAATTGTTGGTTCCCAAGTTGATAAAACTCTATCTACTGCTCATGACATAATAGCAAACATGGCTCAAATTGCACGAACATTTGGTACATGAGCAATTTCTACCACTTAAGAATTTTATGAGGTAAGTCATTCATACTGAGAACAAAAGGTATATATTAAAATTGATGAGATTCATACCCTTCTATGATAATTATCTCAAGATAAATTTAATTCACACTTTCTACACATTCCACTTCATTGTGGTATTTATTCTAATAACACTCAATTTTCAAAACAGTGACTGCAACTTTAGGATTAATCTAAGTATTAAGTATAATTATTCCTTGAGAATCCATTCCAAAAATCTACTCCCTTAAAGAAATAACCATTTAGGACAAATCCAAACACCAGTTGGAATGAAAAACCACAACACTGACAAGGAGAAACCTCTAGATACCCTAAACAGAACTCGTATCAACAAGGACAAGTTATGCAATCTTCTTGTCCTTAACCTTATTGAAACAATCCTCCTCCTCCCAAGTATCAACCAAGAATCTAGGATATAGTGAAGAAAATGGAAACCCAGAACCTCCAGTTCTAATAGACCACAAAATCAACTTTTCAAGACCTATAAAATCAAGTGGGAAAATTGGAAAACACCATCGGTGAGATAAAGATGAAAGGTCCTAGACAACTGCGATATCAAACTTCTTCTAATATAAAATACAAAGGTAATGTATGTGCAATCACACTTCATAGTGGTAAATATGTTTCTTATTCCCCTGATTCTACACAACAAGTAAGTCCCCCACTTAAAAAATATCTTTCTCTACCCTTAAAATATTTTTATGAAGAAAAACAAAAAAAGAGTAAACAAGTTATTATAAAGGATTTCTCTGAAAAATCCATTACTCTTCCTTCCCCAAAAGGCTCTCAAAATCTAAGAAAAATTTTTATAATGATATTGATAATTAAAAAATGGATACATTTAAGAATATACAAGATGAAATTCCATTATTGGATGAAGTTAAATAAATTACTTGTTATGAAAAATTGCTAGAAGAGATTTCCACCCATAGATGGTGACTAAGGTAGAATGAGAGGGTCAAACATGGAAAGAATGTCTCAGCCTTAATACAACCAATGATTCCAACCAAATAAATGGTTATGATCACTTTCAAAATTCCTTGCACCATATGAGAGATTTTTTTAGATACAATTATTTATTTAGGCACCTCCATTATTGTAATACCTCACTATTTGTATAATTTTTTACAGTTTGAAGAGTTTCAACCAACGGGATTCATCCTGAAAATTTCTAACTGAAGCACAAAACACCCATTAGGAGTGATCACGGAAATCCTTGTTAGAGTAAAGAATATCATCTTCCCTATAGACTTCTACATTTTGAGATGGAAAATACCTAAACCCAAGGACATTCTCCTCTCATACTTGCGAGGTCATTCCTTAAAATAGAAATGTTGATTATCAACAATCACAATGGTACACTATCCATAGAGTTCAATGGAGAAAATTTATGTAACACCCTGAGCTTCCACGATACGCTTCTCATTCAATAATGCAATAGCTTGCATTGTACGCAACCTCGAGTTTTAACACACCGCGACTAATCAAAGTAGCAGTTATGAATAGTAATACCGACTTTTTAAAATTATAAAAATTTTATATTTCAAAATGGACTTCATTTTTGAATTTGGAATATCGAAATTAGCCTATGTTGAATTTTTGGTATTTTTCTGAGAACTTCTAATTTTTATAAATAGTGAAAAATACTTAAAAACAACTTTTTTTAAAAAAATAATTTATAGTGATAAATTATACTATTTAGGGGTTTTAAAGTATAATTAGAATATATTTTTACCATTTTATCCAATGGTGTTCATTAGAATTAATTTAACATTGAAATTGGACATAAACAATTGCCAATCTTTTGATATAAATTGTTTCTTAAAAACACGCTATTTGTTGTGACAGCGGGAATTAATTATAAAATTAATTAATGCAACTTATATGTTTGGACTTTTGTAAAATAGACATCATTTTTGAATTTGGAATATCAATTATAGCTTAGGGTGAAATTTTGGCATTGTTCTGAAAAACTTCAATTTTTGATGAATAGTGAAACCACTAAGTGGTAGTTAAATAACTGATTTTTTGTTTAAATGAAATATTACCACTTTTGTGTTGTGATTTTCAAAAATACGACATACATGGTTGTCATTAATAAGTAAAATGTGGTTCAATGAGATTAAAATAATTTTTGGTGAATAGTAACTTTTAAGTTCTTAATCGTGATTAGAGGTAATTAGTGTAGTTTAAGGTAAAAATAATGTTTTAATAATATGAGATGAGCTTGACACATGTCCTACCCTCATTGGATGTGTCATTGCCGACTAAGACAATTCATGGGTCAACTTGGGGACCCCATGGAGCCACTTTAGTTAGAAAATGACATAAATACCTTTTATTTAATGTTAAAGTAAAAAATGACACAAACATGAAATGTTTTTCTAAAACAATTTTTACATGGGGTTATACAAGTCATATTTTTGACTATAAATAGTCATTGGAAATATAAAAAGATTTCCTACATCATAGTATTTTGTTTTATAATTTTTAGACAATAAATAAATTAAATTATTTATGACATCAATATGATGCAGAGATGACCTCATTATTTAACGATTTCAATAAAATGAAAAGATAATGTACAATACAAGGCTTAAACTTGTCCAAAGACTATTGGATAGGTCTATTTAGAACCCTTATCACCTTAGCCACGAATTATATAAGTGTGGGACCTTTATAATCCGAAAAGCATTGTATAATAATGTAAAATTTCCTTACTTTCCAAAAGTGCCCCTCCTCTCCTCTTATAAAAGGCCCCCACCTCTACCACCTCATTCACACTTTAAAGCCATTTTTCTCAGACAAAATCTACCCAAATACTCTCCCAACTTCCCCCTCTTACTCCTAGAAGCCTCACTTTGGGCAGAACTCTTCCCAAGGAAGCCTTTGGCTCAAATCAAAAAGAGTTACCCAATTTTGAGGTAATGTCATCTCTAATGTTGTTTTGTTTTATTTTTCCTCTCCAACCCCCTAAACTCTTTTTATTCATTTCGTTTGTAACAACACCAGTATCCTAAATATACTAGGATTTTGTTATAAGAAGTATTTGAGCTACACTTACACACACCTACATCTAATGGTTAAAGAACATACGGTTTCTGTGGATGGCGAATTTCTGGCTCACGAAACGATGATTGTTCAACACTCATATAACACCTTCAAAGGTGGCCATTAAGATGTCACTATATTTATATATGATATATAATATGTTTATGTTTTAATTATGCTTCTGTATTTCTCATTTATGGCATACTTTATGATTTCCATTATGGGTAAAACGCGATAATTTCATTTTAGGAAGTGCGGACTACCGCCCCCTCAAAGTGATTTGAATCGTTAATGCCATATGTGGGATGTATAAAGGATGGAGTAAATGGTATTATACACCATATTATACTGGAATTATATTATACATTTATATCATTATGATTTCATTCCATTAAATACGAAATAGAAATGAAAGTAGCGTTCATGCGTACGTACGACTTACCGTCTCCATGAACGGTGCATTTCATTTCTTACCTCTAAATGTTACGTAATATTATAAATGAATGTATATACTGGATATATATGATATATGTGACATCTAAATCATGAATGTAATTCTGGAGATAATGGATATTCTACCACATAAACAACTTGTAATTATAAGAAGTTTATTGTTGACTCAAGTAGCAAAGATCGACAAAACGACCGTTATTAACTTAAATAATTACATAATGTTCATATCATTGTAATAAGTGATATAAAAAGGATAATGAAATTGAAAATGGTTCTTAATAAGGTATATATTAACTCTAGTTTATTATTCAGGAGGTTAAAGAACGGTTGAGTCAAGTCAGACACGAGGTAAGAGAACTTCTTAACCCAACTTCCATTCTTTGGGTTAATCTCCTACTTTCAAATTATGTCACGATATTATTATGTCCTATTTTGTATTTTTACGTTCTTTATGTGTACCTATAGTGAATACACATAACATATCTATTTTATTTTAAAAATGAACTTTTTAAGGACTTCGTCTCAATCTCCTTTCATTGAGGCATATTTGGTTTTATACACAATTTTCTTTTATACGGTGTATAAACCCCTTTGACTTTTAAGTTTCTTCAAAAGGAATCTTTTTATACGAAGAGTTTTGATAAACGACAAAAGGAAATGTTTTTCTTTCTGTACTTATGCGGTGACAACGACTTCTCCGCCGTCGTGACCATTATTTGAGTTTCGGCTTCCTCTACAAGCCATCATTTTTTTAATGAAAAATAAATACAAAGTTTTAACTTTCTTTTATTTTGTTATTTAAAATGGTTTTGAAAGCATTTTTGTAAATGTGTTGTATTGATATCTTGTGATTGAAATGTGGAAATGTTATGTTTCCTTTTTGCATGTTTTATGTGATACGATTATGTTATGGTTTATGATATGTTTAAACCTATTCATATGAGGAATGTATTGGACTTAATAAGTGACGGGTGGAGACCGCTATAGCTCCTCGATGCATCGGTAGGTCTCATGAGACAACTAGACGTGGAATTGGTCGAGGCCCTTTCCCAATTTGATTTATGGTTTTGGCCGAGGCCTTAATCGTTTTAGATGTCTTGGCCGAGGCCTTGACAAAATGTTTCAGAATGTCTGGCATTATACATTCCCTCATTATGAAAGTGGTTATTGATATTGCATGTGATTATTCGACCAGTAGAATATCCATGTGAGGAAGTGAATGGAATTATCTCATTTTAATTTTTCCATATTATGTAGATGTTCATGTTTAAAAGGATTTTGTTTTAGTTATACATTGCCTTAAATTTTTATGTTTATTTATGAAAGCTTCCGCATTATTGTTATCCTTACTGAGAATCTGAGCTCACCCCTTTCAATGTTTTAATATTTTCCAGGATGTGAAGAAGTATTTTATGAATGACCTGCAGGGATTGTTAGAAGAGGATATGAGTGTGGACTATGGAGACTTTGTTATAGTATTTTTTTTTCACTTTATGATGTAATGTAACATTTACGAATGTATCTAGTGTTTCCAAGGCTACTAAACTAATCGGCCTTTCGAGACTTGATCTTTTGTGATCATGCCAATGTTACGAAGTAATGCACCGACTCTAGGAAGCTAGGTTCGGGGCATTACAGTTGGTATCAGAGGCAGTTTAGTACTAACCTTGGAAGCTAGATTTAGATAAACTCTGATTAGAGAACATAGCCCGAAGATAGACTTTAAGGATTAGTATAGAAGAACTTCCTAAAATTTTGGTATTATAGAGATTTTGTGAGTTTTCCGAGCGATACATCCCTTTCTGGATACGATCAGGTAGAGGCGGCTCTGGCACAGATGTACCTAGGGGTAAAACCCGAAACACCGCTTTGAGCTAGACTCGAACAGGAACTGGTGCACGACAACGGGCCTTGCTGCACTCTTGGTTACGACACTCCCAGGGGATATGCTTAGGATAATTCTCATTTTCTTTACAAACCACTATGAAGGGTTATGAGTATATACTTTATCAAAGAAAACATTTCTTTTTATGATTATGGATTATATCCATAAATAGTTCAATTTATGTAAAGTGTTTTACAAATATGGAATTATGTATTCATAAACTAATCTAGTTTATGCCATTGTTTAGAAATGGCGCCTAGTGGAAGGAATGGAAACCATATCAATGCACGCACTCCGTGTAGGGATTTCCCTTCTGCTCAAGATAATTATTGTGGATCTGGAGATACAACTGGTGTTGATCAACTTATTACCATACTGGGACAACTCACTCAGGTTATGAATAATAACCTTACTCGTATGGAGCACCCTGATCCACAATGTGGAGGATCAATGTTAGACCGCTTCATGAGGCAACAACTGCCAACATTTAATGGGGGTACAAATCCCTTAGTATATGAGAAATGGATAAACTCCTTAGAGGAAATATTCCATGCCTTGGGGAGTAGCGAAAGGGAGAAGGTTGTCATGGCAGTTTACCGCCTCACTGGAGATTCCGATCAGTGGTGGTCGCTGATTCAAAACACAAAGGAAGATGATGACGTATCGAATATGGAATGGAGGGAGTTCAAAGAGCTTTTCCTAGAAAAATACTTTCCTCATGACCATAGAGCAGATATGGAAAGGCAATTTCTGAGTCTGAGGCAGAAGGAGGATGAGAATGTCGCAAATTATGAGGCTAACTTTACAAGGTTAGCGAGGCATGCTGCCGATTATATACGTAACCCAAGGAGTAAGATTGATCGTTTCATTGATGTTTAAAACCATTTCTCCATCAAGCTTTAGTATCACAATCCTTCTCATCACACAAAGATATTGTCTCGTGTGCTATCATGACAGAAAAGGAATTCTCTAAGTCTTATGACAACAAAGTAAAGAAAGAGAAGAAGAGAACGGTGGAACAAGAGACAGATAAAGGGAAAAAGAGAAATAAGGATTTTCCATTATGTGATAATTTTGGGAAGAATCACCCTGGTACTTGCCTAAAAGGAATAGGAGTTTGTTATAAATGTGGAGAAAAGGGTCACTAGGCTCGTGATTGCAAGGGAAAGAAAGAGGCTATCAAAGTTGAATGCTACAATTGTAGAGAAATGGGTCATTATGCAAATGAATGTACTAAGCGTCAGAGAAGCTTACCTCAGAAAAGGCCAAGGGATCAAGGACAATCTTATGCTGTTACTACAGTTGAAGCAGAATAACTAATGTATTGGTGCTTTTGGACTCATGGATTATATTCTGGTTATTAGAATAATGTGATATATATATAAGGATTGTACTGCAGTACTTGTTGATTTCAGTAAGGTTTTAATATGTTGAAGGTAATTATATTTTTAGTATGTGACAATAAGAGAAAATTTACTTTTTTTGGGGAATCTGATAAATTGATTTTGGAATTAAGAGACCTTTTAGAGAAAGTCTGGACCGAGGTATTTTGGATAACTATAAAGGTTGGAGTGGATTAAGTTGATCTTTGGATAGTATTGTTTATGGTTAAAAAATTTATGAAGATTATTTTTGGAATATTATAATTCTATAGTTTTAGGAAAAGGAGAACCTGCAGGGTGGGGCATAACCCGTCGCGTCGGACAAAGCTGCAGGAATCAAACCCACAATCATAGTGTGACAGGCCTTTATTTCCTACCACTAGCCTACAAGAAGTCCCCGGTTATTACAAAATAATTTTACTAATCTAAATGGTATGTGTTAACATTTGGAACCTTATACAATTAGGATAAGTATAATATTTTTGAGTTCTATTATCTTTTTGAGTGAAAGATGAGTTGAAGGTTGAAACTCTAATTGTCAAGCATAAATATATATATACCTATCTATTATTCAATGAATAAATTAATTCTTAAACTTTAGTAAAGGGATATTAAAACAAAAAAATGTGTTATCCTAATACCTTATGTCTTGTTCAACTGATGATATTTTAAATCAACATAGATTGAAGGCTTTAAGGCCCTCAATTTGACAGTTGATTGTGATTGATGACCTCAATAACTCCCTACAAATATTTACGTTTTTCCTCCAATTATATGTCTCTAATTTCCACCAATGTTCTCCTAATCGATATCATAATTGGGTGGTGACATTTTCATTTCCCTTTCCCCCTTATTAAGGCTAAATTTTATTAATCTTATTTACGATGTCGGTTTTCCACAAAGGTATTTTCTCTTTTCAACCTTTTATTTTCAAAGAAATTTTTTTTCAAATTGCGAGGACGCAATTTATTAAAGGAGGGGAGAATGTAACACCCTGAGCTTCCACGATACGCTTCTCATTCAATAATGCAATAGCTTGCATTGTACGCAACTTCGAGTTCTAACACACCGCGACTAATCAAAGTAGCCGTTATGAATAGTAATACCCACTTTTTAAAATTATAAAAATTTTATATTTCAAAATGTACTTCATTTTTGGATTCAGAATATCGAAATTAGCCTATGTTGAATTTTTGGTATTTTTCTGAGAACTTCTAATTTTTATAAATAGTGAAAAATACTTAAAAACAAATTTTTTAATCAAAATAATTTATAGTGATAAATTATACTATTTAGGGGTTTTAAAGTATAATTATAATACATTTTTACCATTTTATCCAATGGTGGTCATTAGAATTAATTTAACATTGAAATTGGACATAAACAATTGCCAATCTTTTGATATAAATTGTTTCTTAAAAACACGCTATTTGTTGTGATAGCGGGAATTAATTATAAAATTAATTAATGAAACTTATATGTTTGTAATTTTTTAAAATAGACATAATTTTTTAATTTGGAATATCAATTATAGCTTAGGGTAAAATTTTGGCATTGTTCTGAAAAACTTCAATTTTTGATGAATAGTGAAACCACTAAGTGGTAGTTAAATAACTGATTTTTCGTTTAAATGAAATATTACCACTTCTGTGTTTTTATTTTCAAAAATCCGATATACATGGTTGTCATTAAGAAGTAAAAGGTGGTTCAATGAGATTAAAATAATTTTTGGTGAATAGTAACCTTTAAGTTCTTAATCGTGATTAGAGGTAATTAGTGTAGTTTAAGGTAAAAATAATGTTTTAATAATATGAGATGAGCTTGACACATGTCCTACCCTCATTGGATGTTCCATGGCAGACCAAGACAATCCATGGGTCAACTTGGGGACCCCATGGAGCCACTTTAGTTAGAAAATGACATAAATACCTTTTATTTAATGTTAAAGTAAAATATGACACAAACATGAAATGTTTTTCTAAAACAATTTTTACATGGGGTTATACAAGTCATATTTTTGACTATAAATAGTCATTGGAAAGATAAAAATATTTCCTACATCATAGTATTTTGTTTTATAATTTTTAGACATTAAATAAATTAAATTATTTATGACATCAATATGATGCAGCGATGACCTCATTATTTAACGATTTCAATAAAATGAAACGATAATGTACAATACAAGGCTTACACTTGTCCAAAGACTATTGGATGGGTAGATTTAGAAACCTTATCACCTTAGACACGAATTATATAAGTGTGGGACCTTTAGAATCTGAAAAGCATTGTATAATAATGTAAAATTTCCTTACTTTCCAAAAGTGCCCCTCCTCTCCTCTTATAAAAGGCCCCCACCTTTACCACCTCATTCACAATTTCAAGCCATTTTGCTCGGCCAAACTCTACCCAAATACTCTCCCAACTTCCCCCTCTTACTCCTAGAAGCCTCAATTTGGGCAGAACTCTTCCCAAGGAAGCCTTTGGCTCAAATCAAAAAGAGTTACCCGATTTTGAGGTAATGTCATCTCTAATGTTGTTTTGTTTTATTTTTATTCTCCAACCCATAAACTCTTTTTATTCATTTCTTTTGTAACAAAAACAGTATCCTCAATATACTAGGATGTTTTTATAAGAATTATTCGAGCTACACTTACACACACCTATATCTAATGGTTAAAGAACATACGGTTTCTGTGGATGGAAAATTTCTGCCTCACGAAACGATGATTGTTCAACACTCATATAACACCTTAAAAGGTGGCCATTAAGATGTCACTATATTTATATATGATATATAATATGTTTATTTTTTACTTATGCTTCTGTATTTCTCATTTATGGCATACTTTATGATTTCCATTATGGGTAAAACGCGATAATTTCATTTTAGGAAGTGCGGACTACCGCCCCCTCAAAGTGATTTGAATCATTAATGCCATATGTGGTATGTATAAAGGATGGAGTAAATGGTATTATACACCATATTATACTGGAATTATATTATACATTTATATCATTATGATTTCATTCCATTCAATACGAAATAGAAATGAAACTAGCGTTCATGCGTACGTACGACTTACCGTCTCCATGAACGGTGCATTTCATTTCTTACCTCTAAATGTTACGTAATATTATAAATGAATGTATATACTGGATATATATGATATATGTGACATCTAAATCATGAATATAATTCTGGAGATAATGGATATTCTACCACATAAACAACTTTTAATTATAAGAAGTTTATTATTTACTCAAGTAGCAAAGATCGACAAAACGACCGTTATTAACTTAAATAATTACATAATGTTCATATCATTGTAATAAGTGATATAAAAAGGATAATGAAATTGAAAATGGTTCTTAATAAGGTATATATTAACTCTAGTTTATTATTCAGGAGGTTAAAGAACGGTTGAGTCAAGTCAGACACGAGGTAAGGGAACTTCTTAACCCAACTTCCATTCTTTGGGTTAATCTCCTACTTTCAAATTATGTCATGATATTATTATGTCCTATTTTGTATTTTTACGTTCTTTATGTGTACCTATAGTGAATACACATAACATATCTATTTTATTTTAAAAATGAACTTTTTAAGGACTTCGTCTCAATATCCTTTCATTGAGGCATATTTGGTTTTATACACAATTTTCTTTTATACGGTGTATAAACCCCTTTGACTTTTACGTTTCTTCAAAAGGAATATTTTTATACGAAGAGTTTTGATAAATGACAAAAGGAAATGTTTTTCTTTCTTTACTTATGTGGTGACAACGAATTCTCCGCCACCGTGACCATTATTTGAGTTTTGGCTTCCTCTACAAGCCATCATTTTTTTTAATGAAAAATAAATACAAAGTTTTAACTTTCTTTTATTTTGGTATTGAAAATGGTTTTGAAAGCATTTTTATCAATGTGTTGTATTGATATCTTGTGATTGAAATGTGGAAATGTTATGTTTCCTTTTTTCATGTTTTATGTGATACGATTATGTTATGGTTTATGATATGTTTAAACCTATTAATATGAGGAATGTATTGGACTTAATAAGTGACGGGTGGAGCCCGCTATAGCTCCTTGATGCATCGGTAGGTCTCATGAGACAACTAGACGTGGAATTGGCTGAGGCCCTTTCCCAATTTGATTTATGGTTTTGGCCGAGGCCTTAATCATTTTAGATATCTTGGTCGAGGCCTTGACAAAATGTTTCAGAATGTCTGGCATTATACATTCCCTCACTATGAAAGTGGTTATTGGTATTGCATGTGATTATTCGACCAGTAGAATATCCATGTGAGGAAGTGAATGGCATTATCTCATTTTACTTTTGCCATATTATGTTGATGTTCAAGTTTAAAAGGCTTTTGTTTTAGTTATACATTGCCTTAAATTTTTATGTTTATTTATGAAAGCTTCCGCATTATTGTTATCCTTACTGATCATCTGAGCTCACCCCTTTCAATGTTTTAATATTTTCCAGGATGTGAAGAAGTATTTTATGAATGACCTGTAGGGATTTTCAGAAGAGGATATGAGTGTGGACTATGGAGACTTTGTTATTGTATTTTTTTCACTTTATGATGTAATGTAACATTTACGAATGTATCTAGTGTTTCCAAGGCTACTAAACTAATCGGTCTTTCGAGACTTGATCTTTTGTGATCATGCCAATGTTACGAAGTAATGCACCGACTCTGGGTAGCTGGGGTTGGGGCGTTACAATGTATGTTTTAATATCATTGATGCTATGAAACACCCCATTTAAGAGAACTCTACTCTTTCTATTTATTCGATAGAAGTGCTCTCTAACAATATGCACACACACACACACACAATTCTCCCATTGACCTACACTCTATTTCATTTTCTTCTTCTTCACTCTTAGATGATTTGAGTTTTGATTCGTTTTTTTGACTGTTTTGTGGGTTAATAAAAATGTAAATGTTGTTCTTTAATTGATGAGCGTGTTCATTATGAGTTTCCCATGACCATCTATGATTATTAAAATATTATTTCCATATATTCTCTTTCCTAAGAGAATAAAAATGAGTAGATATACAATTTCATGGACCTCACTCCCCTAAAATACCCTCCCTCAAGACAAAAACCACACATTTTGGAATTAAAACCATTTCCATATAATTTAAAATATGTCTATATTGAGGGTATTTGTGAGGACCAGTGTGGGATATGCCTAACATTGAGGGTGGGGGTGGGATGAATTGGTTTTGGGGAATTTTTAAAGAATAATTCCAAATTTTTATCCCTATACCTCTTAGCCTTGTTAGGAACTTGATTCACTTATTCTATTTTCCCTATCACATGCAAGTATATGAAAGTAGTAAAGATAGAACATGATATTTTTACAACATTAACTACTAAATAAGAGTATATAGTACTTATCATGGTCTATAAATAATCCCAACCACACAACCACTAGAAAAAATCCTTTTGTGTGGTTGTAATGAGTAAGAGATTCCATTACACTCATGAAGCACTTTGAAAACAATCCAATAGTGCATATTTTATAGCTATTGGATGGATATAGATATTACCTCCTAAGATAGTCTTATTCTTGTTTACAAGGGTTTGTTACACCAAGAAAGTATTCCACCAATTTAGACCTGTTGGATGTCACTGTGCTACTGTTTTCTTCCATAATATTCTACTTCACTTAGTTATTTCTATAACAACAGGCATGCAACTTCTTCTTACATATTCCCAATATAAAACTCGATAGCTACACTATCTTCTTATTCTATAAGTCATAATAGTAGGAATGTATTAGAATGATGAACTGAATTCTCTCTAACCCAAATTATGATCAACTAATATCAATCTGGCTAGTCACTTCATCCCTTTTTTTCTCTTCCTTATTCAGTGCAAACCCAACTTCATTGAGATATCTTATTCTTTTTTGTACTATAGTCAAGAAATGGCTTTGTTATTATTAAATAAATTAATATCATCTCATCTTAGCATCATAAAAATTGATATGGAATGAATAACTAAATATAGATTATCCACTATTTTCTTCTTCATTGAAACATAATGGGGGTATTATACCTAATCACTGGTTCACCAAAACTAGATATTCAATACTTTTGTTCACAAATCTCCCTCACAAAGCTCTCTCACAGAGATCTCTTGTGAAGCTTATAACCTTTACGAAGCACAAAACCTTTTTGGAACCACATTTCCTTCGTGAGGCTCACTTGGCCATCACGAAGTACCAAACATTCAGTCGGATTTTTATAGCCTTCATGAATTCCATTAACTTTCATGATGCTCAAAACAATCAGTTTCCTATCAAAGACTTTCAAAACTTTCTCTCTTGAACCATCTTTGGGAGTCACCTTTGGGAACATAGAGCCCTAAGATCTTCATTTTAGTCTCTCTCTTTTTCCAATGGGGGTAGAGGACTATTTATAGGATTTTTCTCCAATTCTAGAAGCTTCTAGCCATGTCAGCACCATTTTACAGAGTTGTCCCATTTCCTTCGTGGTGGTATATTTTTCATGAAGCTCTAAGAAAATTTCACATTCATTGAGCTTGTCGTAATTGTGGAGATTCCGTTAAGTCTTTTCCACACCGAGATGCTCCTATTTTTCATAATCTTGGAGATCACCATCAAAATATACATGCCTTCACAAAACACCCTTCATAAATCCCATCTTTTCAAAACTCATGCCTTTTCCATTTATCATAAGGCCTTCCTTAAAATCCATGTTTCAATTCACAATTATTTTCTTTCTCACCATCATAGAGATCACCATCTGAATATTCATAACTTTGCGAAACACCCTTCATGAATCCCATATTTGTGAAACACATTCCTTTTCCATATTTTTATAAGGCCATAGAGAAATTCCATGTTTCATAATGCTTTACATATTCCAAATTTTAGACCCAAAAAAATTGGAAAACACTGGGAAACTACACCACCTTAAAACTCTACATCCACAAAACCAACCACGATGATTCTTAGTCATATAGAAGAATATTTCATTCCAATAAAACCAAAAACCAATTGGTAGAACCTTTCCTCCCTCTTTCCTCCGTATGACTTGGATCACAGGTTCTCTAAATAACTTATGATATTTGTGAAATACAAACCAATAAAGAATTGTCAGATTTTCCCTAAAAGAATTATTAAACCATGACATGACATCCAATTTCATCTAATGAATCCATAACTATTCTCCAAGAATCACCTTTAAACTGAATGTTTTCAAATCATTCACATGTTTTTTTAGGATATCAATACTTGAGGGTGTCATCTAATATCCATTAACATTGGAACTAATTCATCATATTGACTTCAATGAGATCTTCTTATCTCATTGAACACCATTTAAAACAAATGACTATATTTTGACAACAAATACAATCCATACACAAAGTGAGATCTTCAGTATTGACCAATTTCATGTTATTATTTCCAACAACATATCTCCATGTCAGGAATAAGAAATTTCTATATATTTTGAGAGAGTGTGAAAAAGAGATAGGATGAACATTGGATGATATTACCGAGATAATACTATCTATTTTTATGCACCATATACTTTTATAAGATGAGTTTAAAACCATAAGGAAATATCAATGCCTGTTAAATCCCAATATCCTTGAAGTGGTAAAATTGGAAGTTAGTAAATTGCTTGATGCGAGGATCATTTATCCTACATCTGATAGTAAATCGGTTATCCCAGTGAAAATTGTGCCTAAAAATTAGAATAATGGTCATGTCAAATTAATAGAATGTCTTGGTTTCAATAGTTGTGAAAAACAGTTGGTGTATCTATATTGACTACCATTGACTATATCAAGCCACACAAAAGGACCACATTCCTCTCCCTTCCATTGACCAAATGTTATAAGGATTGGTTGGTAAGTCCCATTATTGTTTCCTTGATGGATATTAGGGTTATTTAAAAATCCATATATCCCATGAGGATAAAAAATATAACATTTACCTGTACATTCAGAACATTTTCATAAAAAGGATGCCTTTTCATCTATATAATGCTCTTGGTACTTTTCAATGATGTATGCTGTGTATTTTTTTGGGTACCTTGATAATTTTATATACGTATTTATTGATGATTCCATGGAATATGGATCTTCCTTTGATGATTGTTTGGAACACCTAGGTTCTTTCCTCCACTGTTTCATTAAAAAAGATATTGTATTAAATTATGAGAAATTTCCTATCATGGTCGAGTATAGGATAGGTCTTGGGAATTTTATTTCAAATTCTATAATTCAAGTGGATGAATCAAAAAATTAATTAGTTTCATCACTTTCATATCCAATTTCTTTTTATGAGTTGTGATATTCCTTGGTTTATGTTGGTTTTTACAACCGATTCATTAATGACTTTAGTAAGATTACACTTTATTTATCCCAATTATTACAAAAATATTCAAAGTTTTTGTTTCATAAAAATTGTGAGTTTTCCTTGAATTCCTTAAAAAGGAGTATCACATCACTTCCCATCATCCAACCACCAAGGTGAGATCTCCCCTTTGAACTTATGTTTGATGCCTCTAACTTTATTGTTAGGGTAGTTTTATCACAAAGGGTTGAGAAGTATCCTCATGTCATTGTGTATGCTTCATGTACCCATTAACCTTCCCAGGAAAACTACACAACCACTAAAAAATAAATTTTTTCTATTGTGCTTTCCATGAAAAAATTTCATTCATATTTCATTCAAAAATCTTTGTGTTTTATGATCATGCAGCCCTTCATTTTCTTCTTAAGAAACATGAAGCTAAGCCCCAACTCATTCAGTGGATGCTCCTCCTTCGGGAGTCTGAACATGATATTCAAGATAATATAGTAGTATAAAATGTGGTATTTGACCACATTAGTATAATTTTTCAACTATTGGACCACCATGCTGAATCATCCCACCCCATTGGAGAATTCTTTCTTAATGAGAACCTTTGTGATGTTGTGGAACTTACCTCTTAGTATGTGGACATTTTGAATTTTCTAGAAACATCTAGGGTCCTCACTGATTTCAAAACCTCACAATTCCATATATATAAGCATCATTTGAGATGGGAAATTTGGGATGACCCATATTTGTGGATAATTTTTGTTGACCAAGTTGTTCGTAGGTGTGTCCCTGACTATGTGTCCACCTATGTTTTGAGCTTTTTCCACGCATTGGATTGTGGGGGCCACTTTGGATCTCAATTTAAAACTCCAAGGGACCTTAACATATGACTTTATTTTTCCAAAATTGTATAGATATTCTCATCGGTTTTGTATGTCATTCATATAATATCAATTCACCAAGAATATCTCTAAGAGGAATCAAATACCCCCAACAAACCATGTTATTTTTTGAAATATTCGATGTGTGGAGAATTGAATTCATGGGACCTTTTCCAAATTGATTTTTATTCATTTAAATGTTACTAGATATTGACTATTTCTAAAAATGGGTGGAAGAAAAAGCTATCAGGACTGATAACTCTCAAGTGGTTATTGATTTTGTGAGATCCCAAATTCTTAGTCGGTTTGGTTTTCCAAGATTCATCATTAGTGATCATGGTTGACAGTTTTTCAATCACAATATGAAAAAATTACTTCGTAAGTACGGGGTTATTCATAAATTAATATCTATATATCACCCCCAAACTAATAGAAAAACTGAAATCTAAAATCAGGATGTTAAGAGAATCTTGAAAAAAATGGTGCAACTTAATAGGAAGTATTGAAGTTTTTACATAGATGATGTTCTTTGGGTGTACGATACCACATTTTAAACCCCAATATAAATATCACCATTGAGAATTGTGTTTGTAAATTATTTGAACATACCATTAGAAGTAGAGCACTATGAATATTAGGCTATTAAAAAATCTAATATGAATATCTTAGATATAGGTTAGTATGGGAAGTTATAGATTCAGGAGTTTGAATAAATTTGGCATGATGCATATGAAAACTATCGAATCTATAAAGAGAATAAAAATTATATCCATGATGGGATAATTCATTAGTAGAAGTTTTATATCAGTGAGAAGGACATCATGTGCATTTCCATGATAAATCTCTACCCAGGTAATATTTTTTCCCAATGGATTGGTCCTTCTATTTTTACTAATGTTTACCCTTTTGTTGGATATTGGTTTTTTATAAGAAGAGTGGATGAAGTATTACCTACAATGGATAGAGACTTAAACACTTTTATGATTATTTTATAAAGAATCTGATGGAAGAAAATATACCTTCAAGAAGCAACATACTAGTGAAGCCCAACAGGTTTTATCCTTCCTTCCCACATTATCCTTTTTTATAATGATTACACTACACACTGTAGGTGTGTGGGGGGGGGGGGTAAATTTATATGTTCATTAGGATTTTCATCATCTTTCTTATTTTTGTATTTTAATCTTGTTTCAAGGTATTGTTACCTCACCATTTTGTGTTAGAATACTCATTTTTTATTCCCACGTAATCATGAACGTTGTTGAAAGTGCATGAAGAATTTTCCTTTTTCAAGTTGTTTTAACATAAAAAAAATCCATGATGGAATGTGAATTTTGGCATGAATTTAACATTTATGTGAGACTTTTTCTATAAAAGTGTTCATTTTTCAATGATATAAATGGTTGTATCTCTATGAAACCATTGTGAAGAATGGTAACCATTATGTGAGTAATTTGTGGTAAAATTATATCACTTAATTCCTCCACACATATTTTCACCCAACCATGTAGTGTGGATATTTCTTAATAAATAGAAGTTAAATATATGTTAGGTTATTTTTTATTATCTTTACAAATATATTTGTCCATATATTAGTTCCTTATCTGATTTTTTCATTACTAAACTCGATTGAACAATGTGTTAGAAGACTTTTGTGTACCAAAAAACAAAAAAAACCAAAAAAAAAACAAAAATATCACAAAAATATGGGTTGTGTATTGGGAAGGTCAAAAACCACTCTTACTCGACCTTTTATCTTATTATAACTATTACAATTAGTGTCTTAAGGAGGTCAAACCAGGGTTGAGTGAAGAGTGTGAGATTTTTTCCAAGTTCAACATTAAAAAGACAAATAATAATAATAAATGTGGGGAGTGATGAAATTTACAACTTATAGGGATATTTAGGTTAGGAGCTTAAGGTTTTACTTTCACGAATTCTTAAATGACTAGGTCTTGAAATTTTATTGCAAAGGATGTAAGGAAAGTTTGGTGGACAAAATCATTTAAGAAAAAAATTAAAATAACCTACATTTAATGGATAGAATGTTAAAAGAATATCATGAAGTGGATTTCAAACACACACTTGGATATTTAGTGAAATGGTTTAATTTTGAATTATATTATAATATTTGTATCATGCTTCTCTTATAATTTCAATGTGATACAATTTATGAGACATATTTTCCATGATCATTGAGAATAACTCATTGGTGTGATTTTTTACTCTGATCACATTGGAGTAAAGAATTAAATTTTCATTGAATTATAAATCATCATGAAGTTGGTAATATCTTCACACATTATATTTGGAAATTTTACTTTTCCTAGGAGTGAAAATGTTTATGTGTGGGGGTGTGATTGCGTAGCGATTCATTATTTATTTCCACCCTTACACCACTATTTAAAAAAAAATTTGTATTGAAAAGTAAACATATAATAAAAAATTTACATCATGTTAGATTAAATGATTTAATTTTTATCAATATTAAATAAGTAAATTTTACATGTTTTACTATTTAAATTGTAGGAGGAGGTGATTTGGAGAAGCCCGCAATGGAATTCAAGCAAAATGGGACAAACTACGCTACAACCTGAGCACACTTGTGTACATAAATATTTATTGTAGATTATTCATCCATAAAATTAGGAATAAAATTGGTGGGAGATTTAAATATTCTGTGGGATATAGTTCTCTATAAAACCATGGATCCCAATTCATCCATTTGGAGGCCCAAAATTGTCCCATAATGTGAATAAATTTTGGGCAGTCCGAATAGGATCATTCTTCTGTGTTTGGGCCATAACATGGTATCTGAACAAAAAATTAAACTAATTCAACCTAAATTGTATAGATAAATAAAATTAAAACCTCTACACATAATTTTATGATAATTTGACACGTTTGGTCATCCAACCAGTCAAATTAACTTTGTGGGAAAATCTGTCATGAATAGCTCACCTACACCCATAGTCCATTGACTATTATTTGATCCAACTTGACAAATTTATCTTTAAAAACACTCCATGTATAATTGTAAAGGTTTTAATGACCAATGGTATGGTTGAGTTGTAATCAAGATATTTCTTCATCCATTTTCTCCCTATTCTACACCAAGTACTTTGAAACTTTTTAATGATCAATTTGGGGTGTGTTCTTTGTTGTAATACTGATCTCTATGCTTGTAATCGTTGGAAGGTAATTTAAAATCCAGGTTTTTTGTCTATTATTATTCATTTTTACCTTTTTATTTTTTTATTATATTATTATCAAATGCAAATCAAAGGGAAAATAATCCTCATGCTTTCATGCATATCCCGAATCTTTTGATGATTTAAGAGTCTTCGTCTCTTTTCTCACCCCTTCTCTTTCATGAGTGTGAAAATGGATTATGTTGGTTAAAAAAATTAAGAAGCTTGAACCCAGTAATATGCATGTTCTTGTATTGTCTAAAATTTTATCATTGACACAAATATGTTCATGAAATCATATTTTTGATGTGATTCCTTGATTGAGTTTGATTTTTAAATTGATGTAATTTTGTTTATTTTGAGTGGGCATCAGTAATCAATATTGTTGACTACTCAAATACTATGTGGTAACCTAGTATGAACTCACATACCATACTTGTTTATGTTTTTATAAATCAAGTAATTAATGATCCTTCCAATTTCCCTTGAGAGTGATGATGGATTGAGCATCAAGGGACACTCACCTGGGCTGATCACAATTTGTCCAACGCGTTTCTTTTACTTAGTAATATTGTTTCTATTTTTGTTTTAAACTCATAAAACCCAAAAAAACACTTTATCCCATTATATATTTCTTAAAAACGTAATCAAAAACCTTTTTTTAATTATTGATCTAAGGCTTTGTCGAGAGAAGACCTTGGGTTCCTACTATACTACAGAAATAATAGTAAGAACTAAAAAACTAATTTTATGTGCATGACAACACGATCACCACCTATTAAACATTGCAACATCACATCCATCAGGTATGTCATGTGTTGAAGATAACCTCCACAACATATTCACCACTAAAATGGTAGTATCCTCAAAAACCATGACACGACCACCTCACTCCACATTGCAGAGCTCAACACTGGGGAAGGGATTACACCATAGTCTAATCTCCATAACGTAGGGGTGCTATAATTGGATGAATAAAAAAAATAAACCCCTTAGACCCCTCCTACACCACAGCATGGAAGCCAAGTCATAGGCCTTTACAGTGTATCCAAGGTCTCCACTCCATACCTTGGGCTCAAATCCCCCATTCTCCCTCTAAAAATCCCCTAAACACTTCAAAACCTCATTTGGGTGCCTCCAACACCCAAAACACACAAAGTAAGGTCTACTGGAATCTGAATCCTAACATCCACTCAAACAATTCTCATCCTTGAGAATTTAAAATGACAACCATAGAGAAATATGAAAAGGTTGTCATCCAAAAAACCACCCTATGAAAAACATCTTAAAGATCTCATCATCATAGGATCTCAACCACCTCATTATAGGAAAAAATGAAAAACCACGAAACAACAAAAATCATTTCCTAAAATACTCTCCAAGTAAGATACCTCTCAAATGTGAGTAAGGCTACAAGAAAAAACCATATCATAAAACATAAAGGGTTAGACAACCACAAATGATCATTACTACATGAGAAGAGATGAAAAACAAAAAACTTGGGATACTGAGTGCGTACACTACAAAATAATTATATTTTTTTCAAAAAGGGTATTTTTTTGGTAAAAGTGAACTTTTTTTTGTTTAAACCTTTTTATCAACAAAAAATTTCGTGTCGCCAAATTTTTTGTAGACACTCTATCATTAAATGTTATTGTAATAGATAAAATAGTTCTATTGGTATTATAATAATGTCAACAGATAATATATATGATGACTAAAATTATTAGAAACATATTAATATAACATATTTATCTATTATTACCAATATTTATAAGAAATAAAAATAATTAATATCTATAAATTATATTTTAAATAATATATTATGCATGTATATTCCAATATTTATAGCTAAAAGTTTATATTATATTTATTACCATAATTTATATAACATATTTATTATATTTATTATATAATAATTATAAAATTAACTTATATGAAAAATATATTCTTTATTTGAAAAAAAATTATTCAAACATAAAATGAAAACATGTTCAAACTCCAAAAAAGGCACAACGATCAAAAAAACATGATCCATAAATTGTTATTTTTTCTTTTTTATTAAATTAATTCACACTTATGAACCATAGAAACCCCAAAAAAAATTCCACTTTCAGAGAAAGTGAGATCTATGTTAAAAACATCCACTCAATCTTTCTTGACATAAATGTTGATCTACTTTGGAGATTTCCCATTCACCATTCACATTGTAAGGGAATTGTCAAGCAGGCTTATCCTCATTGACCTCTTCCCCGAGGAGACCAAATAATTTCATTTTGAGGAGAGGGGATATCTACATTGGTGGATTATCCTTAAAGATAGCTTCAGCCACACCATCCTGAATCTGAGCATCCCCAATGGGAAGTGGCACACCCTGTTCACCATTGTGATCATCACAAATCAGAGAATCCTGTTGTGAGGGGAACCTATCACCACCTTCCCTTAAAAGATGTATGTGGGATGGAAGATGAAGTTCCTATATAATTTTAGGATCAATAAATTGCTGAAACCTATGGGGAACAAAGAGGGTCACATACAAAAGAGGAAGCCCACCCAATTTATAAAAAGTGAAAACTATACCAATCAAAGTTGTATAAGAAGGTTCACAATTTACAATCATACATACCTATATACCAATCAATGTTACATATGAAGGTTTAAAATTTACATAAAATGAAAATTATAATAGTTATATTGTTTTATGTAGAATTACAATAGATGATGGAAAACATGTTGATTGCCTTCGATCATTCTGATTGAGCTGGAAAGACAATCCCTTGCAACTTGAACTCCTGCAAAAAAAACCCAATCATGAAATAGGGGTGGGGGGTTAAATTATGGATAATAAAATATGAGGTAAACCCACTAAATATGTTCACAATAATACAAAGAGAATATTAGTCTCCTCGTCAGTTATGATTGAATAATTCCCAATAAACACATGTATATAATGAAAAAGTATATTCAAATACATTTCCCCAAGGAAAATCATAAATAAAACTCAAATACACTAAAATTAATAATTATAGACAAATATATAAGGGAATAAATAGGATAAAAATGATCACATGAGACCAATCCTCCTAAAATTCTCAAACTAGAATCTAAATTGAAAATGTATTTGAAGAGTATAATGGAGTATTACTTGGGAATATTTTTATCGAATTATTTTTCACTTCTACATAGACCATGCTTCTACCATTGTAAAAACCATTTTAATTAAGAAATTTGTTTTACAACTTGGAGAAACAAGTTTTTTAAGGAAATGAATACTTTTTTATTACTCAAAAAAGAAAAATAAGTCACATTTATTAATTAATTAAAATTAAGAACTTTATTTGTGCATATGTACATGCTAAATTTTAAGTAAACAAAAACAAAAATTTTCAATTACATTATTTAAAACATCAAAATAAATATATATAAATGCATGAAAATTGATAAATATGTAATTATTGGGAAATACTAAAAAATAGGTTATATTCTACATATACAACACTTTATTTCCTAAACTTTTGTTAAATTTAATATAAAAAAATATAATTTAAAATGAATCAGTGTCAAAATCTAGGATAAATGACACCAACTTCCACAATTGAAGCATTTTACCACTAATATTTTTATATGATTAGATTTTTCATTCAATTCATGGCTTGTATCATCACACACATTAATGTATGTTATCTAGAAACTCCAAAATAGAATATCTAATTAAATAAATGTCAGACTTTATTCCATGGGGACAAAGACATATAACATGCTATGAGGGGTCCAACAAATTAAGAAACTGTAATATTTTCTTCACATTGGTGTGTATAGAAGATTCCAAATTTTTTTTACTTATTTATTAATTTAAATGTTCCTACAACATGAATAAATAGATCCATATCTATATAATAACTGGAAAGTGTGAATATTTAGAAAAATTCATTAATTGAGTGCATACATTTTTTCTTATAAAAATACGATGATAAATAGAAATGAAAAAATAATAAATCAAGCCTAAAAATAAGTCAATGTATACACCTAAACTGGGAATCGATGAATTGGAATTGATTTATTTAACACAAACCCTACCAAGAATAGCTTAAAAGGGGAGACACCAAGAGGGGAGTTCGAACCTAATAGTTTGAGTATGATCAATAAGAACCAAACCTGTTCAGCCATGTCTGAACCCATCATGACTCCCCAGAATGCACAAAACATAGAAAAATTTTCTCATTATTATTCTAGATTATGAGGAACCATTATAAATATTAAAACTATTGAAAATGGTTGTCTAAATATGCAAAGTGTTATCACCATTTTTCTATAATAGATGGTGTTTTGAGGATGATTGGGTATATATGGACTACATCCTTGATTAAAATAATTGCTTTTAAGGAATAATTTTTAAAAGATAAAGGGACTGAAGTAGATATATTTTCTACAAATAAGGGGGACCCTATAAGAGTATTTATTGAAGATTAAGTAATTATACAAGCTTTTACTAAGAAAAAATTTACTATTTTTTTCCTTTAATCTATTGAGGAATTTTTGTTGAGGAATAAATAGATCAAGAAGATGTAGTTGAATACTAAAATAAAGATATTATTTTCAATATTGAAAATGAAACTATTAATGATGATATGACTAAAGATGCTAATGAATATGTGAATACTAGTATTGAGGTTGATATTAAGGAAGCAGTGGAGGCTGGAAAGGATGTAGAAAAGGATTCTAAGTGAAATTAGAAAATTTCAGTGGATGCAAATGCGGAGGATAAATTAGTGGAGAAAAATACTCAAAAAATAAACAAGAGATGAATAATACTATTTAATAAACACATATTCATGTGGAAGAAGTAATTTAAGAAGATAATGATAAGGGTGATCAGAATAATGACTTGGGTGATTATTTCAATGCATAAAATGCAAAAGTTAAAACTATACAAAGAGAAAAAAGTGGTAATAAATAATGAAATTACATTATCAACTATTGAACATGAAGATTAATATTTGGATGAAAATCTAAAATAGTTTGTTAAAACAATATTTTCTTTTTTGCAACATTTACAAAAAGGAACCACAGACCTGAAAGGAGGTTTGAATGATTTAAATAAATAGATTAATAAGTAGAAGGAAACTACAGTTTCCAAATAAGACATTAAAGAGTCAAAACCATCAATGGATTCAAATTCATAGTTTTATGAGTTGAAACAATTGATGATAGTTGAAGTTGAATTTTTAAATGGTTCTAAACATATGATATAGGTACGAATGAAGCATTTAAAAATGAGCTTAAATATTTTCTAGAATCTCAATATGATTTACTAAAGGAAAAATTACCAGTTATGATTGGTGTTCCTAAATAATTTATAGTATAGATGAAGTAAATTATTAATTAGTTTTCAACTTTAAATTGAAATATAGTTCCATCAATAGTAAATTAAAGAATATCTAAATTTCAATCTGACACCACAACCTTTCATAAATTTAAAGAGTTCAAAAAGGAATTGATTGTTTAATCCATAAAATTCAAGACTTAATAACTCAATTCTAAAAATTATATACATATTCTAGAATATATTGTAGATTTTTTGAAGTTATAGTATGATGCCAACAAGAAACCTGATTAGCATATAAGTGATTTAAAAGATGATAGTTAAAATTTAAGGTAACTAAAACATGATATATTATTTAAAAATAATCATCTAATGATAGAGATGTTCAAAATATTGATGTAGATATTGATGGTATTAATAAATAGTGTTATTATACCATAGAGTTTTTACTAAACTATAATGATGTTTTTCATGGAATGTGTAAGATTATTAAAAATATAAAAAATTATATCAAGGAGAAAGAGGATACTTTATGTGAGATATTAAAAAATGATAATGAATATATTAAATTAAAGGAGACTATGGATTATAAATATCCAACTATTTCTATATTGATGCACCTTCCAAGACTGATGTAATTTTAAAAGAAAACTATGAAATATTGAAAATGTTAGTAGAAGATATTGAATGTTATTATAAGTTGATGGAGGAATTTGAGAACAACCTGAAAAAATAGTGTATTTAGTATTTTCCACATAATGATTTCATATACTGAGAAACATTAGGATGAGCTATCAGAGAAAATATAAACCAAATGGGATTACAATATTGACTAATTTTATGCTAATTCTATTTTTAGATATTATATTAATAAAATATTAAAATTATATGGTTACATATTGAGGGAATTATTCGACGTATTTCATGAGTACAATAAATATGAAATAATTTCAATATTACACATCTTTAGAAAGCATTGTATGTGATCCTTGGTACAGTTCCCCCAAATAAGCTGTCTATTTCTAGAGCTCAATAACATAACATATTTGGTAAAATTAAATATTTTCATGAGAGATCCATGAAAAATGCTAGTTATCAATAAATAGGGAATGTTTCAATATCCAAGCATCCTCCATTAACTTCTTTAGATAAATTTCCTACAATGAATCTAGTTCATTCTAAAGCTTTATTGAGAGCATTTAAACCATCTAACACTGATAATAAAATGTTTCATGATGTGATGAATCTAGTTCAATCTAAAGTTTCATTAATAACCTATAAACCATCTAAAACTTATAATAAAATGTTTCTTGATGTGATGTATATATTAAAGTAAATGTTGGATGGTTCATTGTGAAATTAAGAATATTTGAATACTATGATGAAGGAACCAAATATGAAAATATGGAACTCTAAAAAAATCTGGATCACCATTGATCATTTTACATAATTAGTCCAAATTGATTAACTAAAATTTGAACACATATAATAAAAATATTAGAACATGAAATATGTTAACAAAACATGAACTATATTTCTAAAAATAAAACATTATTCCAAAATAACATGACTTTGAATTTAAAAAGCGTAGATGCTATTATATAGAAATAATTAAATGATTATTCCAAGCATCCATACAAGTTCCATATATCATCTCAATAACTCTAATTTAACATTTATTTTAAATATAGTAAAATTAACTGACTAAAATAAATGATGTGATCCAATGGCTTCATGGAAAAATTATATGTAAAACCATAATCCACAAGCATTGGATAATAGTATATATATAATTGTATGCATGTACATCTAAGAAAAAACCTTGATGAGAATGAATATTTAACCATTAGAAAAATGTAAGACTAAGGGAAAAATTTTAGGGCACTCTTTTATCATGGTATATTAATTTTTGGTTTCAGTTGACAAAAAGAATATTGGAATAAGTTACACTTTCAATGCATATATTTATTTTCTAGGAATCTAATATGTGCAGAATGTATCCTCATCTTCCATAAATAATGATAAAATAAGGATATATTAATTGATAAATATGAAAACTATAATTGACTCAATATATGTGTAACACCCTGAGACTTTGTGAATTATTATTTTTGAATTAATTGAACCTTTTTGATACTTTTTATTTTGCACAACACTGAAGATATTTTATTTTATTTTAAAGAACTATATTTTGATTTAGTTAAACACAACACCAATTTAATCATGCACAACTAAAAAATAAACTTTATCTTTATTTACACAGTACACTGAGGTTAGCTTGAATTAGACACAATAATGACTTCCCTTAATGGCTTGCATGACACACAAGACTGAGGTTTACTGAACAATAATATATTATTACAATATGATAGGATATAACCAAGATGTTAAATTAGAGATTATGAAAAGTATTAACTAATTTATAAAACTATATTATTTACACATTATAATATGAATTCATTGGTTATGAATTAATTATAAATGAATATGAAAATCGATTGAATATAAAAGGAATTATTTTTATTTTTATAGTCACAAAGGTGTTTTAACATAAGAAATTAAATTAAATACAATTATTGAGTGATATTAATGTAATATATTTGTTATATATTCAATAAAATATTTTTTATATTCATTAAATATATTTTATATACATAAGATAAGAACAAACCCAATTTTATGCTTAAAACATATATTTTTATAAATGTAGTTTTACAGCCTTTTTAATTTAGAACCCATTTTAAATAATAATTTTTAATATTTTATAGATTTAATATGTCAAAATAAAATTTATAATTATAATATAAACATAAAAAATTATCTTAGGATAATTTTTTGTTACTTTTCTGTAAGGTTTCTTTTTTTAATGAATAGTTAAAAATACTGAATTTTAGTTTAAAACTGCTTTTTCATATAATTTATTTATAAGGTTAAATTATATTTTAAATTAGTTTAAAAGTTTAATTATATATTATTATTATCAATTAATATAATTTACTTCATTGATATCAATTTCACTTTGATATTTGGTATAAAAACCTATCAAACTTTTGAATGTTTTTACTTTAGAAACCTACACTATCGACCCAAATGTGGGATTAATTTTAAATTAATTTCTACCAATTATGTGTTTAGAATTTGGAAAAATGTATTCCATATTTAGAATAATAATAATTTATAATTTATAATAAGGTCAAATTATTTTTTGGACAAAAATATTAGTGAATGTAATTAAAATTAATTACATCGATTAAGGTAAAATTCAGCTCAACTAAGGACTAAACATTAACTTTAAGACCCATAATTACATATAAACTTTTAAAAACCCATTTTATGGACATTATTCATCCCTAAAACTTAAATTATTTATTTTTTTTGGTTTTTTATGACTTTAGTTAGGTAAAAATGTGGGTACACCTAACTTGTTTTCAAAAATGCCAAGTGTGTGCTTTTCTTTTCCTATAAAAGGCCACCAAATCTCCCTCTTATTCACACCTCTCAAACATATTATGTTTGGGCAATATATCCCCATAAAATTCGAAATATCCTTACCTTCCTCATATAATTCTTACCTTGGGAATAAGGCAATCCAAGGAATCCTTTTGGTACAAACCAAAAGAAGTTACCCGATTAAGAGGTGACACCTTCACTCAAGATCATTTCATTTATTTTTCTTCCTGACCCCCTAAAATATATTTATTACATGATTTTAATAATAAAAAATGTATCCTAAATATACTAGGATGTTTTTATTCTATGTTTTCAACCTACAATTACACACACCTCTATAAAATGGGTAACAAACATACTATTTATGTGTACGACGAACGACCGCCTCACTAAACAATGATTGTTCAACTTTACTTACTAAATATCATTAAGTAAATTATGATGGAAACTGTATATATATATATAATTTATATTATATTTATTATTTATTCAATATTATTTATTCCTTTTACAACACATATCTTTTCACTTTCCATTTTGTGATAATACAATAATTTCTTTTCAATAATTGTGGACTACCACCCCCTCAAAGTGATATAATTCATTCATACACTACATGGAATATATTAAATATGGTTTTAGTGAATATATATAATATATATGATATCATAAATATAATATAATAATTATATACAAATATTCATATATTTCATTTTTTCTTTCATTCAATACGAAAATAAAAATAGAAACAATGTTCATAAGTATGTACGACTTACCATCTCCATGAACGATGTATTCCATTCAATAATTATACATTATATAGATCATTATAATACAAATATAAAAGATATAAATCATAGTTATATCATATTTCACATTCTGAAATCATGATATAATTATAAGGACCAACGATATAACAAATAAAGATACATGTGAAGAACAAAGAAAATATTATCCAAAGTGAAACCTTAACATATAATAGTTAACAAGTGGGTAAAATAAGGTCATAATAAAACCATATATGGTATTATATATAATAATATGGTTCTTCAAAATATTTATAATATATTTATATTTATTATATAGGTGGTTTGAATGTGTAATATAATAGTCAAGATACATGGTAAAGGGATTTCATCTCACTTTTTATTTCTGTGAGATACATGTTGTGTTATCCACTCCTTCCTTTTGTGTGGTTTATATGCTGAACATTATTTTATTATATGTATATTAAAATTAAATTTATGGGTATTAAAATATCCATTTTATGATCTTTATTTCATGGGGTATAATTTTCAAAAGTTACCAAATCGTTGAAATAGTTTTGTCTCAATCTTCCTTCTTTGAGACTCATGTTTTGTTATGCACCTAAATTCTATTTTGAGGTGTATATACTTCCATTTTACATGTTTATAACGAATTTAATTATTTTCATGATATTTTAAGCTTCATGTAATTTCATTTTCTTACATTTAGAATATGATCCCAAGTTACCAAGTTATAAGAGTTAATTGAGACAATATTATCACTTTTCAAGATTGTTTATGTTTATGCTTCATTTGATGAAATATTATGATATATGTAACAACCCAAAATTTCATTAATCGAAATTCCTCTTGACCTAATTAAATGCTTATTATGGTTATATAAAATGTCAACTACATCAGTTTTACATTTCTAGATTTTAAAATACCGTTATGAATTGTGATCATTCCTAATATAGTCATTGAATAGTGATCACATGATTAGTATAAATATAGGGCTTTAACAAATCCAATTTACACAGACAAAGGAAGAGATGGCCTTATCTAGTAGACTTTCCCCATATGAATCCCATTTTTCAGAGCTTATAAAGGAGGTGGAGTCATTGGGATTCACTCTTGACCAAGCCCAATCCGAGCTTGAACACGTTAAGCTTGAGAGGAACTGACTACAGGAGGAGTGGAAGTTAATAGAGATTACCACCCCAAGAGTCTATCACCATCGCACACCTTAACCTTAGGTCTTATGCAGGTATTATATGGGGTTATATAACAAGACCCTAGCACTATGACTATGTAAATTATTTTTGTATAAAGAATATGCATTCATTTTATTATTGTTACTTTGTAAATAGTTTTTAAAGAACAAATAATATTTTTAGTTAATATTTAACTCTGAAATATATTTTGAAAACTTAATGGATTTTTTAATTAAATAATATTTTAGTAAAATATTATTATAATTAAAATGAATTTTTTTAATATAATGATCATATAATTTTATGAATGCAATTGTAATTTTTATTAAGGTTTGAAGCTGTTTTTGTCAAAACCCATGCATTTTCGGTAAATGTTGGTTTTTATATTAAAAGTAAAAATTCACAAATTTATAATATTATTTATATAAAATTAATATTATTTTTGGAATCCGGATGTTGAAATTATCCAATGGTGAATTTTTCATAATTTTCCGAGACAGTCAAATATTTTGGTAAAAATTAAATACCGTTTAAATATATAATGTGTTTTATGACATCATAATGAATCAATAGTGATGTCATAAAATAATATAAACATTATGTTTGGATAATATATTCTTTTCCATTAAAATAATGTGATTTTGGGTTTGTTTGATTTATTTTAAAAAGATTTAGTGGACCCTTCAAGGCTTATAAAACATTTTGTCTTTTTAAATTGTTTTCCTTGAGAGTGTGACTCACCTCCACATAAGCATCCCTATTATTTTAAGAAGTTAATCCATTGGTATTATAAAATATTGTTTTCCACTCCCCTTTGGCAAAAACCATGGGCAAAATCCATAGGATGGTTTTTGGTTTTGATTAGTTTAACATGTGGTGTCCCAAACCTAAATAATAAAGAATTCCGTCTACTTTCCTATATAAACCACCCAAGCTCCCACTTCCTCTTCAATCAAAGCCTTTGGAGTTTGACCAATACCTTCCCTACTCTCTCTATAATCCTTAAAAGGTTCCCCAAGCTTCCAAGAAGCCTCTCTCAAGCCTCTCCCAAGCCTTTGGGATCACACTTCCAAGTATGGGATTTATTCCTTTCTCATTTTTGGCCAATTTTCTTTAAGTTGTTAGCCCTTTTGTTTTCAATTAAAAATGATGGGGTATGATTTATCACCTCCCCCATACTTACCTATTTATTTTTGGATGATGGGAGACCCTTTTCTCTCCCATTAATGCCTCCCATGTATTCCCGTTACCATGTCGAAATTCCGTGAGGGATTTCTCTCTCCTCTTTTACATCCAAGTAATTCTTTAGAATTATGCAAATAAATTCCATTACGTTTTTTGGGACATGTATCTATATGACCACCTTACTATACATTTCATTTAAATATGATGAGATACCCCTTTCTCTATCATCGAAATTTTTTTATGAGTTCTAATTTCACGTTGTTATGCTGCCAAAATTGCACTATGATTTTCCAAGCCAATGTCGTTTTGTAGTGATTACCATGCCCATTTCGCTCTCAAGGGTATTAAACTTTATGAAAATTTACTTATTGATTATAAATATTCATGTATGTATTCCACATCCCTTTATCGTGTAATAAATTATGATTATTGATTCCATGTTATATGATCTATGTGTCACACTTATGCATGAAATGAAATGTTTAAGAAGGGTGCGCCCTGATAGCGCTCCAATGAATTGGGTAAAGTATTTTATCATGATATGTCAGGTGAAATGGGTGTTGAATCATGATAATTAATGTGAAATGAGTTTTTACTCGTGTTTCATGTCCAATGAGGGTTTACTTATGCTCCATGTGCAATGAGCCTTGGCTCATGCTAATTCCATGTTAAGTGTTGTTGTCACATTTCCATGTTATGATTATCATGCTTTATCATTCCTTTATTTTCATATTTATCTTGTGATCCATTGACATTCCTATGGTCTAACTTTTATTTTATTCCTCAAATTATTCCATGTTTATTCCCTTACTGGGATTTATATCTCACCCTTTTCTTATGCTTGTCCTTATGTTATCCCATGCAATGCTAAGTATGAGGGAATGTAATGGTAATGTAAAGAAAGTTTTCAATAAATATGTAGTGTGTTTTATGTTATAATTTGTTATTTAATGTTCCAGAGCCCCAAAGACACTAGGTTTCTTCATCTTCTATGTTGTATCGAGTGAATATTTTATGTAATAAACCAGTTTTAAGAGTGTAATAAAAAGCAGGTTTTCTATAGTTGGTATTAGAGGATAGGTTTAGTTATTTTTAGGATTAGGATTATAAAACCCTAGTGAATACATAGAGATAAGAATAAGTATCATAAAAACATCCCTAAGTATTGGTGAGTATTGAGTAATTGGTTTATCAAGAAAATAAATCCATGTCTAGATACGAGCAGGTAGAGGCAGCTCTAGCACAGATGTATCCTAGGGGAAAAATCTGAAAACACCACTTTGAGCTAGACTCGAATGGGAACTGGAGCATGAAAATGGGCCTTACTGCACTCTTGATTACGACACTCATAGGGGATATGATTTGGTAAATTCACAATCTTAGTATGAAACCTTATTAATATAATTAAAAAAATTCCCTAAGAATATATGTTAGAAAGGAGATCATGAATATCGTAGATTGAAGCCTATGGATTCATAAGTTAAGGAAATAAAAATTATTTATAAGTTATCAGTTTTTTTTTGGATTACCCTTTATGTGTTACCCCTAAATTTCCTTTCATTCCAGCCAATGTCCGGTAATAGGAGGACTCAGGCTAACAACTGATGTGAAGATCAATGTGATGACTGTTCTAATATGATGCCCAATCCGATGGGAGTAGGAATCGTGAACATTGTAACGCTTCTCTATCAATTAAATCAATATTTGAATAGAAACATGGGTTAAGAGGAATGTTCAACCCCCCCCCCCCAATAAATAACAAGTCACTATCAAGAGCTTAATGAGACAAAGGCCCCCTACTTTTAATGGATCATCTTATCCCTCCATCGTCGTACAATGGATCAACACCATTGAAATGATCTTTTCCATCATTAAATGTTATGAACAAGAGAAGTTTATCTTGGGTACTTATCATATGGAGGGTGAAGCTTATCAATGGTGGATTTTGATCCAAAATACAAAGCCTGCGGAGGAGTTCGATGCGTTGTAATAAAAGGATTTCCGGAAGATGTTTTTCGATAAACATTTTCTGCACACCCTCCGAATTAAGATATAAAGGGACTTCATTTCCCTTAAGAAAAAAAAAGATGAATCTGTTAGATTGTATGAGAAAAACATCACAAATCTTTCATGATACACCTCCTACTTTGTCGTTACCCACGAATGCAAGGTTGATCTCTTATTTGGTGGGATGAAACCTAGCCTAAAGAAAGCGCTGGTGATCTGTGACTTCAACAACTATGAGGAAATTGTCCGATGTGCCCTCAAGGTCAAAATGGAGATCAGAGAATCTCAGTGGTATGATGGGGATAAGAATCATAAGGTGGAATTCAATGTTAGAGGCTGGATGGATAAATCCAATGGTACTAAGAATATCTAGCACCCTACTTGCCAAAGGTGAGGAAAGAAGCACCTCAGAAATTTCTGGAAGGGGACAAGGAAATGCTTTATGTGTGGAAGAGAAGGGCAGCTAGCTGTTAACTACTGATAAGAAAAACCCGTGACTACATCAGAGGAGAGTAACTCTTCATTTGAGCCTCAATGCATTGTTCATTGTTACACCTGCAAAGAACCAGGGCATCTTGCAAATTTGTGCCCTAAGCCAAGGGATTTTGGAGGCAACCAACATCCTCCAAGGCAGCAAGGGAGAGCTTTTTCCATCACTACTACCGAAGTGAACCCCGAATACAAAGTGGTAGTAGGTACACTAGTTATTCATTCATGAATAGCGAACTAACTTTTTGATTAAGGTTTTATGCATTATTTTATATCCCAAATGTTTAGTAGAACAATCCCAGCACCACCACAAATCATGGAAGTACAGATTTCGGTGAGTATGGAAAATGGGGAAATCATTCCTGCTCATGAATATAACTCATCCCCTGTCATAATCTGTGGATTGAATTTCCTATAGAACCTAATCATACTATCTCTGGTGGAATTTGATGCAATTCTTGGCATGGATTGTCTTTCCTTATATAGACCCAACATAAATTTCTGTGAGAGGGAAATCACTCTCCATGTTGAGAATCGACCCCCGATTCTATACAAGTGCAAGGAGAAAGATGAATCTTCATTATCTCCATCATCTCAAGAATGGATATTACTACCATTTGAGCATGTTTATCTAGATCTGATGATTGAATCTAATGAGGAAACCATCCTTGAAGACATGCCTATTGTGAGGGAATTCAACAAAGTGTTTACTGAGGAATTGCCTGGTCTTCCTCCTAGAAGAGATTTTGAATTCTCAATTGATTTTATACCTGGGGAATTGAAAATATCCAAGACTCCATAGAGAATGGTTGTTGTTGAGCATGAGTATCTAAAGAAAAAACTACAAGAGAATTTGGATAAAGGGTCTATATACCCAAGTGCTTCACCATGGGGTGCACCAGTCCTCTTCATCAAGAAGAAGGATGGGTCAATGCACCTTTGCATCGATTATCGTGATCTTAAAAAAAATAGGATAAATAATAATTATACTCTCCCATGAATTGATGACTTGTTCTATCAAATGTGTGGAGCATAATACTTCTCCAAGGTGGATTTGCGGTCGGGATATTATCAAGTAAGGATGAAGAAGGAAGATATCCCCAAGACTACTTTTCGTACAAGATACGGTCACTATGAATTCATATTAATTCTTTTAGGACTCACTAATTCTCCAACAATCTTCATGGACTTGATGAATAGAGTATTTAGGGATTACCTCGACAAATTTTTGGTAGTATTTATTGATGATATTCTGATATAATTCAAAACAAAGGAGGATCATGATGAGCATCTAAGAATTATACTTGAGACCTTGCGGAAGGATAATCTCAATGCAAAGTAAAACATGTGTGAGTTCTGGTAAAAGGAGGTCTCATTATTGGGCCATATCATCACAAGCAATGGGATATCTGTGAATCCCTCCAAAAAATATGAAATTGAGAGATGGTTGAGGCCAACATCGATAGCGGATATTCGTACTTTCTTAGGGTTAGCTGGATATTATCGATGATTTGTGAGAAATTTCTCACAATTTTCCAACCCTATTACCAAGATAACTCAGAAGGGAGTAAATTTTGCTTACAGTGATGAATGTGAAGAAAGATTCAAGGAGTTAAAAAGGAGGCTTATCACTGTACCCATGCTCACTTTACCCACAAGTGGAGCACATTTTTGTGGTATTCATTGATGCTTTGAATAAGGGACCGGGATGTGTGTTGAGGCAAAATGACAAAGTCATTGCCTATGCTTCATAGAAATTGAAAGTTCATGAGAAGAATTATCCAACACATGATTGGGAGTTGGCTGTAGTGATATTCACTTTAAATATTTGGTGGCATTATCTCTTTGTGGAGAAGTTTGAAATATATACGAACCACAAAAGCCTCAAGTATATATTCACACAGAAAGAGTTGAACATGATCCAATGAACATGGTTAGAGCTGATCAAAGACTATGACTGGTCAATCCATTACCACCATGGGAAAGCGAACAAGGTGTCATATGCTCTAAGTAGAAAGGACCCAACAATTCTATCATTGATGATAATTGAGAAGGATCTAGTCCTCTTAGACATGATGAAGATGGACATGGGAATCATAAAGAAGGGAAGATAATCAATCCTTTCACAAATTATTGCTCAACCGTCTCTTTTGGAAAGGTTAAAGGATGCTCAAAAGGATGATGTGGGAATTAAAGAAGAAATTGGAAGCTATCAGAAAAGGGAAATCCTTGGAGTTAAATGTTTATAAAAAAGGAATTGTTAGATTTGGGAAAAGACTATGTTTTCCATCAAGTCCAGAGCTGAAGAAGGAACTTTTGGATGATGCACATAGTTCAAATTTCTCTATTCACCCAGGAAACACAAAGATGTATCAAGATCTACAAGAGCATTATTGGTGGGATAATATGAAGAAGGAGATCACTGAGTATACATCTAAGTGCCTGGTGTGTCAGAAAGTGAAGGCAGAGAGGCAGAAGTCTAAGGGGATGATGCAACCATTTCCCCTACCAGCATGGAAATGGGAGAACATCACCATGGACTTTGTCACGAGACTTCTGAAGACATCCAAAGGAAACAATGCAAAATAGGTTTTTGTGGATTGTATTACAAATTTTTCACACTTTATTGCAATTTGGGAGGATTTATCATTTGATCAACTAGCACAGATATATATCAGGGAAGTGGTAAGGCTCCATGGAGTACCACTATCTATTTTATCTAATCGAGATCAGAGATTTACCTCTATGTTTTGGAAGAGTCTTCAAGAAGCTCCTAATACCAAACTGAACTTCAGTATGGCATGTCATCATCAAAATTTTTTCCAATCTGAGAGAACTATATAGACACTAGAGGATATGTTAAGATCATGTTCTATGGACTTCAATGAAGGGTGGGACCAACATCTTCCATTGGTTGAATTCTCCTACAATAACGATTTTCACTTGAGGATCTAAATGGAACCTTATGAATCCCTATATGGGAAGAGGTTCATAACAGTGGAATTTTGGGATGAATTTAGTGAGTGTAAGCTTCAAGGACCAGAAATGGTCGAAGAAATGGTGGAGAAGGAGAAAACCATTCAGCAACATATCAAGGCATCCCAGAGTCGACAGAGGAGTTATGCAGATAACTATCGATGAGACCTTGAGTTTAAAGTTGGAGACATGGTATTTCTACACATATATCTATGGAAGAAGGTCATGAGAATTGAAAATAAATGGAATTTTAAGTCCTAGTAACATTGGCCCCTTTTAGATCATTGATCATGTTGGGGATGTGGCTTATCAACTAGAACTTCCATCTACCATGGCCAAAGTAAATGATGTATTTCATGTATCCCTCTTAAGGAAGTACATACCAGACCCTTAACATGTGCTCTCTTTAGAGTTACTATAACTAGAGGATGATATTTTTAATGAGGAGCAACCAGTGACGTTCCTACATCGTAGAGAAAAAGTTCTATGAAATAAAACATTTCCCCTTTTCAAGGTGTTGTGGTGAAGCCAAATGTTTGAAAAAGAAATGTGGTAATTAGAGGAAGTGATTAAGCAGCATTGCCCACATCTATTTTAGTATGGGAAAAGGAAATTTCGAGGGAGAAATTTCTTAAAAGGGGAAGAATATAATGACCCAAACTTTCATTAATGGGAATTACTCTTGATCTAATTAAATGTTTATTATGGTTATATAAAATGTGAACTTCATTGATTTTATGTTTATGGATTTTAAAATATTGTCATGAATTGTGACCATTGCTAATATAGTCTTCGAATAGTTATCACATGATTAGAATAAATATAGGGCTTTAAAAAATCTAATTTACTCAGGCAAAGGAAGCAATGACCTTATCCAGTAGATTTTCCCCATACGAAGCTCATTTATCGGAGCTCAGAAAGGAGGTGGCATAATTGGGCTTCTCTCTTGACCAAGCCCAATCCGAGCTTGAACATGCTAATCTTGAGTGGAACTGACTATGGGAGAAGTGGAAGTTAATAGAGATTACCACACAAGCGATGTCATCCGAGCCACCCCAAGAGTCTTTCACCATCGCACACCTTACCCTTCGGTCTTATGTGGGTGTTATAAGGGGTTATGTTGCAAGACCCTAGCACTATGACTATGTACCTTATTTTTTTATAAATAATGTGCATTCATTTTATTATTTTTACTTTTTAAATAGTTTTTAAAGTATAAATAGTATTTTTAGTTAATATTCAACTAAGAAATATAATTTGATAAATTAAAGGATTTTTGAATTAAATAAATTTTTAATAAAATATACTTATAATTAAATTAATTTTTATGAAATATAAATGATCATATAATTTTATTAATAGAGATGTAATTTTTAATATTGGTTGAAAGTTGTTTTTGTCAAAACCCATGAATTTTTGGTAAATGTCAGTTTTTATTTTAAAATTATAAATTAACATATTTATAAAATTATTTAGACAAAATAAATAATAGTTTTTGGAATCAGGATGTCTAAATTATTCAATAGTGAATTTTTCATAATTTCCTAAGACAGTCGATTTTTTGGGTAAAAATTAAATACCGTTTAAACATATAATGTGGTTTATTACATCATAATTACCCAATAGTGATGTAATAAAATAATATAAACATTATGTTATCCCAATATATGTTTTACCATTAAAATAATTTTATTTTGGGTTTGTTTTATTTATTTTACAAAGCTTAATTGGACCCTTCAAGGCTTATAGAACATTCTGTCTTTTTAAATTGTTTTCCTTGAGAGTGTGACTCACCTCCACATAAGCAACCCTATTATTTTAAGATGTTAGGCCATTTTCCTTATAAAATATTTTATTCCACTCCCCTTGGGAAAAATCCATGGGAAAAAACCATGGGTTGTTTTGTGGTTTTGATTAGTTTAATGTGAGGTGTCCCAAACCTAAATAATAAACAATTCTCTCTCCTTTCCTATATAAACCCACACAAGCTCCCACTTCCTATTCACTCAAAACCTTTGGATTTCGACCAAAACCTTCCATCCTATCTCTATAATACTAAAAAGGTTCCCCAAGATCCCAATAAGCCTCTCTCAAGCCTCTTCCAAGCATTTGGGATCATACTTCCATGTAAGGGATTTCTTCCTTTCTCATTTTTGTCCAATTTTCTTTAAGTTTTTTTGCACTTTTTTTCTCAATTAAAAATGTTGGGGTATGATTTCAAACCTCCCCCATACTTCCCTATTTAGTTTTGGATGATGGAAGACCCTTTTCTCTCTCATTAATTCCTCCCATGTACACCCGTTACCATGCTGAAATTCCGTGAGGAATTTCTATCTCCGCTTTTACATCCAAATAATTCTTTTGAATTATGCATCTAAACTCCATTACATTTGTTGGGACATGTATCTATATGACCCCCTTACTATCCATTTCATGTAAATATGATGAGACACCCCTTTCTCTCTCATCAACCATTTTTATGAGTTCTTATTCCACATCGTTATACTGCTGAAACTGCACTACGATTTTCCAAGCCAATATTGTTGTGTAGTGAATACCATGCCCATTTCTCTATCCAGGGTATTCAACTTTATGAAAATTTACTTATTGATTATAAAGCTTCATGTATGTATTCCACATCCTTTTATCATGAAATAAATGATGATGATTGACTCCATGTTGTATGATCCATGTGGCACACTTATGCGTCAAATGAAATGTTTCAGAAGGGTGCGCCCTGATAGCACTCCAATGCATTGGGTAAAGTATAATATCATGATACGTCATGTTCAATGGGTGTTGGATCATGCTAATTCAACTGCAATGAGTTTATACTCGTTATTCATGTGCAATGAGGGTTTACTTATACTATATGTGCAATGAGACTTGGCTCATGCTAATTCCATGTTAGGTGTTGTTGTCACGTTTCCATATTATGATTATCATGCTTTATCATGCCTTTATGTTCATGGTTCTCTTGTGATCCATTGATATACCTATTGTCTAAAATTTATTTTATTGCTCATGTTATTCCATGTTTATTCCCTTACTGAGCTTTATATCTCACCCTTTTCTTATGCATGTCCTCAAGTTATCCCATGTAATGCTAAGTATGAGGGGATGTAGTGGTCATGTAAAGAAGTTTTTCAATAAATATATTGTGTGTTTTATGTTATAAGATGTTATGTAATGTTCCTAAGCCACCAATACACTAGACCTCTCGATCATCTATGTTGTATCAAGTGAAGATTTTATGTAATAAAGCAAGTTTTAGTGTGTAATAAAAAGTAGGGTTGTTATAATATATATCTTAATAAACATCATGAATTTTATTTTCTTATAGTTATTGATGATTTATTCATATATTGGTATCATTTCTTCAAATATATGGTATACAAGATAATAAACTGATGTTAAGAAAGCCCGACTTTACCCTCTCTTGGGATTGAAATTTGTGTTCTTTTAAAATCATGTTTTTAAAAAGGGTTTCCAAGAATATTCTAATATTATCATATGATCATTAAAATAAAAGTTAACCCCTTTTTCCTTTTTCCAATTTTTTTAAAGGAATCTTATTTTTTATTTCTGAATGAGGAATTTTTTTAAAATTTTTATCGTATAATAGGAATGTTCTTTTTACCTCGTACAAAAAGTAAGGATTTATACATATTCAATTATTTGAAGATTTATTTTCCTGTTAAAATGTTATTTTTTAAGAAAATGTTTTTAAAATAGATTCTCAATGGAATGGTTTTCAAAATATTTTCAAACTCCTTTTATAAGTTTTCAAGGAAAATGATTTTCCAATTGTTTTCAATCTTATTTTTTATTCTTTGAAGGAAAATAATTTTTAAAATGTTTTCAATTTTATTTTATAAGTTTTGAAGAAAAAATGTTTTCAAAATGTTTTCAAGCCTTATTTATATGTTTTCAAATTATTTATAAAAGAAATATTTTCAAAAGGTTTTATGTTTTAATTTTTTTTTAAAAGAAAAAAATGATATTTTTCTCAAGAAATGTTTTCAAAATATCATTCCAAGTTATTTTCATTATAAGATGACATCCAGTGATGTTACTCATTCCCTTATTAAAAAATAATTGAATGGTTTCATTTATATTCCTTTAATGGTTTATGTTTTTATGGAATAATTCTTATGAAACATGTTTCTCTTTTATGGGTTATATGATTTTGAAATCCACTTATTTTCACAGGTTATGCTTATGATGAAATGATTATGAAACCTGTATCTTTTTTCATAGGTTATGATATGATTACATTTTTATGATACCCATTTCATTTCTTGGGTTATGGTATGGTTATTTATGGTATGGGTTATGGTATGATTTCACGGTGATATGGGTTTGACATATATTTACCTCCAATTCATTAGGTAAAGATATATATCTCATGAGATAGACTAAGATGGTCTTGGGAATTAACCTTGACTACTAAGATAGACATGGGAGTGAACCATGACTGCCAAGATGGTATGAGGAGTGAATGCATGCTACTAATATGTCCATGGGAGTGAACCATGACTACCAAGATGGTATAGTTAGTGAACCTATACTACTAAGATGGTCTTAATAGGGATAACTTGGCTACTATGGAAGTCATATTATATATTCTTATGCGTCTACCAAATTTCCATGTTTTATTCCTATGTTATGTTTTCATGGATTATGTATTTTATTTCCTTGTGATTCATGTCTTATGAACAACCAAGCTTTATTCTATGATTCAGGTAAATTATTTTTGATATGCAGGGTATGATCATCTATTTTCATGATCATGTTCTAATACCATTATTCTCATGATTATTCTTAAATATATCCCTTGTTTACCCTTACTGAGCATTTGAGTCCCCCATTTTATGTTCCCTTTCCCAGGTTATGAAGATATGTAATATGTTTAATGTGTATAAGAAGGGTGTTAATCAAGAATAAACTAGTGAGAGATAATGTAGCTCATTTATGTATCAGTGTTTATATTTCCATGCTTCGAAAGTCACTAGACCAATTATGGTCTTTGGGCATCTTTTTGTATGATGTTTTAAGTATTCTGCAATAGTTATGTAATTTTAATGCTGGAAAAGCGAGGGTCTCTATTGTTGGTATCAGAGCAAGTTTTAGTTAACCTTTGGAAACTAGGATAAGAAAACATTATTGATATCCCTAGGTAAATTTCTAAGGATATTTCTACGTATGTCTCTAAGGATAAGTATATGGATGAGTTAAAATTTAGTAAAATGGCATGAGATTTTAGTAAGGGATTGGGTGAGTGGTTTCCTAGAAATACATATATGTCAACATACTACAAGTTTATGTGGCTCTAGAAAAAATGTACCTTATGGTAGTAACTGGGAAAATATGTTTCAGGCCTGACTCGGGGTAATCTGGTACCTGACAACACACCTTGTGTCACACTTAGTTTGAAAAAAATCTTCATGAACCATCATGAAGGATTTAAATATAAGTTATCTATGAATAACCTAGGATAGACCTAGGGTGTCATAGATTAAGTAAGGTGTAATTATTTAGAAATCCTATAAGTAATTCTTTTAATTACGATGTGGTTTTATTCTATGATAAGTAATTCTCACACTATGATTTTGGTTTTAGTCAATGGTGGGAACTAGAAGGAATTGGGTTAATGTTAAATATGATGGTAGATTTTATAATGAGTAGTCAAGTGGGATGATAACTGGAGTGGGAGATTTTGTGATCATGACTAATCAGTTTTCACAAAACATGATTAACAATATATAGTGTAACCAACTCTCAAAATCACTAAGGAAGAAAAATAAGGAGTTCGCTGAGATTCTGGGTAATGGATACCATGGAGGAAAGAAGATTTTCTTTCCTTTGTATCAAGAATGTGGAAATAATTACCTAAGTGAATGTATTAGAGGAATAAGAAGATGTTTTGACTATGGAAAAAAGGACACAAATAAAGTGACTTCATGGAAAAAATTATGAATTCGGTTAACAAAAATGGGTGGGAATATTGGACTCAATATAACATCATTGAAGGTTAAGTGTTTTATGTGTGGGATTAATGGTAATCATGCACCTAAATGTCCCAAGAGTAAATCTCCTGAATTGGATCATCAAGGTGGTATGAGTAATGATTACAATTATGGTGATGAATAGACTACAAATGAGATGTGAAAGGAAAGAAGTATTGTTTAATAGGATGAGGTAGCCTTTCTAGTGGAATAAGGATCAAGTGGGATTATAAAATCTTGTATGTATTTGGATTCAAGAATTATGTTATATGAAAGGTTAAATATATAAGGATTGTACAATTTTTGTTTTTTCTATGGATTTATAAGAACACATTGAATGGTTTTGATGGAATAGATAGTGATATAATGGCAAGGTGGTGTCCCTAGAAAAAACATGATTAAGGGAAATATAACCATTAATATTTTACTTATGTTATGATAATATTGATTGGATAATGATATTTGGGGTATGAATAAGTAAGTTGGAAGGTGCTGATTGCCTTGGGACTAATTAAGGGCTTGTTGGAAAGTGGTTTATGATATCATGAATGAAGTTTAAAACTTATTGGATTTAGGAAATATATCCAATAATCTATGGAATAATGGAGAATTCATGTCTCCCCAAAGTATTTATGGTAAGTCATGTTATTACCATGTTTCAAGAGAATATATGATGACGGTATTCACATGTTTAGAATGTGACAACCAATAGCTACTTTGTGATATATTGGGGAATCAATGTTAAGATGATTTCATTACTCTCTTTCTAAAGTTTTGTATTTTCATATTTTAGAAGGGTTATAAGGTTAAACAATCATGAAAATTTTAAGTTAAACATTGGGAGAAGTATTTATGCACTGAGTTTGTGTTGAAATCGTGGTTAAAATACTATTTAGAGATTAACCTTTTTTCAAGGATGTCCATCTTATTTATTCTGGAAATTATATTAGCGTGGTTTTATAAAAGGAATTCATGTATATCAAGTGACATGTAATCAAGTCTGGCAAGGCCACGGGTCTTGAACGCATGACCGAAGGATAATAACTGTTTCATGCCTACCACTAGCCTACACGATGTCCTGGTTAATGTATAATTATTTTTTATGAATAACTATTTATGATGAAATATTAAAGTTAATTTTTATGTTTAGAGATTAATTAATTAACCATATTGATTTTTAATAATATTTATAGATAAATATTTATACTTTTCATTCTTTTATGGGCATTAAGATCTCCTAAAAGTGTATTTTAGCACTTCAGACATCAATGTTATTTTCCGTATGTCCATTACATGAAGTAATGTATGAATTAGAAATTGATAAAATCACAACTAAAGAATGAAATTTTGTTTATAGAAATATATCAAGTAAGTATATTTCCTTATATTCTTGTTCAATATAATATTTACTCAATTTTAAGATAATGATCAAAAGAAAATGTGTTGTTCTAATACCTTAATTTTTTTGAAATTATGGCCTTTTAGTCATCATAGATTTATGACTTTGTAGTATTGAACTTTTATTTGATCATTCGCATGTTGTTGATTGATGACCCAAATCACTCCCTATAAATATTTAGGATATTCCTACATGTACAATATTCACTACCAACCTATGTTCACCTATGTGGAAACCCATTTATATGTTACTTTGGGTAACTGTTACGGTCCCTACATTCCCTTTTTAAGGGAAGTTTTAGTATCAATTTTTAAGATGTGGGTTTATATGAATGAAGCATTCAAGTATTAAACCTTTCATCACCCATAATAAAATTTTGGATGAAATTAATTTTAAGGGGGTTAGAATGTAACACCCTGAGATTTTGTGAATTATTATTTTTTGAATTAATTTAACCTTTTTGATATTTCTTATTTTATGCAACACTAAAAAGAGTTTATTTTATATTAAAGAACAAGGTTAGGCCTTCGTTATATAAATAACCAAGTTAATCATGCACAAAACGCAACTTGAAATTTATCTTTCTCCACATGGAACACTGTGGTTAGCTTGTGTTACACAAAATAGTGACTTTCCTCGATTGATTGTGTAACACGCAAGACTGAGGTTTACCAACAAATTTTTATTATTATTAAAATATGATAAGATATAACCTAAATATTTAATTAGGGGTTATGAATAGTATTAAATAATTTATGAAAATATATGTTCTACAAATTATAATATGAATTCATTAGTTACTAATTAATTATAAATGAATATGAAAACCGATTGAATATAAAAGGAAATAAAGTTATTTTTATGGTCACAAAGCAATTTTATCCTAAAAAATTAAATTAAATGAAATTAGTGAGTGATATTAATGTAATATATATGATATATATTAAATCATATATTTTTTATATTCATTCAATAGATTTTATAGATATAAGGTAAAAACAAACCCAATTTTATGCTTAAAAACATATATTTTTATAAATGTAGTTTTACCGTCTTTTTATGAGGACCCATTTTAAATCCTAATTATGAAACTTTTATATATTTAATATCTCAAAATACACTTTATATTTGGAAGTTAAACATAAAAATTAGTTTAGGATAATTTTTTAGTATTTTTTAGTATGGTTTCTTTTTTTAATGAATAGTTAAAAATATTGAATTTTAGTTCAAAACTAATTTTTCATAAAATTTATTTATAATGGTAAATTATATTTTAAATTGGTTTCAAAGTTTAATTAGATAATATTTTTATAAATTAATATAATTTAGGTCATTAATATCAATTTCAATTTGAAATTGGGTAAAAATACCTAGCAAACTTTTGAATGTTTTCACTTTAAAAAACCTGTACTGTCAACCCGACTGTGGGATTAGTTTTAAATTAATTTCGAAATATTCTATGATTAGAATTTGGGAAAATAAAATAATATTTTTTAATCAAAATAATTTTTAATTTATAATATTTTCAACATAGTTTTTGGCTAAAAATATTACTGAAAGTAATTAAAATTAATTACACTGATTAGGATAATATTAAACTTACCATGGGATAAACCTTAAATTTAAGACCCAAAATGACTTATACACATGTGAAAAACATATATTATGGACATTATTCGTCCATAAACCTTATATTATTAAGTTTTATTGGTTTGGTATGCTTTATTTAGGTAAAAATATGAGTACAGTTGACTTGTTTTCAAAATTGCCAAGTGTGTCCTTTCTCTTCCCGATAAAAGGTCACCACACATACCTCTTCTTCACACCTCTCAAACCTCTTAGGTTTGGACAAAATCTTCCAAATAAACTTCTTAAAACCTACTTCCTCCTAGAATCCTTCCATTGGGAAGAAGGAAATCCAAAGAATCATTTTGTCACAAACCAAAAGGAGTTACCCGATTAAGAGGTAACTCCTTCTATCAAGCGCCTTTAATTTATTTTCCTTTTCCACCCCATAAAATCACATTATTACATAATTTTATAACAATACATGTAACAACCTGAAATTTTGAATAATATTTTTTTCCTAAATTTGTGTGTTATTTCATTTTATACTCCACAAAACTATATCCTTTAATTAATGAAGTGATACTGTTGGGTTTCAACTATTATATGAGTGTTGGTCAATATGACATTTGAAAACTAAACTCTTAACATTACAATTATTGCTTATGAAACCAAGTGATCTTGGTTAATTAATATAGAAAGAAGAGTCGATGGTCTCAACCAGTAGACTCGGGTCATACAAAGCCGGTCTGTCAGAGCTTGGGATGGAGGTAGCATCTCTAGGATTTTCTCTGGACCAAGCCCAAGCTGAGTTTCAACATGTGATTTTTGAATGAAATCACCTAAGGTAGAAGTTCAAGCAGATTGAAATCACCACTTGGGTAATGTTGTTTGAGCCTCCCCAAGATTCTATCACCATAGCACACCTTACACTTAGGTCCTATGTAGATGTTATAAGGGCTATGTAATGAGGCCTTAAATACTTTTTTTAATCCCATGGTATAAATAAAATTTATATTTATTGTTATGGTAAAATTTGTGATTTTAAAATGTTCAGATAAATATAGGATGAATATTATTGATGAATTTTTCGAAAAGGGTATTTTAAAATATTCATGTAAACATTAAATAATTAATAATGTGAAATGATTTTCAAAAAATGGTCTTCTACAGTTGTGATTAGTAATAAGTTTAGAGTCTAATAACATCAACTTAATTTTTAGTAAATAGTAATGTATGAATAGTAACATACCCTTATGAATATTAATGAATAGTAAATCAGCCAAAAAAATTGAAACTTCACCCATGAATGTATAAATACAATTTAGACATCTTAAAGGTGAAAAAATGATCAGAGTATAAGTTTTGTTATTTTTTTAGGTCATAAGTATTTTTATTTACAACTTTATAATAAATTAAATAATTTAAAATGAAAGTTTATTTTCATAAAATGTAATTATAAATTGTTACTTTATTTTCTTATGGTTATACAATAATTTTATGGGACCTTGATAACTTTTTTAAGGTGTTACAAAATGAGTTATAGTTTTAGAATTATTTTTTTGAATAAATAATGATTTTATTTAAAAATTAAATTAAAAATATGTAGAAAATTATTTTCAGAAAATGGAGTTCTTTTTTGAATTCAGATGATCTATATTAGGTTAGGGTGAATTTATGATATTTTTATAAAATGTTTTTTTTGGTGAATAATGAAAATATAGTTTTGAGTTTCGAGTGTTTAATGACATCATTAATGATCTAATGATGATTGTATCATTATGGTCGACTTTTGAATAGTAATATATTCTATGAGGTTTCCCAAGTGGCCAATACCATGGGAAAATACCATGGGCAAACCCATGGTTTTGCAAATACCAACAATGAGGTGTCCCTTGGAAATTAATTAAATATTCCCACACTTTTCCTATAAATACCAAGCCATTACATCATTCATTTCATTCCAAAATCCTAATAAACTAATTTATAGTCTTTTTTATTTCCCAATGAGTCCTTCCAAAGTTCACTCAATCCCCCAAAGGTCCCAAACTTCAAGCTTTCAAAGTTATTCTTTGGTAAGGGAACCTCCCACCCTCCTCTTTTAGTCAAGATTTCCTTTAAGTTGTGTCTTCTAGTTTACATATTATTATATGGGGGTATGTTATTATATATTCTTGTTATTTTAAATTTCATTTCTAAATGATGATAGACCCTTTCTTCTCTCGTCAATTTATTATCTGAATTTTTAAGTGACGCCGTTAGGCTACCGAATTTTCGTAAAAGAAATCACATTTTATCTTTTCATTCAAGTTTCCTTTTCATGTGGTATGTCATTACACACAATGATCTTATTTATTTTTATTCTATACCTATACTAAAATTTATTCATTTATTTATGGGATACCTTTTTCCCCTTTCTTTTATTATTTTTGAAAACCATGTCACATAGTCGTTATGCTGCAGAAATTTTGTCTCAAAATATCTATCTCTTTTTCTCAAGAAATTATCTTATTTTATTTATATGAATACCCAAATATATTTTTATTTGCAAAGGTATTAATCAAGAGATAAAATTGATCTATTTGATTCTATAATTTACATACAATAATCCCTTTTTTCTTTTACAGGGGTTATAAAAGACATAACGATCATGTTTCTAAGCACTTTTAAAACGTCATGATTTTGAAGTGAAACCCATTACTTTTAATCTCTATGGATTATTTATGAAATGTTTGATTATTATATATGTGTATCACATGAAAATAAATACATATTAAGGGTGCTACTTGATATCCCTTCATTTTATTGGGTAAAGAATTTAATCTATAGAGATGACAAGTTTCACGATACCTTGGTGAATAACTTTGGTAATTTTTATGAAACCTTGGGGATGAACCGTGGTGACATGTTCATGAATATATAAATTAAATGTTTTAGTCACATATTCATGTAATGGTTCAAGTCCTTTTAATTTTTAAATTCCTCTACTTCCATTTTTCATGTCTTTATGTTTTTCATCAAGTTCTTATTGATATCACAGGTAAACTAATTCCCTTACTTTCCTTACTAGGATTTCTGCTCACCCTTTCCTTTGATGTATGTCTCCACGTTATGAGATGGAGTAGTTGTACATAGGATGAAATTTTCAAGAGGCTTTTCTAGGGGATTTAAAATAGTTCTTTATGTTTTTATGTATTTTTTTCCTGATTTCCAAGACACTAGACTTTAAAGGTCCTCTGTTTGTAAAATGTAATGCAAATTTATGTTAAAAATGTGGGATTCCACAGTTGGAATCAAAGGAAATGTTTACTTATTTATGAAAATTAGGCTATGAATACTTTAGGAATAACCCTCTAGATAAGTTTAAATATATGAATACTTCTTGGTATATTGGTGAGTATTGAGTAAGTTATTTATCAAGAAAATACAACCCTATCTAGATATGAGCATGTAGAGGCAGATCTAGCACATATGTACCTAGGAGTGAAAACTCTGACAAGGAGTTTTGGGCTTGACCCGGGGTATCGTGGTACATGAAAATAGGCCTCGATGCACTCTTAGTTATGACACTCTTGGAGGATATGTTTGGTTAATCATATGCTTTTTATGAATCATTATAGAGGATTTTTAGAGAAATGTAATTGTTTAAAGCATGAATTTTTAAGAGATAAAATTTTTTATAGTTAAAAGATTCATAAATGAAAAAATATTATCACTAAGATTTTATTCTTTTAGAAAATGGTGGAAAATATGAGGAACCATGAAAATGGTGACCACAATGGACCATGCATTTATGACCCTCTAATGGAAGCTGAAATGGAAACTTTCATACGAATAATGAACCAACAGACTCAAATTATGGGAAATAACATTAATCAAGCTAGGAGACCGATCTCAACGTGAAGGGAAAAGCTTTATGTTGAATACTTTATGAATCAATGATCACCAACCTTAAGTGGATCTACCAACCCATTGATTAATTAATAGTGGATTAGCTCTATCGAGAAGATCTGTTCGGTGCTCCACTGTTCTGAACAAGAGAAGGTTTCCTTGGTTGTTTATCGCTTAGAGGGAGAAGCTGATCAGTGTTGGGAACTGATTAAAAACACAATTCCAAGAGTGGAAGTTGAAGATATATAGTGAGAAGAGTTCATAGGGATATTATTCAACAAGTATTTCCCTTGATCAATTAGAACAATAATTGAGAAGGTGTTTCTCGAGCTAAAGTAGAAGGAGAATGAATCTGTGGGAAGCTATGAGATGAAATTCACAAGGCTTTCACGTTATACCACTATCTTTTTAATGGATCCAAATGGTACGGTTGGTAGATTATTAAGTGGACTGAGATTTAATCTGTGGAATAATCTAGCCAACTGATATTATGATAGCTCTGAGGAGATCATGCAAAGTGTGATGAAAGTAGAACTGGAGTTTGGTGAGACCCAATGGTCTCTTAAATCCAATGAAAAAAAATATCTAAGAATCCAATCTTAGGGAGGTGATTCAATCATGGAAGAGGAGGCAATCAAGTACTACGTCCAATGTGTAATAATTGTGGGAAGAGGAATTCAGGGAATTACCTTCTCGGGAGCAAGAAGTGCTATAAGTGTGGTAGAGATGACTACATTATGCAGAATTGTTGTAGTGAGGTAATGCCACAACTTCCCAACACTAATGACAAGGGGAAGATGGTTCATCCCCTACCTGATGTCCAATTCTATATGTGTGAAAAAATTGGGCACTTTTCTAATCACTTTCCAAATCCGAGGGCAGTGGGGGGAATCACCACCAGCCTCAAAAATGGCTAAGGGAACAAGGTCATACTTTTCCAATCACTATGGATAAAGTTGAAGTGCAAAATGATGTGGTAGCAGATACTCTTGTTGTTCTCTCAAAGCATTCAAGTACTTTGTTTTCAAATCTTGTAGTCAGTCCCATACTGGAATTCAAAAGTATACTAGGTATGGATTGTATCTCAAAGTATAATGCTAAGATCAAATGAAAAAACAAGGAAATATCCGTAGTATTAAATGGAAAACCTATAGTTATCTTCCAAGGAGAGATATCTTAACCTGATCTTTGTCTAGAATAACCTCTTATATCCTTTTTTATGGAGTTTATTGGTGACGAAGAAGAAGGAAATAAGAGTTTGAGTATAGAAAATGTCCCCATCATCCAAAAATGTGTTGACGTATTTCCCGAGGAGTTACCCGGACCTCCCCCAGAAAGAGAGGTAGAGTTATCCATTGAAATCGTACCTAGATTCCAATGATATCAGAGACCTTGTATAGGATGGAAACTTTGGGGTTGGAGGAGTTAAAGAAACAAATCTAAGATCTTTTGGAGAAGGGTTTTATCCGACTGAGTGTGTCTCCTTGTGGAGTACAAGTTCTATTTGTGAATAAGAAGGATGGATTGATGCGGCTATGAATTTATTATAGAGAACTGAATGGGATCACAGTGAATAACAAATACCCTCTTCCAATAATTGATGACTTATTTGAGCAACTTCGTGGGGATCAATTCTTATCTAAGATCGATCTTCGATCTGGTTATCATCAATTGAGGGTAAAGAATTAAGATATTCCAAAAAATGCCTTCTGATCAAGATATGGGAATTATGAGTTTGTTTTTATGCCCTTCGGACTAACTTATTCACCTGCTATTTTTATGGATTTGATGTATAAAGTCATTAAGGACTACCTTGATAACTTTGTGGTAGTTTTTATTGATGATATTTTGATGAATTCCAAAAGTTGAGAGGAGCATGAGGATCATATAAGGGTTATATTGAAAACTCTATGGAAGGAGAGGCTTTTTGGGAAGTTCAGCAAATGTGAATTCTGGTTACATCAAGTTTCATTTTTGGGGCACATTGTTACCAATGAAGGAATCAAAGTTGACCATGAAAAGACAAAAGTTGTAGAGGAGTGTCCTCAGCCTACAATAATAACTGATATTCGTAGTTTCCTTAGAATAGTGGGAAATTATAGGAGGTTTGTGAAAAACTTTTCACAACTTTCTAATCCATTAACCAGGTTAACTCGAAAAGGGGTCAAGTTCATATGGACAAAGGAGTGTGAGGAAAGTTTCCAAGAGCTGAAGAAGAGATTGGTTAGTACCCTCATGTTAACTCTTCCCTCAAGTGGAAAAGGATTAATTATTTTTAGCAATGCATCTGTAAAAGGATTTGGGTGTGCACTCAAGTAAAATGACAAATTCATTAATTATGCATCTCGACAGGTGAAGACTCATGAGAAGAACTATCCTACCCATGATCTGGAGCTGGTTGCGGTTGGTTTTTCTCTGAAGATATGAAGGAAATATCTTTATGGGGAGAAATGTGATATATACACAAACCCTCAATGTTTGAAGTATATTATCACACAAAAGGAATTGAACATGAGACAATGGAGATGGTTGGAACTTCCCAAAGATTATGATTGTTCAATTAATAATCATCCTGGAAGAGAAAACAAAGCTGCAGATGCATTAAGTAGGAAAGACCCAGTTTTTTTTCATGATGAGGATTCAAAGAGATCCTTTGATCAATGACCTAGTAAAGCTGTACATGATAATTATAAGGGAAGGGAAATCATCAAATGTAACCCAAATGATTTGTCAACCATCATTACTAGTGAAGAACAAGAAAGATTAGAAAGAAGGTCATTTTTAACAAAAGAAGTTTGAGGCTGTGAAGGATGGGAAGTTTCCTGAGTTCAATATTGATCAAAAAGGTGTACTGAAATTTAATACAAGAATATGTGTTCCATCTATTCCGAAAATAAAGATGGATCTGATGGATGAAGCTCATAGATATACTTTCTTTATATATCCTGGAATCACAAAAATTTATAGGGACCTTTGTGATCATTATTAGTGGGATAATATGAAAAGGGTGATTGCTGACAACACTTTAAGGTGCCTAGTATGTTAGTAAATGAAGGCAGAGTGACAACTTTCTAAAGGGGTATTGCAACCACTACCCATACCATCATGGAAGCATGACAATATCATTATGGACTTCGTCACTGGTCTCCTGAGAACTTTTAAATGAAACAATGAAATATGGGTTATTTTAGACCATCTCAACAAGACTATCTATTTTATCTCCATTCAATAAGATTTCTCTCCTGATTAAATTTCCAATATTTACATGAAGGAAGTGGTAAGGCTGCATGGATTTCCACTTTCTATCGCATCTGATCATGATCCAAGGTTCAAATCAAAATTCTAGAGAATTCTTCAACATGCTCTGAGCACTGAATTGAATTTCATTAAATCTTATCACCCCCAAAGTGATGTCCAATTTGAATAGACTATTAAAATACTCGAGGATATGCTAAGAACATGCTCAATGGAATTTAAAGGTGTATGGGAGCAACATCTCCATTTAGTTGAGTTCTATTACAACAACAACTTCCACTCGAGCATTCAAATGGAACCCTATAAATATTTATATGTTAAGCAACGTATAAATCCTACTTTTTGGGATGAAGTTGGTGAGATAAATCTTCTTGGGCCTGATCTTGTGCCAAATATGACAGAAAAATTCCATTCTATCCAACAACACATTAAGTCTGCTTAGAGTTGGACTAAGTGCAATACTGAAAATCGTTGAAAGGACGTGGTGTTTGATGTTAGTGAACAATTATTTCTTTGAATTTGACCTTGGAAGATATTCATGAGGTTTGGGAAGAAAGGGAAGCTCAACCCTAAGTATATTGGCCCCTATGAAATCCTTGATCGCATAGGAGGAGTGTCCTATCGACTTGCACTTCCTCCAAATCTAGCACATGTTCATGATGTATTTCACGTATACCTCTTGAGAAAGTGCATACCTGACCATTCACATGTAATAAATCTAATGGTGGTACAATTAGAACTGGACCTCTCTTGTGAGGAGCAGCCGATGTAGATAATGGATCGTAGAGAAAAAGTTCTACGCAAAAAGACTACCCACCATGTTAAGGTGTTTTGGAGGAACCACAGATGCGAAGAATCCATGTGGGAACTAGAGGCATCTATGAAGCAGAAGTACCCACACCATTTATCTTCTTAGGGTATGAGTTAAAATTTCAAGGATGAAATTTCTTAAGGGGGGTGGATGGAACGATCCAAACTTATGAATTATATTTGTTTCCAAAATTTGTGTGTTATTTCATTTTATACTACACAAAACTATATCATTTGAATAATGAAGTGATACTGTTGGGTTTCAACTGTTATATAATCGTTATTCAATATGAACATTGGAAACTAAACTCTTAACGTTAAAATTATTTTTCATAAATACTAGTGATCTTGGTTAATTAATACAGGAAGAAGAGTCGATAGCCTCATCTAGTAGACTCGGGTCGTACAAAGCCCATCTTTCAGAGCTTAGGAAGGAGGTAGAATCTCTGGGCTTTGCTTTGGACCAAGCCCAAGCTGAGCTTCAACATTTGATGCTTGAACAGAATCGTCTAAGGGAGAAGTTCAATCATATAGTAATCACCACTCGGGCAATGTTATCTGAGCTGCCCCAAGATTATATCACCATAGCACACCTTACACTTAGGTCCTATACAGGTGTTATAAGGGGCTATGTAATGAGGCCTTAGATACTTTTTATAATCCCCTGGTATAAATAAAATTGTTATTTCTTATTATGGTAAAATTTGTGATTTTTCATTGTCCGAATAAATATAGAAAGAATATTATTGATGAATTTTTGGAAGAGGGTATTTTAAAATATTCATATAATTTTTAATTAGTTAATAATGTGAAATGATTTTCAAAAAATGGTATTCTACAGTTGTGATTAGTAAAATTTTATAGTCTAATAAGACCAACTTGATTCTTAATAAATAGTAAAGTATGAATAGTAACATACCCTTATGAATAGTAATTAATAGTAAATTGGCCAAAAAATAGAAACATCACCCATGAATGTATAAATACAATTTAGACATCTTAAATGTGAAAAAACAATCAAGTATTAGTTTTTTTTTATTTTTGTAGGTCATAAATATTTTATTTACAATTTTATAATTAATATTATAATTTAAAATGCAAATTTATATTCATAAAATGTAATCATAAATTGTAACTTTATTGTCTTTTGGTTATATGATAATTTTATGGGACCTTGATTACTTTTTGAAGGTGTTACAAAATAAGTTATAGTTTTAGAATTGTTTTATTAAATAAATAATGATTTTATTTAAAAATTCAATTAAAAATATTTAGAATTTTTTTTATAAAATTGAATTCATTTTTGAATTCAAAGCATCAATATTAGGTTAGGATTAATTTATGAGATTTTAATAAAATGTTTTGTTTTTTGGTGAATAGTTAAAATACAGTTTTGAGTTTTGGGTGTTTAATGACATCATTAATGGTGTAATAATGATCTATTCATTATGGTTGACTTGTGAATACTAATATATGCTATGAGGTTTCCCATGGGTCCAATACCATGGGAAAATACCATGGGAAAACACATGGTTTTGCAAATACCACTGATGAGGTGTCCCTTGGAAATTAATTAAATATTCCCTCACCTTTCCTATAAATAACAATCCATTACCTCATTCATTTCATTCAAAAATACTCCTCAATTAAGTTCTAGTATTTTTACCTCCCAAGGTTCCCTTAATCCCCCCAAGTTCCCAACCTTAAAGCTTTCGAAGTTACTCTTCAGTAAGGGAACCTTCCACCCTCCTCTTTTAGTCATGATTTCCTTTAAGTTACGTCTTCCAGTTTCCATATTATTATATGGGAGTATGTTCTAGTAAATTATTATTAATATCCATTTAATTTAGAAATTAGGATAGACCCTTTCTTTTCTCATAAATTTATTTTTTTAAGTTTTAAGTGACGTTGTTAGGTTACCGAATTTTTGTAAAAGAAATCGCATTTTCTCATTTCATTCAAGTTTTCTTTTCATGTGGTATGTCATTCTACCCTATGATCTTATTTATTTTTATTATGTAGCTCTACTATAAATGATTTCCCGAATGACCCAAAGGCCTTATTTTTATTTTATTATGGATAATCCCCCTTTTAAGGGTTGAAGGGGAACCTGTACATGACCCGTAGGCCCAAGACACAAGGTCCGACTGACCCGTAATACATGACCCGAAGGCCCAGAGGCATACCATGCCCATAGCATGACCCGTAGGCCCAACCAACTAGAAAATCACATCCAAATATTCTGTGTTATTTATCACCTATCTCCCCAACATGCGTTTCTGATCGGCTAGTATTGCCCCGTACAAAGACGCACAGTGCCTCGTCCCGATGGCGGCTACCATACCCTCTCATTCTTCCAATATGATTAGCTCTGCTTCTGCTGGATGCTACTCTTATTGCTCTAATCCTCTTCTAGGGCCTACTCTGTGTGAACTGGGCTACTCCATGGTCTCTGTATCCCATAGTCCTTTGATGATGTGAAGGCCCTTGGGAGTAGTAGGCCCAAATTGGGTGAATATTTCTTTCTACTACAATATCAAACAGTTAGTGCTACAGTACCCCCCGAGAATTCGCCTCCACCCAGTTTTGAACATGGGTCTCTTGGATGCCAAGTAGGAGCCCTTACCACTTGGGTATGGGATAGTTGGCCTATAAATGATTAATTTATTGATGGGATACTTTTTTCCCCTCTATTTTTATTGTTTTCTAAAACCATTTTATATAGCTGTTATGCTGCAAAAATTTTGTCTCAAAATATATATCTCTTTTTCTCAAGAAATTATCTTGTTTTATTTATCTAAATACCCAAATATATTTTAATTTCCAAATTTATTAATCAAGACATAAAATTGATCTATTTTATTCTGGAATTGACATACTATAAACCCTCTTTCCGTTTCTAGGGGTTATATAATACATAACGATCATGTTTCTAAGTACTTTTAAAACGCCACGATTTTGAAGTGAAACCCATTACATTAACTCTCTATGGGGTATTTATGAAAAGTTTGATTATGATATATGTGTCTCAAATGAAAATAATGACATATTATGGGTGTTCCCTGATAGCGATCCAATGCATTGGGTAAAGAATTTAATCTCTAGAGATGCCATGTTTCACGATACCTTGGTGAATAACATTGGTAATTTTTATAACACATTCAGGATGAACCTCGATGATATGTTCATGAATATATAAATTAAATTATTTATCCACATATTAATGTTATAGTTCATGTTATTTTCATTATGAAATTCCTATTCTTCTATTTCTCATGTCTTTTTTTTCATCGAGTTCTTATTGATATCACAAGTAAACTAATTCCCTTGCTTTCCTTACTGGGATTTCTGCTCACCCTTTCCTTTGATGTATGTCTCCAGGTTATGAGATTCATTATTTTTACATATAATGGACTTTTATAGAGGAATTTCAAGGGGATTTAAATGAGTGTTTTATGTTTTCTTGTATTTTTTTCTTGATTTCCAAGACACTAGACTTTAAAGGTCCTATGTTTGTAAAATGTAATGAAATGTTATGTTAAAAAGGTGGGATTCCATAATACCAGTATCCTAAATATACTATTATTTTTTTATCCTATGGTTTCTACCTACACTTACACACACCTCCATCTAATGGGCAACGAACATACTGTTTACGTGTACGGTGAACTTCTACATCTCTAAATGATGATTGTTCATTTTTGTTTATCACCTCTCATGGTGAAAAATATGATAGACACTCTATTTATATATATTATATATTATATTTATTATTTATTTAATATTATGTATTCCTTTTACAAAACATATCTTTTTTACTTTCCATTTTGTGTTAATATGATAATTTCATTTGAAGAAGTGTGGACTACCACCACCTCAAAGTGATATGATTCATTCATACACTAAATGGAATGTATTAAGGATTATTTTAGTGAATATATATGATATATATATGATATAATAAATATTGTATAATAATTATATACATATATACATGTATTTCATTTTCTTATTTGTTTTAATATGAAAATAAAATTTGAAACAACGTTCATGCGTACGTACGACTTGCCATCTCCATGAATGGTGTCTTCCAATTCATACATATATATTATATATATTAATATAATAAACATATAATAGATATAAATGATATTTATACCATGGTTTACATTCTGGAATAATTATATAATTATAAGGACCAATGATATAACAAATTAAGACACATGGGAATAACAAAATAAATAATATCCAAAGTGAAACCTTAACATAAGATGGTTAACATGAAGGTAATATAAGGTCATAATAAAAAAATATATGGTATTGGATATAATAATATGGTTATTTAAAATATATATAATAAATTTTTATTTATTATACATATGGTTTTAATTAGTACGATGAGATTCAAGACACAAGGTAAGGGTATTTCATATCACTTTTAATTTATGTGAAATACATGCCATGTTCACCACTCTTTCCTTTTGTGTGGTGTATATACTACCCATGATTGTATTATATGTATATTATAATTAAATTTATTCATATTCACATATCTATTTTATTATCTTTATTTTATAGGGTATAAGTATCAAAATTTACCAAATCAGTGAAACAATTTTTTCTCAATTTTCCTTCTTTGAGAGTCATGTTTTGTTATGCATATAAATTATATTTCTAAGTGTATATAATTCCATTTTACATGTTATATCATGAATTTAATTATTTTTATTATATTTTAATATTTATTTAAAAAAATTTCCTAAATGGATATTATGATCCCAAGTTACCAAGTTATAAGGGTTTATTGAGACAATCTTATCACCATTCTGGATTGTTTATGTTTATAATTCCTTTGATGAAATCTTATGATAAATCTCTCAAGAACCTTAATGAATTTTCTTCTCTTATGGTTATTAATGATTTATTCATATATTGGTACCATTTATTATTCTCTTTGGTATATAATATAGGTAATAAAGTGTTTTTAGGAAAACCCGACTTCACCTTCTCTTTGGTCAAAAATATGTGTTCCTTTAAAATCATGTTTTCCAAAAAGGGTTTTCAAGAATTTTCTACTATTATACTATGATCATTAAAATAGATTTTTACCTTTTTTTATTTTTACAATGTTTTCAAAGGAATATTATTATCTCTTTACAAATGATCCATATTTCTAACCTTTTTACCATGTAAAAGGAATGTTCTTTTTACCTCACATGACATGTATGGATTTATCAACTATCAATCCTTCACAGCCTTATTTACATGTTTAAAATATATTTTTATCATTTTTTTAAATATATTTTCAAATAAATGTTTTTCAAAACGTTTTCAATCTCCTTTTATAAGTTTTCAAGGTAAACGATTTTCAAAAGGTTTTTCAATCTTATATTATAATTTTTTAAGGAAAATTATTTTTAAAATTTTTACAATATTATTTTATAAGTTTTAAAGGAAAAAGGTTTTTTGAAAATTTTCAATCCTTATTTCTAAGTTTTTAAATTGTTTTAAAGTAAATGTTTTTCAAAATATTTTATGTTTTAATGAATTTTTTTCAAATAAGAAATGATATTTTACTAAAAAAATGTTTCAAAATATCCCTCCAAGTTATTTTCCTTTTAAGATAACATTCGTTGATGTTACCCATTACATTATAGGAAATAATACAAAGGTTCCATTCATATTCATTCCTAAATGGTTTATGTTTTGATGGAATGATTTTAATGACACTTGTTTATATCTTATGGATTATATGTTTTTGAAACACACTTCTTTTCATGGGTTATTCTTATTATTAAATGATTATGAAACCTGCATCTTTTTCCACAGGTTATGATATGATTACAGGTTTATGATACATATTTCATTTCATGGGTTATGATATGGTTATTTATTATCTTGTGGCACATATATGTATGATTTAACTATGAGACAGGTGGGAACTATATCTCCCTCTAATGTATTATGTAATGATTTATATCTCCTGAGATGTAGTATGATGGTCTTGGGAATGATCCTTGACTACTAATATGGGCATGAGATTGAACCATGAATAGTAATATGGTATGAGGAGTGAAATCATGCTACTAAGATGGGCATGGGTGTGATCCCTGACTACCTAGATGGTATGAGGAGTGAACCTATACTACTAATATGGTATTGGAAGTGATTACTTGGATACTATGGAAATCATATTATATATTCATATGTGTCTACCACAATTCCATGTTTTATTACTATGTTATGATGTTATGGCTTATATTATTTATTTCTTTATGATTCATGTCTTATTAACTTCCAATCTTTATTCCATGATTTTTGTATATGATATCTGATATATAGTTCATGATCTTCTATTCTCATGATCATGTTTTCATACCCTTAAGGTCATGATTATTCTTATATATATACATTATTTACCATTACTGAGAATTTTAGATCAACCCTTTTTATGTTTCCTTCCCAAGGTTATGAAGATATGTATTATGTTTGATGTGTCTAAGAAGGGTTCTAGTCAAGAAAAACCTAGTGGGAGATTGTGATGACCCAGACTCTCTTGGTCCTTCCCATTGCCAAAATCCGGGTCGCGTCTCGGTGAGACCGATTGGGGAGACTGATCGGCGAGACCGATCGGTGGGACCGATCGGTGGGACCAATCGGTGAGACCGATCAGTGAGACCCATCGGTAAGACCGATCGGTGAGACCAATCGGCGTCAGTAGTGCTCCTTTGCGCAAATAGGGTTTTGAACCCTATTCTGACTCGTTTAAGCATGTTTTTAAGACCCGTAATGCACATAAGAGCTTTAATTAAATACTTAATCAATTCATGAGTCGGCTTAAACCACCCGACCCCTCTTTTTAATGACGAGTGGAGTCACGTGGTCAACCCACGACCCCCACGCCTTACGCGGTTTCGCGTTTTCACCTCAACCGTCCCCGGCTCTTATAAACTAAGGGTTAGTCGTGGTTTCTCCTTTACTCGATCGTGGCTTTTCACAAACAGCTTCTAGTGCATTGGGTGCATCGTTATCCGTAATGTTCCACGCCCCGGCATTAACGTCGATCATCTATCAACAAGTAGGGAATTTATCCTTTGCCTCTCTCCTTTGTGTATCATGCGGGGTGGGCGTGCTTTTGATTATGAAGGATTGGGTAAACCAGACCTAATTAAAGATAATGAATCAATTCTATAAATAAAGAAGAGGGGGGGGGGGGGGCTGTGATTGTCGATGTTGTTTCTTCTATGACCATCTTGTTGAGTTGTGCTGGCTTATGCCTCCTGAAAATCGAGGCCGTTGGTGGTCGTTGTTTGTGCACTAATGAACCCTACTGATGTTTTAAATGGCTTGTTTGTGGTTGTAAACTCCTGCTATGAAAAGTGAATCGATTAATCACATATATCCGGCTGAATAATTGAAAGCACCAGGATCAACCCTTCTGTTATAACTCTCGGTTAGAACACACAGAAATTTGAATCATGGAGTGTGTTAAGTCGTTTAAATCTAAAAATACCGGCAATTCCAGACTTGTATTGGTGGTGGTAGTTAGTTGTTTTCCTTTCGGGCCAATTTCTAGAGATGTGGGAGGGGATGGGATCCCCTGTTCTTTTATACTCTCAGTGGTTGTGTGAATTTGGGGATGGGATATCTTGTTGGTATGGATTCTGTGGTTGTGAGTTTTAAATCCGGGTGGTTACTTGTATATATCATGAATTGGGGTGGAATCCTCTATTGTTGAGAACCAGGTGTGGGCGTCTTGGCTGATGCTTGACTGTTTACTTTCATGGACTTATGCCTATGCCTACTAGTTTCCTAGTAGTGCTCAAACGTAAACATTATTACTGAACATGAAATAAGAAATGGGACAAATGGGTTGTTAGCATGAGTCGTGACTCGGACTTGAGTGTTGTTGTGATCTGTAGGCTGTTTGAAGAAAAACCTAGCTTTGGTGAGTGCTTGTTACCCTATTTATATATATACTTGTAGCTTTGTGTTTCTTATTTTCGCCCCACCCAAGTTGAGCACTTAGTTCCGAACACCCCAATTTCATGGGGGAGGGTGTTTTTCCCAACACTATTCATAGTGGCTGGTTATTAGCTCCTTTTCTGCTCCCTTTCCCGGATATCCCAAGTATCTTCGGGCAGGCTGTGATGGCCTGAGGTCCATTATTAGCCCATGAACCTTCGGGAAGGGTAGTCTGGTGGTTGGCTAGGTGTGTGCGGCAGGCGGTTTCCCAAGTGTCTTCAGGATGAGGCCCAGGTGTCTTCGGGTGTGGCAGTGTATTTTCTAGCCCAGGTGTCTTCGAGCATGGTGGTGGTTGTTTTGGCCTAGGTGTTTGCAGGCGTGGTTACGTGTGATAGTTGTGGCCCAGGTGTGTGCGGGTGGGATTCAGCAGTGGGACTGCGTGCAGTTGAGGCCTAGGTGTGTGCGGGCAAGATTTCGGCAGTGGGACTGCGTGTGGTTGTGGCCCAGGTGTGTGCAGGTGGGTGTGGTAGTGGGACTGCGGTGAGAATAGCGGGATTTGTCCGATGCGTAGGATGTCTCAATAACCAGTGGGAAAGTGGCGCGGGGTACCCAAACATCGATTTTCTCTTAATATATATATTACTTGACTTACGTTATTTGGGGAGTGAGCCTTGGTGAGGCCTGGGGTGGATAATTTGCCTTGTTAGGTGTTAGGGTTACTTTTTTTCTCACGGGACTTTAGTACGTTCCCCCACTTGTGAATGAGAGTCTTGGTTTTCCCTACTGAGTGTACTTGTATGCTCACCCTACATATATAAAACTGCTTTCATGTTTCTAGGAGGACTTCGGGGATCACGCAGGACCTTACTAGCTCGGTCCTTTGGAGCAGTTGCAGTTGTTGTTTTTTCTTTTCCCTTTGGTACTTACCTTGTAGTCACCTTTTGCACTTTGTGGCTTTTAATTTTTAAACATGCATGTGGGAATGGTTTAATTTTGACTTTACTTTTCTTTCTACCTTGGTGTTATTGGGTTTTCTTCTCCTTATATCTCGATCCTATAAAATAAAAAGGGTAATGCCTTCCATTTGTGAGAAATTTCTATACCCTTGGTGCTAGTCCCCACTCCGGGACCTATTGAAGGCGGGTTTCGAGGGTCATTATCTCTCCTTCAACTTAAAGAAGGAAGGGCCTGGAAACCTGCTAACCCTTCCCTCTTTTTGGTGAAGGCGGTTCGTGATAGAGATAATGTAGATCACTTATGTATTATTGTTTATTTTTCCATGTTTCGAAAGGAACTAGACGAATTATGGTCTTTGGGAATTTGTTTTTATGATGTTTTAAGTATTACATAAAAGGTATGTAATTATAATATTTGAAAAGATTGGTTCATTATAATATGACCAGCCTACATCCCATTTTATTGTAGATTAATTCCCGACATGACATTCAATCTTGCAATTTCAATAGAAAACTAAAAAAATGTAATGTAAAAAAATATTAATACAAGAGAATTAAAAAAATTAGACTCACCCTTGCATTGTGAATCGATGTTTTCAAACCAATAATAGACGCCACTAAGCCTATTTCTACAAATGGGAAAATAGACAGTGAGTCTAGCATAAATTTACTAAACATATATGTCTAAACATATTTCTGATTTATCTATGTATTATAATAGTGGGTGTCCAAATTAGAAGAAGAAATTGAATCAAAATGACAAGGACTATATACAGTTTATAGTTGTTATCCTAGCCTATATGTGTCAAAGTGGGGTAGTGGTGAGGCACCAGTAGTACTGATGAGGATGAGGATTTGGCAATGTAGAAAGGGATGGGAGGTGATGAGGGGGAAAAGGTTGGGGGTCAGGGAGGAGGAGGAGACAACATTGGTGGGAAAGTGTGATGAGGAGTCTAAAAGGCATGATGTTGGAGAGGGAGATATGGGAGAGCGAGGTATGTGGCATTAGCAGGGATGCTTGGAGAGGAGGTGGCATTAGTGCAGTGGGAGGAAGGTGGAAAAGATATAATATTGTTGACGGTGACTAGGGTTCAACCGAACCACTTTCCCCAAAACATTACATTTTAATTTATTAAAATATTAATATCTCAATTCTATGAAAATTATATAATTTTTTTAAAAAATAACGTATTGGTGATTAATAATTAATACATTTATATCAAATTATTAATAAATAAATATTTATTAGTTATGAATAATTTTTTATAACATTACTTATGATAAAAGTTTTATTGTTGATGTTCAATATTAATAATTGTTTCATGTGTTGATGATAAAATTTTTAGATTTAATATAAATTGGAATAAAATTTAACTATTTGCAAATGATTTTTTATTATTGAAGGATTAATGTCAAGAAATATATTTTTTCATAAAAAAATGTCGGAGCATAAAATTAATAATGACAAAATTTAACATATGTTGAAATTATTCATTTTTACCAGAAGATATATCATATGTTATTAAATTATTGTTGGTAAAAATTATTTTTTTATATTGTGGTCAATGAAATTTTAATAATATAAGATTTTTTAGAAATTAAAAAATTCATAACTATATAATAATAATGAAAATAACTTTCAAATAACATATAGTAATTGATTTGGAATACTAAAATAAAATATGATTCTTTAACTTGAATCAATACTAGTTTATAATCACATAAATATATCATTATTATATTCAAAATATAAATGAAATTCAATATAGATATCATTTTTTATCTAAGGTTCAACTATTTAATTTTTGAACACGAGGCATGCATTGTGAAAAATATTATAATTGTAGACTCAATATAAAATTCAATAGTATACTAAATAATTAAGTTAAAAAATTAATATAATTCATTTCAACATCACAAAAAATGAGAATCATACAATAATAAAGAAATGATACAAGATTGTGGCATTCCACACACCAAATGAATAAATTAATTATAATGAGATGAAAAATAGAGAAATAATATTCACAAAATAATGATTGAATCCCCTTAAAATTAGATAATTTAGGGTGTATTCATGTGTTAAAGATTAGACCTCTACTGAATAAAGGTGTAAAATTTCAATTTGGATTTTATGTTTTACTAAAATTTATAGAATGAAAACATTTCAGTTTATTTAAAATGAATTAATACCTAGAATGAGACTTAAAATAGAGATATGTCAATTTATATTTCAATAAAGCACTCATTCATCATCATGGGGTCCCTTCCCCAATTCAATATTAATGAATTTGTGTAAAATGTAATTTTCATGTTTAAAAAGTTATTTTCTTTTCAATGTAACCAATAAATTAATATTAAAACTAACATTTATAAGGGGTTAATCACTTTTATTATGAATAGAAATGTTTTTTATCTACGAGTGAAGAAATGTATAATGGAGGCATTATCTCATCATTTACACTCCAAAATTGGGAAATCATGATAGAAATTTCACATTTTTTTTGCTTCCAATATGTTCACCCAAATTTTACTCTTTCAGTTTATTCATTAGGCTAAGTGAACTATTTGATTAAGCATGAAGTTCCATGTTAATAAAGTCGTGGGATAATTATTCCCATCTAACCATATAAAAGTTTACTTGATATCACAACCCAAATATTAAATAGAAAGTGTACCTTTAGTTATTTTTTGATCAATCACGAAGAGTTTAAGGTATATCATATCAGAGTAAAGACGATTCACATTATCATTTTTTAGATTAACTTTAGTTCCTTCCATAATTAGAAAACATAATAGTTTCTTATTCTTTAAACTGATAGAGATCAACATTCCTACCTTTCCATTATGGCCAGGACTAATAGAAACAACTCTTCCCAGATGCATCTTATGAATTTTCTAAGAGAGAATAATTATATCAAGGGCCTTGTAAGTTGGATGAATATTATCCACAAGAATTTGATTCAATGTTGGGTTCAAATTATTTTCATAGAGAAGTATGTAATTAAAATTCTAAAATCACTAAAAAATTAAGAATCTGAATAAGAAGGCTTGTTTCATCATAAGTTTACTAGAACCCTAAATGGAATTCAATTTAAACACTAGATACCCATGATTTTAGGTGCTTAAAACATCAATAGTAGAAGTTAATACCTGATAAGAGGCCCAAACAATGACTGATTGAATGTGAAATGGGTTTTTCCCATTCCACTCCCTACACATCATTTGTAAAGTATAAATAGAAAAAATATAATCAAACATCAATAGGTGAAGGTGTGAAGAGTGATAGATAATTAAGGGTATGGATATGGGTGTGATAAACAGTGATGAACTAGGAGTGTTAGCATGGCTGTAGATCACCATTGTGCAAGTTAAGAAGATTGGGAGGTGATTAGGGAAGAGGGGAGACATGGGGAGAAAGCCCATAAAGAGGTTGGAACCTATTTTCATTTTAATTTTCATTTTTTTATTTTTTTTATTTTCTTAAATGAATGATTGTTAAATATGAATCATTGTATTTATTTTATGGTTTTGTGAATTGTTTTTAAAATCCCATATAACAATTTATTTAAAATAAAACATATTTAAATTTTTATTTTGATTTCGTTTCGAATAGCGTTTCATATTCCTAATATTTATCAAAATAATTTTTATTAAAATGAAAATAATATTTTTAGAAGATAGTTAAATGATAGTGATAAAAAAAAATTAAATGATTTTTTATAGTTAATAAATATTAGTAAAAATTTATATGTTGAAAAAAACTATTGGTGATAGTAATTAATAATAATAGATTAATTTGTTGGTAAAAAAATTATCATTATTATTATGATAATGCAGAAATAATAATTTTTAGTAAATAATATGTTGGTATTAAACAATTAATAACAACATATATATATATGTATATATATATATTGGTAAAGTAAATGTTGCTACTTGAATTTAATACCAATAAAATTTAATATGTATTGGAATTTCTCATTAATACCACCAGATATATTGTTTATTAAAAAAATTATGTTGGTATAAGTCAAACATTTTTAGTGGTGTCTATGAATCACATTCCCCAGTACTCTCCTCCATGCCATTGTGTCACCACAAGACACAAAGCAAGGGGAATAGAATGCCCACACAACACCTTCTCTTAGCGGTCCTGGATCTCGATAGGTATCTCCTCGAAGGTTGCATCATCATCAACATCAACTCAACCCAATAGAAGACGTGAGAGTCTTCTTGAAGATAACATAGAATATGTGACACATGAAAGGAATAATGTATCTGGATCATTTATAGGGGAAGTGTTCTCTAATATGCCACACCTCCAATGCGATCCAACACATCGAAAGGCCCAACCATGGAGAAATATTACTCCCACGACCAAAATTTAAATTCCCACAACAAGGAGTCGCCTTTAGGAACACATTATCTTCAATGACAAATTACAGAGGTCTCCTCTTATGATTGACATTGGACTTCAAAGGATCTCATGTGCTGCTTTCAACCTCTTGAAAATTAACTGAACCATCTCTATTGTGCACTACCCTAGCTTCATCCTGAGAATTTATGACTCTCCAACCCCAATACAACACATTGAAGAATGTAAATTTCATACATAAAAAGCTTCAATAACTATCATACCAATGTTGGAGTGAAAATGTTTATTATAAGAAAACTCAACTAAGGGTAGCTGCCTAATCCACAAACCTCCAAAATACTGGACATAAGAATGCAACATGTCTACAAGATTTTGGATGGTGTGCTCTATCTAAACACCCATTTATAGATGAAAATAAGTTCTAAGGAATAACTAAAATCCAAAAGCATGTTGAATACCTCTCCACACCCTATAGGTAAAATAAGGATCATGATCGAAGATTATTATCCTTAGAACTCTATGGAGTCTCACCGCATCCTTTAGATGCTACCTTTACAAAACCTCCAATAATCTCGACTCCTTGAATCCTATGAAGTGGGTTTACTTAATCAAATGATCCAATATCTATCATATAGAATCAAAGCCTTTATATGATCGAGGTAAACCAATAATGGAGTCCATCAAGATGTTGTAACATCCCCCAGCCCGGTAATATCATGTGGCTAAATCAAGCTGGTTACTGAACCTCCAGTGCACATACCTGTACGCCAAATGTTGTTGACTAGTAGTTAGGGTGTAAAGAACATAGTGGGGAGATTATAACCTATGGTATAGAATTATAATAAAAGCATAAAAAATATTTCATTAAGGGAAATAAGAGAAACAACACAACAATAGTAGATAAACCAAAGAGTGAAGGCAGCTGATCAAAATAATAATATGAAAAAAATGTAATGATGGGATGGAATGTATCCAAGTGTCAAGATGAATTTAAAATAGATAAATGGAAAAAAAATTAAGAAATATACCAAATACCCTAGTCCCAATCCTCATACTAGTCCTGTCTCTAAGATCCAACTCATCAAGTAAGAAACAACCAACAAAAAGGTCTTTTACCCCCAAACTTGCCTCTATGTAATCTTCTCAGCCACAAAAAGGTGGTGTGAATAGGGTGTGAGTATAAATCATTAGGTCAACACCACTGTGTCCAAACAAAATAAGTCTGATAGAAATTTCTTGTAATAAAGTGATAAATAAGTGTATTGAAACATTCCTATCATAGGGTGTGGACATAAAAATTAATTTCTAAGTTAAAATATAGTATAGTGTTTAACCTGGGTTGTCTCCCATTGAGGAGTGCACACAAAATAGTTTTTAAATTTTTAATTAGAGAAAAATTTAAGTGTTTTTCAAATTGTTTGGTTTTGAAATCAAAGAGAGAAAAAGAACAAAATAAGAAATTAAAGAAGAGATTCAAGACAAATATGCAATGAAAGTTATTTAAAAACTATTTTATGAGATGGGTGATCAAGTCGGGGTCAGTTTTATAATTTCAATACTATCCTTGTCCCATTTTATTCAATCCTCTTATGCTAAGTTGATTTAAGTGAGATTCCATAATTACTTCAACTCAATTCATTGGTTAAATGGTTTAACAAAATTCTAGTTTGGTATACACTTCTTCTATTGTGTGATATATTTGTAGTGAATAAGCACAATTATCTGAGGCAATTCCCAATTGGGTATTGTTTATTCTAAATAATCCTGAATATTCACCACCCCTACCACACGTACTAGCGATTGACATGTACTTCACCACTAAGCCATGATATTATTACTTAGAATATTGAACAGAACCTAATGGAGGGAGAAAAATGATCATTTATCAAATCAATAATAAAAATAGAATATAAAATCAAATACGATCGCATAAGATAATAAATACTATATTTAGAATTTGAAAAAAACTTTGTAGAAGAGAGATAGTTCTCATTCAATAAATTGTAAGAACTCAAAGAATTAAAAATATACAATCTTCCCTCCCAAATCACCTCAAATGTTTACCCCACAATTTTAAGAGTAATTTAGTGGACTGGGGAAGATGAAGGCATTACAAAAATAAGAAGAAAAGAGTGAAAATAAAAAACATAATTTTCTCCTCTATATTTTTCTCTCCAGAAGTTCAGCTTCGGTTCTACAAACATATCATTTAATCAAGCTGAGTTCTATTCTTATAGGATGTGAGGAATAGAATTTCCATCTACCCACAAAGTTTCAAGGAATTTTGATCTGTGAAGAATGAGTTATGACCGAATTTGAAGACATGACTTTTTTTTAGCCGCCAATCACTATTCCACCAACCATACTTTGACCAGTTGAAGGGAAGCCTATATAAAATCTTTTCTGTATGAAATTTAATGTACACCTTCCTCGTTTAGTTTTTTTCTTACCTAGAATGAAGCACCCCATTTGTTGGTTGGTAGCCTGAGATATGGATCATTTAATAAATAAATATCCATTCTGCCGGCATGAATAAGTGTTCACATTGACCGATTTGTTTTGTCTTGTTGGATTTAGAATTGGATTTTTGTCATGAAAACTTATATGTATCAAACAAACCATGTCATCCGAAAAAAATATAACCACATGCCTTAGATGAATATTGTGGGATTTATTCTCAAAATACAGAGGCAACATAAAACTGTTAAATCTCCATAATTAGCCAATTTTTACACTTAAACTCAAAACTCACCAAAAGTCATAAAATGATGAAAATAAGATCAAATTGATTAATGGGAAGGGATTAAATCATTTAAAAACATATGTAGAAATATGAAAATATGATCTCTGTCAATTCCACCACACTTAGCACTTGGACTCCTGGACAAGTAAACATCTATAATAAATCATAGAAAATTTAAAACATATATCCATGAGATCTAACAATTTAAAACCAAGAAATAAAAGATATCATGCCTCATCAACATCCATTATTGAAAGTTATTAATTCAGTTAATTAAATATATTTCCTCTTCATTTATTCTCCCATTCACATAAAACACTTACCTAACATGAATTTTCTCTTATCACGCTAATATCAATTTTCAACAATGTCTTTCTCATCCAATACTCATGAAAGGGTCACCATAGGCTTGATAAATTCCTATATCTCTACTCAATATTTGTCAAGGAAATATGTTTATCATGAGAACTTTATAGGGTTGTTCTGTGGCTTCAGGTTGGTAGTATTTAGATGTGAAAAATTCTGTGGCTGAATGAGGGGTGCTTGGCTCTTTTTGAAGAAAATTTGCATTATTCTAATTTTTACTCAAGTACGATCTCTTCATCACTTCCCTTTGTTGTAAATCAGCTCCATCAGTAGGAAAAATTAGTGAAATTACACACCATACATCATTTCAACAACAAAATTATTAGTCATATCAAATATGATTTTTCTTGAAAGCTCCAGATAGGCACACCTTTATTTTTTTTCATTGGAAGCTCCAGAAAGGCACAACTTCTTTTACATGAAAGCTCCAGATAAGGAACAACTTTCAAAAGAATGATTTTTTTCAGAAAAAATAGCATATCTTCAATGTTTTATTTTCCACCCAAAGTATCACCAAATTAGGTACCATAATACAAGACATCTTCCCCCACACATAAGTTCAACTAGATTATGAAATTTCACTTCAAGAGCAGGTTGGATAGAGAAAATTGGCTTCTGATGTGGCTATCCTAACTAGTTGTTCATGTATTCTATTGGATACAAGGACTAAATATACAATGTGGGACATTATAAAAAGTATTCTTATGAAATAGGGGCTTTAATACTAAATAAATTCCTCAATCATTTAAAACACATGTACCTCAAACCCTCAAGTTTTGATAGGAATAAATCAAATTCTGGTTAATCCATGAATGGTATGTTACTCTCAAGAAGTGAAGTGAATGAAAAGAATATGAAAATTAGGTTCATAATCCTCACATGAAAGTGATTTAAAATATAATGACTGTGAATTGGGGCATGGGATTAAAATAAATCAGAGTACTTTTCATGAAATTTCCAAATATTTGAACTTGAAACAAAGTCGTTCTCAGCATTCATTTAAGCCCAGTTTCATGGGATAAATTGTTTCACACATTGAAATGGGTTTCAAAATATGTGATAATAATCATTTAAGCTAAAAAGTTTCCAAAACACACAAAAATTTTAAAAACACACATTTGAAAATACTAAACTATAAATGTTACCTCCCCCACACTTAAATAATGTAGTGTCCTCAATAATTTCAATTAGATTGAATATTTAATTATATTTTAAATGGAATCATAGTAATCAAGAAAGTTTTAAGGAAATGTATGACCTGATGGATTTATTGACAAATAGATTTGAGGAGTGTGATCTCCTCAACTGGATTTGATGGTATGGCCCCAAGGAATATCTTCAATCGATGAACATTAACAGTGAATGGATTCCGCTCTCAATCATTCACAATATGAATAGTACCAAAAGGATATACATGAGTAACTAAAAATGGAACATCCCATCTAGAATGAAGTTTACCTAGCATTAGCTAGAGTCTTGAGTTGAATAATAGCACTATGTCTCCAGGATGGAAGTTTTTCATTTGGATCAACTTGTCATGAGCCACTATTGTCCTCTCATTATAAATCTTAGAGCTTTGAAAAGCTTCCCTTATGATTTATTATAGCTCATATAACTATAATATTTTATTCTTCCCAGTACTTTTAAGATCCAAATTTATCTTCCTCACATCCCATTATGCTTTATTTTTCAATTCCATGGGTAGGTGGCATCTTTTCCCATAAATCAACCTATATGGACTCATTCCAATCAGGGGTTTGTAGGATTTTCTATAAGCCCATAATGTGTCTTCTATCCTTTGGCTCCAATACTTTCTATTTGTATTAACTATCTTTTATAAAATTACTTTGATTTTTTATTGGACACTTCAACTTGACCATTAGTCTGTGGATGATAGGGAGTTGATGTTCTATGATGCACCCCATATTTATTCAGAAGTTCCTCTATTCTATTATTGAAAAAGTGAGTCCCATGATCAATAATGATTGCTATAGGAACTCCAAACCTAGAAAATATGTTAGTCATAACAAAATAAAAAACAAATTTATCATCGTCATTCCTGGTGTCTTTTTCTTCCACCCATTTGGAAACATAATCAACAACAAGAAAGATATAATAATTTCCAAATGACATTGGGAAAGGGCCCATAAAATCTATTCCCCAAAATTCAAAAATTTCACAAAAATTAAGTGGTTTTTGGGACATTTATTTTCTCTTTGAAATATTTCCCAAAAACTGACATTTATCAAACCTTTTACAAAATTCATGAGCATCTTTAAAAAGGGTGGGCCAATAATGTCCAGATTCTAAAACCCTAATTGATATCATTTGAGGTCCAAAGTGGAATCCACAAGCTAATGTATGACAAATCACAAAGACGGAATTAATTTCACTTTTAGGCAAACATATTCTTATTACTTGGTCACTAAAAATCTTTCAAAGAAATGGATCATCCCAAATGTAATATCTAGAATCAGATTTAATCTTTTGAATTTGGTGAGAATTTAAATGATATGGGACTTGAGATGTTACTAGATAATTGACCATATTGGCATACCATGTAACTTCAATATTGATGATGTAGAGTTGTTCTCTATGAATCTCATCATTAAGTGGGTTCTAGTTTGGAATTTCTCCTTCAGAAGTGTGTTGTAGTTGACTTAGATGATCAGACACCTGATTTTCAGCTCCCTTATTATCTTTAATTTCCAAATTGAACTCTTGTAAGAGTATCATCCATCTCACTAGACTTGGATCTGCATCTACCTTTTTCATTAAATACATGATCTCTGCATGATCCAAAAAACAACAACTTTAGTTCCAATAAGATATGATCAGAATTTATCTAGTGAAAATACAACTGCAAGGAACTCCTTCTCAGTGTTTGTGTAATTGATTTATGTGGCATCCAAGGTCCTTGATGCATAGGATATGGATTGAGGTTTTTATTCAATTATTTTTGATATATCAGCTCCCACTTCTTGGTGGAATGCATCATAAAGTAACTCAAAAGGGTAATCCTAGTTGGGTGGTTGCATTATTGGAGGTGTGATCAACCATTTCTTTTGTTCATCAAATGAATTTCTGCATGCATAATCAATTTTAATGTCATATTCTTTTAGTAGTAATCTTGAGAGAAGGAGAGAAATCTTACTAAAATCTTTGATGAACCTTCTGTAAAATCCATCATGTCCTAAAAAGGATCTAACATGTTTTAAACAAGTAGGATATTAAATTGAATTTATTACTTCAACTTTAGATTTATCAACCCCTATCCATTTTTGTGAAATTATGTGCCCCAACACTATTCCCTTTTCGACCAGGAAATGACATTTTCCAAAATTTAAGACAAGAATATTTGAATTCATGTTTTCAAAAAAAAATTCAAATTTCCTAAGAAATGATCAAATTAATTACGAAAAAATTTGAAATCATCAAGAAATACCTCCATGTAGTCCTCAATATGATCTGAGAAAATACCCACCATACACTGTTAAAATGTACTTGGGGCATTGCATAGCCCAAAATACATCCTTTTGTAGGCGAGTGTACCACATGGACAGGTGAAGGTCATCTTCTTCTGGTCTTCTGGTGTGATCGGTACCTGAAAGTATCCTAAAAATCCATCTAAAAACAATATATGTTTTTCCAGCTAACCTTTATTGCATTTTATCGGTGAATGGAAGGCAAAGTGGTCTTTTTAGGAAACTTGATTTAAATTCCTACAATCTATAGACACTCTCCAACAATTTTGTACTCTCATGGTGATCAACTCATTTCTTTCATTTTTGATAGTTTTTAGGATAGTTTTTATTCGGCCTACATGAATGGGGTTGACCCATTGAGAATCAGATATTGGGAAAATGATTTCAGCTGCTAGCAATTTCTCTATCTCTTTCTTAACAACCTCCATGATTGTAGGAGTAAGTGTTCTCTGAGGTTGTATAACTGGTCATGAATCAATTTCTAAAAATATTCTATGAGGTAAGACCTTGGGATTGATTCTAGGTATATCACCTAAACTCCATCCTACATCTTGGACATTTCTTTTGAGTATGTCAATTTGAGTTTCCTCTTGTGAATTGGATAGGTTATTAGTAATTATTACCGGAAATTTCTCTCCTTCCATTAGTTAATAATACTTCAAATCACTTGGCAATGGATTTTGTTTTAGACATGGGGTTGTTTAAGGGATGACATTAAATTAAGGTATCCTATTCCTAAGAGTAGAATCTTTGTTAACATCTCATTTTCCTTTAATAAATCATCAGAAAATTTTAATTTTAACTCATCTTATAACATAGTTTTAGGATTTTCAGGTTCATGGGAATTGGAATTTTAAAATTAAAAATTTTCTCATAATGATAAGAAGTCAGTAAGCATACCAGAATCTTCAGTTGGTTCTATACCTTCTTAATAGGAGACCGCATAAAGTGAGTGATTACTGGAAAGATGTTTCATTGCATCAATAATGTTGATGTGTATTCTACTATCTCTAATTTCCATTGTGAGTGTTCCATAATGTACATTGATGATAGTCATTGTTGTTTTTAGGAAGGGTGTCCCCAGGATGATGGGAGAGTGGCCTAAACTCTGTCTTCTTCCATGGTAAGGACATAAAAGTCTTCTAGAAATATCGATCCACTTACTCCAACGAGTTCATATTCTAGAAGTACATCTGGGAAAATGGTGGATCTATTTGCTAATTGGACCACCACTCAAGTTGGTTTTTGTTATCTGATCTGCAAGGATGAAAATATCGAGTGAGGCATAACATTTATTGAATCTCCTAGATCACAAAGTGCATCAGTAAAATTTAAATAACCAATAGTGTAGGGAATAAAGAATTCCCCTACATCTTGAAATTTTTTTGGTATCATTGGTGTGATCAGTGTAGAGAAACTTCTTCCTAAGATTATTCCCTCATTCCTATCCAACCTCCTTTTTTTTGTGCACACATCGTTTAAAAATGTTGCCTACTTAGGGATTTGTTTGATTGCATCTAATAGTGGGATATTGATCTAAACTTTATGAAAAGTTTCTTGAATTTATTTTTGAAGTCTCCCATCTTCAACCTTCTTCAACTCCACTAACGCAGTTGGGAATGGGGTTTGGATATCCTTTCTCTCCCTTTGTTTTTTTTCAAAGGTGTTTATATCCTTTCCCTTCTAAACCTGATTCTTTCTCCTTTGTTGTTCACGTATCCTTATTTTGGATGGATGTTTTGTTATTTAGTAGGTTTCTTAGAATCATCATCCTCACATTGTTCAGGTGAAATTATCTCTTTTACACTTCATTTTGTAATGACGCTCACGCTTTCCTTGGGATTTGGAACTATTTGTGTTGGGAGTTTTCATTGATTTTTGGTTAGAATATCTATAAGGCTATCAAATTTATTTTCTAAATTTTTCACTGTCTTCTTTATATATTCAATCTCAATTTCATGGTGGTTATTATGAGAAATTGTTGAAGGTTGTTCATATGGTTTCTACTGGTATGACTGTGTATAAGGTTGTTGGAATGGTGGAGGAATCTGGTATTGCTGCTGCTGGAATGGAGGTTGATTTTGGTATTGATTTTGAAATGGAGGCCTATCCTGGTTATATTAGAATCCATATACTTTTTGGGGTTGACATTGTTGATTGAACTATATTTTCCTTTCTTGATAGGAAACTACACAATTTTTAGTTCCCTGAACTTCTGCACATTGACCAGTGTAATGATAACTAGAAGAGCATAAACCACATACCTAATTCGGACCTTATTGTTCCTTCACTTTGTTCAGAGGAAGTTGTCTCATCACGCACATGAGCCTCAGCCTAGTCGGTGAGGTATCCTTAAGTGCATCCACAAGACCCCAGTTCAGAACTAGGTAGAGGCATATTTCTGGGGGTACTGTAGTAGTACTGTACATTTTGCATGTACTGTAGTAGAACTATACACTATACAGGTACTGTAGAAGAACTTTACACTATGCGGGTATTGTAGCAGGCACTATAGTAGTTACTATAGCACTATTCGGTACAGTTGCAGCTGGAACTATTCACATTGGGCCACCGGTTTGGGCTTAGAGTCCTTAAGTCTTTCAAGACACCAAGTCCATCAGGTCATTAGGGCTTTCAGGCCACCTTTAAGGCCTCGGGCCACCTCAAGGCCTTCGGGCCACATACAGTTTCCCCAGACACACTACAAAAAAGGAGTAGCCCCAAAATAGGATTCAGAGAAGCTGCACTTACCAGAGTAGAGCCAAATGGATTTGTTAGAATGATAGGGTATGACTATCCCATCGGGACCAGCCTATTCTTGCACAGGAAACCTAGCCAAACGTCCATCCAAATGTGGAGAGATACTGTCATGACACAGATGTTGGGGGGCTAGTTCCCTATAGATAGTCTGGTTGAATTCCCTAAGACCTTCGGGTCATGTAATCTCCTAAACCTATGGGCCTTGTAATATCTGAGCCTATGGCCTTGAAATGGTTCCCCCTTATCCCTTGAAAGGGGGGTTATAAAAAATCAATAAAAATGAAGGCCTTTTGGACATTCGTGCTAAGTTTTCTCATCAAACTAGTCATTTCCTTAAGTGTTGCATCATGTAAGGGTGAGTATGGATCATAATTTCTTACCTCAGTGATGCCTCTAGTGCTCTTACCCCTAGTTATGAATTGTTGTGAGTTTTGCGCAATCTTCTCAATCAGGCCTCTGACATCTACACGTGACTTGTCGATCAAGGATCCTCCAGATGAGGCGTCTAGTAAATTGAGATCATTTTCAAGCAATAATTGGTATAATAACATAAGAAATTTGTTCTATTCCATTTCTTGTTGTGGGTAGCTTGCACATATTTTCTTGAAACGTACCCAGTATTCATTAAGAGTCTCTCCAATCGATTGATGTATGACAAAAATTTATTATTTAACTGTTGTGATCCTAGATATAAGGAAGAATCTCTGCAAAAAATCTTCTTTTGAGATCTTCCAAATCGTTTATCTCCCTTGGTTAGAGATTGTACATCCATTCTTTTTCTACTCCATCAAGTGAGAAGGAGAATGTCCTCCACTTTACATGCTATTTTGCAACTCCTTGGGGTTTGAAGCTAGAGAATAAATAGGTAATATCTTGGATGTGTTGATTTGGGTCTTCACTTGCAAGACCATGAAATTTTGGTAGCACTTGAATCATATTAATTCATAGTTCAAAATCATTTTCTATGTCAAGGATAGTGAGTTGGGTATTTTGATTAGAAAATTGAGGTGTGAAAAGATCACGCAGAGTTTGGTTGGGATTATTAGCCATTATTGTAGGTTCTTCGTGATCACTGAAAGTATCACTTGAATACATGAGGTTTTTATCTTCAAACTCTATTTGAAATTTTTTTTTCTCAATTGGGTTATTTTAAAATCAATTTCAAGATCAAATTCAATTAAGGGGTTATTTGAACTACGGGTCATTCAAGAAAGTTTTTTTATTTTTTGTGTTTTGAGAAACTTCCTCCCTAGAAAAGGTGCCATGTTTGGACACATTCATGTCATGGGGTGTGAAAAAAAAAATATTTTCTAATTTAAAATATAGTATAGTGTTTAAACTTGGTTTTCTCCTGATGAGGAGTGCACACAAAATAGTTTTTCACTTTTTAATTAGAAAAAAAATCTATGTGTTTTTGAAATTGTTTGGTTTTGAAATCAAAGAGAGAAACAGAAAAAAATAAGAAATTGAGGAATATATTTAATAAAAATATGGAATTAAAATGATTTAAAAACTATTTTATGAGACGGGTGATCAAGTCGGGGTCAGTTTTATAATTTCAATAATATCCTTGTTCCGTTTTCTTCAATCCTCTTTTGCCAAGTTGATTTAAGTGAGATACCATAATTACTTAAACTCACTTATTTGGTTAAATGGTTTAACAAAATTATAGTTTTTTATACACTTATTCTATTTTTTGATAGAGTTATAGTGAATTCCCCAAATTATCTTAGGCAGTTCTCAATTAGGTATTGTTTATCCTAAATAATCCTAAATATTCACCACCCCTTGCACACATACTAGCGATCGACAAGTACTTCAACACTAAGATATGATCTTATTCTATTTAATATATACCAGAAACTAATGGAGGGATAAAAATGTTCATTTATCAAAGAAATAATAACAACAGAATATAAAATCAAATACGATCACATAAGATAATAAATACTGTTTTTAGAATTTGAAAACAACTTCACAGAAGAGAGATAGTTTTTATTCAATCAAATGTAAGAACTCAAAGAATAAAAAATACAAAACCTTCACTTCCCAATAACCTCATATGTTTACCCCACCATGGTAAGTGTAATTTAGTGTAATGGGGAACATGAAGGCATTACAAAAATAAGAAGAAAAGAGTTAAAATAAAGAACATAATTTTCTCCTCTAGATTCTTTCTTCCAGAAGTTCAGCTTCATTTCTCCCACCATCTCATTGAATAAGGTTGAGTTCCCTTCTTATAAGAGGTTATAAATTGAGTTGGTCATCTACCCATTACGTTTCAAGGCATTTTGAGCCATGTGGAATGAGTTATGTCTGAATTAGTAGACATGAATTTTCCTAGCCACCAATCACTATTCCACCAACTATACTTTGAATGATTGAAGATAGGTATATATGAAATCCTTTTTGCATGAAATTTAATGTGAGACTTACTATTCTACTTGTATTTCTAACCTAGCTGGAATCACCCCATTTGATGGTCGGTAGCCAGTGATATGGATCATTTAATGATGTAATGTCCATTCTACCATCCAAAATAAGTGTTCACATTGATCAATATGTTTTGGATTATTGGAGTTATTATTGGCTTTTGGTATTGAATAATTATATGTAGTACACTAACCATGTCATCCTAAAAAAAGAATCACGTGCATTAGATGAATATTGTAGGAGTTATGCTCAAAATAAAGAGGCAACATAAAACAGTTTAATGTCCAAAATTAGCCAATTTTTACACTTCAGCTCAAAAGTCACCAAAAGTAATAAAATGATGCAAATAAGATCAAATTGATTAATGGGAATAGATTAAATAATTTAAAACATATATATAAATATGAAAATATGAGCTTAGTCAAGTATTACTTAATCAATTAATACATTATGATAATCAACATGCTTTTTCACCATGTCTTAATATCTCTGATCATGTTGCATTTTCATGTCAACTATAACCACAAGTCCATGGAATAATCACATAACTAGGAAAAGAAATCTATATAATCATTTTATATTAACAGGTTCAATCCCACTATATAAGTACTTCGAGAAAATCTTGTCAATCCCTATAAGCATTACACCATATTTGGGTCAAGCCCTATAAGCATTACAACATAACTGAGTCAATCCCTCTATATAATCATTTCAGTATAACTAGGCTAAGACCTATAATCATTAAAGAATAATCGGTCCAATCCCTATAAGCATTACAACATTACCTGGTTATTACCTATAAGTATCACAACATTAGATATATCACAAGTCATAATATAAAGAAGAATGCAACATAAAATCATAAACCACAAATTCAATTCAACCAGTTAAATTTTATCTTTAAATTCCCTTTCATTCATCTAGTTATGTCTTAAACCATTATTATTCCATTATACAAAACCATATCATATCAAATTATGTCCAATAATTTTAATAAACATTTATCCCATTTTCCAAAGAGATCCTATCATAATAAATCACCTAAGTCCTTATTTCATGCAAATTTATGTTTTAAACTAATAGCCAGTTCATTATTATTCAAGGGTAGGCTCACCCTAAGGGTGCCCATAGGACAGGTCTAAACACTATTGGATCTAAAGGGATCCAAGGAGTGGTAAAAACACATGATTATCATAACTCATTAATCTATTAGTTAACATGCACGTTGTTTTGACACGATCACATGGAATTGAACACACTTTAACACTTAGAAACAGACCATAGGGCTTTGTTCTAGACCACCTATCATTATCTGGAGATCAAATAAAAACACTTAATAGGGAACACTAATGAATAAAGAAGAAAATTGAGATCACAAGTAAAACCTAGATCACACAAACATCAAGATAAAAACTTAATTCAATGGTTGTCAAGAGATCACACCATTATAACAGATGATAGCATAAGAAAGGATAAAATCAAAGCGAATGAACTCACTAGAGATCAAATGCTAGACCAAGATGTCTGGGAGGGAAGGAATCACCCAAAAATCATTTGGATTCACCCAAGGATTCTAAATAATAGGTTACACGGTGAATGAAATGTTTTCTAGGAGTTACATTAAAAAAACTCATTGCACCCAAGGACTTCACGACCTGAGTCATCAATTCATGATGTGAATGTACCATGTGGTGTATGAACTAAAAAATATTTCAACTTGGGTTAAAATAACCTCTATCTACCTTTTCATGACATGAACCAGTTTCACAATGTGTAAAATTTTCATGTTCTGAATCGGTTCATCGAATCTTTTTGACATCAGGTTCTCATAGTGTAACCCATTCACAACATGAAAGTGTCCTAGTAGACAGATCATAGCCCTAATTCTACAGAAAAAAATTAAACCACCTCTGAATATTTCCAAAACTATGGAGAACCCTCAAATTCCTTTGACACATTTATACCAAGACTCTATTAATAAAAAAATCATACATCCCAGAACATTAGGTTATCTTCCCAAGTAATATCTCTTTATTCCAAAAAAAGGCTCAACCACCATGTTTTAAAGATGAAAAAAAACTAAAATAGGTTCATCCAAACTCAAGAGGAGCATACCTAGAAAATAAGGGAACATACATTTGTCCTCACATTTCTACCAAGTAACATCTAATGGCTGGATCCAACAACTGGGAACACAGTGATCAACCTTCACCTTCTGGAAGACCAAAAATTGGAAAACAAACTCCACAACTATATGCTTCAACCAAGAACACCAAAACTTCACTCTCAGAGCTCATTACATATTTATTACACCAAGATGTTCTGATAAGGGTGAATAATGTAACTCATTGAGAACCATCTCACGTAGTGCCAAAGGGAAAAAATCCTTCTCTAAAACAACACTTGACAATGTTCATCCTCCGAACAATCATCAAGGGAATCACCAAAAACAACTCAGTCTCTCTAGACCTTCACCTCAAAATCCTATAGTTGGAATTCTTCCACTTATTGCATCAAAGACATTAACAAGATGTGAAGGATCACAAAAAACCTCAAACTAGACCCCCCCTTCTAGTAGATAAAGAACTGAAGCACTAACCAACTTCTCCTTCAGGTACTCAAAATCCTTATGACATTGGTCATCCCATAAGAATGTCTAATCCTTTTGGGTCAAAGCTGAAAAAGGAGTCCCAAACCAAGATAATTTGGCTACAAACCTCTTATAATAGCCTACAAGACCAAGGAAACTCATCACCTCCCCTACTATCTGGGGGGATTCTAGGAAAAGACTATCATCTTATTTGAATGACCCACACCTACTCCTTATTGGGACAAAACATTCCCCAAGAAATGGATTTAATGATCCCATAAATCACACTTTGAAAACTTCTAAAATAGCTATTGATGATGAAGAAATCCCAAAATGTCACAGAGGTTCTTTGTATGATCCTCTTCAAATACAGATTATACAAGGACTTAATCAATTAAAAACACCATGAATCGATCTACGAACTATTTTAACACTGTGTTCATTAAACCCCTGAACATAGATGGGGTTTTCATCACACTGAATGACATCACAACAAAATAAAAATGAACATTATGGAATTGGAATGTGGTTTTCATAATATCCTCATCCTTCACCTGCATCTGATGATTTTTTGACTGCAAATTGATCTTTTAGAACCAATTATCCCTCTTCAAATGATCGAACATGTCATCGATTTTTAGAAGTGGGTATCGATTCTTCACTATCATCTAATTCAAGTGATGATAATCAATACAGAGACACAAAATTCCATCGGCCTTCTTCAAGAACACAACTGATGTACCCTAAGGTGACACACTTGGTTGAACAAAATGTTGGTACAACAGATCATCAAGTTATACTCACAACTATCACAACTAAAAATGCATCATCCTATACAGAGACATTGAGATGAGAGATACTTCTAGCTGCAACTCTATCCCAAACTCGATCTCCCACAGAGGGGATAATTCCACAACCTCCTCAAGAAAGACATCAGGGTACTCTTCCATAACCCTGGGAAACACTTATAGTTGAACCTATGATGAAATCAATATCATCTTAACCCCCAAGGAAGAAAAGTATGAAACACACATCTAACCTATATGAGGTTTTCACTCATCAATAAACACTTTTGGATCTCCATCAACATTATAGAACACAATCTACCTCCTAAATCATTCCAAAATAGCCTGCAAAAAATACTATCAGTCGATATCAAGGATGATTTCATAGGGATGTATCTGTAATCATAGGATTTCCCCCAAGGATCTTTGTTTCCCCAAAATTAGCTCACAATTTCTACATACTTCATACAAATAAGATCAACCTCCAACAAGCATATTCACTGCTAAGGGAACTGGAAGCCTCAAAACCTCAAGTCCCTTAGTACGGACAAGGGAAGGTGATATAAAGTAGTGTGTCACATCTGAATCAAAAAAATCATGAACCCACATAGAAAATAATTAAATGGTACCACGTACGTCATATGGATCCCTTGACACTAGAAAAACTAGTGAATTCTGTTGACCATGGCCTAATCTATGACCTTTATGACACTGATGAAGACCATATCTACAATCATGCTCTAATCTCTGAATATTAGGATCATCATATGGTTTTACTATGCCTTACTTATCCCCTCTATACTAATCCCAATATGGAGCACCCTACTACTGTTGGCTTGACTAAAACTGAATCAACAGGGGGAACTTGAAGTAAAACATCTAGTTCATGTTCACTACACAGAAAGTTCAGTCACTCTCGTCACTGATGACGTTAACCTCCATAGGAAAAAAAATTATGACCCCTTGGAATGGTTTGAAGAGCTGCCACCCCCTGAGAAATGAAATGATGACGGATGGGACCTACCCTTTATTATAACCGATAAATATTATGTCCATACAACTAGAAACCTTATACCACAACACTAATTGGGGTGGATTCTTGATGACTCCCATCTCATGATGATCCCATTTTTTCTAGTATGATATCATTAACATTTTCCCTTTCTAACACCTTGTGATATATTGAAAACATGAATGAGGTGACCTAGAGCTAGATCTCTGCCTAAAAATCCTCCTTAAAATGTATCATCCTTGCATCATCATCAGGAAATATTATTGAAGAATATCAGAAAAGGGTATTGACACATATCTCAAACTCCATCATGTTGGAAATCTCTTATCGAATGGTAAGTAATTCTTGATTAGTGGACTCTTTCATAGACAAAGAAAGAAATCATGCTCAAAACTAGTTTCTAAACTTCTACCCTGAGACCTCTAACTTGTGACATCACAACCCAGATTCCACATACTCTTTCCTCGAAATGGTTGGTCACATAACCTCAGTCACACCTCATCATTCCTCAAATTCCCCTAACTAGCAGCGAGGTTCTAATATCGATCATGGAGAGACTATACCCTATTTGTCAAAGAATCACAATAGCGAAATAAATAAACAATATCCGAGTGATATAACCATAACCATAATAATTATAGTATCACATGAGACCAAAATAGAATTAAAATATCCAAAACTAAAGATCTAGATATTTTATTCCTAACTATGTTTCAAGTTCCAAATAAAAAACCAAATTAAAGGAACTGAAAACTCTCAAGCAGGTCCTGACACCAAGTCCGGTTCCCTCATTCATGCATCCCAACTCATCCATCTAACTTAGGGCTATTTCCATTATCCTTTCCTACAAACATGAAGTCTATTTAGGTGACGAATAGGAAACCTGATTAGGATGTGATTACAACTTAGCAGGCCACCACCAATGATGTCTAAAACAATATCCAGTCAATAATAGTGCATGTAGTGGTATAAATAATAAAGTACAGTGCATAAGTAAACAGTTATCACATTTTTAATTATTTTTTAATTAACCACATATTCCTATAGGTTCTCGGGGACTCTCAATCCATCAATACCTACTTTGGCCTATTCCAGAGTCTTAATTATTACCAAAGGATATCACATATCACAATACCATGGTTATAAATTATCATTTTATTTCAATTCATTTTATGACCAATTGGAACCATAGTCCAATGCTAACATTTTGGGTCTACAATTCCATATCTAGCACCTCATGGGTATTTGAAGCATCAGTCCATGTCCCAAAACTTTTTTATCACTATTGGATTTTGAATCATCAGTCTATGTCCCACACAAGTATATTAGTCAATCACATGTGGTTTTTGAAGAATCAGTCTCTTTTCCACACTCGTATATCAATCAAACACACATATGTCACATATATCACATATATCAAATATATAAAATCAATCAAGATTATTTATAATTAATAATTTTTCCAATATTTCACATCATGGTCTATCATAATTTATCACAAAAAACACGGTTCTTCAATTTAATCACATGGAATAATATAACTGAATCACCATTAAACCATTTAGGTTAAGACAAAAACATCATAATTCTCATTATCAATTAATTCATAATCACATTAATTTACCAATTATACAATTCCAATATCCCATCAATTTCACAATTGAAATGTTCCATTTATTGATTAACCCATTAATTAATCCAAAACATCTAATTTTAATAGCCCCACTTTAACCCAAATCAATACCACATGGTAATTTATTTAAATAAATTCAATCGCCAATGCAATTTCACAATCAAGGTAATTGAAATTTCACAATTACATAAATGTAATTAAATCAAGACTATGGTATTTTAAATTTAGACCACCTACATTAAAATTAAGGATGAATGCTTGCCAATGGAAACCCCCAATTGAATTGAAATAACCAGGATCATGATGAAGAAATATATATAGATATGAAACCTAGATCCAAGATCCAAATGATTAAATCAATAAATTCCTAGATATATATCCATCTAAAACATAAGAAACCATCCCTTTAAAATATTAGGGATACGAGAAAGAGGGAGGAAACTGATTGGGATGAGAATCACTTACCGAGAGAGGTGCATATCTTCAATCCAATATTTAATTTTCTAATAATGGAGGTTGTAATTCATTTGAATTCATTTTAATGCCTATAATAATGATAGAAATTGTGTAGGGTCTAATTGCGTCAAGTTATGGTGAAGTATGGGGGTTTGAAAATTTTTAATTTAATTTTTGTTGGTTGAAAAATCTGTACAAACGGTTTCCTGGGCAGGGGAGCACGATTTTTTAAACCACACACCTCTCTTGAGGGGGGTCCATAGTCATTACTAAGAGTTCTTAAGGTTTTTAAAACCATGTGTGAACCATCAAATCCCCCTCTGTCTCGGTTTATATGGTTTTCTAGTTCAAGATGCACAATTTTGGAAAACCGTGTGTCAACCATTCACTGCCCAAAACCCTTCCAAAAACTTCCAATACTCACCAATGAACACCAAAGATAAAAACCAAAGACAATACACTCTAATTAAAGAAAAATATTACAAGTAAAAATCTTGAGACACCCCAAAAAATGGTTGGGATCTTATAATCTCCCCACCTTATAATAGCCCAACCTTGAGCTATACTCCCAAGCATCTCTAAGATTCTGAGTCAAAATGATCGGAACATTAAACCAACATATCCAATTATCTTTTCGAAGTTTCCTCCTAAACATGAAAATGCTTCCATAATATACGAACTATCGTCATGGTCTTTCCCCACAACACCTTCTCAGAACGATCCAACACATGTATTGGATGCTCCTCAAAGGACGCATCGGTCTCAAGCTCAAAATCACCCACATCGATCACATGAGAAGGTTCAGGTTGATATAGTTGAATTTGTTACATATGAAATACACCATGCATTACATTGTACCTCTATTGAAGAGCCAATTGGTATGTCCCCAGCCTAATTCTCTCTACAACCTCGAATGGTCCAATAAACATGGGTGCCATATTAACCTGCCTCTAAATCATACAGTTACCCAATCTCGGTGACACCTAAAAGAAAATAGGATCATCCTATATAAAATCTAAGAGTTATTTATATATATCAGCATAAAATGTCTATATACTCTGAGTTTTATCTATACACTTCCAAATCAGTTGCACCTTCTCAAACATCTCCTGCTCAGGACTCGGTCCCAACAACTCTGACTCACCTACCTCCATCCAACATGGAGGTGATATTCATGTTCTACCATAAAGAGCCTCATATGGTTCCATTTTTATAGTTTCCTGGTAGCTATTATTATAAGATAACTGAATGAGCACTAATTAATTATCTCAAGACCCATTGAAGTCAAGAACATAATCTCAGAACATATCCTTAAGACTTTAATAGTATGCTCTTATTGCCCATACGTATGTGGGTGGAAATCCATAATTAGTAAAACCTATGTACTAAGTTCCTTCTGTAATCCCTTCTAGAATAAAATTAAAACATTAGTCATGTTCTGAAACAATAATACATGGCACCTTGTGCATACAGACTATCTCTTGAACATACAAGTTTCCATACATATCCACTGAGAATGTCTCCCATATAGGAAATAAATGCACTAATTTTTTTAGTTGGTCCACAATAACCCAAATTGAATCATTCTTCCTAAGATTCCTTAGGAGATCCACCACAATTTCCATGGTAACATTGTCTCACTTCCATTCTGGAATGGGAAAAGGCTACAATAAATCACCTAATCTTTAATGCTCGACCATCACCTGTTGACAGGTGTATAATTGTGTCACAAACCCTATTGTCTCCTTTTTCATTCCAAACCACTAATACTTACATCATAGGTCATAGTACATTTTGGTCAAACCTTGATTCACCACCCACTTTGAGGCATGAAATTCATGCATCAGCTCCTCATGCATTCTCATAGGCACAACAACCTAATTCCTAACATATATGATCTCATCCTCATCTATGGTCCAATATTATGGTGAATCATCACCATCAAGGATTTCCTTAAAGGATGGAAATTCTTGATCCGGATACTATATTTACTTGATCTGAATCAAATGTTTTGAATCTACTAAAACTAGTAGGAGAGTCATCTTCTATTGACCCTATTAAACTACAATAAGAATCTCATCCAGAAAAATCATCATTTTCCACTCAATACTAGACTCCCGAACTTCATGAGTATGATTTTTCCTGCTCAAACCATTAGCAACACTATTTCTCTTCCTGAGTGTATATTCTAGATCAAATTAGAATTATTATATATACTCAAACCATCTTTGTTTTCAGATATTAAAGTCTTAGAGTGAGAAGATATACTTTAATATCTTATAGTCACTATACACTGTAAATTTCTTACCAAATTGATAAATTTTTTAACACTTAAAATCATAAACCAATAATGCCAACCTGAGGTCATGTGTAGGGTAATTTTGTTCATGTGGCCTCAAATTCCTAGATCCATATGCCATAACTCAATCTACCCACATCAACACTTCTCCAATCCTGATCCCAAAAGCTTCACAAAACACTATATATTCTTCACTCAGCTCGGGTAAGATCAATATTTGTGTTGTTTTCAAACGTTTATTCAAATCCTGGAAGGAATTGTCATATTCTCCAAACCATTCAAACTTTATCCCCTTCTAAGCCAATACAAAAAGAGGTACTTAAAAATGGGAAAAGTCCCATATGAACCTCCTATAATAACTCACTAACCCTAGAATCATATGGATATGAAAACAATTCTTGGGGTGTTCCCAAGAAACAACTACCTATACCTTCTATGGGTCCACTAACACACCTTCCTATGAGATTATTAAACCCAATAAATGTACCTGGTCAATCCAAAATTGATACTTAGAGATCTTATTGTATAGTCGATGCACTCTCAGTGTACTTAGTATGATTTCAAGATGTTGGTCATGATCATCATGAGTCTTGGAGTACACTATGAAATCATCCACAAAAATAACCACAAAATGATACAAGTATGGGTGGAAGATTCTATTCATCAAGGCCATGAACACTACCTATGTGTCCATTAGCCCAAATTGAATCATGAAAAACTGATATAGATCATACCTACTTCTGAAAGTAGTCCTCAATATACCAGAAGGTCGAACTCACAACTGATGATTCCTTAATCTCATTTTGATCTTGTAGAAAACACAAGCTCCCCTCAAATAGTCAAAAAAATCATCAATACACGGAAGAGGAGACCACTTCTTCATTATCATATGGTTTAACTTCCAATAATAAACACATAATCATAGATTCCTGTCAACCTTCTTAGAAAAAAATTGGGGAACCCCATGTTGATGTACGTGGATAGAAAAACCCCTTTATACATCAACTCTTATATTTAAGTCTTTAAATCTTGAAGTTTTTTTTGGTTTCATTTTGTATGGTGGAATAGAATCTGGATCAACCCCAGGCATGAGCTCAATTGTAAATCTCACATCTCTCTTAGGTGGAATCCCATAGAAATATTTAGGAAACACATCTTGAAACCTATCCACTATGGGTGAAAATACATTCTTATTTTCACCCCATCATCCAGAAATAGACTAGAAACTTAGGTGGTTATCTCCCCTAGTTGATAATGAACTGGTCCTGCACATCCTTACCTTGATATCCCATTCTCCATGGTAAATATATTTTTCACCCTTGGGAGACATAAAAGTAACTCTCTAATGGTAACAATTAATGTGGGATTATTATGTTACTAACAAATCTATACCCATAATTAGGTCAAATCCTAATGTATAAAGGATATAAAGCTACCATAGAAAATGATACTCCCCAACCTCGACAGAACACCCCTTGCACAAAGAGGTGTCTCTCAACCTTACTCCCAAAGGTGTATCTATCATCATCACCAACTAAAAAACTCCATTGCTAGACTCAGCTCATTTACAAGGTATTCTAATTTAAAATAATGATGGGAAGTAGTATCAAATAAGGAACTATATAGTTTAGAAGCTATAATAATAATACCTCTAACCATTGACAATCCATCCTTGATATCCACTAGTATAGGCTGAAATGTGTGCTATTGTATTACCCCTCTTCCCTGTGATGCAGTATGATTCCCCTGAACTACACAAATATACTAATATGGGAGTTCTTTCCCAGAAGAACTGTGTCTAATTACTTTATTTCCACATCTAGTAGAACTCTGACTGCCTTATTGAAACGGTGTAGAAGATCCCCTTCCCACAATTTGGTCATGTCTAGCCGCTCCATCACTACCCATCTGTCATGGGTTCCTACAGAACCTCTATATATGTACCATTATACCATAGTCTTGGCACTCTACCAGTTCTTATGGGAACTATCTAAAAAAGTGACACATCCTACCACACTGATGATAGGTCACCCAGGTAAGGTCTTGTGTAACTGGTCCTTCCCCTTAGCCACTCTACTTTTCACTACTCTGGTCAACATTCTCATAATCATTATCCTTGATCTCGAAATTCATACCTCCTGACCATCCAAAAGAAACCAAAATTCCTCCATCAGAAGCCTCCTTCACGTTTCCCTCGGAAATTAGAGCCTGATTCACCACCTTATAAAAAAAGTTCAAATGAAATATATTCACTTGGGACATAATTTCACATTTAATCCCATCCTAAAATCATTTCTCCATCATAGATTCATCTTCTTCAAATACTAGATAAAACCATTGTAGATCTATAAAGCATCCAGAATATCTCATAATAGACATACACCCCTGATTCAAACTCCTAAACTTAACCACTCTCCTACCTAAGAATATCAGGGTAAAAGTGCTCCAAGAACTTATCCTAAAATCCCTTCCACTCAATACTATCTAGGTCTCCATCCTAAGTCTGAATATACCAACAATACTTTTCCTGAACACATAACATATAATCATCATGTTTTACCATTTTCTCAGTATGAGTCTCCAAGTGTTCAAGAATAGATTAGATAGACTCAATTCAGAACATGACCTCCTTAGGGCCACACTCTCAAGTGAAAGCCAGAGGGTCCTACAACTAAAACTCTTGATTCATGTATGACATTATCATCACAACCCACCATGGGTCTCTTAATATAAACTACATAAACTGATCAAATTTCTCACAGAACTACTCTCCAACTTCGTCACCTAACATTATTAGTGCACTAGGTTCCACTAATGGTGGATCATTTGCAACCATAATATCATTTCATAGAATAACTCTACAATTTCAAACACATGTATCAATACACATAAAACAACATTAACACATTTAACAAAATAGATTCACATTAATCCATAATAATTCAGTCCCCCAAACTTTACCAAATGATCAAAACTGAGGTGGAATCACTACCCTTAACCATCCTATATCAAGGTCATGGTTAACAAGGGTATAATAATTCACGTTATTAATGTTTCTCATTAGATTCCAATTTTCCAAATTTCTCATCATATCATATTTCTCAAATTCATATTAGTAACCTTTTCAGTTCAATTACACAAGTATGAAAAAACATTTCAAAACCAACATCTTACTCAAAACCTAGTTTCCCATGCATGCCTAAAATGATGTATGTCATAATAAATCTTGAGTTCCAAGAATGATGAATGCAGGAAGAAAAACTCTCATTCCATAATAGGTCACAATTAAAATATTAGAAAATAATAGAAACAATGATCACATCACACAACAATTGCATCACTCGAGGTGAAATAGAATTTAATTTTAATACATGGTAGGTCCAAGGGTTGGTGTAAAAAGGGAATAAAGTTTCACATGTGAAGGATTGAAACCAGGACCTCCTCAAATCAACTCAATGAGTATGGATGGGGAGTAACCACTTAACTATGCCCCATGAGGCCAAAAATACCACTCTGGTCACTTGACTTTTACACTAGTACATGGGTTAGATACCCCCATGCACAAGCTCTTAACCAAGACCCAACTCATCCTATTCTTGTGTCTACCATTCCCAAATAATAAGAAAAATAAAATAAAATAAAATTACTCCTTTAATACCACTTTGTGATGTCCTAAACTAGGTACCACATATCGTTGCCTTAATCTGTTCAGTCACATGACCTTAGGTGTGCCTCTCCGTATGATAAAAGCCTACGACTAGTAGTGAATGTCTAATATCAATCATGGTGATATTATACCCTCTTTATCAGAGAAACACAATAGTGGAATACATAATCAATAGTCAAATGATATAACCATAACTATAATAATTCCAGTGTCACATGATAACCAAAAGAGTAATACAATATCAAAAAATAAAGCAGTAGATATGTCATTCCAAACTACGTGTCAAGTTATAAATAAAAAAATTAAAGACATTATAAACTCTGAAGAGGGTCCTAAAACCAAGTCTGATTCCCTCATCCATGCTCCATCTCAACTCAACCATCTAACATAGCGCTCTTTTACTTATTCTATCTTATAAACATGATGTCTATTCAGGTACCAATCAGGCAGCCCGTGTATGGTGTGAGTACAACTCTGTAGTCCACCACTAATGGTGCTTAAAACAACATCCATTCAATAATAGTGAATAAAGTTGTATAAAGAATAAAGTACAATTCAAAGTAAAAATTTATCACATTTTCAATTATTCATTAATTAACCACATAATCCCACAGGTTCCCAAGGACACCCAATCCATCAATACTTAGTTCGGCCCATGACAAAGTTTGAACTATCCTAAGGGATTTCACAAATTACAATAACATGGTTATCAATTGTCATTAAATTTCAATCCATATTAGAGAAAATTGTAAGTATAGTCCAATGACAATATTTTAGGATGAGAATGCCATGTGTAGAACCCTATGGGTATATGAAGCACGAGTCCATGTCCCATGAATAATTTATCACTATGGGATTTTAAAGCATCATTTCATGTCCCACACACGCATATCAGTCAATCATGTATGATATTTTGAAGCATCAGTCTATGCCACCACACTCTTATATCAATCAAACACACATATATCAAATATTTCACATCAATAAATATCAATTAACATTAATCCTTTAACAAACATTTCATATCATGGTACTAACACAATTTATCACAACAAACATGGTTTTTTAATTCAATCACATGGAATAATATAAAAAATCACCATTAAACTATTTAGGTTAAGCCAACAAACTCATAATTCTCATTGTAAATTAATTCATAATCATATTGATTGACCAATTACATAATTTAAATATATCATTGATTTCTCATTCACAATGTACCATTTATTAATTAACTAATTAATTAACCCAAATACACCAATTTAAATACCCCCAATTTAACCAAAATCATTATCACATAACAAATTTAATTAAATCTATTCAATTATTAATGAAATTTCCCAATCATGGAAATTGAAATTTCACAATTACATACATGTAATTAAATCAACACTAAGTGATTTTCAATTTAGACCACCTACCTTAAAATTTATGATGAACACTTTCTAATAGAAGTCACCAATTGATGTGGAACAACCAAGATCGTGGTGAAGAATGATATTTAGATTTAAAACTGAGATCCAATATCAAACCGATCAGATATATCAAACCTAGATCTAAATCCATCACCAAGAGAGAAAAAACACCCTTCAAATGATGAGGTAAATACATGAAAGAGGGAAGAAACCAATCATGATGAGAATATATTATAAAGAGAGGTGAAGATATTCAATCCAAGATTAGATTCAAAAATAGAGAAGGTTGGAATTCATTGGAATTTTTCTAAGTGCCTAAAAAATGATAAAAACTGTCTATGTCCAATTTGAGTCAAGTTAAGGAGAAGTATGGTGGGTTTGGGATTTTTATTCTAATTTCCAGGGGTTCGAAAATCCACATGCATGTTTTTCTAGGCATGGGTGCATAGCTTTACATATCATGCACCCAAACCACGCACTACTTATAGGGGTGAGAGGTTACTCCTAATAGGGTGTGCAGTTTGGAAAACCATGTGCCAAACATGCAATCACCCTCTGCCTAGGGTTTCATGGTTTGGTAAAACCATACGCCAATCATGCACAGCCCAAAAACCTTCTAATAACATTCATTCCACACCCAAACACACTAAAGATAAAACCCAAAAAAATACACTCAAAAAAAGGAAAAATATTACATTTAATAAGACTAAGACACTCTTATAAAAGGGTGGGATCTTACACAACTCCTCATGATCCCCAAGGAATAAGATCCATTGTATCCTCAATGTTCGATGCAACATCGTTATATCCAATGAAACTCAATACCCTTTACAAGAATGAATTGAACTAAAATCTATTTCAAGCTCCTCTAACCAGTATTATATGACTAAATCTAAAATAAATCCCTCATATTTTTGTAGACTCAAGTATTGAAACTCTCTAAGTTATATCCTCTAAGTTTCATGGTCTTTTACCACTAATCTGTGGCGATATGCTAGCACGTCCTGCTAAACACTTTCGGTGCACACCTAATGACGTCTTGAACCTAGAGCCATGATTGTAAGAAGAAAAAATATTTAGAGACTCTTAAACCATAAATATATAATATTTAACAATAATAATTTTTTTAAGTTTTAACCTATCTCAAGGTCAACTCATTTAAAAAATAATCACAAATAAGAATAATGCATGGTCCTTTATTAGGTCTCTACCTTGAACCAAATATAACATTATTTGGAAGGCTTGGAAAACTTAAAAAAGTTTCATACAATAGATCACAGGGGGCCATAAATAATTTTTTCTCAGCTGATCTCTTGTGTTTTCATCAATTACTAATCTTAAGTGACACTATTTCCCTTCCAAACCCTTTACTCTCACATGTGACTAACTCCAACTTCATTATATCTCTCAACCTGAACCTTTGATACCACTATGTCCAAACCCCCTCCCCAAATGTTACCCCTCTTAGGATGGCAATGAGAGTAAGTATAATGACCACTCTAGTCCTGTCTCCAGTAAGCCTCTTGTTGGCGGCTATACTAGTTCCAAAAAGGCTTTTTCACGTTAATTTTTTTTAGTTTTTACCATTGGTTAATAAGTGAAATTATTGCAGGTGATGTTATAATAGGTTTTTAATATCGATTAATAAAAATGGATGTTATAAATATATTATGGTGGAAGTTTTTCACATCGAATATGAAATAACTGATGTGAAAAATATTTTACCACATAGGATTTTAAAAAAAATAGACATGAAAGATCTATCATATTTGATATTTTACATCGGTTTTATGAAAATATATGTCAAAAAGAATATATTTAGGGTTTACTATGTCATTTATATAAAAAATGACATGAAAAATCTTTTACCATGTCATTTTAGAAAAAACATGACCTCAAAATATTATTTTATTTTTTTCATGTGAGTTATAAAATAATAATTATGAAACATACTTTTTAAAAATAAAATTTTATTAATTCATTAACTCCTAATAGTATATCATATCAACATCAAAAATATAGAATCATACCATAAAAATAGATGAAACACAAATATTTAAAATTTTAAAATTCAAGTTTACAATGTATATTAAAAATACACTAAAACATAATAAGACCTATGAAATAATTCTCCAATTAAATTTTTAAGTGTCTTAGATCTTGTCCAATATAAATATAAGGGTTATCAAAAATCTAAAAATTAAAAAAAATTCATTTAACATCGATCATTAATAAAATCAATGAAAAATTAAAAGAATTGATTGCAAACAAATATAATCTTCTGGAACGTTATTACAGTACCTGTTGAAATTATTTCAAACATTAATGTTAAAACATAATATCCACATTCCTTTACTCCTTTTATGACACTATAATTTAAAATAATTTTTCAATTCAAAATAACATTTTAAGTACTTACACCCAAAATGTAGTAAATATAAATGAAAAGTTACCTTTGTTTTTACATATCTGATCCTTGTGACTTTCATTATTGTTGTCCATATAGAAAAATTTAATGATATATTTGAAAATAATTTGTATAAAATGAATTTAAATTTCATTATATTATATACAAGTACTAAAATATCCAAACTTATGTGTTCATATAATCATAAAAATTTTCTCACACTTAACCATGGATAGAGTATATCCAGTAAAGTATCTTATCCCTTGGACACAAACACTCAGCATCCAATGGTCACAGATATATAAGAAAATATAATTTCAATATAAATTCTATCAAGAAATATATAATACTTTATGAGATATATGTTTCATACTCTTGAAGATAAAAAAGAATTCAACATTGAATAATTGTATACTTTTGAGGACTTTCAGCAATATAAATTGTTGTTTCTATATCATCCATTGTTCTATGTAAAGAAATTTCATTCTCTATTTGAAAAATATTAGTAAAAAATAAATTTAAATGTCATTATAATATATAAAAGTATTAAAATAATCAAACATATGTGTTCATATAACCATAAAATTTCCTCACACTTTACCATGGATGGAGCATAGTTAGTAAAGTATCATCTCCCTTGGATAAAAAATAGTCAACATCCAATGGTCACTGATATATAAGAAAATATAATGTGGGTGTCTATTCTTTCAAGTGATATATAACACATTATGAGATATATGTTTCTTAATCTTGAAGATAAGGAAGTATTCAACATTGAATTATTGTATACTTTTGAGGAATTTCAATAATGTAAATTGTTCTTTCTGTATTATCCATTATTCCTTCTATAAGTGAAATAAATTATGAGTATATAAATCCATATATTGTTTTCATGTCATGATATGCAAAAATTGTATAAATGTACCAAATCTAAAATGAACATAAGTATTAATTTTTAATAAATTAAAATAATAGAAATATGTATGTTAATTATCTTACATAAAAAAAACTTACATCATGTTGATGCCTAACTCATCTCCAGTTACAAGACTCATGATATCATTTTTTTAAAGAATCATAGTCATTTCAGGGCCACAAATTTCATCTTCCATTGGAATATTATAAAAATCCAAAGAAAAATTGGACTATATTGAAAATCTGTCAAGACTAGTATAAATTGTATCTAAAGTCATAATAGTTTGTATTTTTTTTAACTTAAGTATTCTTGTAAAAAAATATAGATAGATATAGAAACATTAAAATTTTGAAAAAATATCAAAAAATGAAATAAATGGTATAATATACACATACCTCAATGGTAATTTTTCAAACGATAATAAATAGTCAAACTAAAAAATGACCGATATTTTGTCCAACTATACTGACTTTATCTATAGGAAATGATATTCTTGTACGTCTATATATAATATCCCATATAGTAACCTTATGATTTTCTATCTCTATCTATTGTTAATAAATGGCATCTTCAATATTTTATATCATCTCATATTTAACAATATGATGTTGGAGATTATCAACATATAACTCACAATAAATGGGAAGTTTTGTATGAGGAGTTGTAGGAGTAGGATAAGTGGGAAGATGGTATCTTTAGAAAAAGGTGTATGAGTAGGATAAGTAGAAGTGGGATCTGAAAACAATGGTGGAGGTGTGGGATCAGGATCTTGAAATTGTCTTTTCATATATACAAACGTTGATTGTACTCAAGATCTGATCCTATCCTCCATCATCTCATGAATATCCAAAACTATAGCTTCCAAAAATCTATTTTTTTATAAACATCCTCCATTGAACAATATTCAGAATGTGGAAACACTTTTTTTATTAATACACCTATCAAGTATCCTTGTATGTGACCTAGGTGTTTGGGTTTTTCCAATATTATATCTAAAATATCCTTCATACCCTCATATCTGCAGACCCTTCTTGTGCTCTTCACCTCAAGATATTTTTGGATGGAATATTTGGAAAAATATATATTGAATCAAAATATATAAATAATTTATTTAACATAAATATATAAATAAATTAAACACTTTAAAATCCTTTAATCTATAACCATCAACTCTTTTGTAAGATATTGTCTATTTTTTCTCATTGCGTCCTCTTATATTTTTCATGTCTAGATGGATGGAAAGGAGGGTCAACATATGTGTAGCCTAAAAACCCATCTCTCAGCTCTTAAAAATGTCCAGCTATCATTTTTTCTTCCAATAATTTATAACATCATAATATATCTCATGGAAGGTATACATTATTGGAAGAACAGAATGATAGCCGAAAATTTTCAATAACAGAGAGTTGAGTCTTTAGACTCCACAGAGGTTGATTCTCATTCCCATCCAGCTAGACATGAAAAAAAGAATAGGTCTCAAATGAGATAAAAATGATAATAACTTATGATAGAGTTGAGGGTTGTGTCTGAGAGGATTGCAATATGTTTACTTTTTTTATTTAAGTTAAATCAATTATTTATATATAATTTTATTCAATTTTTTTTCAAATATTCTATACATGTGTTTATTGAGGAGATGATAAAACATATGGTATTTAAAGATAAGGGTAGGAAAGATATTTTAGCTACGACATTAGTAAATCCTGAATACCCTCGGGTCATGTTTGTGGAAAATCAGTAGTTTTATTGGTAAAAACATTGTGGGTTCTAAAGCTTCTTCAATGGAGGAAGTTTATTAAAAATAGAATCTTTGGAAGCAACAGTTCATGATATTTGTGGTATGATGGATGACATGATCAGAGTTTCGGTATATTCGATGTTTTCATACATGAGAGGAGATTTTCATGCTACTAATCTCACTCCCACTACTTCTCCTACTACACCTCAATATGTGTATCTCACTCTTCCTACTTATCCAACTACTATACCTCCTCCTCCACAGTATCCCATTTATTATGAGTTATATGTTGATGATCCCCAACATCATATTGTTGTATATGGAATGATATATTTTATTGAGTATACCATTAATCATCAATAGATATAGATAGAGAATCATAGGATCATTTTACATGATATTATAGATAGATCATCAAGAATATTATTTCCTACATATGAGGTCCGTACAGTTCGACAAAGTATCATCCATTTTTTAGTTTGGACATCTAAATAAAGGTATGTATATATTATATCATTTATTTTATTTTTCTATTAACATTGTTTTAATATTTTAAATTTTATATATTTATCTTTTTTATAGTAATACTTTAAAGTTATAGAAATATTGTATTGACAACAACAAATACAAAATGTTATGACTTCATATACAACTTCTACTCATCTTGATTGATTTTCAATATATTCAATTTTTTTGTATGTTTATAATATTATAATGGATGCTGACATCTGTGGATGTACAATAATTGAGATGCTTTCTAAAAAATATATCATGGAGCTTGTAACTGGAGATGAGTTGGACATCAACAGGATACAAGTTTTTTCGTGTAAGTAGATTAAGATAAATCATTATATAATTTTAGTTAATTAAAAATTTATAATTAAGTTTTTTTTGTGTTAAGTATATTTATACAATTTTTATTCAACATGACACGATGATAGTATATGGATTTATGTACCCACAATTTATTTCACCTATAGTGAGAACAATGACTGATGCATAAAGAGCGGTTCATATCGCTGAAGGACTTCAAAAGAATGAAATTATTTGGGATTACATGTTTTATTATCTTCTTGAGTATGAAACAAATATCTCATAAAGTGTTATACATATATAAACATAATAACCAATCACATTATATTTTATTATATATTAGTTTTCATTGGATGTTGGTTGTTCTTTTTCTAAAGGAGAAAACACGTTAATGGTTATGCTCTATCCATAGTGTAGTGTGAGAAACTTTTATGACTGTATTAAACACATAATATTATATATTTTAATACTTATAAATATTATAATGACATTTAAATTTAATTTATACATACTATTTTCAAAAAAGGAATTTAATTTTTTATAGAGAACAAAAAAAGAGTGCAAATATAAAATATATAAAAGCAAAGGTAACTTTATTTACAAGTTCTATATTTTGGATGTAAGTACCTAAAATTTTATTTTTAATTGAAAATTTATTTTAAAAATCTATGTCATAAGCAAAGAGTAATATAATGTTTATCTTTTCTTTTAATATTTATTTTTCAAATAATTTCAATCGATATAGTTACAATGTTCCATATGATTAGATGTTATTATAAAATTTTCTTTCAATTTTTCATTTGTTTTATTCAGAATACATGTTAAATGATTTATTTTTAATTTGTAACTTTTTTGATGCCTATTAGATTAATATTGGAAAATATATAAGGCACTTAAAATTTAATGGTTGAATAATTTCATAGGTTCAATTGGGTTTTAGTTTTTTTTTAATGTACATTGTAAACTAGATTGTTCAAATTGTAAATGTTTATTTTGATGCTATTTTTTATTGTTATTTTACTAGTATGTTATTTTTTTCTGTTGTTTATATGTTATACTATTAGGATTGTACGAATTAATAAAATTTTATATAAAAAAATATATATTTTCCATGTCTGTTATTTTATAACTGATGTGAAAAATGCATAACAAAATTTTTCACTTCATATTTTTTTTAAACCAACATGGTAAAAAAGATTTTTCACATTGGTTTTTATATAAAAAATATATTAAACCCTAAATATATTATTTTTCATGTTTATTTTCATATAATTAACCTTAAAAATTAAATATACATTACTTATGAAAAAACTGATGTGATAATGCTTTTTCCATGTCAGTTTTTCAAAACCGACATGAAAAAATGTCACCAAGAATGTATTTATAACATTAATTTTTATTATCCAATATTAAAAACATATTTACAATATATCCATCAATAACTTGTATTAGTAAATTATTTTAAAAAAAATTGAAAAATTATATGTTTCACTAGTTTTAATTTCTTCATCTATCATTGGGATTGATTATCCTGATGCCCTTCTTTTCCAGTCTTGAAGCATCTCCCGGTTCCCATCAGACAGTTTCTAAGATGCTTCTTCTCACGCTTTTGAAACATGGGATGTTATTTTTTCTTTCCTCCATGAGTTTTATCTGTTGATCCTCTAAAAGAAAAATTTGTTTTACCATTTTTATCTTTAGTCCCATGAGACCACTAAGATACTTCAATATCTATCTTGACCTCAAGGGAATAATGGAAAATATTGGTCATGATGCTCAAAAGTTCTGATAAAACGGTTTTTTAACTCAAGTCTCACCCTATAACTCGAGGTCCAAAGAGGTTAATAAATATAGTTTATTTTATAAAAAAATGATACATTTATTTCTTTGTATATTATTCATTGTACATATTCATACACTATTATTTAGGCTAGATATTTCTTTAGAAACTATTAGTGGTGTCCAACTGAGTTATACTCACACCCTTCTATGGACACTATTGCTACCAAAGTAGACTTCATACTTTTAGGTTTAGATAAAGTAAAATTATTGATGATAAATTTTTTATTTTATGAATTTATAGGATGGATTTTTTATGAGGGTACTGAGTTAGGTTCCAAGACCCATTTTGGGGATTGTCAGTTTATGTTTGTCTTTTGGGTTCCTTTTAGAACCTATAACAATAATAACATGACATGTTTATCTCATTAGTTTTTGGGATCTTACCCTATTTTAGGAATTTTTTTTGTGAAGTATGGTTATTTATTATTAGTATTTTTTATTTTTTTCACTCTGATAAAGTGGTTATAGTATCTTCATGTATCTCATTAAAACTGCACTACTAGTCGGAAGCCTCTAGTGTAAGGGGATGCTTGTCTGAGGTCACATAACGAACTAGTTAAGATACTAGTTGGTGTGATCTATTTGAAGAAATAAAAATTTCATTAATATTAGTATAGATGTTTTTATTGAGACCATGCGGTATGGAGAACAAGAATATGTGATCACATTGAGTGTGGGATTCATTGGGAGTCTATAGAATGGGCCACACATAATTGATCTCATCAACAATGGACTTACACTCATTATAGTATGTGAAATTAGGTTAATTCCTTGTTTAAGTAAAAATAGATACTGAAAATATCGTATATATGTGAAAGATTTTACGTCTTACATAATATAATAAATAAGGAGTCTATAAGGCTTTACAAGTATTAGTATTATTGGGAACATGCTTTACCAAGTGATCTATTTAATTAAGTAGTATGTAGAAGATATTTTTGTCCCATTATTCCCATTTCCCAAATGTGTAATCCTTGGGATCCTGATGGGAAGAAATAATATGGTAATATTATCCCATGTCCTTGTAGTTGACAATAACAAGTTTCTTCCATGTGAAAAAATTATAGGAACCAAGATGATCATCCATAAGATGTGTGGATGTTATAATAGTATCCAAAAGGGATATATTTTTTTTATAAGTTTATAAAAGATCAAAAATAAAATGATGATTATTGAGTACTTAAGATAAACATTATGTGATGACAATATGCCAAAAGTTCCCAATTGATAGAAAACATGTGGTGAAATTGCACAACTTGAACATCTTGTTAATAATCATTGTAAAGAAGAAATAACTTAATCAGAGGCATGGATGGATATCAATAGGATGTATGTGAATCCTATGAAAGCATTTATCTAGAATATAGGAGACTTCATAGGGGGAGGTGGTAGAGGCATGGCTGCTAAAAAGGGATGACAATAGTACGATTTATCTGGAGGGATGCACATAGGGGTGTTATGTAGTTTGGGGTAGTAACTTAGGGATGAGATAGGGGATAATTCATATAAGGGTCATGTAATCTTGGGGATAGTTCATGGGAGGGGTGAGTGGTTCAAAGGCCAGTGTGCAGGAGGGGAACTAGTGGTGTCATGTGGAAGGTGACTAATGTGGGGAAGGTCTGACACATAGAGAAGGAAAGAAATGGTTGATGGGTGGGTAGGGTTATATAACCTTCCCTAAAACCATATTGTCATAAAATAGTATTCCTCATGAAGATGAAATTTTCTTTACTTATACATTAAATGAAAAGTACACCAAGTACCCTCTATCAATGTGGGACTCAAATAATTAAAGAGTAATTGGGGCTTAACATACTAATCCAAACCAATAGGATTACCCTATATGTAGATATCTAATACAATAACAAGACAAAATTATTATCCCCTCAACTATTGATTTATTTATGAACATTTTGGTTACACACTTTGTGACATCTTGCAAAAACACATCTTTATTTATAAGATTGATTCAAATATCTTCAGGTCTCAAATCCCATGTTTTTCAAATAATTGTAAAAAATTTATAAATATTTTAAAAACTATATAACCTAAAAATAAAAACCACTCTTCTATTTTATTAAAAAAAATATTTTATTAGTTTTTTAAAAGAATTATGTCATTGAAAATAAGTTTATATCAGTTTAAAAAATAATTTTCAAAAATAAAAATAAAATTAATGTTTATTTTATAAAAATAAAAAACTATTTTTAATTTATATTATCATAAAAAAAATTTAATTTCAATCATATAATAAATTTTTAAAAAATAATTAGAATTTAATTTCAAGAAAAAATTGAAATAATTTTAGAACGGTGTTTTTTCAATGAAAAAAATCCCCTAAAGGTGTTTTTTAATAATCTAACAAACACAAAAATAACAAAATATTTTTTAAATACCTATTTGTATACATCCCGAAATAACCTAATTTTTTAATTAATAACAAAAAAACCCTTCATTGGATCTCCCATGAAACCCAAAAAATCAGTATATCATAATCATTCAATGTGATCATGAAAATTGACTAAAAAAATAGAATAAAATTTAACTTTTTATAAATAATATATTCTATAAAATTCCTCATCTATATACCATAATGATTATACTACATTATATGTTTAAAAATATAAAAGAGATAATGAAGCTTGATTAAATTTCATGTTCTCCACCTAAAAGTTTAACGATTTTTTCAAACATTCCCATTCAATTATTTTCATAATTACATCACTGTCATTAAGAATACAATGTTTTTTGTCACATTTAAAAATATATTAAATTATGGTGGGTTATTGGATTTGAGAAACTTTTTTTCAGATGTTAGGGGTAACTTCTCCATTACAAGGACTTATAACAAACCAGTAAATTGTGTTAATTTGATTTTTTCTTATGTATCAAACTTGAACCTAGTATCCCATACATTGGTACTAGAAATAAGAAATCACATCCCAATGGATTTAATAGTTTAGTAGTCTTACAAACTAGATACAAGTTTGAATCTAACCTTAAATTTGAAAACGTAAAAATAATACATAGTATTTTCTTCTAAAACATTATTATTCCCTATATAATATCTTTACATATCATTTATAGTACACTTCCTGACATCCAAGTGAAAATAAATAAAATAAAAGAGTGAGCTCAAATGCTCAGTAAGGAAATACGTACAATGTAAGCTATCATAGAATAAATAAGTCATAAATAATATGAAAGATATGAAATAATAATCTCATATTACATATAACTAATATCATAAAATTGGGACTAAATTGATGAATAACATTGAAACATAAATTATCACATAGATAAGGATAACTAGTTTCGTAATGAAAAATGTATAATTCTGGTGATCATAATCTTACCATCAAGGCCTTATACCAAGACTTCATACATAACTAGTTAAGGAGTATTCCAAATACCCAAACTAGCTTATCTCATGAGACACACTGATGCATCAATTGGCTATAATAAGTCCCACACATCACTTAATAATTCCAATGTGTTCATCATATGAAAGGGAGAATAAAAATTAAATACATAATCCACATAAAAATTCATATTGAAAAACTAGTATATGTAATGTTAATATTTTTCCCAATAATTAAACAGAACAATATGATCATAATACATCTAGTATAATATTGAAGATGGTATTGATAGATTATATCCCAAATAAAGCATGAGATTCATCAAAGGAAGTTTCCATAGATTAAATTACTTAAAAATTATCACAAGAATATTTATTGAGAAAAAAAACCTTTTCATATTGAAATCAATTATTTAAAATATAAAATATTAGAAAAAATATTATTTGGAAATAATAATGTAATCTTGTAAAGAAATATTTAATGTAAAGTGTAGTCATGATGGTGTTAAAAACCATTTATGAGTTATATATTGAAAAAAATATTTTTTTTCACACCTTCTGTAAAGAGTTACTTGATAAGAATATTTCTTTTAATTTTTTTATAGAAATTTAAACATGGGTAAAAATGAATTTAATAGATCAATAGATAATAGTAAAACCAATTTTGAATTTTTTTAATGAAAATATTAACAAGAAAGAAAAAGATTCCTGGTCGGGTAGAAAAACAAAGTCATTTTTCCTTAAAAAATTTATTTAGTAATTTTGAGTGACAAAGAAGTTCAGAATGGAAATAATCCATGAAAATACAATAAAAAACAATAGAGTAATAAAATTCATGGGGTTTAATATAGAGAGATAATATAATTTGACAAAAAGAAACTTAAACATAAACAATCTTAAATATGGATGAGATTGTGAAATAAACCCTTATCATTTAATGACCATTAAATCATAACCTACATGAATGAAATAACTTTAAATAAAACTTTAAATAATACTAATATAAATATATTCATGATATAAAATACCAAAGTATCATTATATATTCCACTTGAAGGAAATATGTAGTGAATATGATGTATATCTCAAGGAAACAAAAGTGAGACGAGAAACCCTTACCTCGGGTCTCGATTGATTCGTAAGTGACTTTATCAACATGTATAAAAATTTAAATTTATTATAATTATATGAAATAAACATATACATACTTATAATATCATATATGATCCACTTATAACATTTAATGACTATTTTATTAATATTTCTATATTAAAATCATTGTTTCTGAGTGTTAATTGTTTTTTACCCGAATGGCCCGAAGGCCTAAATTTTTTATTGATTTTTGATAACCCCCATTTCAAGGGATGAGGGGGAACCCTTACAAGGCCCATAGGCTCAGAAATTACATGGCCTGTAGTATTAGGAGATTACATAACCTGAAGGTCTTAGGGAATTCAACCAGACTATCTACAAGGAATTACCCCTCCCCAGCATCTGCATCATGATAGTAGCTATACACCTTTGCATGGTCGTCTGGCTAGGCTTCTCGTGCAAGCATAGGCTGGACCCGATGGCATAGCCATACCCTCTCATTCTGACAAATCAATTTGGCTCTACTCTAGTGAGTGCACCTGCTCTGAATTCTCTTCTGGGGATGCTTATTTTTTTGTAGTGTGTCTGGGGAAAATTCATGTGGCCCGAAGGCCTTGAGGTGGCCCAAAGGCCTTAAAGGTGGCCCAAAATCCCTACTGAACTAAAGTCTTAGGTGGCCTAAAAGCCTTAAAGAATCCAAGCCCAAACTAGGGGCCCAAGGTGAATAGTTCTATCTGCTATAGTACCGAACAATACATACTATATTAACTCCTACAGTGTCTGCTATAGTACCCACACAGTGTATAGTTCTGGTACAGTACCTGTACATTGTACAGTTCTGCTATAGTACCCGCATAGTGTACAATACTGCTACAGTACTGCTATATTGCCTGCTCTAGTACCTACTTCAGTACTGCTACAATACCCTGGAAATATGCCTTTACATGGTTTTAAACCTGGGACTTGTGGATGCACTTAAGGATACCTCACCAACTGGGCTGAGGCTCATGTGCTAATTGTTTTGAATCTAATGTAAGTATCAGTTTCTTAGTTTCAGTTATTTAATATTTTTCATGGTTCCATCATCTCCAAAATGTTAGTCATGATATAAATATATTATATATTCATAATAATCCTTGAAATGTGTACATGAAAAATGAATTTAATTACTTTGTGGAGGTTGTAGTCCACACATACACACAAGCGACATTATCAATTTTTAATGAGTAGAAGTATAAGAAGTTAAATGATATATTATATTTACATAATCATAATTATTTCATAAATATGATATATATAATCATTAGTTCCATATTTTAAACCAACCAATTAAAATAGTGATGAAAAATTAATTTCACTGCTACGTGGATACAACAAGCCGCATGTACACACATGAGATGTTTTCACTTTTAGTGGGATAGAAAAATTGAGGACAATGGTTTTTACATCATCATAGTAACAACTTATTATATTGAATATGCTGATTTTTTTATTTTATAATGTATACCATATATTTATATGAGGTATAAAATTAAATAAAATTGAAAGTACTTGGTTAAGAGTTATACCTCTTCATTATGAAACCACGTTAGGATTACACCTTAAGACTTGAAAGGATGGTATTTTGGGTAAGGATATAAGATATAGTAAGTGGGTAAGGAAGATAATATGGTTTTATATTAATAATTTAATGATCTATAATGCTCACAATTTTTGAATAAGGGAGGTGAAGTGGTTATCTTTTATAAGTGAGGGAAATTACACACTTGGAATTACTTAAAATATTAAATAATATATAAATCAAAATAATGTAAATTGGAAAAAGGCACACCATATTAGAATATAATGTGTAATGGGGATAAATTAAACTCTAAAAATAATATTTAGATAGGTTTCTAATATATTTTAATCCTTTTCTCCTAGTTAAACCACTTTAAACACATTTTAACCTTAACCGTGATAACTTAATTTTATACCTTGATAACTTAATTATATGAACAAAAAATGTAGAAGTATAAAAAAATGGGAATGATAATTTAAAATATGTAATAAATTTTATCATATTAAAATGATATAGTTATAATAAATTAAATCTAATATAATAACCTAAAACACATAGAAAATACTTTTTAGTAAAATTTCTAATTTAAGCATACAAAACATTCTACCTTGAATTTAGGTAATAAATTGGTTTCCATGAATTTTTTTCGTTAAATAATAAATTTATCGATATTTTAGACTTTTAGATCATTAAAAAACCGAATGTAATCCTCTAACCGTTCCATTAAATTCAAATACCCAAACATAGTTTTTAATTTGAATAAAATATAACTTATCTTCACAAAATTCAATTTTGGGTTCACAATTTCAAAATAATGTTATAAAATAGACTAATTAACTCATTAAACATATTTTTGGTTGATAAAAACTCATAAAATATGATAAATTAAAGTACTATATAGATTTTAAAGCTTTACCACAATTTTTTAACCCACTTTTACCTCTTTTACCGAGCTGATAAATGTTTACCATGGTTACTATTCATAATGAACAAAAATTAAGTTGTCACTATTACATTATATTAATTATTATTATTCAAAATATGGAATATATTTTACAAGATTCAATTTATATATTCGTTAGAAATTTATTTCAATAAAAATGCGTAAAACACTACGAAAAACAATTTAAAAAAACATTTTTTAATCCCAGAAATGAACTTATACCAAAATCAAGTATATAGATGATTATTGTGTGATTAATTTGATAATTTATAAATAAATTCTTCTTGGTTTAATTTAGGATAAAATTCACTACATTATGAGACTTTTTCAATGAAGATAAATTATAGTTTTACAAAATATGGAATTTTTCACTATTCACTCAGAAATCAGACTTTTAGAAAATACCCAAAATTCATCCTAAGACTATTATAAAATGATTTTTTCAAAAATTATATAAATGTTTTAAAATAAAATTTATAAAATTGTAAACTTTTAATCAGAATATCTATGTAGAAAATATAATAAACATCTTTTTTGAAGAAAATATATTTTTGAAACATAAAATGGATACTAAAAATTGATAATATATTTATTATGAATCAATCAATACCTTTGAATTATATAAAACTTTATATATTTTTTTTATGGTTTAGTAATTATTATTAATACCACTAATTTAATAACAAATTTATATTAATCATATTTTAATAATAGTATTTTTATAGTATTTCGTAGTTCTCTTAAATCCCATTATGGTGTGTTAAGAAATATATCTATCATATTATTATTTTAAACAAAATTTTTGGGGTGTTTAATTATACCACCCTTAAATGAATTTCATTACCATGATTTTTTTATCTTGGTTATAAAGGGTTCAATATTTTAAAAAAAATTTATTGAAAACCCACATTATACAAAATAATAATAATAAACCATCATTTGAAAAGGTTAAGTAAGAGACTTAAAGGTTGTCTAAAATAACACACAATCAGGTTAACATATAAGTATAAAATTAACATTAACTGAAAATATTGATATGGATAATAAATAATAACATCTAAGGAATAATAAAGATTGATAAATAACATGACCATAGGAAAGTTAAGGGCCAAAAAAACATAAAACAATAAGAGATAAAGATGATTGTCAATTCATATGAAATGAAGGTAAAAGGATAACATTTTTATTTCAATATATTTTTCCTATATTATTTTATGTGTTATCTACAAATTATTAAATCCTAAAAACTGAATAAACCCCAAAAATCAACATTGTTTCAAATCCATAAATAAGCATATCATCCATGTTTATAACTAGGGAATAACAATTCATCTTAACTAAAACCTCTCAATATATTATAAACAGATTCCTACTAAGTATCTTGATTGATAATTATTTCATCAGAGTTTCAAGGGAAGATTCAATTATCCAAGAAAAATATGAAATATTTCATAGATCTATAATCAACTAATGCATGAGTTTATAATCAAATTACCTATTATCACAACTTAATGGATTTCAAAATCAACTATTGTAATTACATAATCTTAAACGTTATCCCTTAACCTTTTCTATGATAAATTATCTTAATTCTTGGGGAATTATTTTTTTAGTGCCCTATCTCCTTACAATTGAATCAATTAAAATTTTTAGCTTCTTTCTTGTGCTTTCACTTATATGCTTGATGGCATTTCTATCTACACTTAAAGTAAACTCTCTTTCCCTTCAAGAAAGTATCAGGGTGTTTCTTTCTACAATTATCATATGTGTGAAGTTAAATACTTCCCTTATTTTTGACGGCCTAATTTATTTTTTTAATACTCATTCATCCTCATATTATCTTGATTTTATTTAAAATATATAACTTAGAGAATTCATTATTTATCCTGATAGAACTCGGTACCATATCATTATATGAAAAAAAATCATGAGATACTAGTGCCCTTCAGAGGCTTGGATTCAGCCTCTAAAAGAAATTAACAATATTTATTTATGGATTATGTATATAGTTCATATCATTTCTTGTTAATATTATAAATTTTACCTCAGACTCGATAACACTTTCCTCTTCCTTCTATCTTAGTTTGATGAATTATTTTTCTATATCAACTCGTTGATCGTAAGGAAAGTATTTTTAAAATAATATCTAATTAAAAATATTTTATTCCATTCTCTATATATCCTTTTCTTCCTTTGTATTTTGAATTAATGATCACCATTTATCAATATCTTTCTTTAGAAAATACACTACAATAATAACCATCTCTCTTCCATTACTTCTTAGAGCCTAAAATATCTTTTTAAATGTCTTGATCCACTATTTAGCTATCAATGGATTATTAGTTCCATTAAAATACAGAGGTTTATACCACATTAAGTGTTCTGACATCAATAAATTGCGCTATTAAATAATAGGTTGTTCAATATGGGAAAATTTATTGGTCATAACTAGAGACAATTGTCCTAATATAGTCATAATATTATTATCTCCAACACTAGTTATGTTGACTTTATCATAAAGTAAATCCCTACATTGATTATGGGTGTTGAAGTGTTTTCTATTCATTTCATTGGGTTCTATTTCTAAACAATAACATATACTAGATTTTATCATAACATTATAAATCATAACATATAATTCTAAAACTGGTGAAACACTTAACATAAATTTAAAATTTTTGCATCATTAATCTTATAATAATAATCTTAGAAAAATAAGATTAGTATAATTGGTAATATTCTAAAATCATAAAAATATTTTCAAACATTTTAAAATTGTGTGTAAGGAAATTGTAAATTAACCCAAGAATATCCACCAGGAGTGTCAAACCAGGTGCATTGTAAGGGACCATTCATCATGAACCATAATTATGGTCAATAATTACACTACCAACTCTTTTTATGGTTATTACCCCTAGATGAATCTGTACAAAAACCATATACATTTTTAGTATCCAGATAAGGATGTATTTCTAGGAAAAACACATAAAAGTAGCAGACATAATCACTATCTTACCAAAAAATTATGATATTACACATAATCTCTACCTTACCAAAAAATATTATGATATTATCCTATAATTAGACATAGTCTAAGATTTTATCATAGGGTTATGTTCCCTAATCTATGTTTTACAAAATCTAGTTCCAATTTTTTTTACTAAAATTTCCTCTAATACCAACTATAACAACCTCAAACCTAGTAGCATAGATTTGGTGGTTACTTTATTACATTGGAACTATATATAAGTGAGCCCATCTCGAGGTATTAAATAGTTTAGAAATCTTGGAAAACTAGATACATGATTGAATCTCATATTACATTTGAAAACACAAAAAATAAAAAATATTATTTTCTTGGAAACAATAATCATTCCCTATAACATATCCATTAATATAATTCATATTACACTTCCCAAAATATTTGGTAAAATAAATAAAATAAAAGTTTGAACTCATATTCATAGTACACTTCCCAAACTTGTTTATCTCATGAGACCTACCGATGCCTCAAGTGGCTATAATATGCCCCACCCATCACTTACTAAGTAAAATTCATTATTTAGATGAAATTTTTGAATAAAAATTCAATACATAATCAATATAAACATTAATATTTAAAAATTATCATTTAAAAATTATTAATATTTTAGCCAATCAATAAATAAAAAAATATGATCATAATCCATATAGTGAAATTTAGTGGATGGTATTAATAAATTATATCTTCATTAAAGAATAATATTCATCTAAAGATATTAACATAGGTGAAATTACTTTAAAAATATCATTAGAATATTTCTTAAGGAAAATAATTTTTCATTTTGAAATCACTTATTTAAAATAAAAAATTATTAGGAAGAAATTTTATTTGTAAATAAGCATGAAATCTTGTAAAGGAATATTCAATGAAAATATTATTTATGATCGTAGGAAAACTATTCTATGCATTGTATGTTTAAACAAATATTTCATTCACACCTTTAGTAAAAAGTGCATAAAATAGTATTCCTTTTAAATATTTTTATAGAAAGTTAAACATGGGTAAAAATAACTTTAATAAATTATTCTATAATAATAAAAAAGTTATTGAATTTTTTATGAAGAAAATATGGACATCTAAGAAACATATTCCCAACCAAGTATAAAAACAAAGTCAATTTTTCTAAAAAAAATTCATTTGGTAATATTGAAAGAAAAAGAGGGTAAAATGGAACTAATACTTGAAAATTATAATAATAAATAAAGGAGGAAAACATTAATGGGTTTAAGATAGAAATATCATATAATTCCCCCAATTGAAACTTAGACATAAATAATTCTGAATAAGGATGAGATAATGAAATAAAGCCTTGTGGCTTTGGTAAATTTTGAATTATAACCTCCATGAATGAAATAACTTCAAATGAAACTTTAAATTCCATGAATATAAAGAGATTAATGATATAAAATATCAAAGGGGTAGTATTTACACCACATGTGAAAGTGATATACGCCATAAAGAATTATATATATATATATGACATATATATTTTATGCCTTGCTTGAAATTTTGATTTTAATGCATAATGGGATACATATATATTATTCGATACAACCTACATTTCTAGTATTGGATGGACAACCAATCAGTCCTCCACCTTCGCTATCATTAAAAGAAACATTTCATAAGATGAAAATAATGATAGTTAAAGGAATTCATTTATATGTTGTATGAAATAGATGAGGCATTAAGTCACGCTCTATAAATAAATGAGTTAATGCATTAATCACTAAAAATAATCATCATGTCTTTATAAACCATTTTTATATATTTAAATGTGTGTAGATATTTTCACGGTGCATGGTCGAACTTCCCAAGAACCCAAATCCCTCTTTGTCTATTTCCTTTTCACCTGAGGCTCTACCAGGTTATGGAGGAGTATAGGAAACCGTTTAAACATCGATCAATTCATATAATCCCATGAATAATTTCAGAGATTGAATGTTTTTATTTACAAATTTTTTTTATCTACATCAATCATACCAAACCAATAAAACATTAGTGAATGTTATTTTATACAATATTTCTTAATTTTAGTTTTATATGTGGTTTCATAATATATTGAATAGAGATCCTCCGAAAAAGGTTTTAAATCACTTCCATAGCATTTGATAATTATTATTAGACTCTAATAAAACCCCAAAATGCTATCATAGGGAATAAATTCTTATGTTTTATGAGATCTTGCATTTAAATAAAATAATAAACATAAAATAATGATGTGTTTTTGATTTTTGCAGATTATTGTTTTTTAAAAAATAGTTTACCTTTATGTAACTGGGTTACGAAAAGGTAATCATAAAATTACCCTTACATAGAGTGTTATATATAAGGGTCATCTTGACTTACTATTACATAGAAATTTCTATGTAAGGGTCACCAAAACATACCTTTATGAGTAAATGTATAACCTAAAGGTATCAATAACCTACCTTTACACATATAGGATTTGTGTAACTGTTATACTGAGTTACCCTTATATAATGAAACCTATGTAAGGGTTATTCTATCATCCATGTGGTATATGTTTGGGTTATTTTAGACTTACCTTTATTTAGATTTGTTATGTAATGGTATATCTAATCTATACCTTTACAAATCGAGGATTCTAGAAGGCCTACATAAGGGTAGAGGGTGTATACCCTTTTGTAGAATATAGATTCAATGTATGTGTAAACAATAATGTTTTTTTAAATTGTATTTAAATTTTTAGATGTTTTTAATGGGTTATAAAGTATTTATAAATCATTATAAATGGTATTTTGGGAATATTTATTTTAAGAGAAATTTTTAAATAAATATATATATTAGAAATGGTTCAGAACAAATTATATAAATTTTTATGAAACTTTTATTTTTCCCAAATATTAAATGTTAATATTTGAAATAACTTTTAACCAAATTATATAAAATGAAAGTATTTATTTAGAATTCATAATAAATAAGTTATAAAATGTTATAGAATATGAAATATGGACAAAATAAAAAGTGTTTATATTTAATTTTGAATTGTCCCGAATTTATTTTTTCAAGTTGCCCAAAAATAAAAGGGGGCCTTGTTTGGATATTATTTAAGCCACATAAAAAGTGTTTTGATGAATTATATAATTAATGTTTAAATAATTATTAATTATATGATTTTTTATATTATGTAAAATGTATACATAATAGAAATTTGATTAAAATAGTTGATAATTCGTATAATATTATATATTTAAAATGGAAATTCTATATAATGATAAATACGAAATATTTCATATTGGAGTGAATATAAAATGTTTATATTCAAAATTATGGAATGTATATAAATTTAAAACAAAAATTATATAAGGGTTTATAGTTATATTTTATTTAAAAAAAATTTATAAATGTTTATCCCATGTTTAAATATTTCAATTGTTCATTTATTCAAGGTTTATTACATTCTATATTCATTTTTGGTAAATTGTTTAAGAAATATGAAGGTTTTGTATGCTTTAGTTTAAAATTTTAAACAGATTATAGAATAAATCCTTGACTTATATGCTAGGTATGATAATGAATTTAGTTTTTCATCACACATAACCTCAATTTGTATTAGAATTTTTGAACTCAAATTTTGTTTTTGAATGTAGAATATAAATATTAGGTGTTAAAATTATGATTAATTGGATTCTCTCTTGAGTAAAGTATCCCTAGGTAGAGGGACTTGGGTTAATACTGCCTACCTACCTGGAGGTGTATTCCTTTACTAGTATGGTGAATGGGGTTGGATATTCATCACTCTAGACTTACTAATTTTAAGATTATCAATATCATATAATTCTAAACCTTAACATTAAATTTTCATGTACCTTATGTATAAGATTCATTTATTTATGTATGAATATGTTTGACTTATATTTATGGGTGAGTAACACAAACTTGTGGGTTCTTTAAAGGGTTAAACATAAATATTGTTTGAACATATTGATTTGGTGAAGTTAATAGGGTTCCAAACTAAAATTACTTGAAGTATGAATACATAAAATGGAATAACATTAGATAAGATGGTGTGATAAAAAACCACTTCAAATACTAAGTGTGAGATTCCTTTAAAAGAGGCACTTATCAACACCTTGATCATTAAACCAGATATTTTTGAGCTTAGCATGAGTACCCTTGGATTATGTTATGTAAGTAAAGTTATAAGTGACTTTGGATTATTTTTTGAGTATTGTTGAGATAAAAATAAGTATTCATTGATTTTCATTTTTTGTCTTATTCTTGTAATTTTATTTCATTACACTAATTTGGAATCCCTAATGGTTAGGATACTAGAGAAATATAGTTGATTTTATCCATATATATGATGGGTAAGAAAAATGTTTGTCTGCTCAATTATACAAGAATCATATATGATATGATTGGGATGATTCCCTACATAAATAGCTAAGTGGTGAGAGGAATTCCATAAAATACTCATTTCTTAGTGAAATATGGATCTTGGATAACTATTTTATATGGTTTGTTTTTAAAAAGGGATTAACATTTTAGTGGGATCTCATTTAATAAAATTCTATATTGAATGGTTATGAAACATAATATTCATCTGATAAAAACCTACATTATAGATAAATTTAATTTTCATCATTATTGAACATAATATCAATCCTTAATAAAGAAAAACTTAATTGAATAAACTTCCTCAATTGGTATAGAAATTTGATAATCATTCTCAAACATGAAAAAAAATTATATGTGTTAGAATAACCTCTTCCCAAGAAACCAATAAGTGAATCATTTCATTGAAAATATTTAAATGACTTTGATAAATTTATAAAGGATGAACATGTTAACCATATACTCATGATAATTACTATGGAGTAAAATTTTCAAAAGAAACATTTGATCTTAAATACCTTTCAAGTGATGGATAAACTGTAGAGGCTCTTTTAAGAGAAATTAAGGTATTAAGGATATTAATTATCTAAAGGAATTTTTCCATTTAAAATGATAGAATGTTCCTCATTATATACTAATAAACTCAATATTATTTGATATGTTAATGAATTGGAGACACTTGGTTCACCTCCAAATATTGAGTTAGAAACAGATTTCATTCTATAGTCACCATTGGAAATGTTCTTGCAGTTTTTTATGAATTACAATATTAATTAAATTTGAAAAACTTTTCTCTATCACCTTAATATGTTGAAGGTTACTGAACAAGAACTAGGTAGTCCATGATTGAGTAATATGTTGATGGTACAAAAGTATATGGGTAAAGGTTATAGAAAAAAGAAGAAAAGAGGTCATAGAAAGTCTACACCACCTATCAAATTGAGAAATAAAAAGGAAGAAATTTTTTTTCATTGTGGTTAAATTGAAAATTTAAGAATAAATCAATCATATTACCTGAAGTGATGTAAGAATCCATGTAGAGAATCCACTTCAGGTATGAACAATATAGAATTCATTTGTTTTTTTGAATGCCATGTAATTATAATCATATATTTTACAAATGTTGTAAATATATAGTAAACAATATAAATAAATAAATAAATTAATGAAAAAGATTGAAATTGATTTACAAGTGACAAAGAAAAAGAGTTGTTATATTAGAGACTTGAATCTATGAGGGTCAGATGAAATTTTTATAAATTTGTCTATTTTATCATTTTTATTTTGATAAGATCTTGAAAAAATGGTTGTTTGAATAAAATGAGATTGATTTTAACATGCATAATTTATGATTAATCAGTTTATATAAAAAAAATTATAAGAATATATGGATAAAAATTCTTTATCTAGAATTATATCTTTTCAAAAGAAATTGTTTCAAACACATAAAATATTTTATATGATATGGAAACAATAGTTTATTTGTTAAAAATTCCTATTATAAGAAAATAATTGTTATTTAATAAATATAAATTACTTTTTTTAATATTATATAAATATATTGAAAAGGTTATAGTTTTTAAAATTCTAGTGGGGGTATATTTGGAGTTAAAGAAGTTAAAAATTAACAAATATAAAAATTATACAATTCTAAGTTTCAAATTAAATTTAATTAATATTCTAAGCGAGTTAAGATATATTAATAAGCAATAATGTATGTAGTTACATTATTTCAAGGAAATATTTTGATGGAATAGGGTTTTAAGGATGATGATGAACACAGAAAACTTTATAAGTAGAAAATATAAGTTGATATTATAACATTTAATATTGTGAATTAAATAAGTTTGAATATGTTCGAGAAGTTGAACTGTTAGGAATACGATTCCAAAATATCACCATTATTAAAACAATATTTCTTCATATTTGTTTCCCACTAAAAGGTTTAGTGGGTGGATTTTATCAAATGGTCACATAGAGAAGTAACATGGGTTACATATGATGTAAAGAGTTTACAAAACCAAGAAATTAAAAAAACATAAGGATGATATAAAAGTGTATCATATATGATATGATAAATTGGTGCTTATGCTAGGTTTGTTAAATATTCTTAAAGAGTTTAAGAATATTAAAATGTATCACATTAAAGGAAACATCAATTTTTTCATTGTTTCACATTGTTTTCATAAATGTATATATAGATATACATTTTGAGAAGCACAATGATAATCGACCTCTCAAAGTTTTAATTTGAGTTTATCCCTAACTGATGTTCATTATTGAGTCTGATAGGTTATGAATAAATGTTAAGGTTATCATGAGTATAATTATTGCTTATAGATACATAATTATTTCCTAAGGCACCAATCAGAGAAAAATATTCTTTGTGTGCACTAGATGATAAACTAAGTATACAACATAGAGTCTCATACAGATGTCTTCGGTGTACTAGGGGTGCATGGATCATATTTGAGTCCCCGTTACCAGAGGTTTTTAAGATACCCATCATGAAAACCATAAAACTATTATATGCTGCTTATATAAGTATATATATTGACTTATCTAGTATATGGGTGGTTGGGTATGTTTTTGATCTTTTCAGTAGTTGAAGCTTAACAAAGACCAGATTTTCCCTCTTGTATGATGAGTATGAAATTTGGGATCTTTATTGAGATACACTATAGGAGTGTGTGGAAACACCTAGATATTGTTTTTGTGTGTGTGTGTTTGGATAAGGTACATTTTATGTGATTATCCATAAAGATGAATGATATGTGTTGTATTTATCGATCAAAATAGTTTACACTATATAAATCATGAACAGATGAGTTAGATATATGGGTTTGACATGTTCCATGTCCCAGGATTATTCTATGTCTTATAAAAAGGGAGAAATTTGATAATTCAAATTTTTATATAATTCATATTGGTGGACACAGGTATATAGATACATGTGTTTGATAGAGATCATTCTAGATTCCATTATAGATTGAGTAGCATTGATGTTTTCTAGAGGCTGCTCTTTGAATACAAGTATTATTCAAGAGATACATATTTTTTTCCAATGCTATAATGTTCCATGGGGTCTCAATTTTTGGATGACTAAAAGAGTATTGAGTTTGACTTGGAGAGATACTCTAAAAGTTGTTTAGTGTCAATCCAAAAGTGTTTTGTATGGCTGTTCACAAGATATTTCATATGATATGATACAAAGTTGAAATTAATGATAGATTTCCAAAAGTGATTTAGAGAGATAACCAAAAGGATTTTGTTATATAATTTCACAAGTTATTTTATATGATATAATATAAGGTTAAATGGCATAAAGTCTTTAGGATTTAATGAAAGTGGGGGATTGGAAGGGATATATGCTCTAAATCCTTATATATATATATATTACAGAATGCATGAAATTTTTGATTTTAAATAATAATGGGATATATATATATATATATATATATATAATTATATACTGCCTATGTTAGTATTACTGGCTAGACAATCGACCAATTCCCCACCTTGGTTATCATTAAAAGGAAAGTTTCATAATATGAAATGAATGGGTGTTAATTGAATTCATTCATATGATGTATAAAATATATAAGGAATTAAATATTAAATTATAAACACATGATATAATTCATTCATTATTAAATAGAATCCCTAGGTCTATATAAACCATTGTTATATGATGAAAATGTGTGTATACATTTTCACGATTCTTGGATGGACTTCTCAAGAACCCAAATCCCTCTTCATCTATATCCTTTGAACCTGAGCTTCTATGAATACATTGAAGAGTATAGGATACTATTTGAATGTTGAGTGATTAAGATATTCTCTTGTATTTATTCATAGGTGTGAAGCTTTTGTTTTCCACTTTGATGATCTACATCAAACATATCAAACCAAAACATCATCATTGAATGATATGTTTTATAGTATTTATTCATTTTAGTTTTACATGTATTTTTATATTATATTGCATTGAGATACTCATAAAAGGGTTTTAAATCTATTAAAATTATATATATAATTTTTATTAAACTCTAATAAAACCCTACATCATGAAGGAAATAAGTGGCGAATATGGATTATGTATCACAAAAATTAAAGTGAGATGAAAAACCCTTCCCTCAGGTACTACTATCTTTGCAGGTAATTTTACCCTCATGTATAATAATTTAAATTTATTATAATTATATAAAATAACCATATACATACTTATAATATCATATATGATCCACTTATAACATTTAAACACCCAATTATTAATAATTTTTTATTAAAATCATTATTTTTTAGTGTTAACTGTTTTTTTCTTATAAGTTTCAGTTTGGTAGTTTCAGTACGTGAATATTGATCATAATTACATCATCTAAATAGTTTTAATAATGATTTAAATATTATATTTATTTATTATATACATATACAAAATCATATTTGAAAGGAAGACATGAAAAATGAATCAAATCCCTTCGGGGTGGTGGTGGTCCACAAGTACGCATGAGCAACATTATCATTTTTTACCAGTAGAAGGGTAATAAGTTAAATGATATATTATATTTCCAAAATAATAAGTATTTTATAAATATATTATATAATTACTAGTTTCATCTTTATAACCATTCATGTAAAATAGATATGAAAAATTAATTACATCACTACGTGGAGGCAATAAGTTATACGTACACATAAGTGATGTTTTCGCTATCTCTAAGGTAGAAATATAGAAGATAATGATTATTAAATTATCATAATAACATTTAATATATTGAATTAATTATTTTATAATGGATACCATATATTATATAAGATATAAAAAGAAATAAAATTGAAAATACTTGGTTAAGAGTTATACCTCTTCATTGATAAACATCATCTGGATTTCATGTTAAGCCTTAAAAGGATGGTATTTTGGGAAAGAAAACAATACCTAGGATATGATTAAGGAATATAATATGTTAATGGGTTAGGTATTTTCTAATATATAGTGCTCAAACATTGTTAATAAGGGAGGATAAGAGGCACCCTTTTATAATTGAGTGAAAGGACTCACATGGAATTACTTAAAGCTTAAATAATATATACATTATAATCACATAAAGTGTAAAAAAGGAACCCCATATTAAAATATAAGGTGTGATTAAGTTTCATTAAACTCAAAAAATATTTTTTAGATAATATTTGGACACATTTTAATCCTTATCACTTAGATCATCCACTTTAAACCCATTTTAACCCTAACTATGATAACTTAAATTTTTTACCATAATAACTTAATTATATAACCAAAAATAAAATGGGCCTTATAATTTTTTTTGGCCATGACGGTTAAAAATTTTGAATCCAATTTATCATATTCATTTTATATAGACAAAAGAAATTAATTTTAATATAAGAGCACAAAATGCATGAAAAACAGTTTTAAGAAAAATAACTGATTTTAAGGTAAAAATAAAGTTACCTTGAAATGAATCAATAAATTAGTTTCCATTTTTTTGGTTAAATAATAAACAAAGGAAGTTTTTTAGATTTTTTTATTAATACAAAAACTAATTTCATCTTCTAAATTCACTAGTAAATGAAAAGACCGAAAAATAGTTTTAATTTAGAATAAAATATAAGTTATCTTCTAAAAAGATAATCTTGGGTTCCAAATTTAAAAATGTTGTTTTAAAATAGATTATATAAAAAATTAAAAACTTTTTTTCAAAAAAATTTATTTAATAGGATAAATTCAACTATTATAGATATTTGAAATCTTTACCATATAGTTTTAACTAGTTTTACCTCTTTTACCGACGTGACAAATCTTTTCCATGGTTACTATTCATAATGACAAAAAATTAAGTTGACCCAATTAAATTATATTAATTATGATGACTCAAAACATAAAGTTTTTTTTTAAATATTAAATTTTTATATGTTTCTGAAATTCATTTTAATATAAATATGAAAATTGCAATAAAAAAGAGTTTTTAGAAAAAAAATATTTTTAAGCACAAAAATTAACTTATACCAAAATCAAGTATAAAGTTGGTTACTATGCAATTAATTAGATTATTTTTGAATAGAGGATTATTATATTAATTTACGATCAAATTAAAATTGTTATAGTACATTTTCAATAAAATTAAATGAAAATTTTACAAAAATCATAATTTTTCACTATCCACTCAGAAATAATCCTTTCCAAAAAAATCACAAAAAATCATCCTAAGACTATTATCACATGATGATTTCAAAAATTATAAACATTTTAAAAAATATAATTTATAAAATTGGTATAAATTAAATTTAATTTATGTTCACTAAATGAAATTAAAACCACTTATAAAGAAAACATATTTTTGAGATGCAAAATGACTACTAAGAATTGATTGTATATTTTTATGAATTAATAAATACATTTTAATTATATAAACACTTTATAAATTTTTTTCACAATTTATTTATTATTATCCATACCAATTATTTAAAATCTAGGTTATAATGGTAAAATTTAAATAATAATGTTTTTATAGTATGTCATAGTTTTCTTAATGCTTAGTATTGCATATTAAAAAATATATTGAGAAAATTGTTCTTTTAAACTAGATTTTTGGGGTGTTACAAATAACCAAATTAAAAGGGGTTCATCTTCAAGTGACTCTAACTCAAAAATAAAATATGTTTTTAAATTAATCACTACCCAAACCTCTACTTTTCATTATAATGATTCAAAGGTATTAAGATGTGTCACAAACATGAATGAAGGAGAAAAATGATTCTTTGATTATGTAATGAACCAACCCAATCCATCCACCCATCAGATACCTGAAACGACCTATGAAAAGGACCAATGGGTGTTCTAGATCCCCTTGGGATGGAGTAAAGCATCAAGGAATCAGATAATAACTAGTGAGAAGTATTTCACCTGAATAAATAAAATTTAACTAGCACTACAATTTTCATGAAATTCTGGAAAGAAGCATCTATACATTGGACACCCATTCCAAATTTAATGAGAAGAATAAAATTAAATAATTAAAAAAATATAATGATAAAAATAAAGCACAAATAAATCCCTCTCTCTCTCTCGCCTCTAACTTCCTCACAAGCAACAACCCCATTTTCAACATCTAAAATGCCATATTTATACAAACCACCTATAGAAGAAGAAAGAAAAACAAGGATGTCCTATTTTGATGAATTGTAAAAGATTTAAATAAAACTGACATACTCAGATAAGGATCTCTATGTGACCAAAATTTACTCTCCAGTAATCCACTTCCTAGAGTGGGCTGGATAAGAGCCTATGAAATTTTGATCTTCATAATTGGAACTAGAACCTGAAAGATACACTTGATCTATAGACATTCAGTAGTGTAAGTATGGTGTGATATAAAATACCAGTAGGGTTTCACTAATGAGTATATTCATTCTATTTTATGAAAAAAATCCAAAAATGATATTTTAAAATAAATTATTTAAAATAACTTTTATGTAAACTTTTTGGAAAATTAATCCATGGGTTTTCCATTCAAACTAATATTTTATAAACCAAATATCTTGAACAAATATTCTTGGAAAATAATTTCATAAACATAATTTTGTTAATTCTTGATAAAACTATAAAATTAATTCAAAATACCAAAATAAATAATCAATTTCAAAAATATCACTAATCAAAAAAAGAGGTAAACAATATATAATAAAATAAAACTCAAGATGTCATGAGTAAGATCATGTAATTACTAAAAAGTTTAAGGTAAAAATAATGATATAATCATGGGTAGGATAAAGTAATCAGGAGTAAAATAAGAACAAAAAATCATACATTTTAAATAGGCATTAGGGGAGAAACACCCTAAGGTCACAAAGGCTATGGGAACCTAGAAATCTTATGTCACTATTTACAGAGATATTCAATTAGTGTAATGGAATGTAATTACTTTATTGGACAATGTGATAACTGTTTTTATTTCACTAGTATAACTAGTTGAAGGGGAACCTCATCCTGATCTTGGATTTCCTACCCGAGTACCTAGGCTTTGTAATGACTGAGATTTAAATCAATGAAATTTCTCTTCTTATAATCATGTCATATAATATAAATCACATAAAATCACATAAAGAACACAAAAAATATTTATAAATGAATAATGAATTAAAAAAATGAGTTTTTTATAAATTAAGAAAACTATTCTAATGAAAAAATAACTTGAAATTTGGAATAGTAATATGAACCTTATGAATAATAAACTATCCAATAGAATAGTAAACTCACCAATGAAATTATAAATAATCATTAGGGATCTTATAAATGAAAATATGATATAATTATCTCATAGTATAAGTATATAAATGTTTTGAAAATGATAAATTAAATTTTTTTATTTTTATGAAACAAAAATGTTTAATTATAATTTTATAATTATTATAACAATTTGAAAGAAAATTTATTTTCATAAAATAGATTTATAAATTAATATTTTGTTTTATTATGACTATAAGATAATTTTATGAGACCTTAATTAATTTTTTAAAGTGTTATAAAATCAGTTATAATTTTAAAAATACAATTTTTTGAATAAATGATGATTTGAATTAAAAATTAAATTTATCATATTTAAAAAATTATTTTCATAAAATGGAGTTTATTTTTAAATTATTTCCATATTAAAAAATGTTTCGGTTTAATTTTTGGATTTTTCTAAAATAGTTGAATTTTTATTGAATAGTGAAATATGAAAATTTATGGTATATATACATTATATGGTAAATACACTATTACTTGAGTAATATATAATATAATCACTATAATTTAAAACTATTCTTATCTATTTATTGTATTTAGTCATGGAATTTTCACTATTTATTTTCTTGATCCAAAATAATAAACAAATGAATAAAATAACTAAAAAACACCATTGTCCTCCACTATAAATACCACCCCTCACCACCTCTTCCCCTCCCCACTCCAAATCCTTAAATATTGTCCCTATTATGCCCAAACCTCTTAAAAACCCATTACCCATGTCCAATATCCTTTTTTCTCAATAAAATTCCAAATCTAATTTACCTAAGGAGGTTCTCAAGGAGGATAATTCAAGAGGTAAATTCCTCTTTCTTTTTTCTTTTAATTTCTTTTCAATTTTAATTTATTTTCTTATTATCATATCCCCTCCCATTATATAGGTGGAATTATAACTATAGTATAACATATATACCATAATTTTATTTTATTAATGGAATAGTTCCTCATCATTTCTCTCTCCCTCTCTTTTTTTACAAAAAATGAAAATATCGTCTTTGATGTGTTGATTTATCGCATTCAAGGATGATGTGATTTTAATTTCTATTACCATATTCAAATCTAGTACTAAAACCATTTTTATGGTTTAACAACATTATAATATATATATTAAATCATTTTTAATTTTTTGGAACTGTTGTTTATACATAATATTAATTAATTAAACAAAGGTAGTTCGTAATGATAAAAAATTATCCAAAATAAACTTATGTTAATCACTAGTGTTTTATCTAATAATTTATCCGAATACCATTTAAAAAAATTATATATAAGAACATTTAATATTATATAAGTTCATTAATAATAGATATTTTCTATTCTGGACAACTATTCCCATTTTACATGATTTTTCATACATGTATACAAGTAAACCTATCATGAAAACCAATGAAACAAATGCTATCGAACGATAAAATTGTATATTATAACTTATCAAAAAGGCCCTAAATGAACTTAATAAAATTATTATAAATAAAATACAGGTAAAAGAGGTTTTAAATTAATTACTTAATGGATTTAATTTTATTATCTAGGATATTAAGATCAAGTGTGGAAAACTTTCGTACATATGGTAAGGGATTCTTTCCGAACCTCCATTTTTCCTTCGGGTTACTCTTTATCTCTCTTTAACCCAATTTAATTATTATTTATATTTATATAATTATTGTAAATTCTATTTATATATTCCAAAGTCAAGTATATGGATAAGTTAATCCTTTTATATTGGGAAATACATGTTTTTAAAAGTTTCCCTTCTCAATTCTTCCCGATAAGTAAGCCCGATTAAAAGGAACATCCTGATTTCTTACCCATTTTCTAGTGAACTCCATAATATATTTTAAGAAACAATTTTTTTATAAAATAAAAAATTTTATCATGAAAAAATATCTTGGTTCATTTATGTTTTTATACAAAATATTGTTCCTTTTCTAATTTAAATTCCTTAATATTTTCATTAAACTGCACTAAAATGTTTGATATCTAATGTTTCTTAAAAACTCTTTTTGCATGATTTCACTTTAGTTTGACATAAATTATCTCTATATATTTCTATTTTTCCATTATAAATTCACATTTATTATTTACATCCATTATTTCATGGACACTTTTCTGATACACCAACTTGTTATGCGTTATGATATGATTATAATGCCCACTTCTTTCCTTGGGCAATGATTATGTTGATTCCTTATGTATGATTATTCATGTGGCACATATATTCATGAACATGTTATGGTCGGTTCACCCAGATAGCACTATAATTCATTGGGTAATGTTTAGTCTCATTAGACATCATGTGTAGCTGTCTTGGTGGTAAGCCATGACACGTGCTCCTCCATGTATAGTGATCCTTGAATCATGCTTATGTCAGGTTTCTTATTGTATCTACATTTCTAGGATGACATGTTTATATTATACCATGATTTAAATATTATTCTTCCTTATTTTTATTCATGATTTTTATGTCATCATGTTATTCCATCCAACCCATGTGATATACTTTATTTATATTTGTATTCCCTTACTAGGATTTTTAGCTCATCCGTTTGTTCATGTATTACCCAGGCTATCCTCTTTAGTTGTAAGATCTTAAAGGAAGATAGGATCTCTTTATTAAGATTAAATAAAAATATGTTTCTTATTATTTCTAATTATGTACCTAATCTTACAAAGACTCAAAACATTACGATACATGGTTGTAATTGATGGCTAATTATTATTAAAATTATGTAATTATATGTATAAAAGTATAGGGTCACTATAGTTGGTATGAGAGTAAGGTATTGTAATTTTTTAATATTTGGACTAGAGAACTTTAGAAATAATCTTAGGTATAAATCTATCACTGTGGATAACCTAGATTTAATCTTACATAATCACAAGTTAGGATATACTTTTTATTTATTATCTATCCCTCTATGTTAAAAGTTTCTTTTTTATACTTATTAGCTAAGTATTTAAGTCCCTTAATTGTACTTTCTATTTCTTAGTTAATGGATTTGAAAAATAAGAACTCGTGCTGAAAATAAATGTGATAGGAAATGTGATGATTACCCTAATTATGTGTCATATATGATGGGAATGGGTGCATAAAACTTCATGACAGTACTTACTGAACTGGATGAAGTTATGGATAATAACTTGAATCACATGGAATTCCCTTCGTCTCCTAAAAGAGATAAATTTGTGTTCAAATGATTTATGTGACAAAGGCCTCCATTTTTAGTGTATCTTATGATCCCCTCCTTGCAGTACAATAGATTAAATCCATTAAGAAGATATTCTCTATCCTCTAGTGCTCAAAAGAAGAGAATTTTGTACTCGTAGTCTATTTTTTTTTATGTAGAAGTTGATCAGTGGTGGAAAGTGATAAATAACATGAAGTCAGAGGAGGAAATTGATTCCATGGAATTGGAACATTTTAATAAAATATTTTTCAATAAATATTTTCCCCGAACCCTACCTCTTAATATAGAAATGGAGTACCTCATACTCAAGAAAAAGAAGGATGAGTCTATCATGGAATATGAGGAAACCTTACAAGGTTTTCAATATACACCTCTTAATTTTTCATAAACACAAAAGGTAATGTGGATTACTTCTTTAGATGACTAAAGACAAGTATATGAAAATCATAGGTGATTCTGTACTTTTACATCTAAGAGGATATTTTCTGTTGTTCGTTTAAGGTTGAAATTGAGATTAGAGACTCTTAGTAGTCTCCTGGGTATGAAGATAAAAAAGCTGAAAATGGAGTTTAATATGGGAAGATCAATAGATAAATCCCATGATGGAACGAAAATACAACATCCCTTGTGTCAAAATTTTGGGAAGAATCATCTTTTCAACTGTGTAAAGTGAATTAGGAAATGGTTCAAAGGTGGAAGAATGAGGAATCTGGATAATAAATCTTGAAGGGATATAAAGAATCTCACTATTGTGGAAGAATAAGGGAAGTTTAAAATCAAAACTCAGCCTATAGTGTAGTGTTTCAACAGAATGGAACATGGGAATTATGTGAATCATTGCCCAAAGCCAAGGGTTATTGGAGGAAATCAACAACAACATCCTCCTAGTCATCTAGGATGGGCATATTCTATCACTACTGCTAAGGTGGAGCCCAAAAATGATGTGGTAACAAGTACATTGGTTATTCATTCAAGAATAGAAAACATATTATTTTATTCAGGTTATCTTGAAAGTTTACTAAAACTATTCAAACACCACCTCAAAATATAGAGGTTGATTTATCTTTGAGAATAGAAAATGGGTAAATTATTAAATCCAATATTTATAATTCATACCCAGTTAATGTTTATAGACTGAACCTCCAATAAAATCTTATCATACTTCCTTTGGTGGAGTTTGATGCTATATTGGGCATGGATTGAATATCTTTATACAATGAAACGTCAACTATCAGGAAAGGTAGATCACTCTTCACATCCTGAAGCATCCTCCAATTCTATACAAGTGTATGGAGGAAGATTAATCTCCTTGAGAATAATTGTCTTATGTGTGGATAATACTGCCTTATGAGAGAAAACATATCCATCTCAAATGATTGAGAAATAGGAGAAAATCATGCTCAAATACATTACCATTTTGAGGGACTACGTTGATGTGTTTTCCTAAAAGTATCCTATTCTTCCTCCTAATAGAGAGATTGATTTATAAATTGAACTTATTCCTAGATATTTTCCTATATCAAAGAAACAATATAGAATGGATCCCATCTAGTTTTAGGAACTAAAGAAGCAATTATAGGAGTATCTGAACAAGGGCTTTATACGCCTGAGTGTTTCACCATGGGGTGCATCAGTCCTTTTTTTCATGAAGAAGGATGGATCAATGCACATATATATTTATTATCATGATCTCAATAAAATCAAGAAGAATAAAGAGTATCTTCTACCACAGATAGATGAATTATTTGATCAACTGTGTGGTGGAAAGTATTTCTCTATGGTGGACCTTCACTCAGGATACCACCTATTAAGGGTGAAGATGTAAGATATTACCAAGACGTCCTTTCTAACAAGGTATATACACTATGACTTCATAGTGATACCCTTAGGACTCACCAATGCTCCATAAATTTTCATGTATTTAATGAATAGAGTATTTAGATATTACCCTAATAAATTTGTGTTATTCTTTATTGATGATATTTTGATATACTCTAAGAGCATGGAGGAACACAAGGAGTATTTGAATACTATTATAAAGGCTTTATAAAGGGGTAAAATTTATGGAAAGTATAGTAAATATGAGTTATGGATGGATTAATTATAATTAATAGGTCATGTTATCACCATAAAAAGAATATCTCAGACCCTTCCAAGATAAATGCAATCGAAGAGTGGCCCATGCCAACATCTGTAATAGAGATTCATAGTTTTTGTAGTCTATCTGGGTATTAGTAATGATTTTTGAATAAATTATCATGATTTTCAAACCCAGTGGACAAGATAACTTGTAATGAAGTTAATTTTGTCTAGACCAGTGAATTTGAAGATTGTTATAAATAGTTGATGAAGAGGCGTATCACTACACCAGTACTCACACTTCTGAAAAGTGGGGAACTCTTTGTTGTGTAAATTAATGATTCAAGGAAGTTATTAGGTTTTGTACTAATGTGAAATTATAAATTGATATCCCACACCTCAAGTTAGTTTAAAATTCATGAGAGAAACTATCCCACACATGATATGGAGTTGGCTATTGTGATCTCTGTGTTGAAAACTTGGTGGCATTATCTCTATGTGTAGAAGTGTAAGATATATAGTGATCACAAGAGTATAAAATATATATCCACATGGAATAATATTAATATGGACCTATATATATGGATAGATATCATCAAGGATTATGACTGCTCAATCCACTATCATCATGGTAAATTAAATAAGGTTGCAGATGCTCAAAGTAGAAAGGATCCTACATCTTTACCAATGATGTTGATTGAAAAGGATCCAATATTATTATATTTGTAAAGAATGGACATGGGAATAATTAAGGAAGGAACATCATCAATAATTTTTCAAATGATTTCTCAAACATCCCACATGTTGAAAATAAAGAATTTTGAAAGAAACGATGTTAAAATTTAGTTAAAATTGGAAGTTGTTAGAAAAAGAAAATCCTTTGAGTTCAAAATTGATTAGGATGGAGTCTTATGATTTAGGTAAAGACTATTTGTACTATCCAATATAGAGATAAAGAATGATCTTCTAAATGATGTGCATAGTCCGACCTTCTCTATTCACCTAAGGATCACAAAGATGTATCGGGATCTCTGGGAGAACTATTGGTTGGACAATATGAAAAAGGATATCGGTGAATATACATCAAACTACCTGGTTTGTCATCAAGTGAAGGTGAAAAGAAAAAATTATAAGGGTATGATATAACCATTACCCATACCATCATGGAAATATGAAAACATCACCATAGTCTTTGTCACTGGACTTCCAAAAACATCTAGAGGAAACAATACTATATAGTTTATTATGGATCATCTTATAAAGACAGCTCACATTATCATGATTCGAGAGGACTTCTCACTCGATCAATTCATGAAGATATACATTAATGAAGTGGTGATTCTTCATGGAGTACCGATATCGATTGTATCTGATCCAGATCTAAGATTTACCTCCAAGTTCTGTAAAAGTTTCAAATATGCTCTGAACACTGAGTTGAACTTGAGTAAGGCCTATCATCCTCAAACTAACGACCAACCTAAGAAGACTATTTAGACATTGGAAGACATGTTGAGGGAGTGTTCTATGGACTCGAAAGAAGGATGGGACCAAAATATATCTATGGTTGAGTTTTATTACAATAATAGTTTTCACTCAAGCATACAAATAGCTCTATATGAAGCCCTTTACGGGAAAAGATGTAGAACATTGGCATATTGGGATGAAGTCAGTGAACATAAGCTACTGTGACCTGAAATGGTTGAAGAAATGGTGTAAAAGGTGAAAACCATTCAATAACACATCAAGGTATCCCAAATTCAATATAAGATCTATGAAAACAATCATCGATAGGACTTGGATTTTAAGGATGGAGACATGGTATCCCTCACATATACTAAATTTAGAGCAAGTACAGTTGGAAAATGATATCCCTTATGAGGAGAATCCAATGAAGATATTAGATCATAGAGATAGAGTTCTATGTGACAAGACCACTCACCTGGTCAAAGTACTATGGTGGAACCATAAGTTCAAAAAGATAGTATGGGAACAAGAGGAAGAAATGAAGGATAAATATCCTCACATGTTTTCAACTCAGTGTGTAAAATAAAATTGCGAGGTTTAAATTTTATAAGAGGGAAGAATTTAATGACTGAGATTTCTATCAATGAAATTATCCTTAATATAATTATTTCATATAGTATAAATCACATAAAATCACAAAAATAACACAAAACAGACATTATAAATAAATAATTAATGAAATAGGAATCTTTTTGAAAGAATGAGAGGGTATGGCACCTGCCATCGGGAAAATCCTACGCATGCATGAGAAATCATAGTCGAACAGCCATGCAAAGGTGGAGAGCTGATTTCACAATAAAGATTCTGGGGAGGAGAAGTTTTAAGTAGTTAGTCTGAGTTGTATATAATGTTTGAAGCCATCAGGAACTGAATTCCTCTAAGGCCTACAGGCCATGTGATACGTACACCTACGGGACTTTTCAGGGTTCCACCTCACCCCTTGAAAGGTGTATTATCAAAATAAATAAAAAAATGAATGCCTTCGGGCCATTGGAGATCATAGTATAAGTAAATAAATGTTTTGAAAATGATAAATTAAGTGTTGGTATTTTTTTGAAACATAAATTTTTAATTACAATTTTATAATTAATATAACAATTTAAAAGAAAATTTACTTTCATTAAATCAATTAATAAATTAATATTTTGTTGTCGTATTATTATAAGATAATTTTATGAGACCTTAATTAATCTTTCAAAGTGTTCTAAAATCAGTTATAATTTTAAAATTTGTATTTTTTGAATAAATGATGATTTTAATTAAAAATTAAATTTTTCGTATTTAGAAAATTATTTTTGTAAAATGGATTGCATTTTTTAATTCCACGCATTAAGAAATGGATAGGGTAAATTGATTGTATTTTTTCTCAAATAGTTGAATTTTTAGTGAATAGTGAAATACAGTAATTTACAGTATATATACATTATAAGTTAAATACATTATTACATTATTTATCACTAATATAAGCAAAATAATATCAAAATATATTTCTATATTTACTATACTTATTCATGGAATCATTGCTATATATTTTCTTGAGCCAAAAATAATAAACTAATGAATAAAATAATCAGGAAACACATCTCTCCTCCACTATAAATACCACCCATTCACCACCTTTTTTTCTCACAACACCAAAGCCTTGAAGATTATCGAAATTCTTCCTAAAACTCTTCCCAATCCCCTTTCTATCATATAAGAGACTTTGGTCTCAACAAAACACTAAATCCAATTTCCCTAAGGAGGTTCTCAGGGAGGAGAATTCAAGAGGGAAATTCCTCTTTCTTTTTCTTTTAATTTACTTTCAATTTCTTTTCTTTTCTTATTATATCCTTGCCACCCCCTTATCCAAGTCTCATGATAACTCCAATATCATATATATACTGAAATTTTATTATTTTAATGGATTAATCCATCATCATTTCTCTCCCCCTCTACTTTTGTACTAAAAATGAAAACATTGTCTCTCATGTGTTGATTTATCGCATTCAAGGATGATGATTTTTCATTTTCCATTACATATTCAAGGATTTTAATAAAATAATTTTTATGGTTAATAAAATTAAAATATATTTATTAAATCTTATTTAATGTTTTGGTATTTGTTTTTATACATAATATTAATTAATAAATAAAAAGTAGTTCAGAATGATCAAAAAATCGCCAAATAAACTAACATTCATCAGTGACATTTTATCTAATGATTCATCCTCATATCATATGACCAAAATTATATATAAGACCAGTTAATATTCTATAAGTTAATTAATAACATATAATTTTAATTCTGAAAATATATTCTCATTTTACATGATTTTCCATACATTTATACAAGTAAAATGGTCATGAAAACCAAGGAAATGAACTCTCCTAAACGATAAGGGATTCTTTCTGAACCTCCATTTTTTCCTTCAGGTTAAGCTTTCTCTCTCTTTACCCCAATTTAATTCTTATTTATTTTTTTTAAATTATTAAAAATTATATATATATATATATATATATTAAACTCATGTATCCAAATCATTTCATCCTTATTTTATGGGGAAATACATGTTTTAAAAGAGTTCCATTTTTCAATTATTCCCTATAAGCAAGTCCAATTAAAAGGGAACTTCCAGATTTCTTAACCATTTTCAAGTGAACTCTCTAATAAGTTTTAATCTGAAATTATTTTTCTAAAATCACTAATTTTATCAATAAAATCTAATCTTGATCCATTTATGGTTTAAAATAGAATATTTTTCATTTTCTGATTTAAATACTCTTTAATATTTTCCTTAAACCACACTAAATGTTTTAATTTCTAATGTTTCTTAAACACTATTTTTTTCATTTTCTCAATTCATTTTGACATAAATTATCATGATCTATGCATATTTTCCATTATAAATTTCCATTTATGATTTAGAACCATTCTTTCATGGACACTTGTTTTATACACCCATTTGTTATGCTTTATGACATGATTACACTGCCCACTTCTTTCCATGGGAAATGAATATGTTTATTCATTATGTATGATTCTTTATGTGAAGCACTTATTCATGAACATGTTATGATTGGTGTTCCCAGATTTAAATCCAAATAATTGTGTAATTTTTAGTCTCATGAGATGTCATGTGAAATGGTCTTGGTGGTTAAACTTGACTCATGATCCATGTGTAGTGGTCTTGGTGGTTATCCTTGAATCATGATCTATGTGAAATGGACTTGTTGGTTATCCTTGATTCATGATCCTCTATGTGAAATGACCCTTGAATCATGCTTATGTCATGTTTTATGTTGTTACCACATTTCTATGATTCCAGGTTTATAAGATCCCATGATCTATATGTTATGATTCCTTATATTTATTCAATTATTTTTATGTCATCATGTTATTCCTTCCAACCCATTTTATATGATTTATTCATATGTTTATTCCCTAATTGGTATTTGTTTCTCATAACTTTGTTCATTTATTCCCCAGTTTATCCTATAGAGATGTAAGAAATTAAAAGAAGTTATAATCTATTTAGGAATATTAAATAAAATATTTTTTATGCTTTCTAATTATGTACCTAATATTCGAAAGACACTACACTTTATTATACTTAGTTGTAACTGATGGATAATTATATTTAAAATCAATTAATTATATGTGTAAAAGTCCATGATCACTATAGGCTTCCTATGAGGTTTGAAAATATTAAAACAATCATTAGAAGAAGGTTCTTCCTTAAATAATCAATAAAAAATTTATTTTATAAAATCATACTTTAATATATTTACACCATTTACCTGAAAAGGATTCCTCAAAAACATATCTCTTTTTAAGACACTACTAGGATAAAACATTTTTTGTAAAACACCATTAGAAGAAACATTCTTTATAAAATTCAAAATGAGCCTTCAAATTATACTTTAGGAAAAAATATTCAAAAATCCCCTTAAAGAACTTATTTGAAAATAAAAATTATATTTTAGAGTAAAACATTGAAAGGTTCCATTTACCATCACCTTCACACACACACGCACACGCACACACATATTTATGCACAAATTCACATATTATCATATGAATATGTGAAAATAAAAACACACACACACACACCCCTACATATGTGTACAAACACCAAACAAAAAAACAAATTTGAAAGATAAATAGCATTTAGAAGCATCTTGAAATCAAAAAGTAAACCTCACCTTCAATACCATTAAAAAGGCACAAATATTTAAATCCATAAAGGAACACAAAAACAATTCCAAACACCTATAAAGGGACAATTTGAAAGAAATCCCCAACCATTACCCCCTTTTAAATTAATTTAAATTTCTTAAATACCCATTTGAAATACGTATCTATTTTTCAAATAATTTTAATAAAATAAAAGAATATATAATATACATAATTTATGTGAGAAATTATTTGGAAATACAAATAATCATTTACATTTCTTGGAAAATATAAAAACATGGATGAACCTACCTAGATCAAGAACAATCAATTCGAAATCACAAAGAATAGTGAGAGAAAAGCTCAGAAGGGATATTACATACAATAGGAACTAAATCCACATGAAATTAGAACAAAAAACCACCTAGTGTTCATCCTATAACAACCTATATAGATAGTAATATAAGAAAAACAAGAAATAAAGAAAGGGGAAGAAGGGGGAGAGTAAACCCTAACCTAGGAGGATTCCATTTGAAATCACATGAAGAAAATACAAGAATCAGAAGAGGTGAGGAGAAGTTCACATAGGGTTCCTCCCTACTTGGTGTGCTGCATGAGAGTAGTGAGAGGAGGGGGATGATTTGGGGTTTAATTATGGGGAGGTTGGTTTAGGAATGTTATCATTTTAAAATTTTGGTAACATCACACAAATTCTTCATGGTTCTATAAACTATACACCAAATGTACATCCATCATCAGGCACACCAAGGCACCTGCAAGATTGGTCTGAATGGTTGAGAAAACCATGTGCCAACCCTGACAAATGACATTACTAAATTACAGAACCCTACCACACAGTTATCAAATGTTTTTCCAACCATGAATCCAAACCATGCACTATGAAAAATTCCTTAAAAATATAAAAAAATACAAAAAAAGGCCAAAGCCTATAGAATAATAAAGTAAATAAATAAATTAAAAAATAAGGTTCTAGGTGTGACAGTTATCCCAAATAAAACCCTCTATTCCCCCATAAAGTTACCAAAGTCCCATTGGATGGTATATAATTCAAAACATAGGATGAAATTAGACATCCTTTATAGTAGAATAACACCTAAAGAAAAAATAGATCCAAACCCACAACCCTTGAAATAAAGGCTCTAAGAAGATAACCAATATAATAAATAAAAAGGTAAGAATCTAAAATCCAAAAATCTCAAGAGAGAAATCCAATATCAATATGGAAACCTAGTATAAATAAGGAAACCTAACATATCATTCAAAACATCTTCCAGATAAACTTAAATATCTCTAAAATGTAATATGGGGTGAAAAGGGTAAAAGGTAATAAGACTTATAATAGAATTAATAAATACCCAAAATTCTATAAAAACCATCACCAATGGCTCCAGACATATCTACCAAAGTCACCATCAATAAATCTTAAACACTTCACTATAATCAATGACTCGAGAGAGATATTAACTTGAATGAAGATGATTACGACAAAAAGATTAGGAATATGGGTGAGATACGACTAAGAGTTCCCAAACAAAAAACATTCCCCAACATAATTAATATATGATTCAGTCTTAGGTCAAGGTAGGATAACCTATGACCTTCTCTGAGTGAAACTATATAATAAAAATACGTAATACCCATCCCATCCACCCTAAACACTCACATGACACTTCCAATAAAAATAAAAGGATACAATAGGCATAAATCCATATGTATCACAATATGAAAAATTATTAAAACAATGAACACTACCTAAGTAATAATCAAGGGGATACCCATAGAAACATCAATTCAGAATGTCCTCAAAAACTTCAACTTCATTAACTCATCACTCATAAACCTCAAACATAAAAAACATCATCAATTCCAAAAATAGAAGTAAACCTAATAAGTAATAAATAAATACTAGATATTAAGTATTCACCTTTAATCAAGACTTTTCTAAAGAATACTCAAAATGATATGAAACATTATTCTATCCATTAATGTTTCAAGATTAAAATAAAATGGTCCCAACCCAAGGTATACAAACACATAAAAAAATCAAAAATCACTTTGAAAAAAAGGGATACTTTGAAAAAAAATTCACACCCCTTAGAAAACAAAATGAAACACATTTCAAAATATTTTCCAAATTCTGATTAAAATAAATCAAGAAATTAAATTACAACCCTATTTGAAAAAATAACCAATCTATTTCAAATTTTAAAATTAACCATTGAACAATATTCAAAATCCTGACATTTCATTTAAAAAAACGTTTTGAATAACCTGTTTGTTTCAAAATCCATTTTAAAAATTCAAAACTTCTTATTTGTTTCAAATTATTTTAGAAAAATACTATAAAAATACGCAAAACTATGTTTACATTCTTTAAAAATAATATTTCCACTATAATTATTAATAAAATCAAATCAAATAGAATTAACACACCCAAAATTTTTCTCCAATACATTCTAAATAAAAATAGCCAACATCATAAACTAATTATGATCAGGATATATATACATAAAGATTCAATTTGGTGTTAGTAGATTACAAGATTTATCAACACGACTTGGTGGACCATGCACTAACTAATCAACCTCCTCCAAAAGCCTCATAAGAACATGCGTATAGCTCTGTATGGTTTACTAAGCCATAAAGTTTAATCATGTGCTTCTATTATGACTGCCATTTTCTCCTCAAACCCAATAAAATCTCAAAATTACTTTTTAATTAATCATAAGAACCAAAATACCATCAAGTCAAATAAAATGAGTAAAAAAATATTAGAATCAAAATTCAAATCTTGATATCTCATGGTAACTGAGGATTCAAAATGAGTAGTGATTATTAGGCACTAACCCATGACCAACCTCTTAAGATCCAATGATCCTTTTTCCATCTACTATACTTCCTAAATAATAAGGGTGCTTCAAGAAAATAGGCCCTATTTAGAACCTATTCTATAATATAATTTTTTAATGAACTAACTCAAGACTAACATTAGTTGGATGTCCGATCCAACATTTGACAGGGCCTTAAGAGAATTTTCAATCCCCTTAGAATAGAAAAAAGAACTAGAAAAATAAATAATACACAGTGGGGATGATTTTTCCAGAATAAATAAAATTCAACTAGAAATAGTATTATAACAAAATTCTAGTACACATCTATATGATTGAAACCCATGATAAATCAAATGTGTATAATAGAATAAAACAAATAAAAAAATATAAAAATAAAATTTATGTAAAAAATGAATCTCTCTCACACCTCCAAATCCATCACAAGTAACTACTCCAGTTTCAACATTCAAAAATTAAAGAAGTATAAAAACAACCAATAAAAGAAGAGATAAAAATTGGGATGACCAATTTGAACAAAATAATAAATAATTAAATAAAACCAATATACCCAAATCAAGATCTCCATGTGACCTAAAGTCACTCTATATATAAAATCTCAAGAATTTACTTCCTAGAGTGACATAGATAAGAGCCTAAGAAATGTCACCCTTCATAATCAGAACCTGAACCTGTAATATCCACTCAGTCTACAAACAATGAGTGGTGTAGGTTGGATGAAATCTAAAATCCTAGTAGTATTTCACCAATGATTCCATTCATTATATTTTATAAAACATTCTATAAATTCTAATTTTAAATACATTATTTAAAACATGGTTTAAGAAAAATTTTGTAAAATAAATCTGTAAGGTTTACTTTAAAACATCTTTTTAATAATCTAAATAGTTTGAAAACATATTCTTAGAGAACTATTTCTAGATAATTGTTTGATTAATTCTCAAGAAAGTTATAAAATGAACTCAACATGACCAAATAAATCATCTATTATATAAGTTTCACTAAGCAGTAAAAGATATAAATGATAGCTAATAAAATAAAACTCAAGTAGTCATGATCAATATCATGTAAGTACTAAACCGTTAAAGGTAAAAATGACTATATAAACATGGAAAATATAGTGAAAGAAAGAGTAAAAGATGAACCAAAAATAAAAAAATTCAAACATGAATCTTTGGAGAAACATCATAAGGTCATTATGGCTACGGTAACCTATAACTTTTACATCACTAATTAGGAATACCCTTAATTGGTGGAATGGAACTATAATTAATTCAATGACTAGTGAGGGAGCCTTTTTTACTTCACTAGCATAGCTACTGGTGGGGGAATCTCATCCTAATATATGATATCCTACCTAAGTAACCATGATTCCCACAAAGATTTAAAACATCCAAACAATTATTATCTAAAGGTGTTTCCTTAAACAATCAATAAATAAGTTATTTTATACAAGCATAATTGAATCCATTTCCACCATTCATCTTGAAAGGATGCCATAATAACACTTTTATTTTTAATCATTCCAAAACCAGCATACACATTTTCAATAAAACTCTTTTATAAATAGTTACATTCACAAAATTCCAACCTAGCCTTCAAATTAAACTTTAGGAATTAATATTAAAAAATACCCTTGAAAAACTTATTTGAAAATCAAAATTAATCATTAGAGTTAAAATTTGATATCATACCTTTACCATTAAACATAAATATTTATATATATATATATACATCTACTAATACACATATTCATATATTCTCATGTGAATATGTTTAAATACACACACACACCTAAATATGTGTATTAACATCTGAAAATAAAAATACATTTTAATGATGAATAACATTTTGAAACCACCAGAAATTATGAATGAAAACAAATTTTAAAACACATTAAAAAAACACTAAAATATATTAAAATCCATTAAGGAAATTAAAAAAATACCAAACAAACATCAAGGTCAAGTAAAAAATAAACCCCCAACCATTATCCCTTTTTTAATCTATTTAATGGTTATAAATATCCATTAAAAATATATACCCTTTTTATAAATCATTTTAAGTGGCTAAAATAATATTTTTCATACAAATTTTTTGTGGGAAATTATTTAGAAAGATCAATAATAATCTAGATAGCTAGGTAAAGATAAAAACAAAGAATCACTTACCTATGTCAAGAACAAATGATGTGAAATCACCAACTATGGAGAGAGAAAGGAAATAAAGGAACTTCACACACCCTAGGAACAAAAGATGTATGAAATTAGAATAAAAAATCTATCAGGTTTTAGTGTAAAACAAATTTTAGTGAGAGGAAGAGAAGAAAAATAATAAATAAAGAGAGGGATAATGAATAGTATGGGGATAGAAAAACCTAACATGGGATAATTCCACTCGAAATCATGTGAATAAAGGATAATAACTAGAGGAAGATAAGAGGATTAGTGCGCACTTGGGGTCCACCCTACCTTGTTTTTCTTGAAAGGGGATAGAGGGGTGAGGGTTGATTTTGGGTTTAATTAGGGGGATAGATTTTTATATATTTTTTCACTTTAAAATTTTGGGCGCACCCCATGGGTTCTACACGATTCTCTAAAAAAAATTCCAACTATGAACCCTTCACAAGGAACACCAAGACACTCATAATGTTGGGTATAAAATTAAGAAAATGGTACACCAACCATGATAAATAGCTCTACTAAATTATGGACCCTCATCATAAGGTTGGCGCACTGTTTGGCCAATTGTCTGACCAAACCATGTGACATACAAAATTACTTAAAATTTTAAAAAATTTAAAAAAAACACCCAATACTCTAAAAAAATTAATTAATTAATTAATTAAGGGAATTTTTTTGAAATATTGGGTGATATATAATTGTGCATGATTCAACTGATTTGATAGAGGATCATCTAAATGGAGATATTGCTCCATGTGAGTGAAAAGACTCCCAAGAAAATTTGAACTTTACATATTTATTAATGAATATAACATAATATCTATTATATATAGTTTTAGTCTGTACAGATAAATGAATTCAAATCATGAGTTTGAATATTGTGAAAAATAAAATCAATATAGAGAAGTTACAACTTTAGATTATAAACTATAAAATAGGTATAAATTCATAAAAAAATTATTTGAAACTTAAGAATAGAGTTTATATCATTAGAAAAGAGTTAAATTATTGTATATTATTCATTAATAAGGTATTGATCGTAAGAAATATCTAATTAAATATAAGGAGAAATAAAATAATAGAAAACTAATATCATTAAATAAGAAACCGCATAATGGTTATTAATTTAGAAAATACAGATTAAATGAAACTCAATGATGTGAAATATAGAAAATTATTTGTAAATAAATATCATGATGAAATAAAAAATGATAATATTTTAAAAATAAAATAATACAAATCTCAATTAATTTTTAATGAAATGTTTTAGGAATTTATTTGTTTAGTTGTATATGACTAATAATGAATATGTATTATTATGCATAAAATATAAATCTAAAGATTCATAAGGTTAAGAATAATATTATTCTAAATTATGTATATAAAATTCATAGCATATTTTGAAATATTATTTACTTGGTATTAATATAATGATACATTTTAGTATCAACTATTAAATTGAAATTCGGATTATATATTTTATTATGACAGACTAATTAGCTGAAGTCATATTCACGATATCAAATTATAGTTTGATTTTCATTTCTTCATAATTAAAAATAATAATAAAATATATTTTTTTTTTATGAAATATGATGAGAAATATATTTAAGATATAATTTTAATGAAATGATACCAATTTTTAAGATTATAATTTTATATTCATGTATTTTAAACAAGGAATCCAAAAGTACTTTAAAATGCATGCACTATGTAGCATGGTGTGAGAGTGACCAATTCCAACTATATCACTTCATATTTAAATAAAAATAGAAGAGTCAGTAATAGTAATAGTTATAATAGTGAATAGATAAATCAAAATCTATGGTCATGGAAACAAGATCCCAACCAATAAAAATTGAATATATAAAATAATTGAGTGAAGCGAAGAATGAATGTCCAATCCTATATCATGATAAGATAGTGGACTCACACTCCCATTTGGACTATAAATATTGATGTATTACACCTATGTTTGGGATAAACTAGAATAGATAGCGAACTTGTGGCATAATCCCCCAATCACATGTTTTAGAATTATTTGGTGACAAGTTTCTTGAGGGAATTACCTTTAATTTTTCGGATTATTTTCTTTTAAAATTATCCAAATATGAAAATGAGATTTTGTGGAATGAACATATGGTTTTGAATATTACAATGTTGATCACTTTAATCCATATTTATATTCATATATTCAATCTATGAAAAAATGATATTGGGAGGGTAATGTTAGAAATAGAAGGAGAACATCAAGTACTAGTGGGTTTCAAAGTCATGAAGGGCTTGAGTCTATATAATTTAAAGATTTTTAAACTATTATTATAATTTCATTTCACTATGACATTTATTTATTAGCTAGAATTACTAAATCCACCCACAAATATTAAATAAACATTATTCCTTACCTAACTCTTAAAACTATCAAATTACTAAAAGATTATATACAATTTAGTGCAGTATTTTGACTCTCTGGAGAAGTGTTTCCATTTCAATACCTACCCAATGTCCCTCATAGGTGATATATACCTTCATATCCAACCAATAAATGTTGATAAATTAAATTCAATATATCATTCTAAAATGTGGTTATATAGTATCCAAGAACGTGGTGTTTTAGATTGCAAATCATGTGACTTTATCAAGTGTGGAGTTGTAGTAGGTTATGGAATGATGGAATATCAAGATTTTAAAAGTTTATTAAGATCATTGAGATATCCATTAATCAGAAATAGATTTTTTTATAATTTTTTTTGCAATTGTATTGATTCTCAGTGTTACCTGTATTGGTTATGTTCAAATCATGGAATTTAATTAATGAAAAAACATAGATATAGAACCGAGTATCATATGGAAAATATTTCATATTCATACATATTTATAATTATGGTGAGTAATATATATGAAAAATTGGATATAAAACTAAATAAAATTGAACAATATGCATTACTTTAATAGAATATGCATCAACTAAAAAAATTTCAAATACATAAGTGAGTAACACATTATAAGTGACTCCTGTGTATATATATTTATATCTTTTATAAATAACTCAATAGAGGTTAAAATTGAATAAAAATTAGAAAATTCATAATTTAAAAATAAAATACAGAGTTATTATGTATAATTTTAATAATTAATATATAAGGATTATTTTATAAAAAATTATGGAAATTATTTTATTAATTAATGAATATGCATGAGCAGTGTTGTAGACATAAGTATGTAAATTAAATAGTTCCTATATAATTAGAATATGATGTAGGTGTTAATTTAATATCAATAGATGAAGTCAAATTATAATTACACAAAACACTTAGTCCTAAAAAATATTATATATTTTAATAATTTTAAATATTTATGTTAATAATGATTAAATAACTTAAAAAGAATCGGTATACATACAAGTTGGGGGAAAATTTATTATATGCTTGTAATCATTGTTTCCATTGTAATATAAAAACTAATAGTCTGTCTTCTATTTTGATCATTTCAATTTGGATGATTTTATTAACCAAATTTATTTTCAATATGAAGTTAAGGTTATGTGAAATGAAAATAATGATAAAAAAATATAGTGAGAAAACAAAAGGAAGTAAAAAACAATGTATTAGTAAAGTTTATAATAGTAATAAATTAGAACTTTATAGAACACTTTTTGTTTATAAAAATTATTCAAGTTTTATTATGATAAGTAAATTAATATTTAATGTTGAAGAACTTGAGATAATTCACATACCTAAAATATAATAGTGGATATTAATTGTAAAAAAAATAAATTTAAATATTACAGCCACGAACCCACATCCCCAAATTCGGTTCTAAAATAATAATATTTATATTTATAGATTTAATACTGATAAATGTGACCCAATATTAACCATCCAAAACATAAAACATCAACAAAATATTGGATCACTAATATACCCATTGAAATTTTTTATTTAAAATTTTATATAATTAGGAAAAACTCTTACATAAGAATACCCATGTCTTCAAGTGGGAATTTTTTACACTATTCTCCACCATTATTACTTTTCATCACTTCTTCAACATGTCCCATAAAATACATCACACATAAATCATTTAACATAAATATTCATAACCTATGGAAATTGAGGACATAAGAACGGTGATCTCAAATTCTCAGTAAGGGTAAACATAAGAATTAACAATTGAATATCATCTGTGAGTATAAGATAAACATAAGGTTATGATGACATAATCAAAGTGTGTGAGTATAACTTAAGATAATTCATAAACATAAAAACTTAGTTCATTAAACATCTTACATGGGATAAATCAATATCAAGGGAAAGAGTCGTGATAATTAATAATCATGAGCCATGTGATGTCAATCTTGATCAAAGGAACCATTAAAAACTCATAGAAAGCGTAAAGAAATTTTTTTTGTATCTTGTAAAATTAACTTCATAACATGTGTTCATCTGGGTTAGAAATAACTGGAAGTAATTTAAATCCACAGGAAAACCTCACTGGTTAACTCCCTCATTTCCTTTAAAGACATGGAACATTACCGAATACATTAGAGAGCTATATCAGGATCACCTATCATATAAGATGTATAGGTATCACCCATCAGTATGAATTATATTATGATCACACATCATAATAAATAATTTCTATGTACCATTCTCAAATATAACACATACAATCATTCATTTTATTATCAATCTTTTAATAACATATTTCATTCCATTTTAACTTGACTTACCCATGGAAATGAAATGGGTTTCATGATAATATATTAAAAAAATCGTCATTAGAATCTAGAGAAATAAGATGGATGGTATCATAAGATCATATTTCTAGTGAAATATAGAAATCATTAAAGGATATTAACATAGATGAAAATACATTTAAAACAACATTTAAGACATTTCTTTGAAAAAATGGGAAAATACTCTTTTCTTTTGATAATATTTTTGTAGAAATTTAAAAACTATTGGAAAAAAATATTTTCTTTTAAAATAACTATGAAAAATTATAAAGGAATATTCAAATTAAATATTAGTCATAATGGTGGTAAAATATGTACATGTCGTAAATGTTAAAAATAAATAATATTTTTAAACTTTTATAAAGAGAGTAAGAATTGAAACATGTGAAAAACATTAAGATTTTTCCTTTTAAAAACTTTTAAAATATGGAAAAATATCTTAGAAAATAACATTAAGAAATCATTTATTTTTAGAAAATAACATTCTTGAAATAAGATAAGGAATATGGGGAAATTGTTTGGTTAAAAGTATTTAAAACCTTTGAAGCAATGTTTTTAAATAATAACCATTTATGACCATTTAATACCAATAAAAATTTGAAAGAAATAACATAAGGTGGAATATAAAATAATATTATAATAAAAAGATTCATGATATTATATCTCAAGAGTCAGTGTACAGATCATAGAAATGAATATAGGTGCATCAATCAAAACATGTCTCAAAGAAGGAAGTTTGAAATGAGAAACACTTAAAACTTGGGTAATTATTGAATAAAAAATCCATTGAATTAAGGAACATAACATTATTATATAAAACCCATAATTGACATGAAATAAAATTTTAAAACACATTATTGAGTAAATATTAACATTGTATAAAATAAATCTTAGTACATAGCATGGATTATGTCTTAAAGAAATAAAATTGAGACCATGAAAACCCTTGAAAATCTTATAACTTTTAAATAAATATCTCATAAAAGAGTGAACTTAAAAGTAACATTAAATATCATGATGAAATATCCATTAATTATATAATATTTAAATAGGCATCATATACACCTTATAAAATTAATTAGGTGTATAATATAAGGCATGTATTAAAGAGATGATATTGAGATGAATAATACTTACAAATATTATATAATTAATGTTAGAATTAATCAATGAACTAATTATGTGTAATAATTTTAAAACCAAAAAATGTGGAAATAAAACATAATACAATCAAAGTCATTTTATGCAAAATCTTCGAATAACATAATTAATGAAGTAGAATTATAATCCAATGAATGGAAATTGAGTTACGAAACTCTTTTCCCCAAAAAAAACATTAAATTCAAAACCATTTGGGTGAAATAATTTAAATTATAACTTAAAATAACATGAATTATGAATGATTCATGATAAAAAATTTTAAAATTAGTAGTATATATACCATATAAAATAAATTAGGTGCTTACATTAAATAATTCCCCAATAAAGGTAAATTGAGATGAAATTCCTTACATTGAGTCTAGACTTGTCATGTATGTCCTTTAACTCCTATATAATAAAATTATATATATTATATAATTGTTTAATTAACTATTAAGTGTTTATTAATTTATCATTAAACCATCTGTTTAATTTATTTCAATGGCATATTTAATTACTTAATTTGTTAAGTCCATATCATGTGTTTGGAGGACATTTTATTATTATTTTTAGAACAAATTTGGCGTGTTAACCATGGTCAATGTGGTCATTATATAATTATATACATAATAATAATAGTAAAAAATTATAATTTTTATACTTTAATTATATCTTTAAAACCAACCATGAAATATGGTTATAAAAAGTGAATTACTTAAAAATCAAGGAGAAGGTGGGTCATAAATACACATGAGTAATGTTTCCATTTTTCAACATACATGAAAGAAATAAGGTAAGTATTATTTTTTATTTATAGAGTTATTATTATATCATAAATATAATATTACCTCTTTAAATACTTTATATATACCATCCATGTGTTGTAGTGAATAAAAATAAATTGCATATATTCATCTATTTAAATAATTTATATATACCATCCATGTGATGTAGTGATGGAAAATAAATCGCATCACTTTGTAGAGGTGGTAATCCACATGTACACATGAACAACGCAAACAAATTTCAATGTATGGAAGGATAAAAAAATAAATGATATACTATATTTAAATAATGATAATTTTGTTTTTAATATAATATATATATATATATATAATAAATCCATCAATATAACCAGTTGTGAGATATGTTGATGGATAACGAATTATATCGGTTCGTGAGGTAGTAGTCTTTCATACACACAGACAATGGTTTCTTTTTCCATTTAATGGAATAAGGAGATGGATTAAGGTTAATAAATAAACATAATAAAATCTAAATATATTTTATATATTAATTTTACTATATCAAAAATATTATAAGAGTTTTAAATGAGGTATAAGGAGAAGTAAAACTAAAACATTTAGTTAAAAGTTATGCCTCTTCTTTAGACAACCTCCTTTACATTATTCCTTAAGAACTATAAGGATGGATTCTACCCAAAATAACAAATTTAATATATGGGGAGTGATTTCGGTAAGGTATTTGGGTAGGTATTGGACAAAATAGAGTGCTTATAATGTTTGATTAAGAGAGGATAAGAGGTTTCCATTTATATGTGAGGGGAGGGACACTCATGGAATTACTTAAAGAATTAAATTAATATAAATTAATTTTGATGTAAAAGTATACAAAGTTGATATATTTTAAATTTATGATGATAATGAGTATAAATAATCTTATCCAATAAAATTTTCAACAAGTTTAGGTGATGTTTTTACAGATTTCTCTTTGTTTTAACCCCCTTTAAACCTTTTGACGATTAGCATGATATTAATATTTGTTATTATTTAGGGTCTAAGAATGTTACTATAAAATGATAAGTGACCCATAAATGGAACATGGTTTATATTTTAAATAATATAACATTCATATTTTTGGAGATAATAATTTTTATGAAATTTAAATCATATAAAATATTGTTTATTATAAAATATCATTAATGTCATTTATGGAACTATTCATTTAATTTGACTTTAAAGTCATAAATATAATAATTCAATTAAAATATATACCTTTTACACTTACCTAATATGTTTTATAAATCTATAAAATTCTTTTCATTCTATAAATCATCCAAAAATACTTTTAGAGTTTTTAAAATGAATTATATTATTTTTCCACTACTTGCACAAGCACTATGTCGGCATTGCATAAACATTTAAGGTAATTATTTCAATACTAAAAATTAAAAAAATCATAATAAAAAAATTAATTATTCTCAAAATAAACTTTAATATTCATTTAAAACAAATTTTTATTCCCATGTGAACATATAATATAAATTTAAAACAAATGAGTGACATTTTTTATTTTTTATTACATAAAATTATATTAAGGATTTTTTCAAAGTAAAGTGGAAATAAATTGTTATATTTTAGAAAATTCTATATTAATGGTCAATAAAAAATTATCCAATAAAATAAATACTTGTTTTATAGAGATTTTTAGGCCTTGTAACATTATTTTAACCTTGATTATTTTATTTACTTGTACGAATGTGACAAATATTTACTACAGTTTCTATTCATAATCACCAAAAATAAAAGGGAACTATTTAGAAAAATTGAAATCATAATTACAAATATTAAATCCATTTTTCAGGATTAAATTCATATAATTTTCATAAATAAATTTGAATATAAATTTATAAAATGTAATGAAAAATTGCTTTTAGGAAAATGTGTTTTAAGCCCAAAATGATCATATACCAAAATTAGGTAAAATGATTATTAAAATGTAATTAATTAGACTATATATAATTAAATAATTATTATGTTACTTTGAGATCAAATTAAAATAAAAATGATACTTTTTAAATAAAAGAAATTATGGTTTTACAAAATAGATATTTTCACTATTTATTAAAAAGTCAATCTTTTTAGAAAAATCTAAAAAATTTACTCTAATATTATTTTGATATGTTGAATTAAAAAAATTTATAGTTTTTATCAAATAAAATTTCTAAAATTTCATTAAAATTATTATAATATTTTTTCATAAAAATCAATAAAAATCATTTTTGTAGAAACCATATTTTTGAAGCATAAAATAAATTTCTTAAAAATTGAGTGATTATTTCTTAAAAATTAATCAATAAATTTTTATTGTGTATGAACCTTGTGTGTGTGTGTGTGTGTTATAATATAGTTACTTATATTCATATCCTCTAATTTAATGGATAGATTATATTGGTCATATTTAAATAATAATATTCCATGTTGTATTTAATCTTGGTGTCACATGTTGTATATACTATAGAGTATAGTGTTATTTTAAAATATCAGGGTGTTACATTCCCCCCCTTTAATAAATTGTTTCCTCATAATTTTAGCTTGATCTCAATAATCAAGGATTTGACATTTTAAAATACCATTGTTGAAAACTCACATCATAAAAAGGTTTAATAAAATATCCTCTTTAATAATGGGAAAGGAAATTTGAAGGTCATCTATAATAACACATAATTAGGTTTCTAAATAGTATAACATTAGTGGTAATTTAGAACATGGTCATGTAAGAAAAAACTAATTCCCAAATAATAATAAAGAGTGGGTGAGAACATTGATTGCATGAAAGGGAATGATCATGAGAAAGTCAATGACCACAAAACCATAAATTAATATAGTGTGAAAATAGAATATTAATTCATTAGAAATGAATATAATATGATAACATTTTTAATTCAAGATCTTTTTTCTAGATTCAAGGAATTCCTTTACTATCTAGACTAATAACATAAGAAAATATACTTACTTGATTTTATTCAAATCTAAAAATTCAATTCCATCCATTGGTTTCATGTTTAAATTAGTTTACAACTTTCTCTCATCATTTAATCCAAATTATGATTATGAATATTTAACACTTGAAGCACTATAATCAACTTCTGATTGACCATGAGGTATATAAAAGGGTGAAAATCTATTATTCTTATCTTTACTAAAACCAAAATGGTTATAACATAATATTATAACACCAAAAATGAATAAACCTATATATTAAGAAATAATACATTAATCTACAAAATTCAATAATAACACAAAAAGGTCTAATTCAATCATTACAAAAATAATTAACCCTATATCCCATATAAACGTAATAACTTAATCATCAAAGAATGTTTTAACCTCAATGGTTGTCTCGTAAATTTCAGCTTACATACCCAAAAATATAATATAATTCTCTTGAAATAATCCTTCACACTAAACCTAAGGGTTATATATACCTCAAACCAATAAAAAATCTCCCAAAATTCCATTAATCGCTTTAAAATACCATCATTTAAAATTGAAAAAGGAGGTTTTATGCCTTTGAAAATATTATAATACTTAAACTCATAAACCCATGATGGTATCAATAACTCTTAAGTTAATATAATGAAAACATCCTAATCTATAAAGTTATCTAAACACTACTCAGTACGGGTAAACATAAACATTTACAAATTAATGTCATCAGTGAGCATAAGATGGTCATAATGGTATGATGAAATAATCAAAGTTCATATGTATAGAATAAGAGAATTCATACCCATAAAAATAAAATTCATTAAACATTTTACTTTTCATAAAGATTTATCAAAGTAAAGTGTCATTAGGATCAATAATCATGAGCCATGTGATGTCAAACTTGGTTAAAGGAACCACTAAAAACTCATATAAAGCATAAATAAAATGCATTGGTATCTTGTAACATTATCTTCATAATGCATGTTCCATAATGTTATAAATAACTAGACCTTTTTTAAATCTGTAGGATAAACCTCCTCAGTTAACTCCATTCATCTTCCCTTTTAAATACAAGAAAAATTACCCAATGCATTGGATCACTATATCAATCTCACCTACCGTATAATATGTATCAAGCTCACCCATCATATAAGTTGTATTAGGATCACCCAAAATCATGATATATATAAGGATCAACCATAATCATAAAAAATATTCAAGTACCATGAATTAATATAACATATGAAATATTTTATTTTCATCATCAATATTTTAACAACTTTTATTCCTTTATAACTTGACTTACCAACAAAAATGAAATATGTTTCTTGATAATCTATTTAAAACAACAATTATAAGAAATATAGAGGAATAATATGGATGGTATCATAAGATCATATTCCAAGTGATTTATATGAATCATTAAAGGATGATGACATAGTTGAAAATACCTTTAAAATTATATTAAAACATTTATTTGAAAATAGGGGAAAATACCATTTTATTTTGCTAATATTTTATAAAAAATATCATTGTATAAGTAGAAAGATTTTATTTTAAAATAACTAAGGAAATTTAGAAAGTAATATTAAAATTAAATAATTTTCATGGTGGAAGGAAAATATATATATGTTATAAATGTCAAAAATAAACATTCTTTTCAAACTTTTGTAAAGAGAGTCAAAATTGAAACATATAAAAAACAGTAATAAATTTCATTTTAAACAAATTTTAAAAGTTGGGAAAAGATAATTTCAAATAAATTTATAAAATAATATTATTGAAATAAGACAAATAACATTGAGGAATATTTTAGTTAAAAGACTTTAAAACATTTGAATCGATGTTTTTAAAGAAAACCCATTTATGACCTTTTAAAACAAAAAACATTTGAAATAAATAAAAAAAGAAGGAATATAAAATACCATGATTAAAAACAGATTCATGATATTATACATAAAGTTTCAGTGTATACAATACATAAATGAATATAGGTTCACCAATAAAAACATGTCTCAAAGAATGAAATTTAAGTCTAGAAACTTTTGCAACATGGGTGATGCTTGAATCATAAAATCATTAAATGAAGGTACATAACATGATTATATAAAACCTATAATTTCCATGAATTAATATGTTGAAAACAATTCATGGGTAAATAAAACATCATTTAAAAAAATCATGGTGTATAACATGAATTATGTCTTAAAGAAATGAAATTAAGACCATAAAAATCCTAATAAATTTTATAAAATTTAAATCAATATATAATGAAAGAGATAAATTAAAAGGAACTTTAAATATAATGAAAAAATATTTATTCATGATATAATATTTCAATAGGTTTCATATACAACTTATAAATGGAATTAAATGCATAATACAAGACATGTCTTAAAGAGATGATATTGAGACTAATAATCCTTACAAAGATCGTATCATTTAATTTAGAATTAATCAATTAATTGATTATGTGTAAAAATATTAAAAACCATAAAAAAATTATAAATACAATATAATTCAATAATATGTAATTTCATAAAAAATATTTCCATGACATAGTCAATGAAGTAGAATTATAACCCAACGAAAGGAAATCTAGTTAAGAAACCCCTTACCACTGGGTAACTTTCAAGTCAAATACATTTGGAAAAAATAATTTGAATTATAATTTAAAATACCATAAATTATAAAGTATTTATGATATAGAATTTAAAATTTGTATTATATATACAATATTAAACAAATTAGGTGCAAAACATTAAAATATATCTCAACGAAGGTAAATTAAGAAGAAATCCCTTACCACGAATCCAAAATTTCCATGTATATACTTTAATTCCTATATAATAAAATAAAATAATTTTTTTATTTATTTTAGAACCATGTATAGTTTTATAAATTTATCATTAAATCATTTGTTTCATTTGTTTCAATGGCATATTTAATTACTTAATCAGTTATGTTCACATTGTATATTTTGAGGTCTTACAGTTCATAAATTAAAAATGAGTTTAGTATGTTGGTGATGGTCAAAGGGTTAATTATTAAATCATTTCTAGAATAATAATCAGGTAATAATTATAATTTTTATTCATTAACAATATTATTAAAATCAACCATGAAATATTGTTGTGAAAAATTAAGTATGTTACAATCATGGAGAAGGTATGATGTACGTACGCATGAGTAACCTTTCCATTTTAAAAAAACATGAAATAAAGAAGGTAAGTATTATTTTATATTTAAGTAATTATTATTATATCATAAATATAATATTACATATTTAAATAATTTATATATACAAGCCATGGGATGAAGTGATGAAAAATGAGTCACATCGCTTTGTGGAGGTGGTAATTCACACGTACACACGAACATCATTTTCATTTTTCAATAGATGGAAATATAAGAAAATATATGATATATTATCTTTAAAAAATATTAATTATGTCATTAATATCATATATATAAGTTAAATCTATCATTATAACCATATGTGAGATGTGGTTATAAAAAATGAATTATATTGGTTCACGAGGCAGTAGTCTTCCATACACATAAACCATGGTTTATTTTCACATTTTATGGAATAAAGATATAGATAAATGTTAATAAATTGACATAATAAAATATAATTATATTTAGGATAAATATTTTATTCTATTACAATGGTTAGAATAGTTTTAGAGGAGGTAAGAGAAGAAATACAACTAAAACATTTAGTTAAAAGCTATGCATCTTATCTGGACAACCACCTTCTCTTTATTCCTTAAACCATATATGGTTGGTATTATGCCCAAAATAATACCTATAGGGCATGGAGAAGAATTTTGGGAAGTTATTGTAATATTTATTCTATGAACTAGAGTGATCAAAAGGTTTGAGGAAGAGAAGAGAGGAGGCTCCCTTTTATAAGGGAGGTGAGGGACACTCTTGGAATTACATGAATTATTAAATTAATTCAAATTAATTTTCATGAAAATGTGGGAAATTTGATATATTGATAATATAATATGATTTTGGTTCAAAATTATCACATACAATAAAAGTTTTACAAGTTTAGGTTTTCTTTTCACCCTTTTCTCTTTGTTTTAACCCCTCGTCAACCCTTTTAATTATTATCATGATATCAAAGATTTTGACTCTTTAGGGTCTAGGAAAGTTATAATAAAAGTAAAAGTGACCCATAAATAGATTCTGGTTGATATTTTAACCATATACCATTCACTTTGCTTAAGATATGATTTTTATGAATTTTAAATCATTTAATAAAATATTGTTTATTATAAAATATTATTAATGTTATTTTTGGAACTATTCATTAAATTCGACTTTAACATCATAAATATAATAATGAAATTTAAATATAGAATTTTAAAACCTCTATAATATGTTATATATAAATATAAAATTTTGGGCCACTATAAATTACCCAAAAAAAAATTACTTTTACAGTTTTTAAAATCATTTACCTGATTTTTCTACTACTTGTACAAGAACTATATCAGTGTTTCTTAAGCATTTAAGGTAATTATTTCAACACTAAAAATTAAAAATAAATTAATATCATTAAAATAATTTTATTATTCTCAAAATAACATTTAATATTCATTAAAATAATTAATCCATATGTAAACATATACGATAAATTTAATAGAAAAAGAATGATATTTTTTATTTTTCTTTACTTATAATTATATTAAGGTTATTATTGAAAGAAAGTGGTAAAAAGTGATTTTTTTAAACATTTATTTTCATGGTTATAAAAAAATTATCCAATAAAATAAAGGCATTTTTTGGAGATTTTTAGGCCTTATCACTTTTTTTAACCTTAATTGCCAGATTTACCCTTACTGAGGTGAGAAATATTTACTACGGTTACTAATTATAATGACAAAAAATAAAAGGGAAATATTTACCAAATTTTCAAATCTTAATTAAAAACATGTAACTCATTTTCAATATTCAATTCCTATAAGTGAAAAAATTAGTTTTAATATAAATTTAAAAAATCTAATGAGAAATATTTTTTAGAAAAATGTGTTTTAAGCCCAAAAATAATCTTATAAAAAAATAATGATGATTAAAATTTAATTAGTTATATTATATAAAATTAAATAATCCTTAAATTACTTTTATACCAAGTTAAAATCATAATAAGACTTTTTAATGAAAAGAAATGATAATTTTACAAAAATCTGTATTTTCACTATTCATTGAAAAATCAATATTTTCAAAAAAATTGAAAAATTTCATCCTAAGATAATTTTGATATGTTTATATAAAAAATTATATCATTTTTATCAAATTAAAATTTTAAAATAGAATTTTTTTTGAAGAAAAAGCATTTTTAAGCATAAAGTGTCTTTTTTGAAAATTGAGTGCTTATTTCCTAATCATTAATAAATACAATTGTATTATGTGGGAACCTTATATATATATATATATATATATATATCAAAATTTTGTTACTCCTATTTGTATCCTCTAATTCAATGAATAGGTTATATAAGTCATATTTAAATAATAATATTTCATGGTTCCTTTAATCTTGGTGTTGAATGTTGAATATGTTGTTGCATAATAATGATATTTTAAAATATCAAGGTGTTACATTAAAAATTATATATAAAATGACATATATACCAACTATATAATTAATAAAATGTTTACAAAATTGTATAATTGGCTTATTTTCTTTGCATCGTCGATAATCTCTTAATTTGCATAAATAAAAAATGTTAAGATAAATATGTGGACATAGTAAGATTTGATTAGAAATGAATATATTTGAGAGAAAATTGGAATGTCTCTGATTAATGAGAAGATGATAGGGACTATATTAATATGTTTTAGACATGTTAAATGAAGATATAAGGATGTACCCGCTAATATGATAAGATTAATAATAAATTAACTTATTAAAAGAAGTAGAGGTCGACCTAAGAGGAACCTTAAAAAATCATTCAAGATGATATTACTCTAAGTGGTTTTAGTGAAAATTTTATTTTTAATAGAGCTAATTAGTGACGTTTTATCCATGTAGAAAACCCCCTTTAATTTGGTTTAAGTATTGTTTGTCTTTGTTATTATTGTATTTTAGTGATAAGTTTAATGTCATTATAATTATATAAAAAGGTGAAAATAATTTTTTTATAATCATAAGATATTTGAGAACTGATAATATTAAGAAAACAACTAAATAAAAATGAAATTATGAAATAATAATTCATTTTAATAAACTGTAATTCTTATACAAAAATGTAATGTAGTAAGTGATTTACTTTGGTTTTATGTATTGTGTAATGAAAAAAGAAAAGAATTTCAAAAAAAATCTTATAAAACAGGACATGCTAAATGTTAAATAATAATTATAGAAATTAATATAGATGACAGAAATAGGTCAATAATATTAAGAGCAATTTAAAAGAGAGAATTTATAAAAAAAAGTTATTCATTTTTAAAGAGATTGATATTTGGATATTTGTGTACTGTGATTAATAGAATAATATGGAAGAAAACTAAATAATTTATAAAACAATTAAGGCAATTTCTAATGATACCTACAAGATGGAATCTCAATGCAAACATTTTGAAGGTGTTGAGCTCGATTTTATAGATGTTAACATGACCTAAAATAATGTTTCTTAGTATAGAGATCCTCTAATAGGTGTTGAATCTATGGTTCTTACCTTAGATAGATCCCCGAATTCACAAACCCAAATCACACACTAAGGGAAATGAAGAAGAAAAATAAATAGCTGATCAAAAATGGGGCCCCTAAATCGAAACATTTACTATTATTTCTCAGAATTTGAATAATCATATCTAAATGAATCAAACCATGAAACCAAAAAACAACGAAAATATATATTAAATATGGGATTTTTGGGAATATTACTTGAAATGACTGAATTAACTGAAGAAAAAAAAACATGAGAACTGATGCTTGATGTTGAAAAGAACAAAATTTTCATGATTAAAAGAAGATAATTGCAGCAATAATAAATTTCATGAGTCTTATACAATTAGTGATGATAATAGCTATAATTTTATTTCAAATGATACCTTATCATAGGACTTTAAAGTATTTATAACGAAGCCATAATTGATAGTATATATATTGGATAATTTGAATGGAAATAAATTTATTTTCTGTATATGAGGGAACTAAAAAAATTTAATAAATAAGTAGTCATTTTTTATGAAATTCTTATGGAAAAATAAAATAAAATAAACTATATATAATAAAAATGAGCTGAGTAAGATGATTTCCAGAAGTTCTTGGATTTGGGAGAAATACAAATGAGAAGAAGATTTCACAATAGGATCATAGTATCAGTGAACAAAAGAGGTATTGTCTTGGTTGGTAATCCTAAAGGAATGGATAGATAATTGAAATGAAAGATGTGATTCTAGGAAATGAAAATGTATATGGCCTTGATCATAGATGGAAACTCACCTAGGGTTTCAGAAAAAAAAAAGAAAATCATGAAACATATGGATTCAAGAGGAGTTAGGAAATCAATTAGGGTTTCATTGTGAAGTATCAAAAAACCAAATAATATTTAATAGAGATACTAGTGAATTTTAATTGGTTGGGACCAATGATAATGACCTCTTGGATGAATGTATCTAGTGATATAATTCCTCATGGAGTGGAATCAACCAGAATGAACATTGATTCGAGCGGAATCTTATGGTTGAAAGTTTGGTTGAGACCACCTAGAGGCACAGTATACTTCCTGAGTATAACTGGGTTTTTCTATAGATTTATATATCCCTGTTATGAGTTGAATATTATTAATGCTTTATGTTTAGTGTTTTCAGGGTGTCCTACTAGGAATTATTATACTCACCCTTGTTTGGGATCTTCCCATGCATGTCGTGTCTTATGTATACAATGACCCATTTCACAGTGTCTTGGGAGGACAGAGAACTAATGGATCATAGATTGAGCTAGATAGATTGATGTGTTTTTTGTGTGATTGAATTTGATTGTAGTACTCAAAATCTGAATAGGTTGGACTCTCTATAGATTTTGGTTGGGCGTGTATTTTCCCTCTATCACTTTCAGTACTTTATTATCATACTATGATTGTGGGAATATAAATGTATTCATTCATTGGTTTCAATTATTTTACATTTCAACATTGTATGGAATTGGAGATGAATGTGTGTTTTTGTGTGGTGGTAAATTAAGATAATTCCTCACATGTTTGTGATATGCTTACTCAGAACTGTTCACCAACCCCTGGCCTGTTTAAGATGAGCTTGGGGTAGTCGCAGTTCAGGCCTCATTTGGCTAGGTTATGAAAAAGTGGAATTAGAGGATTTGATTATACTTGAGGACAAGATTCTTTGATATTGGTTTGGGTTTTATAGAAATGGTGTTAAGTGTTTTGAGTTTGGATTTTAGGATTAGGACTCTAATGTTGGTTCAATGGTCGAGGTACCCATACACCAGGACTCCAATTACTTATATTTGAAATTGGTACATTTAAACATTAGTTGTAGGAAAAACATAGGTACATGCATAATATAGGAATGGGTTTTGGTTTCCATTTCCTTCTTGAGTTAGATGACCATATATACTCTTCAAATATAGTACAACTTGTTTATTTCAAGATGCCTCTGTGAATACATCCATCAAGGATTCCTCTGTGTGATCATGAGGATGATCTGCCGAGTGACGGCTTTAGTAAAAGTTCTTATGTCAAATATAGTACCTCATGGTGGTTTACCAGATACACCACAACCCATTGAGCAGTAGTTATCATCAGAATTATATACTGAGGATACATGTAGGATGAGTTCATTACATAAGTTTCAAAAGTAGTGACCTCCTAGGTTTTGGGGAAAGATAGACCCCTCAGTGGTCGAGGACTGTATAGAGGATTTTATAGTGTGTTTAATATGTCTATGTATGAGGCCTCAACAGTACTTTTCATATGTCTAGAATTATGAAATCCATTATTATGAACTCATTTAATGATGTACATGTGATTATTTGAATAGTTGTTATATCCAGGGATACTTTTTAGATCATGTGATTTTTTATGTGGCATTATTTGATTATTATTTATTTCATGCCATATTATTCATTCCCTATTTAGCTTCCATTGTATGAATAACCTTAATGAGAAAAAAAATCTCACCCATTTCTTTTGTTTCCTTTCCCCAGGACACCAAGAAATGTTTTATTATTAATATGCAGGGATATGAAAACGGGGACAATGATGTTCTTGTAGAAAATATTATGGTTTATTTTAGGTTTTCAAATGTAAATGTGAAATTCAAGTATGTACCTATTTCACCATGAATGCTAAAATATTTGTTATATTGGGATGTGATTTATTATACCCAGTTCCAATGTAATAAAGTAACCACTGGCTCTGGGCTACTAGGGTTATAGTCATTAAAATTGGTATATCATTATTTAGAAATGATTCTTAGTGAAAGGAATATAAACTTTATCAATGAATGTAATCCATGTAGGGATTCCCTCCTAGGAAAGATAATAAATTTAGAGTTAGAGTTACAACTATAGATGAACAAATTAAAACTATTTTGGGGTAGCTGACTCGGGTTATGATCAATAACCATTCTCATGTGGATCATCATACAAATCCACAATGTGGTGTAACAATATTAGTTCATTTCATACATTAAAAAACTCCATTATTCAATGAAAATAAAAATTCATTTGTAGTTTTGAATTAGATAATTTCCTTAGATAATATATTTCTTGTTTTAGGAAGTAATTAAAGGGAGAAGGTTTTCATGATAGTTTATCAACTCTAAAGAACTACAGATTAATAGTTTTCATTGATCCAAAAAAATTAAGGATGATGAGGAAATAGTGAGCATGGAATGGGAGGATTTTAAGGAAAATTTCTTGGAAAAGTATTTTCCTCATGAACAATGAGAGGATAGGGAAAGACAATTTATGAGTATGAGACAAAAGGAAGAGGAAAATATTTATATGTATGAGGATAACTTTAAAAATATGTAAATGTATGTTTTAGAGTACTTACACAATACAAAGAGAAATATTAACCATTTTTGTGATGGGATTAGTCTAATATTTTGATGTTTTTTAGTCTCCCAAACATTCTCATTATTCGAGGAAATAGTATAATGTGATATCAAGATAGAGAAATAATTCTCTAAATATTATGTATTTAAAGTAAATCAGTAAAAGAAGAAGATGATATAGAGAAAATGGATAAGGGTCAGAAGATAAAGTAATTCATCAACATGTGATAGTTGTGTAAAAAACACCTTGGTCCATTCTTAAAATGAAAATGATTTTTCTTCAATTTTGGAGAAAAAGGTCATCGTGCTCATGAATGCAAGGGTAAGGGAGAATCTATCAAAGTAAGGTGATTTAATTGTAATGATATAGGGCACTATTCAAATAAATTCCCCAATCATAAATCAAACTTACCACAAAATAATCCAATAGGGGAAGTCTAAGCTTATGAAATTACTATAGTCGACATGGAAGTTCCTAATGATTTCATGAAAGGTAAAATTATCATTCACTACATTACTGGAAAAAAATTATTTGATTCTGGTTCTACCAACTATTTTATAAATGAAGAATTTTCTAAGGGTATCTCATCACTTCCACAATGATTAGATATTGAGTTAGTAGTGAAAAATCCAAATGATACGATCGTTTCATCGAAAGTATATAGTTACTCTCTGATTGAAGTATGTGGAAATTTGTTTCCTAAAAATATTGTTATTCTCCCTATTAGGAATGGATTGTCTTTCTCTGCATAAATCCAGCATCAATTTCTTAGAATGGGAAATCACATTTGATATTCTGAACCAATATATGATCGTCTATCAATGTGATGGTAAATATGAACATATAATGGAAATAAAATCCATTATATGGGTCTTGATTACTTTTCAAAAGAGGTGTTTGTAAGGGTTTGGATCCATCTATTTTTACCCTTTTTATGTTTTTAATGTATGTGGTGCTCAGAGGAGGCCTACAGCAGGTCGGAAGGTGTTTGGATACTAAAAATTGGAATTAAGTAAGATTCATGATGTTAAAGTATCTCATCTTGAATGTGTGGTTCATGGCTTGGGTGAGATCTCAGTTCATTGAAATTCAGATCTTCTACATGGATCCATTGGCTACATGGATCCATCAAATATGTAGAGACATTGGCTATGTGAATTTGGGTATGTGGATGGATTGGCTACATGGTTGGATTAGCTATGTGGATGAATTGACTACGTGGCTGGATGGGCTACGTGAATCAGCAAAATAGATAGATCAACTACATGAGCGATTAGCTATGTGATCGATCAGCTATATAAAAGGGCTATGTGAATTGGTTATGTTAAATGGATATTGGAAATGGCTATGCGAATCAGCTACGTGGGGATTTTGGATAAATGGGAAATTTAGCTACGTGGAATCAACCACCAAGATATTTCCTCTAGTTTTGTAAAAATGGCCATGTGAGTCTTTGGGAAATGTGAATCATGGGACTTCAAAGACTGATTCATCATGGATAACTATATCCTTGATTTTTTTAATATGGATGAGGCTATAAATAAGACTCTTTGTATGGACTTGGAATTAAATCTTTTACAATATAAAAAGTATGATCATCCCTCATCTGTCATCTCAAAAACAAAGTTCTTTCCCTTCATTCCTTCATACTTTATTTATCTTGAGATTCGAGGATCTGAATCCTTCCCTTGGATTCATGGATTCTTACTTTCATTGTTTCATGTTACCTCTAGTAATGATTCATCTTGTGTGCACCCCCCGTTTTTGGTGCAGTGAGTCGTTTGAGGATTCTTTCTTCTAGGTACGAGATTCATTGCTTTTCATTTTACATGTAATCATAAAGTTAGAATGGTTTATCCCCTTGGTTTGAAATTTAATTAATATAATAAAGATCAAACCATATTAATAAATAATTGGATTGCGACCATCTATTGTTTTTTTCTACCATGATAACAATTTTCCTTATGATTTTCTAGATAGTGTGTGATCGATGTTATGATTATGTAGCATGTTGTGATTCTTGTTTTAGCATGTTATTCTTGATGGAACATAGTAAATAATTTAAAGTCTGAATTAATTTATAATGAATTTTCTAGAAAATAAATTGGAGTGTTTAATGAATCTGGTGGTTATTGTAATTTGACAATGATTAAATTGATGAGGGTATGCATGTTTAATTGAATATGTAATTCCATGTGTTGATGTAATTTGATAAATAATGTTAATTATGTTAACAATTATTGAGGAAAATAGTTAAATTCATGTTAATAATTTGTAATTACACAAGTTTGTTGAAACTAGAATGTATGTTGGGAATCTGGTTTAAATAAATTATTCAATTAATTTATTAGATTGTTATATCTTGATGCCTTATGTTTCCCATAGTTGGAACCTATGAATAATGAATCCATTAATTCAATAATGAATAAAAAATCTATTATTTGATAAGGATAATTTCTAGGTGATGATTTTCTATTCTATTTTAAGAGGCCAAGAGCCTTATGTTGGATTTGTGAGAGCTCATTTATATGTGAAGGTTGGATTCCTTACTTTAGGGCCTAGATTACCCTATTGATTGTGCTTGTTTTCTTACATCCTTATGATCTTCTTTGGATGGTAGATTGAAAAGTTACATGAGTTTGGAATGTTTGATACTATGATGGCTAATGTGATATGATCATGGGATGGCTGAGCCTAGGGTGGCTGATGTGACATGGGGTGGGGAGGGCCGAATGAAGTGACAACAGTTAAGGCTTGTGATGGAGAGATGCATTGGGATATGCATGTGGGTGTTGAGGATGAAACTGTAGATGATGGAATGGGTTCAATATGGGATTAACCATTGATGTGATAAATCTGAATTCTTGTTTTAAATGAATTTTTTTAATGTCTAATGGTCAGGTTTCTTGTTTTATCTCCATTTCATTACCCACTATTGGAGGTAGATGGATGTTCTTGGTTGCATGTTTCCTCTTTTTGGTAGATTATGATGATTTTCCTAGAGTACATGGATTATGGAATTATGTTGATAACTTTTAATAATGACTTAATGCATAGGTCTAGTAATTATGAAATGAAAATGATGAAAAGATTCTAATCTTGAGAAACCGTGGACTCGGTTTGGATTATGCCTATAGGGCATAGACTTGGAATGATGGTTAAATATTTAAGTGAATTAATGTGGTTAATTAATGGTTAATGAATTAATTAATGAAATGAAATAATAAAAATAAAAAGAATTAATTAATTTAACTCTTAAAATGCTTGTCTGCTTATAGGATATCTAGTCCCTAGAAATGGTTGTCGGGTGTATATAATATAATAATGAAACATCAAGGGTACCCCACTCCTGCTTCTAAACTGTTTTATTGTTATGTCCCAATGCCAAACGTCCTAAACCATATCTCTCTAAAATAAGCTAGATATTAGACACCTAGGCCAAGTATCACAACATAAACCTCATGCATTACATTAACACATCATCACATCATCCCATATCACATCATCATATAGTAACCAAGTAATTTTCGGGATCCACAAGAGCTTGTATGATGTGTATCATACACCGGGTATTATGACTTAATCCATCACAACGCATACGCTAATTAAGGTACCTTAAGCCATGAACACATATACACATTATAACTATAATAATCCATTGGATACTATATTCAGAGATACATGTGTGTGAAATAACCAAAATCCATCACAAAACTCTACACACATATATAGGAAAACTAACCACCATGAATACTCGCATAAGTAACTACTAAGATAAGAGAGCATGGCCAGAGGGGGTAGTCATCCATCCATCGTCCCACCAGAATATTGGATAAAACATTCTCCTAGAGTCCATTGAGTGTCATCCACCCTAAACAAGCATTTTAAGAGATAGCTTATTTTAGATAGAGATGGTTCAGGATGTGTGGCGTTGGGACATAACAATAAACCTGTTTAGAAGTGGGAGTGGGGTACCCTTTATGTTTCATTATTATATTATATACTCCATTTTATGTGATACTTGGTGAGATCTATCCTTAGTGAGGTTGGTATCCAAGTACACATGATTAGGTGACAAGTTATTTTTATTGTTTTACACTATGTTTATGCATGATTTCTTTATCTTTTACATGAGGGGATCCAGGGAGGATATTATTGAGTAGAGAATTATGCTCACCCCATGTATATATAAACCATTTTTTATTTCATCTGGAGAAGTTTAGAGATTGGTCTGAATATTACTAGCTCATGGTTTTGCAGGAGCTGTTTGGGCTTCGTGGTTTCTATCATCTTTACCTTTTGGTTCCTCTAGTTTCTTTTTCAGTTGCTTCAGTACTGTATGACATTACATGTTTTCACTTGGTATTTCTTTATATGTATATGTATAATAATGTTTTTATTGGTGTATCTTTCTTATTTCTATCTTCCACATGTTATTTTAGAGTTTAATGACTCCCATATGTATGATTATTATACCCTCAGTGCTAGTATCCAACCTGGGGCCTATTGGAGGTGGGACTCATGCAGTCACCACCTCCCTTCTCTCATTATCATCCTAAGAGAAGTACATTTGGTGGAGGGAGGTCCTATTAGAGTAGTATTAATGGTTTAGTTTGGGGATAGGATGGTGTTTAGATTTTAACAAAGGTGAGGTTATATGGGTTGGTAGGGAAAAAATGTCAAAAAAGTTTAGAAAGTAATGTAAACATGAGAGACCAGCTGAGACACGGTTATTTAGGGCCCCTTATTATATGATGCTCATAACATTAATTTTACTGAACCTACAAAATGAAGTGATAATGGTTGTAGTATAGAGACCTATAAAGGTATCATGCATCATTCTTATTTGTGCTTGTGTTTTAAATGTGTAAAACTTGGGATAGGTTAAAACCCTTACAAGATAAAAATTAATTAATTAAATATTATTAAGTATTCTATATTTTAGGGTTAGGATTTTAATGGTTTTTTATTTTGTAGGAATGGATCTAGGTTGATGTCCTAGTTAGGTTCATGTCAAATATGTTTAATAGGATGTGCCAGGAAATAACCATAGAGTAGAGTTTGATAATGATGAAACATAGAGTAGGACACTTTGAGTGTTTATGTTTCATAGTCTACAGAAGTACAAGGGATCCATTTCAAACTCAGACAAGGAAGACTGGTTAGAGAAGTTTGAGATAGCTTTCAGTTTAATATGCGCTTGGGAGGATCATTAGGTTTCATCATCTATGACGATGTTACATGGATCAGTGAGGTAGTGATGGTTATTATTCATCAGGGATTGTGAGTATTTTGTAGTCTCATCAAATAAGTTTTAGGAATAGTTTCTTTCTTCAATCGCAAAGGTGGTCGGTAGCCAGAAACTATTTACCCTTTGATAGAGGAGTTCCATTATGCAAGATTTTGGGATCCATTTTAGGACCCTTATGTAATATGCTTCATACCTATTTCTAGATGAAGAGGAAAAAGTGAGGCATATTTAGGAGGCTTTACAACCATAGATACAACATCAGGCCACCCCCATTTATGCGTAAGACATCTCATGAGGTGATGGGGTGAGAAGAAGTTATTGAGATGATGTTGTCCCAAACTGTATAATCATGATAGGGAAGTCATTGAGACTCCCTGCAAAGTATAGTTTTAGTCCAGGGTTCCCATTTTCTTGTATAGAAGAGCTTTTGCTCAACCAGGGGTAGGTCTCATCCCTCATCATCTAATTTTATGGGGGCGGATCTCAGACCAATTCAAAGGTATGAGATGCGCGGTTTTCTTATAAAGGTTGATTTCATCAGTGGTGAGAGTGGTCGACCTTTCTGAGCAGTCATGGTGCACCGGGTATTCCACTTCAGGTTCCTCCATTGAGGTAGTAGTAGTAGTAGGGTGTTCAAGTTTGGGATTAGTAGAGAGAAGATTTTTAAGGTAGAGTACAGGCACGAGATGCTCCTCATCCTTAAAGAGAATAGTGTGTCCATAGAGGAGGTCATATTTAGGGTTAGAGAGGTCATGAAATAGGTCATGGTCAGCTTCATGCTTTATCATTTCTAGCATCAGGAGATCCAGACATCATCCAGGTACCCTTTAATTTTTTTCTACATGGGTGCATGTTTTGTTTGATTCAAGAGTGAAACACTCCTTTATATCATTTTTCCTTGTCCATGCTTTGGGATTTTAGGTAGATAGGATTTCAGTGTTCTTGGCCTTGACTTTGTCATTTGGAGGTGTAATAGATTTGTATGAAGTATGTAGAGACTGTGAGATATTATTATGGAATCACATATCTTAGGGAAACTACCTATGTTTATGAATATAGCTATATGAAATCATCATCGATATGGGTTGATTTTATTTAGTGAAGGGTATCATATATTACTCGGGATGAATTTTTTGTTTTATGATGCTGATGGAGATCCAACGATGTTTTTTTGTGAGTGAGACACTAAGGTGGGTTAGAGGCATGTTCTTCCCTTATCATCTTTGATGGAAGATTTGATGTTGATCTCATCGTAGGTTCAATAGTTAGTGTTTCTGAAGGTTTTAGAAGTTTACCCTAATGTTTTTATAGAGGATTTTATATCATTACCCCTTCAATGGGTGATCCATATTGGGATAGATCTGCAACTGGGTGTGTCTCTTATAACTATGTATCTGTATAGGATGGAGCATTACAAGTTTTAAAAGTTGTGAGTGTATCTCTATGATCTCTTATAGTGAGTTTTTTTTGGCTGAGTGTATCACCTTAAGGTGCACAGGTTTTTCTCGTGAAGAAGGTTGATAACAATTTGTGTCTTTGTTTTGATTATCATCTCTTGAACCAAGTGATAGTGATGAAACAGTATCATATTCCATGGATTTATGATTTATTCAATCATCTGAAGGGATCAAGTTGCTTATCCAAAATCAATTTGCGGTCAGGTTATCATTATATGCGTGTGAAGGATGAGTATACACCAGAGGCCATTTTCTATTGTCTTTATAAGAATTATAAGTTCATTATGATTTAGATCAATGTGATTAATTCTCTAGATGTTTTCATGGGTTTGATGTATGCATTATTTAGAGAGTTCCTAAATAATATTGTGGTGGTTTTCATCAACTACATCCTTGTGTACTCCACATATGAGGAGAAACATGAAGAGCATCTGTGTTCCATTTTAGGAGTTCTTCATCATGAGAATTTATTCAGGAACTTGTAGAAGTGTGATAGTTTGTCCCATTGATTCAATTTATTGTGGAATTTCATGTCCCACTAGGGATTAGTTGTGGACCCTTAGAAGATATAGGTATTTATTTATTGACTATCCCCCAAGACAGTGAAAGAGGTGAAAAGTTTCTATGGTATTGAAAACTATTACAAGATGTTCGTACCCGATTTATATTGGTTTGAGACTCCTCTAATATCCTTGACTAGAAAGGATCATGTATTCTTGTGAAATGAATAGTTTCAGGTGACTTTCAAGTAACTGAAAGATAAGTTGATCAGTGCCCCATCCCTTTGTTTTACAGTGAATGGAGTTCAGTTTGAAGTTTTATGTGATGATTTTTTTCCTTTTTGTGTTGTCTTATGATATATCAAAGATCAGATGTTTCTTATGGGTCTCAGAAATTATATCCCCAAGAGTGTAACTATTCCACCCATGATTTTGAGTTGGTTTTAATTATGTTTTCTTTGAATTTGTGGTGACATTACCTCATCAGTAAGCATTTTTTGTTTTTTGACAAACCATAAGAGCCTAAGGTATGTCTTATATCAGCATGACTTAAACTTATTCAAGCATTATTGGATAAATTTCTTGTTGGATTTTGACTTCAATATTTCATATACACTGAGAAAGGGAAATATTTTAGTTGATACGATGAGAAATAAGTCTCATAGTGATGTCATGAATGGATCAAGGGATTCCTGGAAAGTGATGGAAGACCTATCAAAAATGCATCTAGATATAGGAGAGGATGGAGGGAGAGGTTTGAGGGAGTTTTTGTAGGTAGAGGTTATGATTTACAGATTACTGTTCAGTCTTCTTTGCTGCATTAGGAGGAGGATCCCAGATGAGAAATTTTGAGTTTGAGGTCCAGAGAGACCGAGTTGTTTTTGGAAATACACCTGATGGTTGGTATGAGGATGGACAAGACCGGCTGTTATTTCAGAAAAGGATTTTCATCCCTTAATTGATGCATGTGATGGATCTATGTGAGTTCCATATCTCAACTTTGGTTTTACATATCGATTCAACAAAGATGTATCGATCCTTGAGATGCCATTTTTGGTGTCCTGGGTTGAATCGTGCAGTTGTAGAGTTTGTTTCTCAATGTTTGTTCTTCTAGAAGGTGAAGGTTGAGAATTGTGTTCATGGTAGTTTTCTCTAGTCATTAGATATTCTCTAGTGGAAGTGGGTTGTATATTGATGTAATTTTTTTATTAGTTTACCTCGGTTTTAGGGTGGCTATGATTCTATGTTGGTGATAGTGGATCATTTGATGAAATCACCCCACTTTATAGCGATCAAGGAGTCGAGATCAGTGGAGATTTTGTCAAGGTAGTATCTAGAGGAAGTGGTGGGGTTCCATTGAGTACCAAGGATGATTATCTCTAATCATGATCCTCTTTTTACCTCTAGGGTGTGGATACGTATTCATCATGTTTTTTGATCTTAGTTATTCCTTATAACTATTTTTCATCCATAGTAGGACAATCAAAAGAGCGGACCATCCAGACTCTTGAAGATATGTTGTGTTATTGTGTCCTAGATTTTGGAGGGTCATGGATAGCTCAGATACATTTTTTCGAGTTTTCATTCAATAATAGTTTCCAATCCACCATTGGTATGGTGCTATTTAAATCATTGTATGTCCAACCTTATTGTTTCCTATTGTGATGGACTTTGGTCAGAGAGGTAGTAATTCTTGGGCCAAACTGGTATAGAATATGATTGAGATGGTTTAGGTAATTTATTAAAGGATTAAGGAAGTGAAAGATCGTCATAAATTGATTATAGGATGAGACCTCTAGAGTTTGACCCTAAATATCACATGTTTCCGAAGGCGACTCATCATCATGGCAAGTGAAGGTTTGGTTATAGGAGTAATATTTGTCCCCATTTTCTTAGGCCTCTTAAGGTGTTGGATCATGTTGGATTCATGGTGTATCGAATATCACTTCCCCCATAGATGAATCAGATACATGATGTTTTTATGTTTCACAGCTTTGTTATTATCTTCATGATGACTCTCATGTCATCAATTAGGGAAATATCGATATTGATGTTGATGAGACCTTTATGGAGAGGACTGTAGAGATCCAGGACCAACAAGAGAAGGTGTTTTATGGGCATGTTGTTCACTTAGTTTGTTTCTTGTGGAGGCATAGTGGTGTGGAGGAGAGTACCTGGGAATGTGAGTAGTTTAAGCACACTTCAGATATTTGATGTTTAGCTCCTCTTTTAATGTTGTTATCTTTTGTATTTTTACCTTTCTGTTTTATGATATGATTCACTCTTATTGCTTGTTGTGGAATTACTCTCATTTGAGAGGTATCTCCCCCAGGGGAGTGTTTAGGATATGGTTTTTATTGTTGTGTGGTTTTTTGATTGTTTCCTCTAATGAGTTGGTTGATATCCTATGATAGAGAGATCCTTGAGAGGTATCACACAAGGTGGTTATCCAAATGACATCTTTTATATTTTCACTTTGTGTTTAGTTTTGATTCTCATGGATAATAATTGTTTGAGAGGTATCTGATGTAAGGGTATGGATTTTTCAAGTATAACTCTTTACGTGTTTCCAAATATCATGGTGCTCAAAGGAGGCACAAATCAAGTCTAGAGGTGTTTCGCCACTAGAATCTAGAAGCATGAAGGATTCACAATATTTAATTTTTATATTTTTAATGCGTGATTCATGTCTTGGGTGAGATCCTGATTCATGGATAGTGAAAACGGATATGTAGATACATTGGCTACATAGAGTTATCGGTTATGTGAAATTTGGCAATTGGTTGTATCGACTTTGTGGATGGGTCGGCTATGTGGATGAATAGACTACATTGTTGAATTACCTATGTGGAAGGATCAATTGCGTGAATCAACTATGTAGATGGATTGGATACATGAGTGATCATCTATGTGAGAAATCTATAATGTGAAGTGTCCACGTGGATCAACTATGTGAATTAGATATGTGAAAATGGCTATGTGGGGATTTTGGCTATGTGGGGAATTTGAAGACATGGAATCAACCCCTTGGAGATCTCCTCTAGTTTCATGAAAACATCCATGTGGGTCTTTCAGTGGCATAAATCAAGGGCCTTCAAAGACCGATTCTCTAAGGAAAATTATATCCTTGATTTTTTGGTATGGTCAAGGTTTTAAAAAAGTCTCTCTATGTGGATTTTAATAAGATCTACAATAGTTGTAATTAAATCTTTTGCAATCTTAAAATTTTGATCACCCTATATCTATCGACACAAAAAACAAAGGTCTTTCTCTTCATTCCTTTGTATTTTATTTATTTTGATATTGGAGGTTTCAAATTCTTCTCGTAGAGTCATGGAATCCTTTTGTCATTGACTCTTGTTTCCTCCAGTGGTGATTCCATCTTGTGCATGACCCTATTTTTGGTGTAGCAAGTCATGTGAGGACTATTTATTCCATATAAGGTATTTTTTGCTTCTCCTTTTACATGGAATCATAAAGTTAGCATGGTGTATCCCATTGGGTGGAAGTTTAATTAACCTAATGAATATTGAACCAGATTATTAAATAATTGGATTTTGATCGTCTGTTGTTTCTTTCTATCCTAATAACGGATTGCCTCTTGATTTTATGTATAGTGTGTGATCTATTCTATGCTTATGTAGCATGAAATTATGCTCATTTTATCATTTTTTTCTTGATGGGACATGGTAAATAATGTAAATTCAGAATTAGTTTATAATTAATTAGCTATAGAATAAAATGCCATGTTCAATGAATTAGGTGGTTGTTGTAATTTGATAATGATCATATTGAAATAGGTATGCATGTTTAATAGAATATATAATTTAATGTATTGATATAATTTCATAAATAATGTTAATAATGTTGATTCGTATTGATGAAAGGAGTTAAAGGTGTGTTAATTAATTTTAATTCCACAAGTTTGTTGAAACTAGAATATATGATGGGAAGCGTGTTTAAATTAATTATTTAATTAACTTAGTAGCTTGTTATAGCTTGATGTCATAGGTTTCTCATAGTTGTAACCTATGAATAATGAATCAACTAATTCAAGAAGGAATAAAAAATTGATTGATTGATAAAAATAATTTTTTCATCTACTTGAGGAGGTCAAGAGCCTGGAGTCGTGAGAGCTCGTTTGTGTGGGAATGATGAATGTCTTGCTCTAGATTTCCTTATTTTATGTGCTTGTTTTCTTATTTCCTTTTGATATACTATGGATGTGAGTTTTGAATGTGATATGAGTATGGATGGTTGAGTATGGGATGGCTAGCATGATATGAGTTTGTGATGGATAATCCTAGGATGGTGGATGTGATATGGGGAAAGGAAGCCTGAATCATGTGGCATTAGTTGACACATGTGATGGTGAGATGCATCAGAATATGCATGTGGGTGTTGGGTAAGGTACTGAATATGATGGAATGGGTTGAATCTAGGATTACTCGTTGATGTGATAAAGATTAACTCTTTCTTGAGATGAATCTATTAAATGGTTGATGTATGGGTTGCTTGTTTTATCTACATTCATATCCTCACTGCATGTGGAAGCTAGATGTGCTTGGATGCATGTTTCCACTTGATGGTATCTGAGGATGGTTTTCCTAGAGTACCTAGATTATTGAATGATTTTAATATTTTTTAATAAATGACTTAACACAAGGGGTTGGTCATGATGAAATGTAACTGCTGAAAAGATGTCAATCTTGAGAAACTATGGACTCGGTTTGGATTATGCCTAGAGATCATGGACTTGTCGTTATGGTTAATAATGCAAGTGATTGGATGTTTGCAATCAATGGTTAATGAATTAATTAACAGAAAGAAATGATAAAAAAATAAAAGAATTAATTAATGTATCTATTTGAATGTTTGTGTGCTTATAAGATATCTAGTCCCTAGTAGTGGTAGTCAGGTGTCTAAGCAATGATAGCTACAACTGATCTTTTGACTAGGTTATTCCCATAGTGTGGTTGTGAGCTATACTATATGATTTATATTCTATGATTTCATACACTACCCACCCATGTCGATTATGGCACCTAACACCCAATGGACTCTAGGAGGGTGTTTGAACCAACATTATGGTGGTAGGATGGATGGAAAACTACCCCCTATAGCCCCACCCTCTTCTCTTGGTATTTACTTGTACTGGTACGCATAATAGTTTGTTTTCCCATACATGTGTGTAGATGTTTGTGAGGTATTGTGGATATTTTACACACATGTATCTCCAAATATAGTATCCAATGGATTATTATAGGTATGATGTGTATAGGTTATGCTGGCTTTAGGTACCTTAATTAGTGTATGGGTTGTGATGGCTTCAGGTATAATAGCCAATGTATAGTACACATTATATGGGATGTGGTGGATCCCATAAACTACCTGCTTACTATATAATGATGTGATATTTGATTATGTGATGATGTGATGATGTGATGTATGAGTTCATGTTATGATACTTAGCCCAGGTATCTGCAAGATAGATTATTTTAGAGAGAGATGGCTCAGGATGTGTGACATTGTTCTAGAGAAGCAGACCAGTGGAGAAGTGGGAGCAAGGTGACCTTGATGTTTCATTATTATATTATATGCTCTCATGTATGTGAAAATTGGTGAGAATTATCCATGGTGGATAGGAACTTAGTATACTTGTTTAGGTGATTAGTTAGTTTAATTTTTTATCACTATTCTTTAGCATGATTTCTTTATCTTTTTCATGTGAGGGTTTTGGGAGGATTCTTCTAAGTATACTGTTATGTTAACCCCATGTATATATAAACATTTTTTCAGGTCATCTAGAGATGGTTGGAGATTTGGAAGGATATTACTAGCTCATGGTTTTGCATGAGTTGTTTGGGCTATGTGGTCACTTTCATTTTTACCTTTTGGTTCATATAGTTTCTTTTTCATTTTTTTAGTATTGTATGATACCACATGTTTTCACTTAGAATTTATTTATATTTATATTTCTAAATAGTTGTTGATTGATGTATCTATATTATTTATCTCTTCTTTATGTTTTCTTAGAGAGAAATTCTTCCCATATGTATTCTTATTATACCATCAGTGTTAGTCACAAACCCATGGCCTACTGGAGGTGAGACTAAGGCAGTCACCATATCCCTTCTCTCATTACCGGCCGAGGAGGTGTATACTTTGTGAGGATGGGGTCTTGATAATGTTGATCTCATACGGTAATGGAAAAACTCAATATCAATGATATATCTATTTTCAGGAGTTTTTTAGGTATTTTTAGATGTTTTTTCTGACCTTCCACTAAATCGTGAGGTTGATTTTTCAATAGACCTCATACCTAGTGCTACATCAATTTCAAATACTCCATATGAATAGATCCAACTGAGTTATAGTAATTGAAGAAGGAAATCCAGGAGAATATTGACAAGGAATTCATTCATCCAATTACATCGCCTTGGTGTGAACAACTTATTTTTGTTAAGAAGAAACATAGATCAATGGATCTATGCACTGATTATTAGGAACTTAAAAATATCACTATCAAAAAAAATTATCATCTACCCTATATTGATTACTTGTTTGATCAACTGCACAGATCTCAATACTTTTACAAGATTGACCTTCTTTCTGGATATCAGCAATTGAAGGTTAGTAGTGAGGATATACCCAAGACAACATTACATACAAGGTATGAACACTATAAATTTATAGTGATTTCATTTATCCATCTTAATTCCCCAATTGTATTCATGTATTTAGTGAAAACAGTCTTTAGATATTACCTTGATCATTTTGTGGTAGTATTTATAGACGATATTTATTTATATTCAAAGATAATGGAATAACATGAAGATCACTTAAGGATTGACTGAAAATCCTAAGGAAATAAAAGTTATAGGAAAAATTTACCAAGTGTAAATTTAATCTACAAAAGGCTTCCTTTTTGGGTCACATAATCTCAAGGAAGGGTATGCCTATGGATCTATCAAAGAACAGAGTTATTAAACATTGTCCCAGACCAACCATGGTAACTAAGATTTATAGTTTCTTTATTTTGGAGGGTTATTATAAATTCATTATGAATAATTTCTTACATATTTCTAATTCACTAAACAAGTTAACTCAGAAGGAAACCAAGTTCCTTTAGATAGATTAATGTGAGGAAAACTTCAAGGAACTGAAGAGAAGGTTAGTCAGTTCACATATTCTTAGACTACCTTGTAGTAGAGAAGGTCTTGTAATCTATAACAGTGTATAGAATAAGGGATTAGGATGATGAGAATTTTCATCTTTGATGATCTGATCCTCGGTATGGACTGAGGATCTCAGGAAAATAAATAGATCACAAAACAAAAAATGAAATGTGTATCTGAATCTGAATCAGAGTGTGCTCGATAGTAGATTTTCACCGGTGATTGTTGCTTGAAGGATCTGAACCTGAACCCTCTAGATCATCCACACATGCTCCAAGAATCTATGCACTCATCGTTCATCATAATTTGGGTGTTATCTTGAATATCCGACAAATCCTTCGACGACGCGACAATCACCTCGATCCCTTGCCTTTGATCCAATGAAGTCACCGTGGATCAATTTCCTAGAGAGAGACATTTCCTATCTATAAAGACGGAGGATAGATAGGATCTCATTCTAAAATGCATGAATAGTACATGAAATGAGCCTATCACCTACTTTTTATAGTGGAAGGCGTAAATAACCTAATTGGGTTCCCCAACCCCCATATATTTAACATCCACTAAAGAAGTAATAAATAAAGTTATGATGAACTAAACAAAATCATAAATATTATTTACATTTTATCACATACCTGTAATATATATAATAATATATTATGTGATAAAACTAAGTCATTGACAGAACTCAAAATTCATGATTAATATTAAATGAACCTAGAATATTAAAATAATATTTGTTCGATTATTATTATTCCTCGTATTTACATAAAATGTAAATACTATTAATATTTATATTCAACCAAGTTATTATTTACATGAATGATAATGAATTTATTTATTCATAGATGATTGATGAATTGGACAACACTCGGACCTCGTGGTGGGGCCCACTATGTCCAATTTACCTATTAAACTGAATAAGAAAGATTCTTGAATCTTCTATTGTGTGAGAGCCTATAGGAATTTATCTCAATAACAATGAATAATATTTATAGACCAAGAGAAAAGTCTAGAAACCCATCAAGGTCCCAAATGAAATAAGGATAGTCATAGTAACGACAACCAGCCTATGAACACACACTATGTAATATAATCTCCTTGTATTTAGATATCTCATAAAGCATGATTCACACTTGTTTCATCACCCTTTTCTTGATTTATTATTTATTGATCTAACTAGATATATTTACACTAAACTTTCATGACCAAGGTCTTATAAAGCTACTAACATCCTCATCAATAAGGCTCAAGATATATCACTTCCTCATCCTAAAAAAAATCCTTTCTTGACCATTAAAACAATGTCATACCACTAATGAATCACCCAAAACTATCTACCTCACCACGAATTCATTATCCTGGTTTTTCCAGGCATCAAAGTACATGATAAAATGTTAAAACTAGTAATGATATCAATTCAAGAGACCAATACACATGTCTGTAGATAATAACAACTAATGTAACCCAAAACATGTGGTGTTCCTATTAGAGGGTATGTCCTCATGATCTTAACTACTAGAGATCACCATGTATGAACTTCATGAGAAGAAGTATCAATGATTATAATCCCCCAGTACCTGATATTTATACATCATCTATGTCTATTCAGTATGATGTATTAGACCATAGTACATATGTTTAAGATTAATTTCATTGTATCCCAAGGTTCTCAATATGGCATGGGATTTTCTATAACCATTTGATACAAAAATTAATCCATGGGAATGGCCATTTCAACAGTTGACATAGAAAATTCTACACTATAATGGTAAGAATACATCATTTATATCTAAATATATACATGATATGGTAACCACAAGTATTGTTCAAGTTGGGTCTTGTGAACTCACTATTACAACACTCCCACTTACTCTAGATCCAACTTTCTAACCAACTTGTTATCTCTCACATGATTAAGATCATGTTTCTGCTAAGTCACAAATTTAGCTATTGGGTCTGCCTTGTTTCTATTGTGTGTCTATTCTACTATATACGAGATCATCTATTTGAGTAAAACTTCTCAAGATATGGTATCCCCGAGTATATCTATTTTTCCACTGTCAAAACATGACATCTTGGATAGTACTGATAATAAAATTATTGTAATGATAAAACATTACTCACTAGGTTTGATCCCAAGAACCGGAAAAAATAATTTCATTTATTAACTACTTATAATATGCCTTAGAAGTTGCAACATACTTTATATTTATAGATAGAGCTACCACTATATTATATGATCTTGTCTCGCTCATCACCTTAGCCTAACTATAATATTATATCACATTGATCTAAGGAAGACTAGTTTGTGTCTCCCTAAAAACTAGTATCATTTCCTCTCCATATATAAGTTACATATCTTTTTTACTTTCCCAAGTACAATCGTATAGTATTAACTACCTTACTTGTGGTTCTCTTGGAAATAAATGATTTTTTACTAATATAATGTATATGTTGGAAATATCATTTCTTATAAATATCATGGAATATGTGATTGATACATCATTGAATCATATAAAAGACAACTCACTACTTAATCTCCTCTAATGAAATTTCATGTCTACTTGGAGGTATTGATGTCCTATGACATTCTTAACAATTATCTCTTTAACCTTTTCAGCTTGTATTTTTCAATACTATGTTACTATATGTATTATTGACTAGGTCCAAACAACCATTATATCTGACTCAATATATCATATTACAAAAAACATGGGTTTCTAATTTAAGTCAATCTCTAGAGAGATTATTTCATTTTGTTCTTAACTAACTGTAATACCAATAGGTGTTTTCTATATGTTACCAAACATATCTTAATTGGAAAACTATGGAACTCCCATAAATCTCTCTTATACATATGTAAAAGATTCATTCCAAATGAATATTCTATAATTGAGATGCTTACTTTAATCCTAAACTAGATTTTAGTAACTTTACCCTTATTGGAATTATGGGATGTCACCATGACTTTCTAATTGCATCATATAGACACCTTACACAAAATTTGGTTTTGACATCCAAATTCCAATTAAATGATCATAGAAATTACCTATGACAAGTAAAATTACAATGGATTTAGGTGAAATAACTTGGTATAACCAATCAAGACTTATTATTACTACACTTGTACAATCCATGTATCATCTCACTTCATTACCCACAGAAGTATTCAAAATAATAAGCCCCTTTTCACTTTGATACATGGAATCCATTATATAATTTTAATTTAACTTTTCAATATTAGTTTATTTATACATACTACCTACAAATAGGAAATATTATTAACAATGAATAATTTATCACCAACCGTTGTGAATATAAAATTTTCACTATGGTTTTAACCTTCCTACACAATAAGTGTCTCTGAAATATTCCTATTCCACATGCACTTGTGGAAATTATTCCTATGCCAACCATTTGAGCATATTTAGTTTTGAATAAAAGAATTTCAATCTGGATCCCACTATCTCAAATAGATATGTGAACCCTTATATAGAAATTTAGACTATCACTTGACATCAAGTTTTCTATCTTATGTATTTATATAATATCCTAAGAAATTGTTAGGATAGTTACTTAGATTTATCATGTGTTTAGCTTGATGAAAGTTTGTTTATATACTAACAAACTCTTTACACCTAAACACATGTTTTATTACATAATGGATTTTCATCATACTATGACTCATATGATATCCATTTTTCATTATACTTGGCATATGGTTATGGGATATCTCCATTATTTTCAAAGAACATCTTGAAATATAATGGATGTTTCTACAAGTTGCAACATTGATACTACTTACATCATAACTCTAATGTATAAAATGTGTGTTTAAGAATAGATCCACACTATATTTTATTGATCAATGTTAACATGTAAGGCTCATAATTGATCCTCCTTATAAACATCGGTGTTGTGATGTGGATAAGGTATTGTGCATTTAAGAATTACTCCACGCTACATCAAATTGATCGATGATTTCTTGATCAATATATCTTTGAGAATGTTGGCCTAAAGAAACTCATATATTCTAACCATGAATATATCATACATCACATTATAATTCCTTAAAATACTTCAATTAATCATGTGAAGTGTATTTATCACTAACTTACCCTTGGAATAGTTCACACTCTCTTTCTGAACTAATTCCGAAAGATTTGTGGCATACCATTATTTATAAAGGATTATTTTTCTAAACTAAATATATTGACAATACCAAAGGTGCTTATCTCTACAAATTCAAAATAACATACTAGGTATATCCTTGATGCCCACATATATTTTTTCTTGAAAAAGAATTGTCTTGCCACAACTAGGTAAAAGTCTTACATTATACATTCATCATGTATTGTCTTTGATTCAAGTATCTCTGAACTATTGGTTGAGTATGATGCACCACAACCAACATTCATTACTAAACTTGGAATAATTTATCCTTATGTATAATGGACACATGAGATAAATGTTTCTGTTATATTCAATAATATTTTGACTTAAATCATTATCTTGGCAATTGGAAGTTATGTGTTTCTCACCACTAACTTAATAATCGCCCTTTCTTAGCCACTTGGAGAATAAACCTTATTTATTTTAATGTTTCTATACTTTCTTGGTTACTGTATTCAAATAAACATATGTGATTGGCATATTTTATTTTATACCCAAGAATCATGTTAGAAACATTAATTGATGAAAATAAAATAAATAAGTGGATACTTTCTTCTATGATTCAATTTATTATATTTATCATCAATAGAATTTATTTCATAATATGAAAATAAAATATCTTCCATTTTAATACCTATTTATTTGAAGGATTTTGTGAATGTGCCTTTCGCATTGCTCCTACCATTGGATTTTTTCCCCTGTTTATCAACTTGTTTGCTATAATAACTAATGATTAACCTGTCTTAAATATTCTTATTACTTGGAGAACATTACCTAAAATTTAATGAATTATTTACTCCATAATGTTCATTTTGTACCCTTAAAAAACATGAGTAATCGGGTGTAAGAGTGGGATTCCTTGAAAGGTCATGATCTATATTTCATATTTACATGTAAGCCAATGTAATTTATCATCCATTCATATCTCTCTTCACTTTATCCTCGTCATCATCTCAGAGATAAGACTACATGTGTAATCATCCATGTCTCGAAGTTCTAATCACAACTAATATCAAGCGTTGATGATAGAATTATGACATAACCATCATATAATAGTACACGAGTCTCCAGTAATCATTTTTACACCCTCACTTCCTGAAGTAATTTTATATGTATTTGGGATACCAACACCTTGAATTTCTTATATCTTAGTAGTGTGTGCATGTTCTTTTACTACACAAGGTAATTCATGATAGTTTGGACATTTACATTGTCTAATATTATCATAGTGTATTATTTGTGGTATTTACTTATAATTTTCTATGAAAATAAATTCTAGATGATTAGTACTTTTATATTGATTATTGATTCAGACATTATTAATTAATTAATTAAATCATTAAATGTCTCCCACTATTTTATCAAATTCTAGGAACCCTTTGTACTAAAATTATAATACCCTATAATTTGACTATCCCAGTATCAAGGATCCTTGAGCCTCTCTTCATAGTCTACAACCTTTGGTTATGTCACCACTCAGATAGTTCAAGGTAGGTGTTTGGCTAAACAACCGCATTAACCCACGGTTCCTTGATCTGTTGAGTGAAGTCTCAACTTCTAAAATTATAAATGTGATTTTCTCAAAGTTTGCATCTAAATTCACAACAAGCTATCTTTGGATACTTCTTTACTGTAACTTTAGTTAAGTCAACCCAACACTCTCATAAGAACTCTCCAATAGTAGAAGGTACCCTCAACTTTGGCAGACGACCACCTCGAACACCTGGTTTTGTTCAAATTCAAACAATGGAATGAACTTGTGAATTAATATTTATATGATAGTTTTTTTATTTATCTTGATGAATGTAATCTATTTTTATTAATTTGGTTCATTCTATGTTGTTGTGCTCACAACTGAACATTAATAGAAAAAAAGATTCATCGCTTTTATGCATTTTTCTTATTTATTATTTTATGTATTTTACCACTATTATAAAATGAATAATATATTTAATTAATGCATAAAGGGAATAAACAATCTGACTGGTATGGAGAATTGAAAACTAGTTGATCCATTTAACTCAATATACCAACCATGGCCTAGGAGGTATCATAACTGAGTTGTAGCTTGACTCACAATGCAGCTTGTCCCAAATTCAGTGTGTCTATTGCTCCTCTGGATTTCCCCTTGACTTGGTATTGTTTGTACCTTACATCATCCATGTCATGGAATTTCACCTCATCTTGGTGGGGTCCATGTCATACATCATTATTTCCGACACTTTCGTCGGGGCGCGCACATCCGTCCGTCCGCGGAGGAGGACGTGCGGCGCTTGTTTCCCCGCATTCCCACTTTCCAAAGGCGGGAAACATTCGCTCCTTATTCAGGGACGTCTGCTCCTTGATCGAAATGGGATGATGGGATGTCGGTTCTTCCTTCTGTGGATTCTTCCTCAGAACACATAACCTAGTCTGGGTCTCCCTCATAGATTTAATACGTAGTTCGTGAAACTCTTCCCAGTTCCATGTTTCCATGGAATCCGGTTAATTACACTACTTCTGTCGGGACATTCCAAAGGGTCCGGTTAGGGCAGCAACCTTCAGTCGGGGGAGTAGTCACGTTGAGGCATCAGTAGCATGTCTGGATGCTGGGGAACCTGGTATGTCTGTCTATTATCCCTAGTCACAGGGCTTCTCGAGGGCATGGAAGACCGAGGCATCCCACATTGAGCACGGGGAATTATATGTCATAGACACATATTTGAGGTTTTCCTCAGCTTCCCGTGTTTAACACAGGGTATGCCGCGAGTTTAACGTCCAGCGGAGACAGATCAACCCGATCAGAGCATTAGCTAGGATAGATCGGATTGAGGGATTTCTCTTGAAGGGATGCCGATACCGGGGCCAGCCCATGGGCGGCTGTGAAGAGGAGCGTACCGACATGGTCTCACCGAGATATGACGGTCCGGGAGAGAATCAGGATGGGTGATAGGTGGATGAATGGAGTGGAGGGGGAGTAAAATGGGACCATCACAGGGGCGACGGTGAAGTTGGCCTTGAGCCTTGAAGAGGCTTCCTACGTATCCCCGTGGCAGGGAATCAAAGTCTGCGTAGTTTGGGATGGTGTCGGTGAACCGACATGAAGGTGGAACTTGGCACGATGAATGTCGTCAGCGTACCGACGTGAAGGTGGACCTTGGTCCGATGGGCATTGTCAGCGTACCGATGTGAAGGTGGACCTTGGTACGATGGGAATCATCAGCATACCGACTTGAAGGTGGACCTTGGTCCGATGCGTGTTGTCAGCGAACCAACGTGAAGGTGGACCTTGGTCCGATGGGCGATGGGCTTGAACCTCGGGGAGGCTTCCTATGTACCATGTCTTGACATGGATCAAAGACCTTGTAGTTCAAAGGGTTTCATCAGTGAACCGACATGAAATTAGACCCATGGGTCCACTAGTGGTGGGCTTGAACCTTGGGAAGGTTTCCTACGTACCATGCCTTGACATGGATCAAAGTCCTCGTAGTTCAAAGGATTGATGGAATACAATTTAACGTCAGGCGGGACGATAGTGAACCCTGACGTGAATAAACGACGGGCGGTGGGTGTTGGTGAACCGATGTAAATGAGGGACCTTGGTCCGATGGGAGATGGGCTTGAACCTCTGGGAGGATTCCTACGTACCACGCCTTGACACGGATCAAAGTCCTCGTAGTTCAGGTTGTGGAATACAGTTTAACGTCATGCGGGATGGGGGTGAACCGACGTGAATGAGGTCGGAACTACCGGATGGTGGGTTTTAACCTCGTAGAGGCTTCCTATGTACCATGCCTTGACATGGATCAAAGACCTTGTAGTTCGGGTTAGTCACAATGGCTTGCCGTCGGACTGTAATGCAGTTTAAAGTCATGCTGGATGAAGGTAGAACTCGATGTGAATGATGATGGGTGGGCTTGAACCTCCAGAAGGCTTCCTACGTACCACGCCTTGACATGGATCAAAGACCTCGTAGTTCAAATTGTTTGCAGTTTAAAGTCATGATAGACAAGGGGGTCATACAGTTTAATGTCAAGCTGGATGAGGGCGAAACTCGACGTGAATGAACGACCGAGCAATGTGGCTTGCACCTCATGGAGGCTTCCTACGTACCATGCCTTGACATTGATCAAAGTCCTCGTAGTTCGCTATGGGTGGGGGTCAGGGTCGGTGCTCACTCTAAGCGCACGTGAGTCATGCTCGGTGTGAGAAACAAGAATTTGCAAGGACCTGATGATCACGTCGTGAAGGATGCGTCCATGAGAAGCGAAGAGGGGCTTATGTGTTAGGTGGACCATGGTGCTGGGACATACTCCAGGATGGAGGCCCAAAGTGCGGCAAAGCTTAGCGAAAGAGGGACTCAGGACCAATGATGGGAGGTGCCTTGTTCCCTATCATGCCCTCCACTGACCTTGGTAGTGGGGAAGTACGGAGATGCAGAGGTGCAGCCATCCGTTGGGGAACTAGGGTCGCCCTTCTCCTGAGAACATACGCCACTCCAATAAGGAGGATATCATCCCTTGTAGATGGGTGATTCCACTCCCGTGGAGATGAGTGGTGTAAAAAATGTTCGAGCTGGGGGGACCCTGCGTGCGAAGCATGAGGTCGGTTCATAGTTTAACGTCATGTGTTAAGGACATGATGCTTGGCAGTTTAACGTCCTGCAGTTTGGACGAGGTGGGTTCACTCGGCACCCCTAGGACATACGTAACCGGTACCCTCTGGTCCTTGGGGAAGGGAAGGTACCAGTAAGGCCATGGTCAAGGGGGGGTGTGGAGTGGACCATCGAGGGGTCCACGTTAGCGTGGCTATGCGAAGAAGAAATAGTTGTTAGCGTGCCTATGAGAAGAAGCATTAGGCAAAGCAATGCTACAGGTGGTATTGTCCATGGGACTTTGAAATCACATCGTGCAAACCTGGAGGGTCGCACGGGAGGAGGAAATGCTAAGCAAAGGAGTGTGCTTCGCGAAGTGGAGTGCCTTGGCCTTAGCAAGGGGCATAGGTGTGAGTGGAAGGTGCTTCACGAAGTGGAATAGTGTTTGCGGAGCACTGCCTCGCGAAGAAGAGGTGCCTCGCGAAACAGGGTCCTGCGAAGCAGTGTGCTTCGTGATGTGTTGTGATCTCGCCTTAGCATAGAGATCACTAGTACAGGTTGGGTGTTTCGCGAAGCATAAATGCTCCGTGGCTTCCCGGGTTCCCTTGGGAATCCCCTTCCTTCGCGAATTCTCTTGACCTTCGTGAAGGGCATCCCTCTCGGAAGAGGGGGTCAAAACGAGACCAAGCAAAGGCATCTCGCGAAGTAGAAGTAGCTCGCGGAGCTCATGATTCCCCGGGGAAAAGGGTGCTTCGCGATTCGGGAGAGGAGAAGCCGAAAGGTCGGATCGTCCTTCCTCGGGACTCAGGGGGAGTCCAGTATTTATAAGCAAGGGGCGCCGCGAAGCATAACTCGTGCGCCGCCTCAGGAGCTTCCCGGCGTGCTCGCGAATGTCAATGGCGTTTGTGGAGAGTTACCACCTCTGGAGCTTCACAGCGGGCCCGTGAATGTCAAATGCATTCGCAGAGAGTTACCACCTCTGGAGCTTCGTGAGACCACGATGCTCGGGGTTCTTCGCGTCGGTGCTTCACAACGTTGCTTCGCGGCGGTGCTTTGCGAGGCAGCATGCCATCCTTCTTTTTCGTCCCTCCCTTTCGTGCAATATTTTGGCGCCAACAAATGCCCCCCCTCAGACTTGGAGTGACGGAGGGCGAAGGGTCGAAGTCTGAGGGAAAATCGCCAAAATTGTCGGCAGTTCGCGATGTGGCTTCGCGAAGGGGACCCGCGGTGCTGACCGGGGCCACGGATCCGGACGGGCCGCGATTCTCCGCGTGGGTGAGGCGCAACGCGATGCTCCGGGGTCGCCGCCTATAAATAGGGGGGTCAAACTCTTTTGTCTTCACATGACTTCCTTGTCTTTTTGTGCTCTCGACTTAGCGAAGCTCCGCGTACTCCGCGACAGCCCTCCGCGAATCGAGCTTCGCGGCGAACTGCGGGTCTCCGACTCCGCGTCCGCGCCAAGCGAACTTCTGCTTGTCGGACTGGGCCAGACTTCACGGCTTGGTCTTGCGACCGACCTTCGCGATCCAGCTTCGCGATCCATCTTCGCGATCCGTTCTGAAAGAAATTCTTTTCTGAGTTCTAGAATCTAAATGGCCCGTCAAGAGGCTGTATTGGGGGTGCTTGCAGATGCGGCCCGTCGAGATGAGATGGCCAACCGTCCAGGCCTTGGGGAAATGGTTCGAAGCCATTAGGACCACGCTTCTTTGACAGATATGCTATCGAAGGTTCAAAAGGATTATCCGCAGTGCAAGAAACTATCATTGTACGGCTTCAGGTTGAGGGATGACGTCTTCATCCCAGAGGCGAGTAGGGACGAACCAGCCTTCTTGTTTAGGAGCACACCATGCCAGCACCAATGGTTCAGGGCGGCTGATGGTCATGCACAGTAGAACTTCACACCTGTCACCGCTAACTGTCTCTACAACCATGTGAACGATATCGACGGGAGGCCACTGCAACCGGAGACGTCCCCTCCTCTCTACCGTACCATGCTGAAGGCGGCTTTGCAGGATTTGAAGAAGGGATGGTCCGATGAGTGGGACCTGCGCCAGGGTGGCAACTTCACTGATAACTGGGCCTTGGCCTATTGGGTAGGTGCCTCATGCGAGGAGTTTGGGGCTGAGCTGAGGAGAGTGGGGTTGTATGAGGTGGCATGGGCCTCCCACTTCCACATTTACCAACCGAAGCAACTGATGTCGGAATTACTGAGCAGATGGTCGACCAATAATTTTTACCTGCATCACGGGGAGGTGGGAATCAGCATGTGGGATGTCCACCAGATTTCTGGGGTTCCGATCTTTGGGTCCATGTATGATGAATTCCTCCCCGTCATCAGCGTGTGGGAGGATATAGAGCAAATGTCGCGACTAGTGTCAGCGCTGATGGCACTCATCCCTAGAGAGGACAAGGAGGCAGTGAGGGATGTCCACTTCAGGAGATGGTTCAAATGCTTTCTGAATTTCCCAGAGAATCGAGAGTTCCCTCCGAGGCCTCGAACTTGTCTGAGGGTGGCCCAACGGGGTAAGGGGCACTCGTATTGGCGGGTCTTGGAGGAAATCCAATGGAAGACTTGGGGTTTCAGTGTCAGCACTGAACAACAGCCGATAGTTAGGCTGGCGGCGTTCATCGTGGCTCTCATCTGTAGTTGGATCCTACCGGTGAGGGATACAATCATGGGGGTGCGGCCCAACTTGTTCATTATGGATTCCATGTTAGCCATGGGGCAGCGGATCAATCTGGGGATTCCAATGCTCGCCAAACTGTACAGAATGATGCGGCACATTAGTGAGGGAAAGAAGCCGCCAAGGATATGCGGGCCCTTCCACCTCCTGTATGGGTGGATCGCAGCGCACATCAGGGGGATTTATGAGTATCCAAACCCCATTTCGCCGCCGGGATCGAACTTCCACCCCTCCATCCTGAACGCGGTCGGGAGCTTCCCGTTCAAACTAGTCATTCTGATGGTGCTGAATTGGGTGTGGAGGGAGGATGAGTTTAATTTCCACCCCTTCCCATTGCCGACGTGGATACTTACTGATGATGGGAGGGGAACAAAAGAAAATCGGGCTTACCTCCTGGCCTTTTGAGGTGGAGTTTTGGTGGCACAGATAGATTGTGAGCCACTCTGCGAACCGTACACCCCACATTGGTTTTAGAGGAAGTTCTGGTGCCTCCAGCGGCTGACCTCGCAGGTCTACTAGGAGGTGCATCACGAGGAGCACCCGTGTGTGATGAGGCATTTGTGGCTCATGTTCACACGGGAAGATGGGAAGATTCGGATTGTATTGCCTCCATCCACTGCCGCTTTCGGATTGGTGAGGGAGTATGCCATTAGTTGGGAGGCTGCTTACCCAGGGGAGATGCTGAAGCAACCAACTACTCAGGTCGGTGACGGTGGGCCTCCCCTATCCCAAGGTCGGGGTCGGAGGGCAGCTAGGGCCGCTCGCGGTAGCGGGGCTGCCATGGCGGCGAGACCCGCACTGTCCGAGGGTATGGCAGCAGCGGTGGATCCGGTGATTCCGGAGGAGAAGAGCCATCCGGAGGGGCATCCACCGAGGGGATTTTTTAGGATATCCCCTCAGGCTCTGGGGAAGAGGTTGTGTCATATCGACATGGTAGAGGATGCTGTCTGCCCGGAAGCCTGGGACATTTGGGATATCAACCGGCAATTCCTCAGCCCACCCGAGATTTGGGCCCACCTGAATCGCCTCGGGATGGAACTACCGGGCATAGGCCCAGTCTGGGCTGGATTCATGGCGTCTTCGGTGGAGGCAGAGCAATACTTGGACGAGCTGGAGGATTATGTCCACTCCAGTGGTGTACCTCGCCCAATGACAGACTGGGTGAGGGTACTGTTGAATCAGACGGTCCCCCCACAGTTATCGGCTGCCGATCTGAGGGAGCGCTTCCCCCTTCCAGAAGAATCAGAGGACTCCTCTCGAGAATATGAGGCTGGAGGAGGGAGCCCGTTGGAGGAAGGCGAGGTCAGAGATCAAGGCCCAGATTCCGACGATTTCGCGGAGGCTCTCGAGGTAGCATTCCGAACTTCTTTCCTTATGATCTGTTCTTGGGTCACAATGGACTTCTCACCGATGTTTGAGACATGCAGGAGGAACTTGTTCACAGGCCTCATTCTCACCCCTCGGCGGGTGATGATGCTGGACCTTCAGAACCCGCGCCTATGGCTGCGTCCAGTTCTGTGTCTGGTGGGACCAAAGCACCCGAGGTGGCTCCTCTGGAATCTCTAAACCTTCTGACAGTATATGGAGGGCCTCGCCTCGGGGTCCCGTCAGTACCGGATCAAGAGCAGCACCAGGAGGTTGATCTCCGTAAGTCTCCTTTACCGATTCCACTGTCGTCATATGTAGACTATGCCCGCCAACTAACGTTTATGTCCCTCTCTATCGTACAGTTCTCCGACTGGCGTGGGCTGCTGCGGCAAGACTGGTCGGGATGTCTGGTGGCGTCCCTCCTAGGGGCATGCCGGTGATGGTGATGATAGTCCCCCATCTCCTCAAGCTACGATGCACATCATCACTGGCGGTACCACCAGCAGGGCCGTACCCGAAGTCATTGAGGTGCACTCCAAGGAAGAGGACCAACTGGTCGGTCCCAGTCCTGTCACGCCTGCTTCGGCGCCAGGTGTCGTACTGGTTTCAACACCAGATGTAGATCCTGCGGAGGATTTCTTGCAGGCGTATCCTGCGTACGAGCCTGCCAATCGCGCAGACTGGGACGAAACGGCCTCCGACGAGGAAGACAGCAGCATAGTCTACCGCCGGTCGTGGAAGCTGATCACGCGCTTTATCAAGGACACCCCCAAGCGCAATGGCTGGCCGAAATGGATAGACTCCTCTCGCGGTTGCGTGAACTGTGTGCTGGGGGAGTGGATTCCCAACGTCCTCACGCACTCATCCGAGATCTTATGGCTGAGAAGATCCAGGAGCATGATCGTGGGCTCAGCGTGGGCTGGCAGCGGAAGAAGGCGACCAGCATCAAGAAGCTCCAGGAGGCTGAAGGCGAGGTCCAACAGATGCAGACCCGGGCAGATGTGCTTTCAGCCTCTCTCAATGCACAATCTGAGCTGGTCTCACGGTTGAAGGCCCAGCTAGCAGAGGCAGAAGATAATATGAGGCAGGCCTCTGGAAAGATGACTGTCGTTCAAGCTGGCGTAGAGAGGGCCAAAGCCAAGGCTGACGAACTGCGCCCTTCCGCTGCTGAGGAGGAGCAGGAGCTAAGTCAGTGGCAGCAAGCCTTGGACGTCACAAGCCAACGGGTGGTGGGGCTGCAACGCTCCTTTGATGGGGTCAACCCATCCATGGGGGGAGTCGACCCCCGGGTATTGTAACAAACCCAAAAACCTTTTATTGGTACTTTTGTGCTTCAATTTTCCTTTCTTTGTTTTGAATGCTGTAGCGCGCATGATTTCCTCTATTTGAATCCCCTTGTTACATCCTTACAATGTTTGTGGGACATTCGACGACAATTCCCCAAGCCCACGTGGGTCGAGGCCGATGTGAGAAACATGAGATAGTTGGCCTCTCATCCCACCTAACATAGGAGTGGGGATCATGCTCCAGGCATCCGGGATTTGGATTACCAGTCCGGATTTCTGAAAGACGGGAGAGGCTTGATCGAAGAAAGAACTTTCAGGATAGCCGAATTACCATTTCTTCAGTGTTCTCTTATGCACGAATGGGGCAACGCCAGAGGCACTGAAATCGGTCCAAACAGATGAAAATGGGAAGCGTGAATCGCGATACCCAAGATTCGGAACACTGTGGGGATGGCGTGACAATAAGGGACAACCGTTAACCATGGAAAAGAATTGGTATCCTTACTATGTTATCCTGTAATGGGGACAAAAAATGAGGGTCGACCGTTGACCATGTTCAAAACACGAGACCATGTCACAAATGTTGTTGATCAATCCTTCGGGATGTTGGCCCATGACAGTTGGCGGACCATAGGTCAAAAATCCATACTGTTAGGGGGTCCTTCCAGACATGACCTGTCTTCCAGAACGTTGGCCCAGGACGGTAGGTGAGCCAATGCGGCATGAGACCAGGCCGTTAGGGGGTCCCGTGAGACATGAAAGGTTACGAGGGTCCGAATAAGGGGCACACAAAGCGTGGAATATGGAGTGATGGTTTGTCCGAACAGAATCCAACACTTAGGTAGTTACACCACCGTGGTGGGAGTACACCATATGGGCGCATTGGTTTGATCATGGATCATTCCTTCTTTCAGACAAGGCCTCTCTGGCGAGGGGATCTGTCACTTCCCAATGGGATCTTGGGGCATCCTGAACTTGTTCAGGGTAGAACCGCAGTTTAGTGTCATGCGTTGAGGACACATGGACTCCTATCATTTAACGTCATACGATAGAACGAGGAATAAAAGGGAAGATCCCAGGGAACGTGTGGTGCGGTAGATATGAAGCCGACATGAATGAGGACTTGGAGTCCAAATCACACCATGTACTCTCGGAGGAAACTCTTCAGGTTGAGGGACCAAGAGTGAGGATTAAGCTGGGCCCGAAGCAGAGTGTTCAGGCATTCCTACGTACCCCATGAGGATGGGAATTAATCCATACGTAGTTCTGGAGGCTCGGTTTAACGTCATGCGGGACGAGGAGTAGCCCGACTGTGTTGGTACACATCCTGCCAAAACTACTAAGCCCATGTTAGTCGTGCTCGGTGTGGGAAACAAGCAGTAGTGCTGGGAATTTTCCGACACAAAAAGGGGTAGGTTGGGGAAAAGGGACGCTCCGTGAATACCGGCCCAATGACACTAACACGATCATTTAGCGCACCTAGATGCGCGAAGAGAAAGAGCCGAGTATGATGGAATTCCACTTGAACATGAGGAAGTGGAAATGTGTGAATCATGGCACTCGAGATTCAGATCATGATGATGGCGGCGTGACGATGGAGGATAACTGCTGACTGTGTTCACAACACATCATCCTGTCGTGTTAGCCTAGAATGGGGACAGACAAATGAGGGTTGACTGTTGACCCTGTTTGAAACACGGGACCATGTCACAAATGTTGTCAAATATCCGTAGGGACGTTGGCCTGAAATGATTGGATGGCCCTTAGGTCCAGCATTCATGGAGAGACCTTAAGCCTAGTATCCATGTCGTTCGAGGGTCCTTTTGGATGTGAAAGAGGATGAGGATCCAAATAGCGAGCTCACGAAGCTTGGTCATGGGACGAGGGGAATGCCCGTATGAAAGTCCCACACTTCAGGCTCTTTGTCGAAACACATCTGAATACGACAATGAGACGTATTAGAGGGAGGTAGAATATTCCTTTCCCATATGGAGATCTTAGTTTAGGGTCATAGAATTCGGACCGTGGATGGGAGGAGACATAAGAGGCACATGGTGGAGTAACTCAAACACCTGGCGTGAATGGGAATAGGGGGTGTGTGCGATGCGTTGAACAACCTGACGTGAATGAGGACGTAATCCCATATCACATCGCACGACCTCCTTGGGAGAGGCTTTAGGTCAAGGGACCAAAAGAGAAAGTTAGGTCGGGCCCGGGGGGAAGTGTTCAGGCGCTCCTATGTATCTCATAAGGATGAGAATCAAGCCTCACGTAGTTCTTGATGGACATTAGACCATAAATAGGTAAAAGGAGCAGGGGACTCATGGCATCAAGACCCGACGTGAAGGAGGACATAAGTCCTACTTACCATGCGTTCTCTGAGGAAATGCTCGAGTCGAGGGACCAAACACAAAGGTTAGGCTGGGCCTGCAGGGAAGTGCCCGGGAACTCCTACGTATCTCATAAGGATGAGAATCAAGCCATACGTAGTTATGAAGGGTGACATGGAAAGATACCAGTGCCAGGGGAAAAGGGGAGTGCGGTCGTGGCCCTTGCACTAAAAGAAGCGTAATTTGATAAATCTTGTTTGTTCTTTAAGGTGAATGTTTTTTTTTGTGAAGCGACAGGACTAGAATAGTAGGCCATGATGTCGCCACAAGGATCACGCCATGATGGGCATTGACAAATGGCATGGCACATGACCAATACCCAACGTGATGTCCTCTACAACGAGGTCACCAAAATGCAGTTCCGTTTTTCATCATGCGGCCAGGACTATAATGTCATAGTTTAGGGTCGTATGATAGGACCAAGCATGCATTTTATCGTCATGCAGTGCAGACGTAGCAGAGACAATGCTAGGCGGGAAATGTGCGCAGTGTTATAAAACACAATTGACGGAGACATGATCCCACATCAAATTGTATGCCAATCGGAGAGCGAGACCTTAGGACGAGGGGCCTATATAGAGGTAAGAGGTGAAACAGGGGGAGAGACTGGCTCCCTAAATGGGTTTTACCCGAAGACAGGGCGTCCGGGCGGTCCTACGTATCCCATGGGGATGGGAATCAAGCCACACGTAGTTCTTAAGGGTTCCTTTTAATGTCATGTTGGACAAGTAATAGGAGGGCTAACTCTCAGAACGGGGGTGCGCGTGGTGCAGCTATTGCAAACCCGACGTGAATAAGGACATAATCCCGCACTACGCCACGTTGTCCCGTAGTCGGGGTCCTGAAGGCAGGACCAGAGAGGTGAATTCGCTGAACTCAAGATGGACCCAAATACAGGAGTTCTGGGAATTCCTACGTATCCCATTAAGATGGGAATCAAGCTGAACGTAGTTCCAGATGAGAATCTTAGTTTATGGTCTTAGAGCTCGGACCGTGGATGGTGACAACTTCCCGAGTAAGCATAGATGTCAACTTGATCCCTAAGCCCACGTGAGTTAAACTCGGTGTGGGAAACAAGGGGGGGAATCCTCATCGCAATACTTGGGGCGTCCATCAAAGGGGGGTCAGCAGAGAGCCCCGAAGGACACCTTTGACGTGGCTTGTTCCCCTAACGTGCGGACGTGCACGAAGGAAAAGTACCAAGAGTTCTGAGACTCTACTTGGACACGGTGAAGTGATGAAGGGTGTGAATTGTGCACCCGACATTTTGGGCCTAATGGGTTGGTGTGGCGATAGAGGAAAACTGTTAACCATGGTGGAGACGCAGCGTCCATATCGCATTAGCCTGAGGTGGGAACAACAAACGAGCATCGACCGCTGAACATATTTGCAACGCGGGATTTTATCGATTTGTTGTCCAAAACCCTTGGGGGCATTGGCCCGTAACGGTAGGAGAGACCTTGGGCGTAGTATCCAGGCCGTTCTTGGGGGTCCCTCCAGGTGTGAAAGATGATGGAAGCCCTGACGCAGAGATACAAAAAGCCTGGAAAGCAGGTGCGGACATGTCTGAGTAAAGCTTGGAATTCCAGGTAATAAACCAGAGTACTCTTAGGCACATTGGTGAATCGTCGAAGAGGGGTCAACGAAACAACTTAGTAGGGAGAGGTGCATGGCGTGATCATTACGAGACCGACATGAATGAGGGCATAATCCCACACCACGCCATATACTCCTATAAGGGAGGACCTGGGTCATGGCCCGAAAAGGCCAAGGGGCCTGATGGTTATGCATTGGTCAGGAAGGCCTGACCTACTTGCAGTTTAATGTCTTGCAATGAGGACGAGGGTCGGGGACCCGAGAAGGCCAAGGGGCCTGAGGCTGGGCCTCGTAAGAGGAGGCGTACGACATGGTACATGATCCCGACATGAATGAGGACGTAGTCCCGCACCACACCGTACACCCTGGGTAAGAGGGGACCTGGGCCGGGGGGCCCGAGAAGGCCAAGGGGCCTAAGGTCAGGCATCAGTCAGGAAGGCTTGACGAGCCTGCAGTTTAACGTCTTACATGAGGACATGGGTCGGGGACCCAAGAAGGCCAAGGGGCCTGAGGCTGGGCCTCGTAAGAGGAGGCGTACAACATGGTACATGATCCCGACGTGAATGAGGACGTAGTCCCGCACCACACCGTACACCCCTATGGGGAATCGGGGTCGTGGGCCCGATCGCTAGCACCACCCTGGGGAGGATCTTGCTACTTCGGGATGGGGTAAAATGAATCATTGCACTCGATGTCTGGGATATCTCGGGGTGGACTCAAAGATCCAGGACGATGTTGACCATGTTCGAAACACAGCGTTCCCATGGTAACCCGATATGGGAGCAACAAATTAGCGTCGACCACTGACCAAATTCGCCACGCGGGACTTGTATCGGCTAGTTGCTTGAAAACCCTCGAGGGTGTCGTCCCGTATCGGTAGGAGAGCCCTTGGGCGTAGTATCCAAGACGTTCTTGGGGGTCCCTCCGGGTGTGAAAAATGATGGAATCCCAGTCAAGGAGTGGGTGAAGCATAGCTATATCCATCCACGAAAGAGGCAAACATCTCCAAGGGGGATATGCAGCCTGGTCGAGGCTTGCTCGATGTGACTTGGGGAAAAAGTGTGCACCCTGCCATATCTTGACCCGAGGGGAAGATTTTGGCTTTTGGGCTGGGCCAACGGACGAAATTCTCGGGCGTTCCTACATATCCCATTAGGACGGGAATCAAGCCATACGTAGTTCTTGAAGGCCATACAGTTTAGCGTCATGCGGTGAGGATGTGGGGGGATAGAAGAACGGGAGTGGGCACATGGTGCGACCCTTACAATCCTTGTGCGAGCGGGGTTGTATGAGCGGGGCTAAGAAAGCCTTCCCCTCGCTACACAAGGAGCCTCCGAGGAAACTATTCCCAGGGGGAATAGTGGATGAGAAAAGCTTGGGGTTGGGCTCAAGACGAGGTGTCCGAGCATTCCTACGTATCCCATGAAGGTGGGAATCAAGCCACATGTAGTTCTTGAAATGCATTTTAAAGTCACGCGGGACGAGGAGCATCTCATTTGGGGATATGTAAGGTATGAAAAGTAATCCGACATGAATGAGGACGTAATCCCACACTATACCATACAATCCCGCAAGAGGGTAGGTCGGGGAAAAACCAAGGGGCCTGAGGCCAGACCGCGGTCAGGGAGACCTGACCAGTTTGCGGTTTAACGTCTCGCGGTGAAGACGGGGGGACGGGGCCCAAGGAGGTCAAGGGGCCTGAGGCTGAGCCTCGGTCAGGAAGGCCTGACTGGCTAGCATTTTAACATCTTGCAGTAAGGACGGGGGGCTATGGGCCCAAGGAGGCCAAGGGGCCTGAGGCTGAGCCTCGGTCAGGAAGGCCTGACTGGCTTGCAGTTTAACGTCTTGCAGTAAGGACGGGGGTCGGGGACCCAAGGAGGCCAAGGGGCCTGAGGCTGAGCCTCGTTCAGGAAGGCCTGACTGGCTTGCAGTTTAACGTCTTGCAGTAAGGACGGTGGGAGATCTTAGTTTAAAGTCATAGATCTCAGACCATTTTGCAGTTTATCGTCGTGCAGGACGAAGATGCAGTTTAAGGTCATGCAGGACCTTACAGTTTAAGGTCGTGTTGGACCATAATGTGCAGTTTAAAGTCATGCAGGACCATTTTTGCAGTTTATCGTCTTGCAGGACGAAGATGAAGTTTAAGGTCATGCAGGACCATAACATGCAGTTTAAGGTCATGCAGGACCATTTTGCAGTTTAGGGTCGTGCAGGACCCTTTTTCCCTAAGCAAAGTATCGCTTGAGGAATTTGGCATTGGTGGGAGGGGTTATACGCTCTCCATCTATGGTCACTAAGGAGTATGCTCCATTGGGGTAAACCTTATGGATGATATAAGGCCCTTCCCATTTGGGTTCTAATTTGGGTGGTTTCCTACCGGGAATCATTGGTGCTCGAAGGGCCAGTACTAGGTTTCCCTATAGAAAAGAGCAGAGATGAACCTTCTTGTTGAAGACCCTCGCTATCTTATCCTGATGCCTTTCTAGATTGTGTAGGGCACGAATCCGGTTCTTGTCCAGTGCTTCTAATTCAGCTAGATGGATTTCGACTACCTCATCTGATGTTTGGTGATCATAAAATGCAGTGCGTAACGATGGCAGCTGGATCTCAATGGGTAGGATGGCCTCAGCTCCATACACCAGGGAATATGGGGTCACCTGGGTAGAGTTGCGAGTCGTCGTCCGATAAGCCCAGAGGGCATTGGGGAGCTTGTCTGGCCAACATTTCTTGTTCTGACCAACCATCTTCTGCATAATGTTAGAGAGGGTTTTGTTGAACGCCTCGATCTATCCATTTTCCTATGCGTAGTAGCGGGAGGTATGGTTCGACTGGATGTCGTACTTGGCGTACAATTTCTTCAGTTCAGCCGCTCGGAAGTTGGTGCCATTATCGGTGAGGACGGAGTGAGGGACTCCAAACTAGTGGATAATATTGGAGCTCACAAAGTCAACGATGGAATGGGCCTTGACCTCTTTGAGCGGAACTGCTTCTGCCCACTTGGAGAAGAAATATGTAGTAGTCAGGATGAACCTATACTGGCGGGCTGTTGCCGGTACATACGGTCCCACTACATCAAGTCCCCATACCGCAAATGGCCAAGAGTACTTGGTGGGGTGGAGGGGCTCTGGAGGCCGATGCAGGAAGTTGGTGTGAACTTGGTACGCGTGGCATCTCTTGGCATACCCAATACAATCCTGGATCATAAAGGGCCAAAAGTACCCCAACCTCTGGATTTGATGGGACAGCTTCAGCCCAGCTTGATGGGCACCACAGGAACCGGCATGAACCTCTTGCATAACTTGAGGTATCTCTACTCCTTGGATGTAACGGAGGAGGACACAATCGAAACTCCGCTTATAAAGGATCTGTTCAAGACTGGGGCTGCTCTGAAGGGTAAATTGCAGTGCGCGACGTCGGATTCGCTCGCGCTCGGCCCGGTCGTCCGGGAGGCGACCATTTTGGAGATACTCGACAAAAGGTGCCCTCCAGTCGGGAGTGGCTTCAACCACTGTGTCCGAAGAACCCGGGACCCCTGACGTGGAGGGTCCGGCAGTGAGATGAATTACCCACATGCCATCATTTTCCTCTTGGGTGACGGGGGCAATGAATCTCTGGTGTGCCACATGTATGACCAAATCATCTTGCTTGGGTTCTGCGAGCAACGCGGCTAAGCCATCCAAGGTGTCTGCTTGACCGTTCTGTGACCGTGGGACATGGTAACCTCTGGTCGAGAAGAGAACTGGGCCATTAGGTGGAGGGTGTACTCCAGCAACGGTGCAAGCTCCGACTTCCTGATGACGTAGTCTCGATTAACCTATTTGATTACCAGCTCGGAATCTCCTTTCACATGTAGATGGGGCACATGGATTTCAAGGGCCAACTCGAGGCCGGTGATGAGAGCTTGGTACTCTACCTCATTGTTCGTATAGCCTTCTGACAACAGGAACTAGTATGGAAGGACGGCTTGCGCCGGGGTAATGAAGACAATACCCAGGCCCACTCTGTTGATCTTGGGATCGTTGAGCCTCCTACTGGTGGGGCTCCGGGAGGCGCCGTCAAAATGAATTTTCCAACAAGGGACGGCATGATCGACTGAGAGGATAGTCTTGTCAGGAAAATCCAGGTCCAGGGATTGATCTGCGGAGGTTGGATGGGCAGCTAAAAAGTTTGCCAATGCCTGTCCCTTAATGGCCTTCTGAGGTACGAACCTGATATCAAACTGCTGGAGAATCACCGCCCACCATGCTAGTCGGCCAGTCAGCATGGGGCGGTTTAGGATGTACTTCAGTGGGTCTACCCGGGAGACCAATTGTACCTCATGGTGCTGCAGGTAATGTCGCAACTTTTGCATAGCGAAGATGAGCGCAAGGCAGCTCTTTTCAATAGGGGAGTATCTGACCTCCATATTGAGAAGAATGCGGCTGAGATAGTAGAGACTGTTCTCAGTACCCTCGTTATTCTTCTGGGCGAGCAGCGCACCGAGGGATCTTTCCAGGGTGGTCACGTAAAGGACCAGCGGCTTTCTGGAGATGGGTGGCATCAAGACCGGAGGTTGGAGCAAATACTGCTTGATTTCCTCGAAGGGAGTCTGACACTCCTCATCCCATTCGTTGGTGGCTCCCTTCTTCATGAGCCGTGAAAAGGGCTTACACTTTCTGGCCAGATTCACGATGAATCGGCGTATATAAGCTAAGTGACCTTGGAAGCCTCGAAGCTCCCGAATGTTGCTCGGGGGAGGCATTTGGCTAATGGCCTTGATCTTCTCCGGGTCGATCTCGATACCTCGGTATCTGACAACAAAGCACAGAAACTTCCCAAAGGTGACCCCAAAGGCACACTTCAATGGGTTCATCTTTAGGTGACGGGAACGGAGGAAACTGAACACTTTCTCGAGGTCTTTGAGTTGGTCCTGGAGCTGACATGATTTGACTACGAGGTCATCCACATAGCATTCCACCAATGTCCCGAGGACCGGTTTGAATATGTGATGCATGGCCCTCTAATAAGTGGCACCTGCATTCTTCAAACCGAATGGCATAACCTGGTAGAAAAAGGTACCTTGGGGAGCCCTGAAGGTAGTGGACCCCTCGTCTTCGGGGGCCATCCGGATCTGGTTGTACCCAGAATATCCATCCATGAAAGAGAGGGCTTGGAACCTGGTCGTGGCGTCAATCAATAACTCCGTCACCGAGAGTGGGAAGTCATCCTTTGGGTAGTGGAAATTAAGATCGCGGAATTCGATGCAGACTCTGATCTCCCCATTCTTCTTCCTGACTGGCACAATGTTGGAAAGCCACTTGGGGTACTGGACTTCCTTAATGAAGTTGGCTTCGATAAGCTTGTCAACTTCGGCCTCAACCATAGCACCATGAGAAGGGTGCATCTTCATGGGAGGCTGCTTAAACCCACAATTTTTCATCGGGAGGCCCAGATGGTGAACGGCTACCTGGGGATCTAGTCCTGGCATCTCATTGTAACTCTAAGCAAACACATCATGATGTTGTTTGAGGAATTCTATGTACTGCTGCCGCTCCTCGGGGAACATGGCTGCACTGATCAATGTAGGTTTCGGATTTTCCTCGCTACCAAGGTTCACCTGTACCAGTTCATCAACCATGGTAGAGACGCCTTCTTCAAAGGCGGGGGGAGAATCCTCCAGGTCTTCCTCTCCACCCGTGGGGGGATTTCCCGCAACGGGAGGTACTTATGGGCTATCAAAGCCTGAGGGGCAGCTGGTGCCGGCTCGGGCAGCAGTGGTCATCATATTAGGAGAATCACTTGCCATTGAGACCGTAGCAATGAAGGCAGTCGACCCTATCCCATCTGGCCTTCGGCCTAAGGGGCCACGTTTGATGATATCCAAGCAGTGGTGACATGTTGGCCCAAGTCTATTAATTCCAGCCCGACGGAAGAGACACATATGGAATACCACCGTTGTCATAAGCATGACATTCCGGTACCGTACAGGGGTACGAGGTTCCGGGATGACCTGAGCCTGGTTGATGTAGGAGTACGAGGTGATTTTCTACCGTCGCTTGGACACATGAACATGCCTTCCTTGCATACCCGAAACAACAAAACATTACCCCATGTCGGGGGTCGTGGCCTCCAACCGGTGGATCGGGAGGATGTAGGCGTCATCCATGCTTGCCCAGGGATCACTTGTGACCGGGGCGGGTTCATCCTCACTTACTGGGATTTGCTTATCCTTACTTTTGTAATAACCCACATCCAGATAGCGGGCCACACAAGAAGAGAAAGGAGACACATCTCCTTGGAGCACACCTACTCGACCATTGAGCGAGTCTTTGAGGCACTGGTGATACGACGAAGGGACTGCTGCATGCAGATGGAGCCATGGCCTACCCATCAACGTGTTGTAGGCGGTGTCCTGAGAGATAACCATGAACTCGGTGCTGGAAATTAAGCCACCGAACTGAGTCTTCAGGCGGATCTTTCCGACTGGGGTTTGCTCGGTCCCGTCATACCCCTGGATTCTGAGGTCAGAGGGAGTTAAATCACCTTCAGACAGACCCAACTTTCACAACGTTCGAGTCGGAATTAGATTGATTCTGGAACCCATGTCAACGAGGCAGTGGTGGACTTCCACGCCATTGAAGTGGCCAGTGATGTACAACATGTGAATGTGCCCCTGTAGAGGAGGGTCCTCATCTTCACTGGAGAACGAGATAACCGCCTGACATTCGGTGTTTTCAATCGTCTCGGTATGGAAGGCTTCTACAGCTGCTACCTCCGTCTCAAACTGGAGGGGGTTCCTTAGGGCCTCGGCAAGTGCCTCGCGCATTTCAGATGACAGGCGAAGGGCCTAAAGGATAGAAATCCTCGCCGTAATGTTGGCCAGGTTCTTTAGGACATCATACTTTCATGCCAAACGTAGACCTCTGCTTACAGAAGGTCGTTCGGCATTTGGAGGCATAGCGGGTCCTGCTGGTTGAACCGGCGATCAGCTAGTACTGGGTACATCTTGGTGCCTACTAGTAGAAGCCTGGGGGGTAGTCGCCGGACAAAGATCGGATAGCAGAGGCTGGCCTGTAGCTGGGCAAGATTGACTGTGATACGAATGAGGCAGCTCTCCCTGATCTAGTAGCACAAACGGCAGTGGAGGTAGAGCTGAGGGCGTTAGACGGGGTTGCGCGTGCTGAGCTCTGCGCTGAGCCTGCTGTCTGGTCTCAGTAGCGTGCACGGCTTGGTTGAAAGTGCCTGCTGACGTACCTCGATGACCAGCACGGTTGCGATTCCACTGATGTTGACGTCGGCTGGAAACATTGGGGAGGTTCGCCTGGCGCTCCCCCTCGTCGGGAGTCATATAGGGCTTTACCAGCTCCACGGTGTTAACTGAAGTGTACCCCTGGTTGTCGCTCGAGGAGTCATCCAGTACTGGGCGGATTCTGGGAGGAATTCCCATTTCAGGGGGCATAAAGTTGCCGAGAGTGCGGGGTGACGACGACAATGGCAGTGCACATTGCTTCTTCTTGCGTCGCCGCTGCTTGCCCTTTTGGGAAGAGGTCGACTGTGAAGACGATGCGGAGGTACCGGCTATTTCTTCTGAAGGTTCCAGATTCTTCAGGTGTGCTCGAATGATACCATGGGCACGAACGATGGGTTTTCTAGCCATCCAGTTGTCGTATTTCTAGGATCCGTGGTTGGGAACCTGCTTCCACTCGCCTTCGCTGTCGCTACCGATCTCTGACCCTGCAAAGACACCCGCCACTTGAGCTGCTGCTGGGACCAACTTAACTATGTTTTTGTTGACCTGGTCTTGAAGCCAGTCTTTAAACACATAGCATTACTTGAGGGTGTGCCCCAGAATCCGATGATAAGGGCAGTAGTTGGGGTGATCGGTGAGATTCGCCTCTGCCGGCCTTCTGCACTCGGGCAGACGCACAATCCCTTTCTCTAGAGAACTTAGGAAGTAGCCAGGGACCTGATTTTCGTTGAACGAATAATTCTGGTGCCTTCTTTCTGGATAGGGGGCCCTGGGGGCCTGGCCCTGATGAGGGGCCGGAGGGGCCTGCCGAGGAGGCGGTGCCTGATTGTCTCGCCTAGGTGGTGGTGGCGCATTGCGCGGGGGAACTTGTCGATTCTGAGGCGGTCGCTGCTGGGCAAGAGCCTGTGCTTGAGGTGGAGGACCTCTGCGGGGTTGCGGGGATGGTGCCGTTGGCAGTAATTCCAGCTGCCTAGGGGCTTCTATTTGGGCCACCGCGGCGGGTTCAGCCCTGGCGGTCCTCCTGGCCAGGATCATGGGGGGCAACAAACGTGCTTGACTAGTCTATTGCAGGGCTTCCTCAAGGCGCTGAGCCTTATCTGAGAAATCTTTGAACCCTCCAGGGTAGTTCTGGGTAATTAGGGAGGGTACTAGCTCTGTCTTGACATTCCCCACACACATCGTCAGTAATTTCTCCTGAGTCAGTGGCATATCGAGGGAATACGTAAGTCCCTTCCACCGGGCGATGAAATATGTGACTCGCTCATCAGGCCTCTGCTTGCACTTGAAGAGGTCCGCAATGCTGGTCTTCCACATGGTGGAGATGAACTGGTATAAGAACTGCCGGCGGAGATCCTCCCAACCGGTCACCGATCCGATAGGGAGCTGGTTGTACCAGACGAATGTCGGACCTTCCAATGTCTGTACGAAACATCGGATCTTGGCGGCTTCTTGCTGAGCCGGGGTCCCCAGCATGGGGCCACACCTGGATGAAAAATGAGCCAAGTGCTGTTGCGGGTCCCCTGTCCCGTTGAAGGGCAAGAAAGTGGGGTTCCCAAAACCAGGAGGTGTGGGCATATCATCCACCCACGCGGGATACGGCTTGCCATCCGGTGGGACCACCACCTGCCGCATTTCCAACGCTTCAAGGTGGGCTTTGAGCGCCACTATAAGATCATCCGGGTGGGGGTCCCTGTCTTGACGGGGATCCCTAACCACAAGTGCGTTTCCAGGTTCCTTAACACAGTAGATGTATTCGGCAGCTCATGGATCAATTGGCGGAACAATCTGCGAGGCGACATGGGGAACCCGGACTGGATTCTTCAGATTGCCCCGTCGCTCAGAAGGGTTTTGAGAGATGTATCGCGCCCTCTTGCCGTAAACTACGGCTTCTGCCCTGTCTGCGGAAGTAGCATGATCAGGGTTGCTCGTAGGCATCTCACCGGGGGAAATTGTTCTTTCCCCTACTGCCCCGGCCTGGGATTACCATAGTCGGGTCGCTGCTCTGTAGCGCGCTCAGCCAAGAGTTCGTCAACCAGACTCTTCTGCTCAGCAAGCTGCTGGCATAACGTGGCCTTCTCAGGGTATTCGTCTGTTTTCTGCACAGAGGCAGACGGGTCGGAGTGCTTGACAATTCCGACGTGCTCCTTACCCTTGCCAGTATTTCGACCGAGTACCAGCGACTCAGTGGGTATGGGGAGGCCTAGCAGGTTCCTCTACTAACGGGTAACCCTCCCTGATGGGTCCAGTAGTGGCGGTACGCCCTCGGGGGGTAAGTCTCCATCAAGGAATTCAAGCTCGTCTTCCTTGTCCACGACGTCAGCCATTTGGACTGCGACCCCTCTCGAGGGAATGTCCTCGATGTAATATAATGAATCGGGCTGCCTCCGAATAGGGTCGAAGAGGAGATCGGCATAGTGTCCCCAACCACGGACTTGCACATGGGGGGTAGCTTCCCTGACGATTCTGCGGAGTACTTTGAAACTCTGAACACATTTCCGTTGAAGGGTGCTCTGGCGGCCTGGCGACTCAGGGTGCTGGGCCAAAAGGAGTGCGGCCGAATCGATCATCCGACATTGCTCGCCAATTTCTTCAAAGTGTTATTGACTTCTGGGGTACACCACCCGTTCGTAACGATGTCGAAAGTGTGTCGCCCATAGGGTTCGACAAAAGCACCCCACTTCTTCAGGGGTAAGAGACTCTGGTACGTGAAAATTCAGTGTCGTCGTCGGCCAGAACTTCTCCGGGAAGTAATCCGCTACAAGAATACTCCAGAAGCTCCTACGCTCGGACTCAGGGTCTAGCCCTATGTTGCCCCACTCGTCAACCGGGGGCGGCTGAGGGACAGGTAGCGGTACCGAGGAGGACCTCTGGGATAACAAACTCAGTGGCGGAGAATACGGCGAACGAGCTGACTGGCCGCCGAATTCCGGGCCATCCTCTGAAGAGTGAGGTGACCTGGACATGATGTCACGATACGACGGGCTGATAGCCACAGCTTCTGGCACAGGATTCGTGGCTACCGGCGACAGGTCGTGTCGTCGCTCTACCACCGTTGGCCCCAAAAATAGCTCTCTGTGATCTTTGGTAGAGGTAGAGGGCGCTTCTGGTGATGATGGTGGTGATTGTGCAGTCGAGACCTGCGGAATTACCAAGATTTATTCCTCCTGGATGTACCTGCGGAGAGATATGGGAATCTGGTGGACCTCATATTTCGGGAGAATGAGGCTAACGCGCCTGGTTCCTGCCCCAGTCCTTGATATGGAGGAGCGGGGAGAAGGTTCCGTTTCTGAGTCGCATTCCGCTTCCGAGTCGGAGAAGCGGGCAGGTTTGACCTCCACCCAGGCCTTCACAGGACTCTTCTTGTGGCGGCGGCGACCCGCTCTCCTGCCTCGGGGTGGCTCTTCGGGACAGGGTTGATCCCTATCATGTAGTCTCAGGGCGGCGCTGGCGCCGTGGTGGAGAGGACCCCCACTCGAGATGGCCGAGGTGCGAGGGGCACTGGGGAAAATGTCGAAGGGTACATGGGGAGGACCTCCATGAACAACACCCATGTGGGCGGAGCCTCTGTTGGAATTGGCAGGAGCATGGGGAGGACCTCCATGGTCGATGCGGGCAGAGCGAGGCTGACCTTCACTCCTCAAGTTGCTGGGGGGAGGAGGACCTTCGCCGGTTGCAGAGAGGACGTATGGAGGGCCCCCACGTTGGAGAAGGACCGGATGGGCGGTTCCTTCAGATCAGCGGTCTGGGGCAGGAGGATGGACTCCATACCCTATATAGTGGGCGTAGGAAAGGTTTTTGTGCCGAGCGTCACTGCCGCGGGGCAGGTCTTCCTTCAGGATGAGGGTAGCACGAGGCATACCTCCATGACGAACTTCGGAGTGGGGAAGGCCCACGATCTGTGGAGTAGTGGTATGGGGAGGGCCTCCGTACGGGGTGAAATCACCGCGGGTTAGTTCGCGGCGATCACCACTTGGGCCTGCCACCCAGAGTGTCAACCCAGCCTGCCCATGGGGCGTTTGAGGTCTCGATCCTGGTTGGGATAAGGAGTACCCCTGCTCAGTGTATGCAGGGGCCCCATGATGCATGTCGACGGTGGCTCGGGCCACTTTAGCTGTTGACGTTGACGCACCTGGGCGAGCGTCCTCAGTTCGGGCCCGGCGCTGACGTCGGGTCAGACGAGCTGGTGCAGGTGGTGCAGGGACATAGCCTGCCTACACTTCCAGCGGAGCCAGACGGCGGCTCTGATGCGGCCGGGTGGGAGCTCTTTCCTAGAGCCCTTGGGTCGAGACCCTGAGTGGGCTAAGCCGGACGGCACCCGCCTCATCATCGTAAGGCGAGGAGTCGTCAAGGCGTTCCGTGGACAGGCTCCCGAAACGGTTGAACATTGGGGTGGGGAGTAGGGGCTCCCTGCGCGGCCTGTTAGGGCAGCGTTGACGGTGAGGCCTGGAGGCCTCCAGGTCCAATCTGGCCATATCCCTAGTTGGGATGACACCTTCCTCCTCGTACCTGCGCACGAGTTGTTGATCACCCTACGCTGGATGACCTCTGATGGTGAAAGGGGATGTGGGCGTCCCGTATTCTGTGATGTGGTGGCCGTCGTGGCGGTAGCGGCGCCATGCGGGGTGGCTGTGGCGGAGTTTCCCATGCCCCTACGTAGGTGGGAGGGCGATGATCGCGTCTCTGTAATAGCAACCTGGATCCTGAGAAATGAAGGGATCAATTCATCAGCACTGAGAGGAAAAGAATCGATAACCAGTGCCCCATCGCCCGTCCATTATCCACGTTTGTAAGAAGGATCCATGCCAACATGCTGCAGAACGGAATGCCCCACGTTCTATTACCCCGACTTCCGGTGAGTTTCACGACAGGCCCGCCATTTTCTCGGCGGGACCAGGCGCCGGATATCTGGATCCGGTGACACATCAATCTACTGGTGTCTCGAATTCTACTAATCTCCACATTGAGGAGAATAGTTTCACTTCAGGTTCACCATTTCTGTTTCTGACGCTTTCGTCGGGGCGTGTTCATCCGTCCATCCGCGGAGGAGGACGCGCGGCACTTGTTGCCCCGCATTCCCACTTTCCAAAGGCAGGCAGCATTCACTCCTTATTCAGGGACATCTGCTCCTTTATCGAAACGGGATGATGGGATGTCGGTTCTTCCTTCTGTGGATTCTTCCTCAGAACTCATCACCTATTCTAGGTCTCCCTCATAGATTTAATACATAGTTCATGAAACTCTTCCCAGTACCATGTTTCCATGGACACTGGTTAATTACACTACTTCTGTCGGGACATTCCAAAGGGTCCGGTCAGGGCAGCAACCTTCAGTCGGGGGAGTAGTCACGTTGAGGCATCAGTAGCGTGTCTGGATGCTGGGGAACCTGGTATGACTGTCTATTATCCCTGGTCACAGGGCTTCTCGAGGGCGTGGAAGCCTGAGGCATCCCACATCGAGCGCGGGGAATTATATGTCATAGACACATATCTGAGGTTTTCCTCAGCTTCCCGTGTTTAACACAAGGTATGTCGCGAGTTTAACGTCCAGCGGAGATGGATCAACCCGATCAGAGCATTAGCTAGGATAAATCGGATTGAGGGATTTCCCTTGAAGGGATGCCGATACCAGGGCCAGCCCATGGGCGGCTGTGAAGAGGAGCGTACCGACATGGTCTCACCGAGATATGACGGTCCGGGCGAGAATCGGGATGGGTGATAGGTGGATGAATGGAGTGGAGGGGGAGTGAAATGGGACCATCGCAGGGGCGAAGGTGAAGTTGGGCTTGAGCCTTGAAGAGGCTTCCTACGTATCCCCGTGGCAGGGAATCAAAGTCCGCATAGTTCGGGATGGTGCCGGTGAACCGACATGAAGGTGGACCTTGGCCCGATGAATGTCGTCAACGTACCAACGTGAAGGTGGACCTTGGTCTGATGGGCATCGTCAGCGTACCGACGTGAAGGTGGACCTTGGTCTGATGGGCATTGTCAGCATACCAACGTGAAGGTGGACCTTGGTCCGATGGGCATCGTCAGCATACCGACGTGAAGGTGGACCTTGGTCCGATGCGTGTTGTCAGTGAACCGACGTGAAGGTGGACCTTGGTCCGATGGGTGATGGGCTTAAACCTCGGGGAGGCTTCCTACGTACCATGTCTTGACATGGATCAAAGACCTCGTAGTTCAAAGGGTTTCATCGGTGAACCGACGTGAAAGGAGACCCGTGGGTCCACTAGTGGTGGGATTGAAACTTGGGAAGGTTTCCTATGTACCATTCCTTGACATGGATCAAAGTCCTCGTAGTTCAAAGGATTGATGGAATATAGTTTAATGTCATGCGGGACGATAGTGAACCCTGATGTGAATAAACGAAGGGCGGTGGGTGTCGGCGAACCGACGTAAATGAGGGACCTTTTTCCGATGGGAGATGGGCTTTATCCTCTGGGAGGATTCCTATGTACCATGCCTTGACACTGATCAAACTCCTCATAGTTCGGGTTGTGGAATACAGTTTAACGTCATGCGGGACGGGGGTGAACCGACATGAATGAGGTCGGAATGACCGGATGGTGGGTTTGAACCTCGTAGAGGCTTCCTACGTACCATGCCTTGACATGGATCAAAGACCTCATAGTTCGGGTTAGTCACAACGGCTTGCCATCGGACTGGAATGCAGTTTAAAGTCATGCTGGACGAAGGTAGAACTCGACGTGAATGATGATGGGTGGGCTTCAACCTCCGGAAGGCTTCCTACGTACCACGCCTTGACATGGATCAAAGACCTCATAGTTCAAATTGTTTGCAGTTTAAAGTCATGTTGGACAAGGGGGCATACAGTTTAACGTCATTCTGGACGAGGGAGAAACTCGACGTGAATGAACGACCGAGCAATGTGGCTTGAACCTCATGGAGGCTTCCTACATACCATGCCTTGACATGGATCAAAGTCCTCGTAGTTCGCTATGGGTGGGGGTCAGGGTCGGTTCTCACTCTAAGCCCACGTGAGTCATGCTCGGTGTGAGAAACAAGAGGTTGCAAGGACCTGATGATCACGTCGTGAAGGATGCGTCCGTGAGAAGCGAAGAGGGGCTTAAGCGTTAGGCAGCCCATGGTGCTGGGACTTACTCCAGGATGGAGGCCCAAAGTGCGGAAAAGCCCAGCGAAAGAGGGACTCAGGACCAATGATGGGAGGTGCCTCATTCTCTATCACGCCCTCCACTGACATTGGTAGTGGGGAAGTACGGAGATGTAGAGGTGCAACCATCCGTTGGGGAACTGGGGTCGCCCTTCTCTTGAGAACATACGCCACTCCAATAAGGAGGATATTATCCCTTGTGGATGGGTGATTCCACTCCCGTGGAGATGAGTGGCATAAAAAATGTTCGACCTGGGGAGACCCTGTGTGCGAAGCACGAGGTCGGGTCACAGTTTAACATCATGTGATAAGGACGTGATGCTTGGAAGTTTAACGTCCTGCAGCTCGGACGAGGTGGGTTCACTCTGCACCCCTAGGACTTACATAACCGGTACCCTCTGGTCCTTGGGGAAGGGAAGGTACCAGTAACGCCATGGTCAAGGGGGGTGTGGAGTGTACCATCGAGGGGTCCACGTTAGCGTGACTATGCGAAGAAGCAATAGCTGTTAGCGTGCCTATGAGAAGAAGCATTAGGCGAAGCAACGTTACGGGTGGTATTGTCCATGGGAATTTGAAATCACATCGTGCAAACCTGGAGGGTCGCACGGGAGGAGGAAATGCTAAGCAAAGGAGTCTTCTTTGAGAAGTGGAGTGCCTTGGTCTTAGCATGGGGCATAGGTGTGAGTGGAAGGTGCTTCGCGAAGTGGAATAGTGTTTGCGGAGCACTGCCTCGCGAAGAAGAGGTGCCTCGCGAAGTAGGTTCCTGCGAAGCAGTGTGCTTCGCGATGTGTAGTGATCCCGCCTTAGCATAGAGATCACTAGTAAAGGTTGGGTGTTTCGCGAAGCATAAACACTCCGCGGCTGCCCGGGTTCCCTTGGGAATCCCCTTCCTTCGCGAATGCCCTGGAGCTTCGCGAAGGGAATCCCTCTCAGATGAGGGGGTCAAAACGAGACCAAGCAAAGGCGTCTCGCGAAGTAGAAGTACCTTGCGGAGCTCATGATTCCTGGGGGAAAAGGGTACTTCGCGATTCGGGAGAGGAGAATATGAAAGGTCAGATCATCCGTCCTCGGGACTCAGGAAGAGTCCAGTATTTATAGGCAAGGGGCGCCGCGAAGCAGAACTCGCACACCGCCTCTGGAGCTTCGCGGCGCACTCGCGAACGTCAATGGCGTTCGCGGAGAGTTACTGCCTCTGGAGCTTCGCGGCAGGCTCGCGAATGTCAAATGCCTTCGCGAAGAGTTACCGCCTCTGGAGCTTAGTGAGACCACGATGCTCGGGGTTCTTCGCGTCGGTGCTTCGCGACGTTGCTTCGCGGCGGTGCTTCGCGAGGCAGCGTGCCATCCTTCTTTTTTCGTCCCTCCCTTTCGTGCAATATTTTGGCGCCAGCAATAATCTTTTTTAAAGGTACAAGTGTATTCGCGCGCAATCTAGGGGGACAAGGTGTGTAATGTACATCAAATAAATTGTACACATAGACACTTATAAAATTTGACTGAAAATAAGATGATGCGCAAACCATAAAAAATATTTAACTATTTACAGTCATCGCATGAAGTTAATAAATAATTAAATGAAATAAAAATTGACATACACAGGTTAGGTCAATTGCTCAAGACCAGTCAACGAGTAAAATTAAATTTCCATAATTTAAGTACAAGGGTATATTATTTAAATTTGATGAAATAATTAAATTAAAATAATTCTATTCTATTTGGTCCAATGTTAATTTAATTTTAATTCCAAAAATAAAATTAAATATTTAATTTAATTTAATCACAAAATTAAATTATTTTTTTGATATTAAAATTTATATATTTTTTAAACCAAAAAAATAGTTTTAATTAATTCAATTTAAAACTAAAATTAAATTAATTAATTTTTTATTATTTTAATTTATCCCGGCCCTAAAACCCCGTGTTGGGTCTGTGTGGGTCAGGGAAAACTAACATTGGCCCATTTATGGTCACGCAAATCCCACCCATGGCATTTCTGAGCTAGGAAAGGAAGATCTATCCAAACCCATACCGAGTTGGGAAGATCGTCCTCAGCCTGTTATAGGACGTGTTAGGTCAAATTGTACCCACTAAGCTTTAATTGGGTGGATGAGGGAAGGGGTTACCTACAGGTCATTAAAATTATGGTCGGTAAGGAATTTTAGTGGGAGGGAGGCCAGTGGTCCTATTAAAATGGGCCATGAGAGAGCTTAGTGTGTGTTCTTGCAGCTAGGGTGCGGTGCTTGGGATCCCGATCGGCCCAAAACTAGGGTGACGGGTAATGTTGAGTAGCTAGGGGACTGCAGCAGCTATTAAAGCTATGGAGGACAATAGCGAACTCACAGGGGCATTGTGAGGCAGTGTCGTGGGTCCTCACAACTGAAGGAGGAGTGGCATCTATTGGTGTCGTTGGTTTGTGTCGACGATGCAATGAATGATCCTGCTAAGACGGCAAGGAACCACAGACCATGTGATGAGGATTGTCGACTCTGGTCTATTATAAGGTGATAAAGAATGGTCTCGATAATTAAAATTATTACTATAATAAAATAATAATGATATTTTATAAAAAAACACATTTCTGGTGTAATTAACACATTGTCCGATATCCATTTTCATGCCACCAAATCTGAGTAAAAACAACAAATATAAACTCATATGTTGTAAATATTTTTAATATCTGAAATGTTAATATTCAAAAAAACCACCTACTATCCATAAAATTTGTTCTAAATGGAAATAACTTGGTCATTCAAAATCAAATCAATGCCCAGTTTGTTCTATTGGGACTGAAATAATACCCTTTACTTAAATTTAAAGCAAAATAGTTTTTCTATGCTCATAATAATTATGTGATCCCTCTGATACCAATTGAAGGTATCGAGGTTGCAGCAGAAGCTGGTGGACTAGGGGTTTTAAAAAATTTCATCATTGGGATGATGAGAGTTGTCATCTCTGATGATTCGAGCCCCCGGTACGGTCTGAGGATCTCATATAAATTAAATAGAGAACAAAAAAATGAAATGTGTACCTCATTCTGAATCAGAGCATGCTCGACACCAACCTGTCACTGGTGACCATTTCTTGAAGGATCTAAAACCGAACCCCTCTAGATCATCCACACATGCTACAAAAAAATCAACATTCTCTCTGTTCATCATAATCTGGGTGCTAGCATGGAGATTCAATGAATCCTTTAGAGACACGACGATCACCTCAATCCCTTACCTTAGATCTGATGAAGGCACCTTGGATCGATTGCCCAGAGAGAGACACTCTCTCTCTATAAAGTGATTGGATATAGAGGCTCTCATTTCAAATTAATGAACAGTGTATGGAATGAGTGTCTCACCTGCTATTTATAGTGGAAGATCTAAATAATCGGATTGGGTTCCCCAGCCCTCATATATTTAATATCCACTAAAGAAGCAATAAATAAATTTTGATGAACTAAACTTCATCAAAAATATTATTTATATTTTATCACATACATATAATTTAAATATTAAATATATTATGTGATAAAACTGATTCATTAACTCGACTCAAAATTCCTGATTAATATTAAATGAACCTGGAATGTTAAAATAATATTTGTTCGATTAATATTATTCCTTGTATTTACTTAACTTGTAAATAATTTTAATAAATAAATTCAACCCAATTATTATTTAATTGAATAATAATGAATTTATTTATTCATCAGTGATCAATGACTTAGACAACACTCAAACCCCATGGTGGGCCTGCCATTTCCAATTTACCCATTCAACTGAACAGAGAAGATTATTAAATGCATTATTTTATGTGGCCCTCTATTCCCTTATCTTGATAACAATGAATAATATTCACAAACCAAGAGAAGAGTCGAACAACCCATCAAGTCCCCTAAATAGATAATGATAGTCATAGAAATGGCAACCAACATACGAACACACACTATGCAATATAATCTCTTTGTCTTTAGATATCTCATAAAGCATGATTCACACTTGTGGCATATCCCTTTTCTTTCATTACTATTTGTATATATAACTGGATAGATTTACCCTTGACTGCTTTGGACAAGTTCTTATGAAGGTACTACCATTTTGATCAACAAGTCCTGAGATATATTACTTCATTAACCTGGAAGCGACAAATCTTTTCTTGACCATCCAACCAATGTGATACCACGAATGATGAATCCAACAAAAGCTATCTTGCCATGATTTCATTATCATGGTTTTTTCCATTCATTAAATTATGCGATCAAATGACACACACTCATAATTATCTCAAGTTAGGAGACCAATACACATGTTCGTAGATTGCAACAACCAATGATTCCCAAAACATGTGGTATTCCTAATGGTGGGTCTATCCTCATGATACCAACTACTAGAGATCACCAAGTGTCAACTTCATGAGAAGAAGTCACGATGATTATGATCCCCCATCACCAGATAGTCAAACATTATCTATTTCAAGTTAGTATGATGTATCTAGACCACAGGACATATGTTTAATATTAATGTCATAGTGTCTCAAGGTTCTCATTATATCCTAGTATCTGCTATAACTTTTTGATAAGACAATTAATCTATGGACATTACCATTTCAATAGTTTATGTAGAAAATTATACACTATAATGGTAAGAATACATAATGTATATCCAACTGTATACATGATATAGTAACTAAAAGTACTATTCAAGTTGGGTCCAGGGCATCCACTATTACAACACAAGTTTGGGGGATTTCCCTAAGGATTACATGATGTGTATCAGTTATAAGTCATGAAATTGTTATATTATGAGTAACAGTTACATGTCATGTAACATACGTGATAGTCTTTTTAAAAATTTTAGTTAAGGAGCTCCTCTCCCATTTGACTCTTCAGACACAAGAGGTGCAGGGGGAGCTCTCATCTACCCCCCCCCCCCTCTTCTCCATCTATTCTTCATAGATCAAGAAGGTTTTGGGTGAATGAGAACAGCGTTAGTGGGTAAGATATTACTTATAATTCCTTCTATGGTATTTTTCTTTTGTTGGTTCTGATTTTTGGGTTTTTCATGAAGGGTTCTTTGACGAATTCCACCAGAGCATGGTGGAATTGACTGTTTCGATTGGGGTTTTTTCTCTACCTAGGAAGAGGTCTTCCAAAGAGGAAATCTTCAATTTTTCAAGTGTTGTTTCATCAAGTTATGTCACTACGCTGATTTTAAAAATATTTAATGCTTTGAATAAATTTTTTGGGTGTTTGTCTTGATTCATTTTATTAAGGATTATTCCCAATGCAAGGTTCCAGATGTGTCGTGTTTTTTAGCGAGCATTTGGTCATGGTTCTGGTGCGATGAGATCAACCGGTGACATTTTGTGTATTATTACCTAATAAATTAAATCGTTCTAATATTTTATCTTGATGAGGTTAATTAATTAATTATAATGTAATTATAAATAATTAATTTCTTAGTTTACGGTTGTCAGACATGACCCAACACGACTAGGTTGAGATTCGATATGCTTTGGGAGCTGCTTTCGGCCTTTGAAAAAAAATGGAATGATTTCTAAAGGAAGGTGGTATGTCGCATCTGGCAATTTGGTATTTATGAATGTATATGGTATGTTATGGGTTATTGGGATCACCCTTTAGGGCGACACCCCTTGTTTAATTTCATTATAATGAGTTTTTTAATTAAATGAAATGGGTAGATGGTACTGGATGAATGTTTAGGGTCACTAACAACCCTGGTGTGCTAACTTCATCCCATGACTTGAGTCTATGACCATAAACAAAGATCCCTTGTGGGATTACTCTACTTGTTATTATTTTAGGACCCCAAGATATATTCCCAACTTATATATTGACTTAGACGACCCCAAGAGGGATGCCTTTGTTTACTAGAGGACCTTCAGGATCCTGGGTAGGATTATTTTTTTGTGTCTTGACTTAAGGAACCCAATGGATACCTCAAAATTTGACTATCCCTAATCTAATGCATTGGAGGTTTAGGAAGAGTTGGTAGAAGGTGTCACATTAGAACCCATACTGAGTGTGTAATCTGTGAGGTTATGTCAGTAGTGGTGGGTTTAAGTGTTCATCCACCCTCACTCATTTGTTTATACTTTCACTTGTTTAAGGAATATGTAGCGATGATTACCAGAGGTGCTTTATAGGTTGTGGAAGATGAGACTAAAACTATGTGGATTTCATTACTGGGATGCCCCGACATATTTCCTAGGATCTAGCTTCTGAACACCCTTATTTTATTTATTTGGATACCCAGACATTCTTCCTGGGATCCAACTTTTGTGCCTTATATGTTTGGATGTACTTCACATCCATTTTAAGATAATAATAAGGATGATTCCTCTCTCCTAAAATTATTATATGATGAGAATAATTACTCTCTCCTATATTTTTTATATGATGAGGAAGATCCTGCTATCGTTGATATATTTTATAAAGATGATGATTTCTCTCTCCTTAACTTGTTGTATAAAGAGGATTATTATTCTCTCCTCGATGTGCCTTATGAAAGGGATCTCCAGAAGTTTTTATTATGATCAGGCTTATGAGACCTATTTTATCAAGGTGTTCATCCATGAAATTTCCCAACCATGATTGATTTTTGTCATGAGGTTTCAAATCATAGATCTTGAGGGGTGGGTGTAATGTCTCACCAATGATATCTCCTTATACATCACCTAAGGGTTAGACCCTTAGGGATTATCTAAGTGGAAATTTCATGACCGCCTATGAACTGAGATCTAGGGCTTATGATTTAGACTAGATTTACATTACATGAGAAGCATGACATCCAACTTAGTGACCATTTTCAGGATTGTCCATCGGTATACAGTATCATTCATTGTGGTGATTGGATGCGAGTGTGGGTGAACCCAGGGCTAGGACATGTATCCCCCTATGGTGATGTTTCTTGCTCAAATAAATTTCTGACGCTGGCTGAATTAGGTATTGTCAGTTGGGATTACAAACCCAAATATTGACTTAATTATACATATCTTGAGAGGTATGACATCCAGCTCAATTCCATTTTTACAAGACGTGCATACAATCAGGATTACAGACCCAAGGATCGATTGCTTTGGTTTATGTTGTTTAACACCTTACACATATATATACATATTTATGTGTATATATTTTTATGGGGATATATATTTATATATTATGGAACTTTTCCCAATCTAATGGTATCACGGACCCAAGGATCTACTGTGGTTTCACATTATTTATTTTATTTATCTTTTTCAGCTCTGTCTTGGCTTAGTTGAACACATTCCTTGAGCATGGATTATACAAATTTTCTTTTAGTTTTTTTCAATAGTTATTATTTTATTATTTTTATCCTGATGAGTATCTCTCTTTTACAAACACTACATATTATTAGTGATGTACGATATTTCTTGGGTGGTTCCCTACTCAATTTTGTACTCATGATTGTATGGTTGACCTAGTGGGTGAATAGTGTTGTATGTTTGACATGGTTATTGAAGATTTTATATCATTTCAATTATTATTAAAACATGTTCTATTTTAGTTTATTTACTACTTCCACACTCTATTTACTACTGATTTGGATATTATATATTTATTTAAATTTTTTTACTCTGATATGATGACATAGTCTTACAACAGACACACCCTAGGCCCTTACTACAAGTTGGAAACCTCTGGTGCATAGAGAGGCTTGCTTGAGGCCTTATGGAGAATCAGTTAGGAGCACCTGTTTAGTGGAATCCAGGTTGAGATGTTACAAAGTGGTATTAGTGTATTTATTTTCCTATTGTTTTAATATTTGGGATATGGTAGACCAGAGTGTTAGGAATGTGTCAGAACCTGTGATGGATATCAGACCGGTGTGTCAATAAAACATGTTTCAATAATAAGTCTGGGTTTCTAGGGATATGGGATTGTTGTTATGATTTTTGGTGTTACAGTTGTATATTATTTTTTTATTTGAGTGACGCACATGTTGTGTCGATGTTATGATTTATTATGGATTCTTGGATCTCTGCCCATTGGTGGGAGTCCTTTGATAGATTTTTTACTCTTGTCTCATTGGAAAGAGGCTATTGATTGATTTTAACTCTTGGAAAATAATGGCAGGAGGTGTCTCATGAATCATATTTGAAAAAAAAGGATCTATATTTTATAGGTCCACTAGTGTGTGATTATTACTGATGAGAGAGGCCAATTGTTTAAACTATCAACAAAAACATATATGGTGTTTTCCTGAATCAGTTTTCGGTGTCATTCTACTCAAATTAGCCAACTTTCATATATATTTCCTCCTCATGCATAGGAGGCTCGATGACCCTAGCATATCGATAGGTCACATGATGCCCACATGTTTGACCCCTTGTATGGTGTTGTTTCTCAGGTTCAGTTATTTAAAGTGTCATTACCAATCTATAAAATGTTTTCCTACATAGATTGGAATAAAATTATATTCAACTGACCTTCATTTCTGGTTATCTTGTCTAATCGCTGAGAAAGATATCGATAGGTACCATGAAGTTTCTTGTGAACTGGACCTCGATGGTGTATTACCGTATACAGATTCCATGTGAGTGATAGTTCATCATTCTCTTTTATGTTGGTATCATGACCTTCAGGGAGAAGTTCCTTATGAGGATATTTAGTGAGGATCAGGGACCTAGTAGGTTGATTCTTGATAGTTTTTATCCTTATAGGTCTTTATATTTACCTTACATAGAGATTTTTTATTTTTATGCTAGGTGGTTAAACCTAGTGACCCTTTTATGAGACTTGATCGGTACGGCTAGGTGGAAGACCTAGAGACCCTTAGTTTTGACTCAGACCCTTGTAGGTTGATGTTTTGTTCAAATAAAGGGAAAACTATGAGTAGGGATGTCCCAAGTTTAGGGATTCCTTTTTAGGCGGTGATCTTGGTTTTATGCTCATTTGAGACTGATGCATAGTAGGCGCCCTTTTTTGAGATATGGGCATGGAAAGATGCCTTTGTTTTTTATGAAATCCCTTGGTTGATTTTTTTAGATTGGATTTATTAGGTAATATTTTTTGGGTTCCTGGACCCATTGCACATTTTTTCCATTGCTTCTAATGTATTCAGAGTACGGGTAGATGCTTGTGACAGGAACAATGTTGGGTGATGGGTGGTTGTGGAATAAATCATGAAATTTGTAAGGTGCTCGATTTTGAAGAGAAGTTCAAAGGGAGATTATAAATTAATATGGTAGATGTTCTATGTAGCATGGTTAGATTATCCATGTGATGGAAGATTCATGGGATTGTGAGTCGAATGATAATGTTACATTCTAGTTGCATGTGGTACCATTTAAATCATAAATCAGTGAGTGGTCTTGGGAAAGAGAAAGACTAATGATTTCAAGGACTTTTTGTGGGCTAAGTTGCCTACAAGTTTTTATAAAGGATAAATTTTACTCCATGGTAGAGGTGACACTAAGAATAAATCAGGTTTCATGAGATGGTTGACCTATGGCTAGACCCGGACACGCAGTATTAGGACACGTGGTGTCAAGAGTTGGGTAAAGGAAAGTTAGCATGTTCAATGTGAGAATGGATAAGTAGATTTATACACACATTTTGATGGAATCTTAGTTTACTTTTAGTTAGGGATAATCACCCTCTATCTTGACATCATCTTGAGTATGTTGGGAGAGTGTAAGCTCTACACTGAGCTTTTTAAATGTCATTTTGTTGAGTAGTGATGAAAATTGTTGAGGTTGTTCTCAAGGATCAGTACAAGGTAATTCATATGGTGCATTGTACACCATTTTCTATTTAAGGGCGGTGATCCTTGTTGTGTTTTAAAAATTTGGCATTCTCTGTGGGTACTATTTTTTTGGATCAAGAACGAGAAGTGGGTGAAGTTTTTATTGACGACCGGGTATGAGGGAACTTTATCCATGCATGTTGATATGTCTAGGGATGGATAGGTCCTGGGATATCATGTTTGGAAATCATTTTTCTGGTATAGCGATATGAATTTTCCAAAGTTAGGGAGTGGGGTGAGACCGGCCGTTTGGATTTTTTACACCGATGGATAAATAGAACCAAGTACACCTAAATTTATTGTGAAAATTTGAATATAGGTTTGAATATGGACTTGGGTAGAGTTCAAGTGTGGGAATTGCCCTAGGATAGCTTATGATGATCCAATGGGGCTGAGATCAATGTCCTCGTGTGTGATCTAATTCTTTGAGTTGATAAATGTTCCAAATGTGTCGTTAGAATTATATAAACATGCTTTTATAGGAAATTACAATAGTGGAAGTACCATGGTTTGGAATTTTCTAATGAAAGTAAGAACCTAGATAGGGATGTGTCATAGGTCAGTTGATGAAAGAGACAACAGTGTGGTCATTTCTCAAATTAGACAGGCTTGCATAAGCAGCATCTTGGTTTTTGTTCCTAGTTACGAGGTTGGGTCGTGTTCTAGCGGCTCATGTGTTACTTGTTCTAGTATCTCTTAGAAGCATATTGGGCATTCAAAAATTCAACGCACCTATTTGAGTGGAAATTCATGTCCCAGGTAGTTTGGGTTATGTTTTCATTGTTCACCAAGGCTTCATGGGGATGATAATTTTTAAGGTGGGGGGGGGGGGGGGTTGTAACGTCCCATGTTTTGGACCAAGTTGATTTTGTGAGAGAATTTTAATTTTTCTTCATTAGTGGATGAGTTGTTTTTTAACCAGAAATCAGAATGAGTTTTTGAGTGTTTCAATTTCCATACATGGTGTTTTGATATATGGGATATGATTTGGTGGAAGCCTTGGGGGTTCAGGAAAACATTGGATGATGAATGGGCACCTGGGCTGCTAAAAATAGTTGCTACAAGTTTTATACATTGTGTATTATTTATAGGATGTGTAATGGTTTCTTGGGGTATAGCCCAAAAGATCCACAATGTGAAAGTTTTGGGTTGAACCAGAGGAATACATGAGGTGTACATGGTACACAACATGTATTTTTTTCATGGTGCGTGACCCGGTAGATTCACGACGTTCATGCTTAGGGGTGTACCCTAAGTAATACAAGATGTGTATCTGTTACACATCTTGAAAAAGTTACACACTGTGTAAATTAAGGTAAAGGCTTTTTAAAAATAATAAGTAGGGGTTCCTTATTCGAACACATGAGACACATGGGGAGCCCTCTGTTTCGCCCCTCTCTTCTCCCTCCATTCTTTAAGAATCAAGTGTTTTTTGGGTGAATTTCGACATCGTCAGTGGGTAAGATCTTTATATGCCTTCCTTACATGTTATTACTCTTCTTTATATTCTGATTTAAGAGTTTTTTTGTTTAGTTTTATTCTTTGGATTCTTCCAAATCATGGTGGAATTGATGATTTCAATAGCGGATTTTGCTCTGCCTAAGAAGAGGCTATCCCGAGAGGTCATCTGCACTTCGCCACAATCTATTTCTTCAAGGTATGTCGTTGTGGTGATTTTATAAAGGTTTAATGATTTAAGTAATTTTTTCGGCTTTTTTTATGTAATTTCTAAGGTATTATAGAATATTTAGGGTTTTGTATGTGTCATGTGTTGTTGGTGAGAGTTTGTTCATGGTTCTAGTGCGACGAGACCAGCCGGTGAGATTTTGGGTATTATGCCATTGTAAATTAAATCAGTTTTAATAGTTTATCTTGATTAAAATAATAAATTAATTATAGTGTAATTATAATTAAATAATTTATGAGGTTTTGGTTGTAATATAGGACCCTACATTACTCGGATGAACTTGGAAAATCCTTCGCAGGTGTTGTTGGCTTTTGAAAAATAAATGGAGAGCTTTTTATAGTTAGGTGGTCTATCGTACCTACCCCTTTAGTAATTATGCATGTATGTGGTATGTTTTAGATGATTGGGATTTCCCCTAAGGGTGATGTGACCCATTTAATTTCATTCTAATTAGTAGTTAAATTAAATTAAATGGGTAGATGGTACTGGATGAATGCCTAGGGTCACTAACAACCATAGTGTTCTAGCCTCATTCCACAACTTGAGGTTTTGACTATAATCAAGGATCCCCTATGGGATTCCTCTATTTGTTCCTATTTTAGGATCCCAAGAGGGATTCTATATCTACATACTGACTTGAGGAACCTAAGAGGTATTCCTCTATTGACCAATAGACCTTGAGGATCTTAAGTATGATGTTTTTTCTATATCTTGACTTAAGGGACCCAATGGGTACCCTGACATTTGACTGGACCTGAGCTTGTGCGTTGGGAGTTTAGGTCGTGATGGTAGTGGGTGTCACTTTATAAACTATATTTAACTTGTAAGTAATGAGGATGTGTTAGTGGTGATGGTTTTAATCATTCATCCTCCCTTACTCATTTGTTTATAATTTCACTTGTTTACGGAGGATGTAGTGATGATTACCAGAGGTGCTACCTGGGTTGTGGATGATGGGTTGGACGTGATGCGTCTTTATTTATTGAGATTCCCAGAAATATTTTCTAGGATTCGTCTTCTAATCCCCCTTATTTTATTTATTGGGATACCCATACGTTCTTACAAGGATCCATCTTTTGAACCTTATATGTTTGGATGTGCTTCACGTATTTTTTGAGATACATGATGGGGATGACTCTACTCTCTTATAATATTTATATGTTGAGGATTATTACACTATCCTTGAATTATTATATAATTAATATGATTATTCTCTCATCAATATCTTTTATAATGAGTATGATTCCACTCTCCTTGACTTGTAGTATATAGAGGATGATTATTCTCTCCTCAATGTAACTTATGATGGGTATCTCCAGACGTTTTTCTTGGGATCAATCTTATAAGACCTATTTTATCAAAATGGTTCGACATGAAATTTCACACCCATGATTGATATTGTTCATGATGCTCCACATCAAAGATCTCGAGGGTTGGGCATGATGTCTCACCAATGTTCTGTCCTTATACATCACCTATGGGTCAGACCCTTATGGATTATCTGAGTCGCAATGTCGTGACCGCCTATAGACCGAGATCTAGGGATTAGACATTGAACTGGATTTACATGGCATGGGTGGCATGATTTCCATCTTAGTGACCACTTCTAGGATTGTTAGCCGTTATATGATATCATTCATTATGGTGATTGGATGTGAGTACATGTGAACTTAGGGCTAAGACATGTATCCCCCTATGGTGACATAGCTTGCTCGGAGACATTTCCAATGCTAGTAAATGAATGTATTATAGATTCGGATAATGGACCCAGAGACCAACTTAATTATACACTACTTGAGTGGTATGACATCCAACTCAATGTCCATTTTACAGGATGTACATATGATCGGGATTATAGACTCAAGGATCAACTAATTTTGTTTATGTTATCTATATCCTTACTAATGTATACAAATATTTATATATATATATATATTAATGGGGATATATATATACACACATATAAATATGTATATACATGACCAAACATTTCGCAGTTGATCGAGATCACAAACCAATAGATCGATTGTGGTTTCACATTTATTTTATTTATATTTTCAAGTGTTTTATTATCTAGGGTGAGCACCTTCTTTGAGCATGTCTTGCATGACTTTTCTTTTAAGTTTTTTCTAGATATTATTATTTTTTTATTTTTATCTTAATTAGTAGATCAAATTTACATTCACTGTATATTACTGGCTTTGTATGGGACTGTGTTGGTGGTGCCCCACTAAGTTTTGTACCCACACCCTGCTTGGGAAGCCATTGTAATGACCCATGTTTTTTTAAATGATATTTGTTTCCTAGGAAAATGTGTTATATATATATATATATATTACACACAAAAAACATATCTCTTTAATAATGATAAATATGTTAGACATCTAAAAAACAAATTAAAATTCCAAATATTACAACTAGATAAAAAACCTAAAATAGAAAATCCAAAATGAAAAAATATGGATGCTCCAATCCATTATAATCATAAACTCCATGGAAAACACTACAAAAATAAAACAAAATATTAGTAAACCAATCATAATATTAGAAAAAATATATATTACTTCGGAAGGAATTGTATTGAATATTGAATAAAATAATGAAGTTTTATTTATAAAATATAAAGGGAAATGTGACCATCAGGATTTAACCATATTAGGACTATTGGTCAAATATAATCATTGGTCAATATAACTATTGGAAAATTTGACCGTTGGGAACTATACCCATTGGTAATAATTTTAATTTTTACAAGTAGTAATGAAAAACGATAATTAATGCAGAAAGGAGATGTGATAGCCTCAACCCATAGAGTCATGTTGTATGAATCCCATTTGTCAGAACTTGAGAGGGAAGTAGCATCACTGCAGTTCTCCATTAACCAATACCCATCTATTCTTCAACAAGTGAATCTATAATGAAATCACCTGTGGTAGAAGTTCAAGTTATTGAAATTTACCACCCTGTCGATGTTAGCTAAGCCACCCCAAGAATCTATCACCATCAAATGCCATACCCTTAGGTCGTACGTGGGTTTTATAAGGAGTTACATGTTTAGTACTTAGTTTTTAAAATTTTAATTACTTTCTATAAATAATTTTTTAATTCCATAAACCGCAAGAATATTTTTTATAAATAAAATATATGTTTACTTTAGAAAAATTTGATAAATTTATTTTTCAGAAACAAATTATAATTTTTAGAAAATATATAAATTTATTATAATAAACTAAGGTATTCTGAATAATATTTATTTTAATGAAATATTTTGTTAAAAATACTCTTATTTAAATAAAAATGATAAAATAATTTTATTATGTTCTAGGAAGTTTTTAAGTGTCAGAAATTTAATTATTCCTTATAACCCGCAATTTTTTAAATAAATAAGGATTTTTCAATTTAAAAGTTAAAATTATCATATTTAGAAATTTAGTATGATAAAATAAATATCATTATATAAATTACACATAGAAATTAGGTTAGGGAAAATTTATGAGAATTTTCTAAAATATTTTTTTTTGAATAGTAAAAATACAGTTTGGGATTTTCGGTATGTTTAATGACTTCATAATTATGTAATAATAATGTAATAATTAATTAACTAAAATAAACAACTTATAATTTGTTATTTTATTAATATAAAGTATTTTAATATATTTTAATCAATTTCAAGGCCTATAAATGACTTTCCAAAGCCTAAAATGGAAACTTTGATTTTAAAAACATTACTTTTTAGCAAAATTACTTTTACATGTCAAAGGAAGTAATGAAAAATGTTGTTCGGTTCTGGTGGATTAAAATAACATAAAAATTGTCCTAAATTTCAAAATCCATTGGAAAAAATCATGGGTAATCCAATGGTTTTTCATTTTCCACAACCTAGATTTCTATGGTCTATATTTGAAAATAGTTTAAAAAATCCTCCACTTTTGCTATAAATATCCATCCATTTTTTCATTTCCTTTCACTCTTAATCCATCCTTCATGAATTTATGCTGGTTTTCCTCTCATGTATTCCCCCCAAGGTATCATCAAGCCTCTAAGGTTCCATTCACCAAAATTTAGGAATAACTCTTCAAGGTAAGGGAATTATCCTTCCTTTCTCTTCAATTCAAGAACCTCTTTTTATATGTCTTCTAAATGTTATGGTTACTATATTTTATTACCCTTTTGATCACACACTTACTGATAAATTATGTTTTATAAATGGGAAACCCTTTTCCCCACTCATTTTACTCTTTTCTAAAACCATGTTCTATACCCATCATGCTACTAAATTTACTCCCCAAATTTCTCTCTCTACTTAAGAAATTCTCTTTTAATTTCATTTGTGAATACTCAAACCTCTTTATTTTATAGGGGTATTCACCTATATGTAAAAATGATTTATTTGATTTGGGGATTTACACATAAGAAACTCACATTCCCTTTTCTTAGTCTAAAAATAACGTGGTGATCATGTCTTTAAACACATTTTAAATTCCATGATTTTGATTAGAAAATCATTCTTTATTCTCCAAAGGTTATTAATGAAACGTTTGATTAAGATCTATGTGGATCGCATTAATTAAGAAATATGAATGGTGTGTCTTTATAGAACTTTAATGCATTGGTAAAAAATTTAATCTCTAGAGATGACATGTTTTATGATACCTTGGTGAATAACTTTGGTAATTTTCATTTATGATACCTTAGTGACAAACCTTTGTCATATTCTTATGAATGTATCATTTAAATGTTGTATCCACATTTCCATGTTATTATTCATGTTCTTTTTATTATGATATGACTCATTTTCTATTTCTCATTCCATGATGATATTCCTCATGTTCTTATTAATATTCCTCATGATCACATGTAAATTGTTTCCCTTTCTTATTTCGTTACTAGGACTCGTGAGCACTCATTTACTTTGATGTATGTCCTTAGTATATGAGATGCAGTAAATGTAATTAGGATAAACCCATAGATATGTTTCTAAGTGGATTTAGAATAATTTTTTAAGTTTTCATATATTATGTACCTTATTTTAGAGAAACTAAACATTAAAAGATCCTCTATTTGTACCTTGTAATGAAAATTTATGTAATAAAAAGGAAGGATGTCAAAGTCATTGCACTGGGGAACCCGAGAAAATGTTCACTTGGATGTGGGAATATGAAATGTCATGGCTCGAGATAGCTATATGGGTCGAATATGTATGTGGGGATTGGTAATGTGGTATGGATCAGTGGATTTAGTAGATACATGTTCTTTTATTTCAGTTTCTTTTACATACTCTTGTATGTATGTTTGACCTAGTGGGTGGCCGATGTTGTATCTATGACATAGTTGTTCGATCTTTTATAGCATTTCATTTATTATTACAGCATGTTTTATTTCAGTTTATATATTTCTTCAACACTCTGTTTATTACTTTTTTCATGTTATCTAGTTATTTCCATTGTTTTTACTCTGATATGAGGGCATAGTCTCCCTAGAGATACACCCTAGGACCTCATTGCTTGTCGAAAACCAAAGGACTATGAAGAGGTTCACTTGAGGACTTGTAGAGAATCAGATCTAAGAACCTATTTAGTTACATTCGGGTCAAGATGTTACATCCTTATCCAAGTTCTATAGGTTATTTTTATTCCAAAATACCTACTCTAAGTCCCTTAAGAGGAGATATAAATGAAGTCTACCAAAGAAGAGGTGATCATATTTATCGAGGCCTTTAAGTTTATTTATTATTCTACTTCCTCTTAAAGTGTTATAAAAATCCTAAGATAATAACTCTAATATCATCAATATACCAAGATGTTATTAGGATTATGGGACAACCATATTTAATCTATGTTTCAGCCTACAAAAATAGAAAACATCTCTCATGCATATGTACGACTTACTATCTCCACATAGCGATGTCATTCTTTTTTCATCGCCATTTCAATTGGATGGTTATAAAGAAGGAAATAATTAATATATAGTATATTTATGAAATAAATATTCTTTTATAATTAAAATATCATATATATACATTTGTACCTTCCAATCTATTAGAGAACGATAACGTTGCTCGTGCGTACATGTGGACTACCACCTCCATGAAGCAATGTGATCTGTTTTTCATTTTTTCTTTTCATGGATGGTAATAAGGATGTATTTGATGAATATATATTATATATATTATATAATAATTTTTCTGAAAATGGGAATTATTATTTACCATTCTTTCATTCCATCCATCCTAAAATGAAAATAGTGTTCATACGTATATATGGTCTACCGTCTCCGTGAACGGTGTAATTCATTTTTCTACTATGACTTTTACAGATGAACTTGAATATGTATATAAATTATAATTATATCATGATTATAATTTTTAAGATGATATAACTATGATCAAATAAAACGGACAAAAACTACCCAACCAAAGCATACATAAAGAATAAAACAGTTATCACCTGAAACAATGATTTTAATAAAGAATTATAAATAAATGTGTGATAAAATGTTATAGGTAAATAATATATGTAATGATATATATTAGTATGTTTATTCAATATATTTATAATAAATTTATATTAATTGTACAATAGATTCAGACACGTACAAAATAAATCAGACTTGAGGTAAGGGTTTCTCATATCACTTTTACTTCTATGAGGCATATATCATATTCACCACTTATTTCATTTGTGTGGTGTATATACTGAACCTTTTCTATATTATATCATGAATATCTTTATATTTATAGTGTCTAAATTTTTATTTGAATGTATTTCTCTAATGGGGATTACGGTTTAAAAAATACCCTAGTAGAAATGGTTTATTTTACAATCTCATCATTATTTAGAATTGTTTATCTTTAAGTCCCCACAAGGAGAATATTTTTCTTCCATATCCATATTTTCTAAAAAAATCAAAAAAAATTTAAACATTATCCAAATGATTTATTAAAGTCATTTTACACATGTTTAACTTTTTACAAAATGTTTTGAAAAGAATCTTCTTGTCATTTTCTAAATGAGATACTTTTTTACCATTTTACAAAAGTGTGAAGAGAATGTTTTTTTAAATTATATGGCATGAACTGATTTCCCACCATCATGACTAATATTTTCTTTTATTCTTACTTTACATGTTTATAAGGTTATTTGAAAATAATTTTTTTTCCATTGTATTTATGAAGTCTTTAAATAAGTGATTTCAATGTAAAAAGTGTATTTTCCTCAAGAATTTTCTGATGATATTTTTAAATTATTTTCAAACATATCAACATACTTTGTTTAATTTTATGTTTATTGGGGTTATTATCTTATGTTTCCATCCATCATATTTTTATGGATGGTTTATGATCAGTTTGATTGGGTAATGTATTGATATTTTGTATGTTATTTCTTTCAATACAGATAGTTATTCATTTATAAGTTAGTTGATTATGTTGTGTTATTTATTCATATGAGGAATGTATTAGAATTATTAAGTGAATTGTTGGGACTAATATTACATTGAACCCAGTTGCATCATTAGGTCTTATGACAAAAACTATTTTGGGTTTTTTTGTCAAGGCCGTACCTTTTTATATAAGATGTCTTAACAAAAGGCCTTGACAATATGTTTAAGATATCTTGGAACGATGCCTTGAAGGTAAGTTTCAGATGCCCTTAATTAAGAATTTCATTATTATGAACTCATTTATTGATTTCCATGTAATTATTTAAATAGTTTTTATATCTATGGATAATTTTTATCCCATTTGATTATTTATGTGGCATTAATTGATTATCATTTATTTCCTGACATATTATTCATTTCTTATTTAGCTTTCATTATATGCACACCCTTATAGAGCATATGAACTCACCCCTTTCTTTTGTTTATTTTCCTTGGATACTAGGATGTATTTTATGATTAATACATGGGGATATACAAAAGGGGACAATGATGTTCTTAAATAAAATACTATGTTGTATTTTAAGATTTCAAATTTAAATGGGATGTATCTTTTTAACCAAGACTACAAAACTATTCGATCAATTTGGATGTGATAGCTTGTATCAAGTGAAAATATAATAAATTAACCACCATATCTAGGATACTATAGCCGGGTTCTTTGAAAAAACATAATGTTCTTTTAAAATCTCAGGGTGTTACATTATTACCCCCTAAAAAAACTTAACCCTAGAAATTTTGTATTACATACTAAGGTGAAAATAGGTGACGATACTTCTACTTCAAGGATTCCTATGATTCTCACATTTCCACTTCATATTTATAGTTTCATCATAGTACTTTGACTAGGTGGGTTGTCATGTTGATTAGAACTTTATCTCTAAGGTCTAAGATCTTCACCAACTACTCATCATAAGAGATATCATTTTCTAGATATACCACCTTTTAATTTAGTACATATGAGGGATCTGGTATGTAATTACTTAAGAGGGATATGTGGAATATGTTGTGTACTTGAGACAAGTTTAGTGGGAGTGTTATTCGGTAGGCTATAGCTCCAATGAGGTCGAGAATCTAAAAGGGGTTGATGCACATTGGACTTAGCTTATCTTTCTTCTTAAATATCATTACTCTCTTCCACAGAGATATGTGGAGAAACACTTTATCTCTGAAATAAAACTTTAGGTCTCATCAATAGTTGTCATCATAGATCTTCTGTTGACTCTGAGTAGTCAAGATGTTTTGTTTAATGGTCTTGACCTTTTCTAATATTTCCTCAACCATTTCAGGTCTCAAAAACTATTGTTCATCAACTTCATCCCAACACACAAGTGTTCTACATCTCTACTTATAAAAGGATTTATTCAGAGTCATTTGGATTCTTGAGTGAAATCTTTCACTGTATGTTAATTCAAACAGAGGAATATGTTGATATCATCCTCCTTTGATGTCCATCAAGACTACTGTCAATATGTATTTAAGTCTCTGGATAGTACTCTCATATTGATCATCATTTTGGAGGTGATAATTCATACTAGAGTTCAACTTAGTATTTAGAGAATGATAGAGACTCTTATATAACATTGAGATACATCTCGGATCATTGTAAGATACAATTGATATTGGTGTTCCATGAAATCTAACCACCTCTCAAATTCATGTCCTTATAAATTGATCAAGTGATAAGTCCTGTCAAATTCTAATGAGTTGATCCGTATTTATAAGATGAACCACCAAAAATCACAGAGAATTATTTCCTCTTGATGTATTTGAAAGACTACTGATAAATTCTATAGTGATGTATTCTCATTTACATTTTGGTATGGGTAATGGTTGAATCATCCCCTTAGACTTTTTCCTTTCATCCTTCACTCACAAACATACTAGATACTTTGATCTTTATTCCATGATCTTCTTCTTCATATTATCCCACCAATAGTAATCTTGGAGATCTCAATACATCTTCATGATCCCTATATATATGTATAAGATCCAGATATGTGCATCATTAAGCAATTATTTATATTAGTATTTGATGGTACACATGGTCATGTCCCAAATCTTACAACTCCATCAATTTTGAACACGAATGATTTCCCTTATCTTATAGCATCAACCTTCTTCTAAATTTCCATATCATCTCTTTGAAAATACTTTATTTTATCTAGAAGGTATGGTTGAATAATAATTTGGGAACAGAATAATTATGTTCCTACCTTTATTATTCTCATGTCCACCCTTTTCAAGTCTAAATAGATTGGATCCTTCTCAATTAACATCATTGATAAAAAATGTCAGATACTTTCTACTTAGAGAATCTGCCACTTTGTTTTCTCATGAAGGTAACACATTGAGTAGTCATAGACCTTGATCATCTCTAACCATATTCATTTCACATATTAAGCTTCTTCTGTGTGAATATATATTCCAGGATATTATAATCCATATATATTTGTCACTTCTCCCCATAAAGATAATACCAATATATTTTCAATGCAAAGATCAATGTATCCAAATCTAGATCATGTATTGATAGTTATTCTCATGAATTTTCAAATTCCTTGAGGCATTGGATATCACTTTTCCATTTTTCATTAGTACACAACATGAACCCTTCATTGAAGCATTTCTATATTCCACAAAAAGTTCTCAACTTGAGGGAATCATGAGGACCGGCATAGTGATGAGCCTATTTTTCAATTCCTTAAAACTCTCTTCACATTCCCTAATCTTGAAAAACTTTACTCCCTTATGATTTAACTTGGTTATTGGGTTTTAAAATCATGATAAGTTTCTCAAAAATAATCATTAATACCTAGCTAGTCCAGGGAAACTATATATCTCTTTTACAGATGTTGTTCTATGTCAGTCCTCAATTACCTCTGTCTGAGGAGGGTCCAAAAATATCTATTTTCTGATGATAACATACCCTAATAATGATAATTCTGTCATCCATAATTCACATTTAATATACTATACATATATATTCCCTTTTTATAAAGCAAACATCATAGTATTCAACTATTTATCATGCCCCTCCTTGCTTTTGTAGTATATCATAATACCATCTATAAATACTACAACAAATTTTTCAGATAATCCCTAAACACTCTATTCATTAAGTCTATAAATATTATTGGATCATTAGTGAGTCTGAAGGGCATCACTATGAACCCATAATTTCCATAGCTTGTTTGAAAGGTGGTTTTTGAAATACCTTCCTTATTCACCATTAATTAGTGATATCCCAACTGAAGATCCATCTAAGAGAAATATTGTTCCCCAAATAGTTGATCAAACAAGTAGTCTATCCATTTTAGGGGATACTTTTTCTTTATTGTGGTTTTTTTGAGTTCATGATAATAAATATATATAAAAATTAACTCATTGTTCTTCTTGAATAATAGGACCGACACACCCCATGGTTAAGTACTTGAGTGTATAAAACCCTTTTCCTAATTCACTTGAAGCTTATTTTTCAATTCTTCCAACCCAACAGTGGTCATTTTGTAAGGAGTCTTGGATATAGTCAGAGATCTAGGTATAAGCCTAATTGAGAACTCAACCTTTCAGGACCAGGAAACTCTATAGGAAATACATCGATATAATCTTCCATGATGGTCACGTCTTCAAGTGTGATTATTTCATTTTTCTCAATCATTTGAGTTAGATATACATTCTCATAAGGAAATAAAATTAACGCTTGAGAAGAACATTCAAAAGTATATTCATCCTCCTCCTTACACTTATAAATAATCAAAGGATGACTTTGGATGTCAATAGTGATCATCCTCTTCCAATAGTTGATGTTGGTTTTATATAATGACAATCAATTCATGCCCAATATAGAATCAATCTCCACTAAGGGAAGTAAAATGGGATTTACTGAAATATTAAGTCTTTAAACATTGACTGGGGAGGATTTATATACTTTTGATGAAATATTTTCTCTATTTTCTATTCTCATAGATAGTAAAACCACTATGTTTTAAGGTGGTGCTTAAATAGCTCTACCAAACTTACCGAATATGAAAGAATGTGTAAAACCAAAATCAAAAAGTAAGTTATCTATTCTTGAATTAATAACTACTATACCTATCACCACATCATTTTCAGGTTCCACCTCATCAATAGTGATATCACATTCCCTTCCTTTCTCTCTAGCCCTTGGAGGTTTTTTTCATTGATTGTATTTGACAACCCTTGGCTAAGGGAATTGTCTTTCAAAATGTGTCTCAACCCCATCCCCCCAAAGGGTACCCCTCCCGAGACGATAATGAGATAAGGAAGATAGTTACCACCTAAGTTCCACCTCCAGTAGGCTTCGGGTTAGCGATTAACATTGAGGGTGTATCATGGATACAAATGGGCGGCATTACCCTCAAAGAGAGACATGAAGAAGATAAAGATAATACATATACATGATTCAAATACTACTTATAAAGATAAAATATTTTCAAGTGCATACATGTAATTTCATACAAGACTAAAATATCTGGAAAGGAAACTACAAGTACCGGAAGAAAAAGTGAACTCAAAAATGATCATGAATCCCAAACAACTCCTATAAAACAACAAACTAATAAAATCCATCCTAATATTCAACATACTCTTGATGACCTGAAAAACATTATTTATAAATGTGGGGTGAGTATAAAAATATACTCAGTAGGATCCTCCTCTAAGACTCTCATACAAAAGATAAATAAATCATATTAAAAACTACTAAAATGATGGGTACCAGGGAACGTAGTGGAATCTAGTGGGCTAGGTATTTAAATTTTTTCCAATGATGACTTACATAACTACATCATCGTCGGTGACGTACTTCCCTAGTTTAAGCCTGAGGATTTCAAGTTAAACAATTTAAGTAAAAAAATAAACCAAAAATACCATGTTTAATATAAAATCATGCATACATCATTTATTCATCCCTAGAAATCACTACATGAAGAATATGAGATCAAATTTCTCTCAATCATCCATATGTGGCTCAATAATCTGCAAGAGCATCAATCGTCAAATTCTGGGTGCTGGTGTAGAGATCTGATGATGACTTCAATGTTCCAATAATCATTGCATCATCGTCCTTGTGATACGTAAGGGGGGACTCAATCCAATCACTTGGATCGAGATATTCTCTCTCTAGGAAGTTGGAGAGGAGAGAGAAGCTCTCAAGAGCTCATAGTGGATAGTATACATGTGCAAGTCTATCTCCTCTTATATATAGTGTGTTATGAAATTACTTGAAAAAGACTCTTTGACCCCTAGATATTTTTACACGTTATATAAAATATAAATAATATATTATGACTATTGTACTTAGTCATAAATATTATTTATATTTTTATCAATTTTTTGTAATATAATAAATATATTGCATGATAAAAACCGAACCATTAACTTGACCCATCATTCCCACAAATATTAAATGAACCATGAAAATAAAAATAATATTCGTTCAAATAATATTCTCCATGTATTTAATTTAATACTTGGAAATAAATTTAATTTCAATTATTCTTTACTCAAATAATATGAATTTATTTATTCATTTCGTGATCATATATCCTTGAACATTTCTTAGACCCCGGTAATAGGGATAACCATGTCCAATATACCTATTTACCATAATATTGTAGAATCTTGAATACTCTATTGTGTGTGAGCCTCTAGGTATTTATCTCAATAGCATAGAATATTATTCATAGATCAAGAGCAGACTATATCAACCCATCATAACCCCTAAATATATAAGGAGTAGTCATAGCAACGACAACCAAACTACAAACATGCACTGTGTAATATAATTTCTTTGTCTTTACATATCTCATAAATCAAGATACATACTTGTGTTATCTTAATTTATTGATTTATTATTTTTTGATATATCTAGATTAATATACCTCTAACTACCATGGTCATGGATTTATGAAGATACTGTCATACTGATCAAGATAAAAGGATATATTACTTCTTTAACATGGAAGCGATGAATTCTATCTTGATCATTAAACCAATGTAATACTACCAATGACATACCCAACATAAGCTACCACACCACAATTTTATTATCATGGTTTTTTTACTTTCATCAAAGTATGCGATCAAACGACATACATTGATAATGATCTCAGGTCAAGAGACCAATACATATGTCTATAGATAGGAACTACCAAGGACACTCAAAACATGTGGTGTTTCTATTGGAGGGTATGTCCTCATTATCTCAATTAGTAGATATCACCAAGTGATAAATTTATGTGAAGAATTATCAATGATTATGATCCTCCATCACCTGATAGTCAGATATCAACTATGTTCTGTCAGTATGATGTATCTAGACCATAGGACATATATTTAAGATTAATGTTATAGTATCTCGAGGTTCTCATTATATCCTAGGATTTGTTATAACCTTTTAATACAGCAATTAATCTATGGAAATTACCATTTAATTGTGGATTTAGAAATTTCAACACTAAAATGGTAAGTAAACATCATTCATAACTCATTGTATCCAAGATATTGTAATCAAAAGTAATAATAAAAATGTGTTTAGGGCACCCACGTTTACAACACTCTCACTTGCACTAGTTCCAACTTTATAACCATCCTTGATATCTCTCATATGATTAAAATCATGTTTTTACAGAGTCACGACATCAGTTGCTGGGTCTGCCACATCTCTTCTGTGGCTATTCTATTATGTGCAACCTCATCTCCTTGAGTAAAACTTCTCAATATATGTAATCCCCGAGTATATCACTTTATCCACTGTCTAAACTTGACATATTATCTAGTACCAATAATAGAATTATCATCATCATAAAACTTTACATACTAGGTGGGATTCCAAGAACCAAAAAAATTGTTGCATTTAATACACTGCTTATTAGCTACCCCAAAAGCTTCAATGTAATCAGTATTTTTAGACATGGCTACCACTGACTTGAATAAGATTATCTTGATTGTTACCTTAGCCTGAAAATGATATTAGATCACATTTATCCAAGAAAGACTAGTTTTTGTCCCTTAAAAAATACTATCCTTTCCTCTCCACATAACAAGTACATATCATTTATACTTTCTCAAGTACAAATAGACAGTTCTGACTACTTCCCTTGATGTTCTCTAGGATATAACTGATATTTTCCTATTATAAAGCATATATTGGGAATATCAAATCTTGTACATATCATGGGTTATGTGATTGATCCATCACTGAAGCATATGGAATTCAACTCACCACATTAATCTCCTCCCATATCTTGTACATGTCATATTTATAGATAATTATGTCAAGTGACATTAGTAACAATTATCTCTCGAATTGTTTCTATTTATATATTTCAATACCTTGTTAATATATGTATGATTGACTAGGCCTAAGAAACTATTAGATCTACCTCAATTGATCATGTTCCCTATAACATAGCTCGTTACTTTAAGTTAATATCCGGAGAATTACTTTCATTCTAGTCTTAGCTATCTATAATACTAATAATTGTTTTCCATATGATACCAAACATATTTTATTTGGAAAACGATGGAACTCACACTAACCTCTAGTAGACTCATGGAAAAGATTCATTTAAAATGAATGCTTGATGATCGTTGATGCTTATTTCAATCCTAAATTGGATCTTATTAACTTTCACACTTATTGACATTCTTTGATGTCACTATCCATTTATCATTGTGTCGTATAGACACTTATATAAGATCCCAAACTTTATAAATATTCCTCATACTAATTTTCAGGTATTATTTTACCCCAGTTTTTATCCTAATTTGGTTGAGGCATGTCTTGGGTGCATTTAAGAGAATTTTTTAAGTTTTTTAGGGATTTTGGGTAGTGCATGGTTGGTGCATGATTTTCCCAAACCCCACACCTAGACCCAGTAAACCATGCACCCTCAAACAAAGGGGGTTGTAATGGTTCATGTAGATTTTTTTAAACTGTTTGACCCCCAAGGTGAGGTGAATGATTAAGGTTCATGATTTGACAAATTGTGCACCCCAGCCTAGGAAACAGTGCGCACAGGTTTTATTTCTCTGAAAATTTTATTTTAAATTCCCAAAAAAACCAGTATTAACCCCTATTCACCCCCAATCATACTAACTTTTTATCCAACCTTTTTGGAGGTATTATAGAGGATTCTAAGGCTCCTCAAACACCATTCTCGACTAATCAAATATCCTATTAAAGAATTTTCCCTTCTTCGGTATGTGATTTCTTCCCCGAATGGTTCTCTCTCTCTTATCTCTATTTTTGAATGAAGGGGAATGGTTTATTACTTATTGGAATTTTGTTTAGATCTAGGCCCTGACATTTATTTTTCATATGATAATGATATTAGGTTTTGTTCCTATATTTTTTATTCCATTTTGGTTCTTATCTTTCCACTTCAATTTGGGGATTTTCATTTAGTTAACATCCATCAATGACCATATGGTAGGTGGTTTGATTATCAATTCCCATAGTCATGATTGTTATTGTGCATATTTAACTATGAAATATAAATTTCCATGTTTGGAAATCACATCTTGAATTGAATTAATTAATTGATCAATTAATTAATGGGATAATGAAATTGATGGAATATTGGGATTATAGAATTAGTAGAATAATAGGATTATTAAATTGGTTGATTAATGAGATTATGAAATTGGTTAATTGATGAGATTATGGAATTGATTAATAATTGGAATTAAAGAGTTGGTTGGATTAACCTTGAATGGTTAATGGATATTATGATTAAATATTCATAAATGGATTAATGGTTAAATGTTTATATTAATATATCTGATTAAAGTATTGAACCATGATTATTTGATAAATTAAATTGGGGCACTTTGATGTGAATAATTGATAATAGGTTTAATGATGATTAACCTTGATAAAAGTATTATATTTTATATATGTGATTGATTGATAAATGAGGTGTGTGATAAGGACTGGTGCTCCAAATACACCTGGGGTTCCATATTGATTCTCTAGGTCCCCAATGCATGAATTATAAATATTAATGTATAGGACAGTGATTGATGTTCCAAATAACCATGATGTGTTGGATAGGTATTGATGCTCTAAATACCCACAGGGTGCGGGACATGACACTCCAGGCCTATGATATTGGATTTGGACTAAGGTTACAAGTGTTCATGATATGATATTTGAATTGAATTGATTAATGGAAACCTATACTATAATGAAATGTGATATCCCTTTGGGGAGAGTTCAAACTCTGACATGGGTGGGGTTTCATTGTGATCCCAGGATTTATGTGCTTAAATAAGGAATAATTAAATGTGAAACCTTTTAATTTCTTATTGAATTTTATTCTTATTACAACTTCATACAATATTATAGATTGTATGTTATTTTAGTAATCATTGGTGGCGGCCTACTAAATTTTACTCACACCCTACTCAGGCTGCTTGATTGGTACCCGAATAGACTTCATGTTTGTAGGATAAGATAAGGGTAAGAGCACTATGCTAGATGACTGAGTTGGGATGGATCATGGATGAGGGAAAAAAGCATGATGTTGGGACCTTCTTTGGATCTCTCAGTGTATTTATTTTGGATTTTTCATTTGAAATTTGACATGTATATGGCGTGAAATATTTGTTGATTTGTTTTGGATACTGATTTTCAATTTTGGTTTATCATGTGATATTGATTTTCATTGTTTATGGTATTATTCTTGTTATTGTTTACCATCATTTGGATATTGAGTATTTATTTTCATTGTGCTTCTTTGATAAAGTGGGTATAGTCTCCCCACAATATCCATATTATACAATCACTACTAGTCGGTAGTGCTTGAGGTCATGTGACCCATCGGCTCGGGGTACCGGTATGTGGTACCCGGTTCGGGACGTCACAAAATGGTATTAAAGGGGTTTACTTTTCTTTACTTTTACATTACTATTTTGGAAAGATAGACAAAATATTGAGATGAGTTGGGTATTTTTCATGAGCTCATCCATGTGAGTAACTAACCCATGTGTGGGGGGAAACCCAAGTACCCATAGTAAGATTATTATTATTATTGTTTGTTGTTACAATTGGATATTATTTCACCTTTGGTGATGTACTTGTGTGATATTATTATTTTTATGATATCTTCTTCCTGGTTCGATATGGTAGGAGATATTTATATACATGCATCATGTTAGGAACTCAATATTTATTATGAAATGCATTATTTTTTGCATGTATGGAAAAGCAGGTTCTAGGGTGAGTTTTTAAAAGGAATGTGTATATATTAACATGTAAATTAAATGAAAAATGTTCCTAATATGAAATTGATGATTGTAAACAATGATAAATATGGTAAACAATATGGATAGAATGGTTGTCTATTGAGAAACATGAATTTGAAAAATGGTTTTCCCTATATTAGTCGTGACTTAGAAGAGGAGTAGTTGAGGGTAGTGATAGTGCCTCGATTTTTAACATGTGGTGGGAAATAGGAGATGAATTGATATGGCCTTATGTGAAACCATATTTCATAAATGTGTTAAAAATGTGTTATGTTTCCTAAGACGTATGATTATAATTATAGAGATAAGCCTCCATGATGACACTTGTTGGTCAGAAGACAGGAGGACCTGGCTAGAAATTTTCCTTCGGTAGTGGAACCAGAGTCTCCGATAGTCCTGGGTAAAGAATCATGAGAGTATTTCATTGATTTTTTTTCACTTTATATAGTTTAAGGAAATATACTCAGGGAGGGTTTTGTGGAACATGTTTTATTTCACATGGGAGTTCTAGTTGCAGCACCCTCTAACATTCACTGGAGAGGGTGGACCTAATGTAGCTATGTTCTAGATTGATTTTATCTAGATGATCCTTGACCACTAGGAGACTCATATTGAGAAGAGAGTCAAAATTATTTTTTATATTTTACATGGTCAAAGGAAGCGTTGGTGGGACATCCAAAGTTCATATGGATAGCTGGATAATATGAAGTGAAAGGGATTTCAAGAGAAGTTCTTGGAGAACTTTTACCTTGATATTCTCATTCGGGAGAGGGAAGTTGAGTTCATGCAGTTGATATAGGGGAGCATGTCTGTGATGGACTATGCATGATAGTTTACTGATTCGCAGTTCTTTATCCCAACATTAGTAGGATATGAGGCTACTATATTGAAGCATTTTTAGGATGGGCTTAAATATGAGATTAAGTCTCGAGTTAATATCTTTCGATTGAAAATATTTTCTGATGTAATTAATCAGGCTCCCATTTCTAACGGGAGCCTAAAGGAGGCATCTAGTGTAATGAATTTGGTTTATATTGGATGGACATAAGGTAAGTATTCTGAGTGTAGAAAGCATCACTATGAGAATATTAACCAGAAAAGTGGAAAGCAGAGTGGCCAAGGGGAAGGATCTGTTACTTATGACATTACTCAAGTGCTCTGCCACTAATTCGGTAGGCCAAATAAATTTCGTAGATAGTGCCCACGACCAAAGATTAAGTGTCTAACATACAGTAGTATGTGACCTATAAAATGGTTCTGTAGGAACTCACAACATATGGGTAATGATGGAGGAGCCATGCATAATTAGAGTGTCAGAAGGGGGTCTTCTACACCATATATGTTTGGATGTTTGAGTTCTTATGGCCATAGAGGCTGAGGTAATGGATTTGGTACATCTAGGAAATAGCGCCCATATTTTAGCAAAGTGGTGTAGATCAGGGGACTCAGACTGTAGCACGGGGAAGAGGGATAAGACAGTTTCATGCAATTTATCCTACACTTGTGGGTAGTGAGGCTAGACCATCGATGGTTAGAGGTACTATTCTGGTAACTTCTACACTTTCTAGAACCTTATTTGATACAGTAGGTTCTAATTATTTTATATCTTCACAAATTTTGAATGGTTTGAGTTTGGAAGTGGAGTTTTCAAGTGGGATTATGACAATCAAAACACCATTGGGGGTATGATTGAGAGACATCTGTTTGTGTGAGGGGTGTTACCTCAAGGTTGGGGAGTATTTTTTTCTACGGAATCATTACATCATTGACATGTAATTATTTGATGTGATTTTGAGTATGGAATGGTTGGTATCATGTCAATCCCACATATATTGTTACCATAGGAGAGTGACTTTCACATCTTCTGAGGGTGACAATTATATTCATCGTTGAGAGTGGGATATTCAGACAGGCCATGTAGGTCTAGTTCATCAGAAACTGGGGGAGATCACAATCCACATTTCAAGTTTGTTGTTGGATGATGAGGGTATGACACAGGATGTATTTCCACCCATAGTGTACCGGTTCCAACACATCATTCCTAATGACTTCTTCATGCTTCCACCTAAGAGAGATGTTGATTTTACTATTTATCTCATGTCTAGAGCTAAGCCAATTTATATTCCACCATATATAATGGAACCAAAACATATTCAACAACTCAAGAATCATCTAGAAGATTTTATGGATAAGTTATTTATCAATCTGAGTATGTCTTCATGGGGTTTACTATTCTTGTTTACAAAGAAGATGGATATAACATTGCACTTATGTGTTGATTACCAGAAGTTGAAATGTATGACAATAAAGAACTGGTATCCTCTTTTGTGTATAGAAAATCTCATTGACTAGTTGAGATGATATTTTGTTTTCTCCAAGATAGAGATCAGGGTATCATCAATTGAGAGTTCGACCTTCTGATATATCATTAACTGCTTTCTGAAGTAGGTGTGGCCTCTATGAATTCTCCATGATGCTGTTTGGGATGATGAATTGTCTTGCTATGTTAATGGTCTTGATAAACCAAAAAACCCACTCATACCTGGATTAGTTTGTGGTTGTGTTTGTGGTTGTGTTTTTTGATGACATATTTGTGTACTTCATGAACCATGATGATCATGCCCAATATATATCATCCAAAGTACATTGAGGGAGCATTGAATATACACAAAGCTATCTATGTTTCAATTCTATATCGACATGGTACATTTCTTGGGTCACATCATCTTAGAGGAAGGTGTGTCGATGAACCCAGAGAAGGTGCAGGTAGTGGTTTCTTGAGAGCATCCCAATAATATTTTTGATATCTGTAGCTTTCTAGGTTTGGTGGGTAATTCTCATAGGTTCATCCAGGACTTTCCCCGCTTAGTAGCACCTCTTTTAGGCTTAACCAAGAAGGGGGTAATGTTTGAATAGTCGGGAGCATGTGATAATTCTTTCCAAGAGTTGAAGAATTTTTTGACAACTAATTTGATCTTAATCCTACTAGATCCAAGGGAAGATTATATCATGTTTTTTGATGCATTTGGGATCAGAATTTAAGTAGTGTTGATGTAGGGAGATCAAGTTGTAGCATATGGTTCATAGAAGTTGAGGACACATGAAAGGATTTACCCTATGCATGATCTCGAGTTAGCTGCGGTGGTTTGTACCTTGAAGTGTTGGGGGAATTATCTGTTGGGTGAAAATTTTACTATGTATACCGACCACAAGAGCTTAAAGTATATATTTTCATAGTGAGGTTTGAATCTTTGGCAGTAGAGGGGAGTTGAGTATATGAAATCATTTTATTCTTAGCTTTTATATACACCTGATAAGGGAAATATTGTTGCTGAAACATTGAGCAGGAATACGAAGACTCAGGCAGTTCAAGAGTCTAGTTCTGAGTGGAAGATGATAGTATTTCTGTTTGACATGTATGTTGTGGTTCAGGAGGTCCAAGAGAAGATAACCCTCATATCAGTATAAATTGAGTCCATACTTTTAAGCTAGATTAGGGAGAGATAGTATGAGAATCCAAAGTATTTGGCCTTGATGGAAGTCCTTAAAGGTGGGGAGTCACCTTCCGATTAGACTATAAACGAGGATGAGATCATCTATGTCAAAAACTATGTTGTTGGGCCTATGACTATATCAGAGGATATGATGCATGAATTTCATGCCTCAAAGTGGGTGGTACATCTTGGTTTGAAAAAAATATACCATGACCTAAGTTGATAGTATTGGTGTCCAGTTATGAAAAAAGATATAAGAGGGTTCGTAACACAATGTTAAACCTGTCAACAGGTAAAGATAAAGCATCAATGAACCAGTGGTTTACTACAGCTGTTTTCCATTCCATAGTGGATGTGGGATGACATTACCATGGAATTTATGGTGGTTCTTCTGATGATGACTCAAAAATGATGTTATTTGGGTGATTGTGGACCGATTGATTAAAGTAGAACATTTTTCCTATTATGGAGACTCAATCAACGAATCAGTTGGGGGATAGGTATATTTGGGAGATAGTCCATTAGTACAGGGTTTCATAGAGTATATTTTTAGTATGTGACTCTTTATTCACTTCACACTTATGGAAGGGCTTGCATAAGGCAATTTGTACACATGTATTCCTGAGTACGACTTTCCACCCATGGAGAGGTGGGAAATTGGAATGTACTACTTAGGTTTCGGAGGATATTCTATGGGCATACATTCTTGACTTTTGTGGATATTGGTAAAACCACTTAGCACTCATTGAGTTTACCTATAACAACAGTTATCAGGAGACTATACATATGGCATCATATGAGGCTCTTTATGTTAGGACGTGCACATCACCTCTATGATGATGGAGGCTGGTGAGTCAGAGTTATTGGGATCGAGTCTCGTGTAGAGACATCAGAGTATATCCATTTGATTTAGAATAATATGAATACAGCTTATAATATGTAGAAGTCTTATTCATATATACATCAAAAACCCCTTGAGTTTATAGTGGGTTATCATGTGATCCTTCAGGTGTCACCTAGATTAAATCACTATAGTATTTGGAGAGAGGACTAGTTGATGCCTAAGTATGTCGGACCTTTTGAGATTGTGGAGAGAATCAGGTCAGTGGTATATAAATAATCTCTTCTACAGAGATGTAGTGATATGCATGGTGAGTTTCATGTGTCATAGCTTCAATGGTATCACCCCAACTCTTCTCATGTGATTGATGTTGATGATGTTGATCTTGATACTGATGATTCCTTGGAGGGGATTTTGATTCGTGATATGAATTGTAGTGAGAAAGTGTTGTGGGGAAATACCATGTCAATAGTTTAAGTATTGTGGCAACATAGATGTGTTCAGGAAGAAACATGTGAGAGAGAATAAGTTATGCAAGCTCAGTGGCCCAATAATTATACCTTAAAATATTAGAGAATTTTGGGAGTATAGATCGAGGATGAACTGTTATAATGTGGGGATATTATAATATCACGACCTTTCTAGATATGTATCATACTCATTTTCATTCATTATTTTACCTTATTTTTTATCATGCTTTGGTTGACGCGTGTCTTGGTGTGTTAAGGAAAATTTTGGAAGTTTTTTAGAGATTTTGAGCAGTACACGATTGATGCACGGTTTTCCCAAACTGTGAGGCCATCACCAACAAACCATGCACCCTCAAACAAATAGGGTTTTCATATTTGAAACATGGTTTGTCAAACTATGAACCACTTAGTAGAAACCATGTATCCCTATGGTGTGGTGTACAATTTGAAAAACTGTGCACCCCAACCCAGGAAACCAAGCACGCAGGTTTTATTTCTTCAAAAATTTTATTTAAAAATTTCAAACCCCTTGTTATTAACCCCTATTCTACCCCCACTCATCCTAACTCTTCATACAATATTTTTTTAGGTCTTTGATAGGATTCCAAGGCTCCTAGAATCTTTTTCTAAATGAATCGAAGATCTGATTGAAGAATAGTCCCTTCTCCGGTATGGGATTTCTTACCTAAATGGTTCTCTCCCTCCCTCTCTCCCATATCTCTTTATAAATGAAGATGAATGATTTATTCCCTATCAAAGTTGGTTTTATATTAAGGTTTTTATGGTTGTGTTCTTTTTTATATTGATCCTAGGTTTTGGTACTAGATATTCTACGCCATTGTGATTCCTATCTTTCCACTTCAATTTGGGGATTTCAGTTTTGAGAACGTCAATCAACGACCTGGAGGTGGGTGGTATGATTATCAATTCTCATATTCTTGATTATTATTGTGTGTATGTAATTTTGAAATTGTGATTTCCACATTTGGAAATAACTTCTTGAATTAAATTAATTAATTGGTAAATTAATTAATGGGATTATGAAATTGATATAATATTGGGATTATGAAATTGGTAGAGAATTAGGAATATGAAATTGGTTGATTAATGAGATTTTAAAATTGGTTAATTAATGGGATTATGGAATTGATTGATAGTTGTAATTAAATATTTTTTTGGATTAACCTTGAAGGGTTATGTATATTATGATTAAATGTTGATAAATGGATTAATGGTGAAATGTTCGTATTATTATTTGTGATTAAAGTGTTGAACCATGATAGTTTGATAAATTGCAATGGGGAACCATGATGTGAATAATTAATAATAGGTTTAATGCTGATTAACCTTGATAAATGTGTTTCATGTGATATATCTGATTGATTGATAACTGAGGTGTGGGACAAGGACTAATGCTTCAAATAACCATGAGGCATCAAAATAATGCTCTAGGCCCCTAATGCTAGCATGTGAAAATTAATGTATGGGATAAGGATTGATGATTCAAATACCCAGGAGGTGTGTGATAGGGAATTATTATCTAAATACACATAGGGTGAATTGTACCTCATATTCCCACTTTCCAAAGGCGGGTGGATTTCATCACTTTCTCAGTGATGTATGTTCCTCAATCAAAATGGGATAATGGGATGACATTCCCTTCTTCCATGGATTCCTCCTCAGAATTCATCACCTAGTCTGGTTCCTCTATATATTAAGACATTATTTGTGAAACTCATTCTTGGATTCATCTCTTTGTGGATGATGGTTAATTATGTTGCTTCTCTCTATACATTCCAAGGGGTCTTGACAGGGAAACAAACATTAATTAGGGAATTAGTCACATTGGGCATCGATAACATGTCTTGACATTGGAAAATTGGTCACATGTATTCTTCCTCATAAGAGGGATTTTCAAGGGTGTGGAACCCGAGGCATCACATGTTGATAGTGAGGTATCTTATGCCAAAGGCATGTATTCCAAGTTTTTCCTCAGGAATCCCATTGTTAACACAAGGTAGTGATAATATATTGCAAGTTTAACATCTTGAAAAGATGGAGTGGAGGTCATAAGTTTAGAATCTTATGGAAATAGAGTGGACCAATCATGAAACCTATAGAGGTGGATTAGAGAGGTTTCAACTCTAATAGAGAACACCTAGAAATTTTTTCGATGGGTTGATTAGGATGCCCTGTGGAGGTGGATCTAGAAGGTGTGTCCCATAAAGGAAATATTCCACACTGTGAAGGGGTGTTTCCCTTGAAGAGAGGCACCAAGGTTTACCATATGCATGGGTCAGGATTCCCTATGAGAGTGGACCCAAGGTGTTGTGTCCCATAAAGGGAGGAATTCACACCGTGAAGGCTAATATGGACATCACTGAGGGTGGATCAGAGAGATTCACCCTTATGAAAGGGCACCAGGGTTTACCATTAGTTGGGATTGAATCATAGGGAGGCTTCCAAAGTAACATGTTTAGATGGTAGGGATAAAAACTCATGTAGTTAATAAGGGTATGGCTTGGGGCTTATACATAGTTATCTACCCTTCAAAAGAGAATTACTCTTGGTTGGATGACGAGTGATGTGGGGATTATGCATTGTTATCTTCCCTAGTGTTGATACGAACAATGATGATGTGTATAGGGATTACATGTAGAAATGACCCAAATGGATGGCATGATCTCACCGAGATAAGAGTGGGGTGATGGATATGGATGAAGTGATGGGGTGGAATGGATGGAGTGGATGGGTTGTTAAGTGTGTTGGGATTGAACCTCGGGGAGGTTTCCTACGTATCCTAGTAAGTTGGGAATCAAAGTTTTCATAGTTTTTGAGAGGGGAACTGGGGATCACACATGTGATATTCCCATATGATGATAGAGACTGGGGCTTACCCCAGGAAGGAAACCCATGTGAAGGATGATCTAGACACCAATGGGGGTGGATCAGGGAGGTGCACCCCTAGGAGGGGGCACCAAGGTTTGCCATTGGTTGGGATTGAACCTCAAGGAGGCATCCTACATACCATTTTTAGAAGATAGGGATCAAAACACATGTAGTTGGGAAAGGGGAGTTAATTTCATCGTCATTACTAACCTCTAAACTCCTATGATCCATGCCTAGTGTAAGAAACAAGAGGAATCAGTAGAACTGATGCTCGTGTTGTGAATGAATCATCAAAGAGGGATAGTGTGGGGCTTACTGATAGAAGTTTCATGGGGAGGATCTCATCTCATGTGAAGAGGATCACACTCTCATAAACATGAGTGGGTGTGGAAAATGCTTGAGGCACACATGGAAACAAATCCCAAAGGGAGAGAGAGAGAGAGAGATATTTGGGAGTTCTCTCATGTCCATCCCCTCTTTGGACCTATACAGAGGATGTTACTTCATGTAAGGAGGATCTCATTTTGTGTCACTCATACATGGTGACATCCTGGGCTTTCCACGCATGCATAGATCATAGTTTAACAACATGTGTTGAGGACATTTTTTGTAGGAAGTTTTACATCCTACAACTTGGATGTAGGGGGGCTCACTCCTTACCCCTTGGGATTACATAACCAATTCTCACCAACCCATAGGGAAGAGAAGACATTAGAAATGTCAGGATGCAACAATGTGAAAAAATGGATAGTCACAAGGTCCACATTAGAGTAGATATAGTGAAAATTAAAATCCATTAGCATACCTATGCTGAAAAGAAAGAGGTAAATAGGGATCTTGGTCCACACTTGGAGAGTGGGCCACAAGAAAGGATAGTGTATGTCATATAATGACTTGAAGTGAAATTGGGCCAATCCTGGATAGGCACTAAGGACGAGGGAACTCAACCTTCATGAAGAGGTGTTAGAAAAAATAAATGCAACATGGAAAGTCCAATGATAAGTGCTTCGTGAAGTAGAGGGACTTGCGGAGAGGTGGTTCACAAAGCTTAAATGATTCACAGAGAACAAGAGCTTCGTGAAGGATTGGGATTCATGGAATATAGAGAGCATGGAGTCATGACTCAGTGGAAGAGTGTTTTTCAAATGGTGAATGCTCCATAAAGACTCAAGTACCCTGAAGGGTCTCCTTCCTCTACAAAGGTCATGGGTCTTAGTTAAAGAAATCCATACCATAGGTAGGGGAATTTAGGAACAAGGGAAATGGGAAATTGAGATTCTCTAGTACCTTGGCTGATCCATTTTTTCGATTGGGTTTGTGGTGCTTGGGAGATTCATGAAATGGGAGACCAAAGGTTGAAAGGTTTGGGTAGTCATACCTTTGAGGTAGGATGAGTCAGGTATTTCTAGGCTCAAGGGCTCACAATGCTCAGAAGTGCATCACAAAGTAAAAAAGGGCATCAGGAAGGGGTGTGACTCCATCAGACTCGCAGAGCCATCCATCAAGGAAGTTTGAACGATCTTGGATGGCGTCAGACTCATGAGAGGTCCATCATCATCTTGTGAATTTGTGATATAGGGGGATCTCTGTGAAGGAGATTCATGAGGCTGACCCTTTGGATGAATTTTATGTCATTTGAAACTAGATTTCATCCTGAATGGTTGTGGCATCACTTAACTTATCCCAGACCAGGTATTTCAGTGAAAATAATTCCCCCACCTCAGAATGGGATCTGATGGGAAAAGGAGGGTCAAATTTTGAGGGTGAATCGCTGAAAAGATGGGTTATCATGAAGATGGTGTGCGATTAAGGCCCCACGATGTGTGTGGGCTCGAAGGTCACCGTGAAGCATGGTCGGCCGCTGCGAATCTCGCATTCAAATATATAGCATAGGGGGAACCCCTATCGTTAATAGATCAGTATGAAAATCCTACCTAATATCTACTTTTCAAAGAACCATTTCCCCCATGAACATAAATTTGAGAACCGGGTTCCTCAGACCATTGCTCCGCAAATGGTGTTTAGCAAACTGGGGAATTGTGATCCGCTGCTATTTCACGATATGTGCAGAGTACAACCAGGCACCATGATCTAGAGCATCAAAAATGATCTTTGTGAGTGACCTTCATGAACATAACCATAAAATTCTCTATGTCTTGGATCTGATAGCCACTCAACATGTTGATTAAGTGGTCCTTGATGATACTGCCTAAAGGGAAAAAATCGAAAACAACATCATGATCAGGGAGTATGTTCAGAGCCACTATGACCATGAATCATTGCTTGAAATGATGTTGGAAGTCCAAAAGGAGTACCCCCTACATATGAGGTTACTGTTGTATGGCTTTGGTCTGAGATATGATGTCTTCATCCCTCTATCCAGTAAGAATGAACTGACTTACTGGTTCATAGGCACATTGAGACAATACCAACGGTCTAGAGCTACCGAGGGCCATATCAGGAAGGACCAATCCTCTATTATAGAAGATTGTATCTACAATCACACTAATTACATTGATGGGAAGGTGCTGGTGGATGAGTCATCTCCACAACAATACAAGACTATTATCAAGGAAGGTCTAGAAAATCCAGAGAAGGGGTGGACCAATAATTGGGATGTGTGCCAGGGTGGAAACTTCACAGGAAAATGGGTCTGGGACTACTGGGTATGTGCATCCTATGCAGAGTTCGAGGAAGCGCTAAGGCGAGTAGGCTTGTATGAAGAGGCGTGCCCCCCCAGTTCTACGTCTACCAACAGAAGGAGATTATGCCCGAACTACTCATCATATGGTTGTCAAAGACCAACACTTTCCATCTACCTCATGGGGAGGTCAATATTAGCCTATGGTACCGCCATCACATCTCTGGAATCCCTATTCTAGGGGTTATTTATGATGAATTTCTCCCCATGGATATTGCTTGGGAGGATAAAGAGCATATTCTGCATTTAGAAATGGTATTTTTGGACATGGTTCCAGACTCAAATAAAGATAAGAAGGTGATGAGGGATGTACACTTCAAGTAGTGGTTCATCCACTTTATGAATTTAATGATAGAGGAGACTACTGAGGGTAAGGGGAGAGCCAATAAAATGCCAAAAACACCCCGCAACTATCCGAGAGGGCCCTAATGAGGAAAAAACATCTCTTGCTAGTGAATCCTAGAGGATATCCAAAAGCAATTATGGGGGTACGTCATCAAGACTGAGCCTCTACCGATAGTCAAGTTGGACGGATTCATATTGGCACTTATATGCATATGGATGCTGCCAGGGAGAGATGTCCATAAAGATATGTAGCCAAGAACATTCATCATAGTGGTGATGCTAGCAATAGGTCATCACATAAACCTTGGGATCCCAATGTTGGTGAAGTTGTATAAAGTGCTCTGGCATATCAGTGAGGGGAAGAATCTATTGTGCATGTGCATACCACTCCACTTCCTGTATGGATGGGTGGTTGGGAACATGGGAGGCTATGAATATCTAAATCCCATTTTCCCTCCCAAGATGAACTTCAGGCCAATGATTCTGAACATAGTTGGGAGTTTTTTTATCATCTTGGGTCTGATAGGAGTGTTGGTCAAAGTCAATTGAGCATATCAGTTCACATTTCACCCATTCCCTATACTAACGGGGGTAATAACTGACGATGGAATGAGGATTATAGAGAAATGTTCGTATCTCCTATATTTTCAAGGTGGAGTGATGATTGTGTGGGTGTACTATGAGCCAATATACAAACTGTACAACCCACATCAATTCATGAGGTAGTTCAGGTGTCTGTGGAGGTTGACTCTGAAGGTATACATGGGAGTACATCATTTAAACCATCCATGTGTAATGAGGAACCTATGGCTCATGCTCGCATGTGATGATGAAAAGACGTGGAATGAGATTTTGTCATCTACTGCTGCATATGAGCTGGTCTATGCATACACGTAGAGTTGGGAAGCTGCCTACCTGGGAGAAATGTAGAAGTAGTCGACCATATGGGCTGATGAAGGAGTGTTCCCTCCACCTAGAGGCCAAGGATGAAAAGTGGTGAGAGAATATCATGGTGGAAAGGATGATGGACACCATGGTCATAGATCTGCAGCAGTTGACCCGATGGTTCGGGGGTCTGCACTGGCCAAATATGAAGGAAGAAGAGCAGCAGCACCAGGTCCAGTGCTCCTAGTCAGAAAAACTCCAGAGAAGGGGGAATCATTAAGATGATTTCATAGGATGTCTATTTGAGCTCTTGGGAAGCAGTTACACCAAGTAAATGTTCCTGAATATTCCATCTATCTTAAGGCTTCCGAAACCTGGGACATCAACAAGCAGTTCCTTGATGTTGGAAGGTTGTGCGATGACCTCAACAGGCGCGGAATGTAACTGGTTGGGATCAATTATGTCAATTCCAACTTCCAAATGTCCCAATAAGAGGGGGAATGTTATGTGGAAGAGTTGGAGGACCTTGTGCATTCTTGAGGCACTACACATCTGATGATGAATCAGGTGAAAGTACTGCTAGATATGACCTCTCCTCCACTACTATTGGTTGATGATCTGGAAGGGAATTATCCCTTTACTGATGAGTCATATGGATCCTAGGGGGTATTCTAATTAGGGGACCCCCTGGGGGAATGGTGAGTTTGTAGCTTCAGAGGAAGCCTCTTTAGAGGATAGTGAGGTCACAACCTCAGAGGAAACTTCCTTAAATAGATTCGTTGAAGCTCTCAAAGTAAGATTTCACTCATTCTTCAGTGTTGAACATTTACCCACACCTTATATAGATTCATCAACTGACATATTTTTGTATAAGAGGATCTTTTTCAAGGGACCCCTACTGGTGGGGATGGAAATGAAACCATAAATGTAGAGGAGAAAGCCCCAGGATCTGTGTCTGGGATAGAAGCGGTTGTAGAGACAATCGAAGTTGAAGAGGCTAGGGAGGCTACCTAGGAATCTCTATATCCCTTATTCATATATGTGGGGTCAAGTCCTATTACCCCAATGGTGAAAACATGAGTGGATGATATGCCACTACTCAACTTCTATAATTGTCTTTTCTTACAGAGCCACATATGTCATTTCTTGATTATGTTGAATGACACATTTCATATCTAAACAATGCTGAGAGTAGTGGGTTCTCTAATGTGGACATGGTCTGATCCGGGATCCCTTTAACAATTGGGGTGCTGGTCCACATGGAGATAGTCGCTCGAGCTGACTAGGAAATGACCTCTGGTGATCGGTTGGTTGTGGTTGTTGGTGATGCTTCAGGAAGGGAGATACTCAGGGCTGATAGGGACAACCTTATCGAGGTGGGGTCAAGTGAAGATGAACGACCTCAGGACATGGATCCCAACCCATTTGATATAAGGTCATAAAAGGACACTACTACCGAAATCTTGCCTACATTTCTAGAGTACGGACCTGTAGATCCTGAAGAGTTAGAAAACTTTATTTCTTAAGTGGTTGAGGAGATTCGTATCATCCGATGTTGGGCATGGAAGTGTATCAAGTGTTTCATTGAGACCCTAGAAACACAATGGGTGAGACTAATGGGGTCACTTCTCCACTGGCCATGAAGTCTATGTGACGGAGGGGTGGACAGTCGTGGTTTACATGTGTTGATCCGTGACTACCTTGTTGAGAAAATATGGAAAAGTAGTCAACAATTGGATGTCGTCTGGTGCCAGGAGAAATATGACAACATCCAGAAGCTACAAGAGTCTGAACATTTGATCTAGAATATGGGAGAACATATGAATGGGCATTACTCTTTCATTACCAATCAATTAGAACTTGTCATACGATTGAGGGTCCAGCTGGCCAAAGCCCAAGAGTGGATGAGATAGGTGTCTCTTCAAGTGGTTGATCTCTGGAATGAGTATGACCGAGTTCATATCAGAGGTGATGAGCTCCATCCTGTGGTCGAAAATGAATAGAGGGAGCTCAGGCGATGGTAGCAGATCCTAGATGCTATGCGCCAAAAGGCGGCAGAGCTGAAGCACTCTATTGAAGGGGCAGGTTCATAGGGTGATCCCACCAGGACCCATGACAGGCTCCAACGTGTGGATGTACATGCTACTACCAAATACTTTGATTTATTTAAAACTTATGTGTACATGGACACATTATTTACCTATTTTAATTATCACACTTCAATCATATTTGTGAAATAACTAATGGCCAATCCCTAAGATCATGTTGGTCATGCCCTGTGTGAGAAACATGGGACGACCACATAATTGTTCAATTTGTATGAGAATGTCAAATATCCTTAGAAGACTTGGGGTATGTTATTATTGACTGACCACCTAGATTGTTTAGGGTGATAGAGGCTATGATTGGAGGACAAAGATCTCAGAACAACCAACTTGTTTCTCCCAACATGCACTAATGCACGAATGGGATAACACTAGGGGTGTTGGAATCTATCCAAACAAAGGGGAATGAGAAGTGTGAATCACGATACTCAAAATTTTAAACACAATAAGAGTGGAATCACGATATAGGAAAAATATTTACCATGTTTGAAACACATTATCCATATTGCTTATCCTGAAGTGGGGACAAACAAACAAGGGTCAACCGCTGACTATGTTTGAAACACAGGACTTGTATCGAATTGTCATCTACAGTATTCAGGAACATTGGACCCGGATGGTAGGTGATCCAAGGAGGCTTAATACTGGGCCATTATAGGGTCCCTTCAAACATGAAGGAGGAAGAGGATCCAAATGAGGGGCATCAAATCGTGGTACTGGAGTGACAGAATGTTTTAATGGCTTCCAACGCTCTCAAAATTACACCACTATGGATTAAAATGCATTGGTGTAAGAATATTATTCTAAACAAATATCAATCCCATCTTCTAGGGGAGTGTCATCTCGGATTCTGAGTGACAATAGAAGATGTGAACGATGTGGTAGATGAACAACATCAAAGGATAGGACCTCTCAGGTGAGAGCCTAGGATGCCTTGTAGTTTTCCATCAAGCAAATGAGGATGATAAATACACAGTTTAACATCATATGGTAAGGATGATTCATGGTAAAATTTAACATTGTGTGATCAGGATATATTTCATAGTTTAAAATCATATGATTGGGATGATGCACATGGTTTAAAGACATACTTTTGGGACCCTGAAAATTAGTTTAAAGTCATGGGGCATGGAATATGAATATTTCCATTCCTAAAGTAATTTTGTGGTATCGAGGAAAGAAACCCAATGTGAATGATTAAAAAAATGATTGTGTACCACAAAAGTACCATGAAATGGATGGGAAGAGGTATTACCAAGATAATTCTACATGGTGTAGTGGAGTGACAAACCCAATGCGAATGAATCCAGAAGGGGCTCAGGGTCACACCACACTTTCCTTGTACGGATCCTAGTTTAATGTCAGGGAGATTGGACTAACCAAATCTATATCCAAACTACCAAAAACTCTTAATCCCACATGAGATATGCTCATAGTGTAAAAAAAGTAATAGTGCAGGATTTTACTTGACAAGTGGGAGTGCACATCAGGGGTGGCACCAAGAGTGGAATCCCGCCATGATACACGAACGTGGAAAAGAGGTAAATTGATACATCCAAGGTCTGGATAATGGGGAGGTTGGTAAGTAAGGGATGACTATTGACCATGTTTGAATCATGGGGACCATAACCATACATAGACAAGAGCGGGGCAAGCAAAATTGGGATCAAATGATGAACAAGTTAGAAATATAGGATCTTCCGTTTTCTGCCGAAGATCCATTAGGGCATTGGCCCAGTATGGGAGGTGATCCAAGGAGGCATGTGACTAACACCATTAGGGGTTACATCTGGATTTGAATAATATTGGTAAACCCAAACCCATGACTCAAAGTGTGGACTGATATCATATTTCATTGACCATGGCTAATCGTTTAGAGTCATGCTATCAGGACTATGTATAGGATGATCAATATTAGGATATGTGTCGGGAATAAGAGATAAAATCTGACATGGAGGACGACCAAGGAAGCTCATTTTCCACATAGACATGTTAAGACGAACTGCTTGATGTTTAAGGTCACAATTCTTAGACCGTAACTGAGGCCAAAGGGCCAAAATGGTTAATAAACCTGTGGCTAGGACCAAAGAAAAAATATCTAGGCATCGCTACATATACAATGAGGATGATAATTAAGTTATACGTAGTTCTAAAACAAATTGTGGTTAGAGGCAAACACTAGTGATGGAAATCCTCTCTGGTGATGAAGCTTAAGCATCCCACAATTATCATGGGGAATCTTGAACATGTTCCAAGTAGACTCACAGTTTAATTTCGTGCATTGAGGATGTTAACTATTCGGTTATGTTCATAGATCTTGGACCATGGGGTGATAACTACAAGAGTAATATGTGTAATACAATGGCATAAAACCCCAATGTGAATGAGGACCGAGGAGTCCCACACACCACATACATATTCCGGAAGAATCTAGCATATAGTTTAAAGTTATGTTTCTTAGACTACGTTTAGGCCAAAGAGGCCAAAAAATCGGATAACCTTGTAGTTGGACCCAAAGAAAAATCATATGGGAATCTTTATGTATCTCATTATGATGGGAATCAATACACTCATAGTTCTTGAAATCTCATGTAGTTTACCATCGTGCGATAAAGATGAGTGAACCGATGTGAAAAAGAAAAAATGTCGTGACTGGCCTCGAAGTCAAAGTGTGTGGTCATCATGACATATCCCATAAGGACAGGAATCAAGTCATATGTAGTTTTTAACAAAATGAAATACCCCTTCATAGGTTTGATCCATACATAGAGAGGGGGAATATATATATTTTTTGTTGTTTTTCTTTCCCCTTTTTTTAGTGGTTGGACCAAGATGGAAGATCAAGGTGCCACTGTGTATCCCATAACTATGGAAATCAAGCCATACATCATTCTTGATAGATGTAATGGTGGGTGACCAGAACCAAAGGTGATGTTCTCTTAAGTGAAAACACCACAATGTTGTGTCGTTTTTCATCACGCAGCCTGGATGATGATGCCACAGTTTAAGGTCATGTGATGGGACCAGTCCTTACAGTTTAACATCGTTTGGTAAGGATGTGGGTTGTTGCACCTTTTATTATTGTGCGGTGAGGACATTGGGGGAGATATATCCTAGAGGGGGTGTGCATGTCGCGGCAATGTAACCCAATGTGAATGAGGATCACAAAATCCCACACCACACCACACACTCCTGAGGAAAAGATCAGGCCAAGAGACTGGAAGGTTGAATATATGGTTGGGCCCATGGATGAAATGTTTGGGCATTCCTATATACCGTATAATGAAGGGAATCAAGCCATATGTAGTTCTTAAATATAGAATGGTGGATGACCAATGTCATGGGAAATATCCTCTCAAGTGAGAATGTCATGGTGGGGTTGTGCAATTTAAATTCATAAAGCTTGTATTTCTTGGATCATAGTTTAAGGTCATAGAATTTGGACCATTGGGTGTGCTTCTCAATAGGATATACATAGCATGGCAATGTAACAAACCCGAAGGCCCTCGCCACACCATATATTCCTAAGGGGAATGCATACAATTTATATTCGTGATGTTTGTACTATATCATCATAGTTTATCATCATGTTGTAGGGATGTTTAATATAATAGAATTTATAATCATGTGACTAGGATGATACAACATAGTTTAATGTAATGTTGAGGAAACAGATGAAGAGATGTGTTCCGAGAGGAATTTGTACAATGCAGAAACTATAACCGACATGAATGAGGACCCAGAGGTCTACTCCACAAGAAAAAATTATGTGGACCCACACACAATTTAAATTTGTGATTTTTGGACACAAACACCTAGTTTAATTTCATGTTCCAGAGACATAAACTTCTAGTTTAAGGTCATGTAGTTTGGACCTTTGATATTGCGTATCCCTTCTATGTGGTTACAAACCCTACCAAAAATTCTAGGCCCACATGAGTCATGTTCAATGTGAGAAACAAGGATTGGAGATGATTTTCACAACAAATGGAAGTGCACGGAAGGGGAATGGATAAGTTGGGTTGAGGATGTCCCAACGACACTAACCTACTTACTCAATGTGCATGGGTGCATGGAGGGGTAACATCGAATGTGTTGGAGTTCCACTAAAACATAAAGAGGTGGAAAATATGAATAATGAATCCTGATATTCGGAGCACAATGAGGGTGGTGTAATGATGGAAGATAACTAATGACCTTGTTCGAAACACAATGGGATCATGAAAAAAATGAGGGTTGACCAATGACCATGTTCAAAACACGAGATTTGTCTCAAAATGTCAACCAAATTCTTCTGTGGAATTGGCCCAGGATGGTAAGTGAGCCATTATGGCCAAGAACCATGTCATTATGGAGTCCCTTCAGACGTGGAAGATGACGACGATCCAAATAAAGTGACACATGAAGCATGGAGATGAAATGAGAAAATTTCTATACATAATCCAACACTCTAAGTTCTACACCACAAAACATTTGATCATGTTAATGGGGCATATCAGATAGAGGGATTCAAACCCCTTCTCAAGGATAGAGGTCATGAGGTGATTCTTTGATGAAGGAACTAGGATGATGAGGAGGGGTATCTTGATGGGAATATGCATGATGCAGTCATTTAAGATTCAACATGAGTGAAGAATGAGAGGTCCATGTTGTGCCATATTATCCCAAGGAAATCATGTGCATAGTTTAAAGTCATGATGTCTAGAATTAGAATTTCGGTTTAAGGTCGTAATGTTCAAACTAGAACTTGCCTTCTAAGTCTATGTCGTCGTGTTCCTGGGATGTGGAATGTTACACAGTTTATCATTGTGAAACTAGGATGATGTAGCACAATTTAACATCATGTTGCAAGGACATTAAATATAACACAGTTTATCATCATGCGACTAGGAATATGTATGGCACAGTCCTTAAAACCTGACATGAATGAGGACAAAGGAGGTCCACGTAGTGCCATATTCTCCCAAGGAAGGCCTACAGTTGGGACCAAAGACAAAATGTATGGGTGTCTCTATGTATCCCATAAATATAGGAATCAATCCATACATTGTTCTGGAAATCCCATGCAGTTTAACATCATTCATTAAGGACATTGGTTCTACACCTCTTATCATCATAAAACTAGGACAATGAGTGTAATGTAGTTTATTATCATGTGAATATGATGTTGTGACACAATTAAACATCATGTTTCAAGGACGTTGACTCCTTATGTGAAGTACTATTTGAGGAACTTAACATTTTTTGGAGTGATGTGTTCTCCATACATGGTGATCCAAGAGTATGCACTATTAGGGTAAACCTTATAAATGATTTATGGACCTTCTTACTTGTACCCCAACTTTGGTGAATTCCTGTCCGGTATCATCGTTGTCCTGAGAGCCAGTATTGTTTCACCTTAAAAGAATGAGAGGAGACGAACTTTATTGTTGAAAGCTCTGGCTATCTTGTTCTGATGACTCTCTAGATTGTTCAAGGCTTAGAGCCTATTTTCATTTAGGGATTCTAGTTCATCAGGATAGACCTCAACTATCTTGTTTGATGTCTAGTGATCATAGATTGTTTTTCAGAGCAATGGAAACTAAATATCAATGGGCATGACTGCCTCTATTCCATACACCAATAAATTTGGAGTCACATGGGTGGAATTGAGGTTAGTCATATAATAATCCCATAGAATTTTGGGGAGTTTTTCTAGCTAAATCTCTTTATTTTGGTCCACTATCTTCTGAACAATGTGGGAGATGGTCTTATTGAACACCTCAATCTATATATTTTCTTATTCATGGTAGAAAAAAGTATGGTTGGGATGAATTTTGTACTTGGGGTAAAACTTCTTCAGTTCAGATACCTAGAAGTTGGTGTCATTATTAGTGAGAACAACGTGAGGTACTCTGAATCGATGGATGATGTTGGAGCTCATGAAATCAATAGTATATTAGGCCTTGAATTCTTTGAGTGGGTCACTTTTTCCCACTTGGAAAAGAAATATGTCATATTCAGAATAAACCTATATTGGTAAGTTGTTTCTAGTGGATATGGCTCTACAACATCGAGTCCCCAGTCCAAAAAGAGCCAAGAGTAATTAGTAGTGTGAAGAGACTATTACAGTCGATACATGAAGTTTTAATTGACCTGACACATATGAATCCTCTTGGAGAACTCGATATAGTCATGGACCATGGTAAGCTAGAAGTAGCTCAGCCTGCGAATCTGGTGGGAGAGCTTCAACCCTGCTTGATGGGCTCTGCATGAACCAGAAATAACTTCTTAAATAACATGGGGGATTTCATTTTCTTGAATTAAATAGATAATAATTTCATCGAACCCCCATTTGTATAAAATTTTCTCGAGGATGGGACCGCTCTGGAGGGTGAACCGCATCGCGCACCCAAAAATTATCTTGTGTTCGGATCTGTATGATAAGAGATTGTCATGTTGGAGATACTCAATGAAAGGGGGTGTCTAATTAGAGGTATCTTCAGCTACAAGGGGATCTGGAGGACCCAATGTGGAGGCATAGACGATCATGTGGTTTACCTATTGGTTTTCATCATCGTTCAAAGTGATGGGCTAAATGATCCTTTGATATATCACATGGATAAATAGATCACCCTGGTCTGGCTCTGCAAGGGATACAACTAAGTTGTTCTAGGAATCAGCTCGAACATTTTTCAACTAGGGAACATGAGTAACCTCTGGCCGAGAAGGGAATTGGGCCTTTAACCGATGAGTGCGCTCCAGCACAAGAACGAGGTCTGTATTCCGGAAAACATAATCGTCATTAATTTTTTTGATGAATAACATGGATTCCCCCTTCACATGAAGGTGGAGAACATCAATATAGAGATCCATCTTGAGGATAGTAATGAGAGCCTGAAACTCTTCCTCATTGTTAGTGCAGCCTTCTGATAGCAAGAATGAATACGGCATAATATCTTGTGTGGGTGTGATGAAGAAAATCCATCGGCCTACTCTATTAAGCCTGAAATCATTGATCCTTATGCTGTTTGGGCTCTAGGAGGCACCATAGACATGAAACTTTCAGTAGGGAATAGCCTAGTCCACTAAGAGGACGGTCTCATCTGGAAAATCAAGATCTAGGGACTACTCTGTGGGGGTCTGATGAGAGGCCATAAAGTCTTCCAACACCTGACAATTGATGGTATTCTATAAGAAAAATATGATGTCAAACTACTGAAGGATAAATGACAAACATGCTAAATGACCTATCAATAATGGGTGATTTAGGATATAATTTAGCAGCTCCACATGAGACACTGGCTGTATCTTGTAATGTTTTATATAGTGTTGCAACTTCAGCACTACGAAACCAACATGAGGCATATCTTCTTGATATAAGAGTATATGACCTCCATGTCGAGTAGCAAGCGACTGAGATAGTATAAACTATTATCTATCCCTCCATTTTTTTCTTCTAAACAAGTAGGGAACTGAGGGATCATTCCAGGGTAGTCACATAGAAGATCAATGGATTCTTAAAAATGGGTGGCATTAGAACTAGAGGTTGTAGAAGATACTGCTTGATCTCCCCAAAATTTTTTTTAACTCTTCATCCAATCATTATTAGATGATGCCTTTCTTCATAATCATGGAAAAATTATTACGCTTGTCAGCCATATTTACAATGAATCAGCATATATAGGCTAAGTGTCGTTGTAGACCTCGTATCTCCTAAAGGTTTCTTAGAGGATGCATCTGATTGATAGTCTTGATCTTCATTGTGCTGATCTCAATGCTTCTGTATCTAACTAAAAAACTATGAAAATTCCCATAGGTGACCCCAAAGGCATACTTCAAGGGGTTCATTTTCAGATGTTGGGAGCAAAGAAAGATGAAAAATTTCTCAAGATCTATAATATAGTCCTAACCCTGGTGATATTTTATGACCAAGTCATCCACATAGAATTCCCATAGCATGTCAAGGATCATTTTAAAGATGCGGTGCATAGCACATTGATAAGTGTTTCCTGAATTCTTCAAGACAAAAATAATTACCTGACTGTGGAAATTCCTTTATGGTTCACTAAAGGCAGTAAACTCCTCATCCTTAGAGGCCATTCATATTTGATTGTATTCAGAATAACCATTCATGAAGGAGAGATCCAGGAACCCAATGGTAGAATTGACTAACAACTATGTCACATAAAGGGGAAAATCATCCTTCGAACAGTGGTGGTTGAGATCCTGTAAGTCGATGTAGACACTTATTTGTATTTTCTGATTCCGAATGAGGATGATGTTGGTCAACCATCTGGGGTACTGAAATTCCTTGATGAATTTGTCTTTGAGGATCTTATCAACTTCTTCCTTGACCATGGAACCATGAGTGGGGTGCATCTTTCTGGGAGGCTTCTTGAACTCGCGATGGATTTCCAGGAGATCAAGACTGTGGATGATGACTTGAGGGTATAGTCCTAGAATATCATTGTAACTGCAAGAAAACACATCATGAAGCTACTTTAGGAAGTCCACATATTGTTGTTGTTACTTTGTAGGCATGGCTTCACTAATTAGTGTTGGCCTCAGATAAGCATTAGTGCCAAGATTCACATATACCATCTCATCTATGGTGGGGGAGATTCTCCCTTCAAATGTTGGGGGACCATATTCTAAATCCTCTTCATCATTTGAGGTAGGGGAATCAGTGGGAGGAGATTTCTCACATGGAACGACTAATTCTAGGGGCGAACATCCAAATATATTACAGGGTTAAGGGGTTCTGGTATCACTCGATCTTGACCTATATAGGAGTATGAGGTAATCCTCCAACATTCCTTGTACCTAGAATTTTTTTTCCTTCTTCTTATAAATGAAATATTAGTGTCTCAAGCCTATCATTGTGGCACCCAACCAATGAATCAGGAGGATGAAATCATCATCCAAGTCCATCCATGGGTCGGTCACAGTGGTAGTGTGCTCAACTTTATTGGTCCAAACATGTTTTTCCTTGATCTTTTAATAGTCAAAATCTATATAGGGGACTTCATAAGAGGAAAAGGGATATGCATCCTCTTAAATCATTCCCACTCAACCATTTAGGGAGTACTTGTGGAACTGTTGATACGCGGAGGGAACCGCTACATGAAAATGGAGTCAGGGTCAACCCATCAGCACATTTTAGGTATTATCCTAAGAGACAACCATGAATTTAGTGCTTGAAATCAGGCCACTGAACTGGGACTTCAAACGGATTCTTCCACATGACCACTGCTCTGTCCTATCATAACCCTTTATCTTTATGTGAGAGGGACTTAGATCTTCTTCAGTTTTTCCTACCTTGTGGAGTGTCCGGGTTGGAATGAGATTGATCTTAGAACCTATGTCGACTAGACTATGGTGGACTTCCACGCCATTGAACTAGACAGTGATGTATAGAGGATGAATGTGCGCTCATACGAAAGATAATTCATCTTCTCCTGAGAATGAGTTGATGGATTGGCTTTCTGTTCACTCAATTTCCTCATCATGGAAGGCTTTTTTGACCATTTCCTATATCTCAAACTAGAAGGGGATCTTCAAGGCCTTGTAGAGGGATTTTCACATCTCTCTTGATAGGCATAGGTCCTTGATAATCGAGATATTTGTAGAAATATTGGTGAGATGCTTGAAGAAATTATACTTTCGTGCTAATCTCATGTTTCTACCAATAAGAGTTTTATATTTAGGAGGAGATATGATTGGAATTTCTAGTCAAAGTAGTGGATTATGACTAGTGATAGTAATGTCATACTGCTCATCAGTTGAATCATGCAATGTTGCTACTGGATGACTATCATCTAGCTGAGTCCTGGTAACAGCTGGACGTGGCTGATCATGATGTGGTCAAAATTGCTCTGCCTCATCGAGTAGCACGATCAGTAGTGATAGTGAATCTAACAAGATAGACTGAGAGTACTATGTCTGTTGAGATCTACATAGAAACCACTATTTGGTCTCAGAATGGCTTTGCTTGAAGTGTTGGCCTTGGCATTCTAGCTAATCACATATCCATAGCCCCCTCAATGATGGTGTTGACTGGAGACATTAGTAGGGATCACATGATACTCTTCATTATTGGGAACTATATAGGGATCAACTAGCTCAACGATATTCATAGAGGTTTACTTTTTTCCATCATTAGAGAAATATTCCAAGGTTGGGTGGACTGTAGGTGCAATTCTTATCTCTGGAGGCATGAAATTTCCGAATGTGAGAGATGGATTCGACATCGGTGGGGGATTTTTTTCCCTTTAATTTTTAGATACTACTCTTCTGGGAAGTAGAACGTTGTGATGTGGATGTAGAAGCAGCAACTATAGAGGGTTTTGAAACCTTAGGAGTTTCAGGTCGATTCAAATGGGCACATATGACACCATGAGCACAAGATACTGCTCTGAGAGTTAACCAATAGTCGTGCCTCAGATTCCCATGACTAAAAACTTGCTTCCATTCACCCTCATTCTAGCTGTCAGGCTTTGTAGAGATACATGCCACCTAGGTTGAGGTAGGACCCAATTTGACTACACTGTTATCTACCTAGTCCTAGATCAAGATATTGAACACATAGAATTGCTTGAGGGTGTGACCAAGGAACTTGTGGTAGGGGAAGTAGTCGGGGTGATCAATGAACTCATCCTCCTGAGGTTTCCTACATTTTGATAGCTTCAGAACACCTTGCTTCTAGACACTAGAAATAAATGAGGATCTGAGACTCATTGAATGAGTAGGTTCGGTTTCTCCTTTCTCAGAAGGGAGCTCTGGGAGCCTGAACTTGATGAGGAGTTGGAAACTAACATGGGGATGGAGTTTTATTCTTTTGGATAGGTGGTGATGCTCCTTGATAGGGTTGTACCAGCCAATTTTTCATTGGGAGATTCTATGTCTAGGGCTGAGTCTAAGGTTTTTTCCCATGGAAAGGTTGTGGGTGAGGACTTTCTGGTGACAACTCTATCGGCATGGGGCCTCTACCTATGCGACAACAAAAATACCTATCCTAGTGTCTATTTTTATAGGAGATGAAGGAGGAAAATTTCGTGATTTCTGGGCTTGATGCAAGGCTTCATCTAACAATATTATCATAGAAATCTTGGAATCCACTTAGGAAATTATAAGTGATGAGGGAAGGAACCAATTCAGTCTTGGTGTTTCCCGCACATATTGCCAGCTGGTACTCTTGGGTCAATGGCACGTTCAGTGAATATGTGAGGCCCTTCCACTGGGAGACAAAGTCTGTGACGCACTCAACTAGTCATTGTTTTCACTTAAAGATGTAGGTGATACTTGTCTTGTGGGTTGTAGAACTGAACTGATAGGGAAACTATATGTGAAGGTTTTCCCAACTAGTAGTAGACCCAATGGGTAATTAGTTATAGCAGATGAACACAGACCCTTCCAATGTCTGCACAAATCAATAGATTTTGGCTGCTTTCTACTGCTCTAGAGTCCCTAACATGGGTCTTCACCTTGAGATGAAGTAGGTTAGATGCTATAGTGGGTTTCTCATCCCATTGAAATGGGATAAAGTAGGATTAATGAAATCTGGGATGTCTACATAGTTTCCACCCATGATGGATACAACTTTCCATCTCGGGGGATCACCACTTATCATGTCCCTAGAGCTTCGAGGTGAGTAGTTAGAGAAGTTATGAAATCATCTTGAATATGGTTACTATCTTGAAAATGATTCTTGACCACCAATTCATTAACAAACTATTCAACATGATAAATAGGCACAACGACTCGTGGAGTGACTGTAGGGGTGGCCCGTAGAGATTCGGGAGGGATGACCTATGGAGTTGCTCTATCAGGATCCCATGGAAGGTCATCATGATGCTCAGGTGGATTCAGTGACACATACTACGGTCATTTACCATAAAACCTAGTCTCGACCCTATCAGGAGGCACAACATGTTCAAGATCGATTGGGGGGAGATATCTGAGAAGAACCTGTGGCTGCCCCCACGACCCCTACTACCCTAGGGGAGGGACATGAATGTTTCAAGGATCACCATAATTTGGGCTTTTTTCTGCAAGGCACTCTCAAGGAGCTTGTCAATGAGCCTCCTCTGATCTTCATGCTGTTAGAGCAAGGTGACTATAGTGGGATCAACCCCTATCTCTTGCATGGGGTTAGACTGGTTGAAGGGCTTATAGGTTTTGATCTATCCTTTACCCTTATTGGTGTTCTTACTGACTTCCAATGATGTAGAGGGGACACCAAGTCCACATACCTACCTTTTATGGAGAGTGATGATGCACATATGAGCATCCACCTGATGTTGAATTGCCCTAGGGGGTGGGTCTTCTTCGCCATAACCTACTTTGGTGTCTTTCTCCTTGAGTACGTTGAGCTTATCCATATTCACCATGACTATTCCCATAGGCATATCATAAACTTCACCGGGTAGGTTTGGTTGGAAAAGGATTAGACTGAAGTGAAGATCAGCATACTTCCCCTGGAATCAGATCTTCACATGCGGGGGTGCCTATTCAATAATTATGTGGAGCACTATGATGCTCTGAATGAATCATTTATAAAGGATCTGGTAATAATCAGGTGATGAAATTTGTTGGGCCACTGGATGTGTTTCCAACTCAACCATGTGGAACTACTGATTTATGTTGTCATAATGCTTATGACTCTTTGGGTAGACCAACTGATGGTTCTGGAGGCAAAAATATGTAACCAAGAAAGTCTGACAAAAACACATGACCTCATCCTGGGCAGGGGACTCTAAAATTTAAAATTTGGGAGTTTTAATCGACCATAACATCTCAAACAATGGGTTTTTAGGTAAATTTTCACACAAACATCCCTGATCAAAAGTGGGATCTGAATCCTGTTTGTCCTATGCTTTGATCGGGGTTGGATGAGGAACTTACAATGACACTAATGTGGATCATTACGGTGGTGGACTGTCCAATAGAGAAATTTTTTTGCATACTGACTAATCACTACTTATTGGGTCATCTCTCAAAGGTGGTACCAACCACATCATGTCCCTACAGGACTAGGTATTTAACACTACCTCATGTGCGAGGGCAGCAGCTATTGGTGGTTAGTTAAAAAGGTTCTCTTCATATATCCAACTCCATGAAAAATATCTTTGATCTTGTGTAGTGGTAGAGAATGAAACTGGTGATGAAAGAGATGACTACACCACCAGACTAAGGAAGGGAGCCAAATCTTCCTCATCCTAAATGTACCTATGAATGAATTTAGGAATCTTTTGGATATCACCTTCCATGATGATGAATCCCACCCTTCGACCTCATAACCTAGAATTTGATGCAAAGGATTAGGCTGAAGGTTCCATCATTGAGTCACATTCCACTTTAGAATCTGAGAAGTGGCCTTGATTGATAACAACTTGTCACTTCTTAGAGTTTCGACTTCAGCGGCAATGGTTTTCCCTTATACCCCAGGATGTCTCGTTAGGGGAGGGTAATCCATCGGCACAGGGAGAACCTTTGTGCGGGTTAGTTTTGGAGCGTGGAGGACCTACGCTTGAGATGAAAAGTATACAGGGAGGGACTTCCTATATGTTGTCATTAGAGTGGGGAGGACCTCTTCTTGGACTGCTGTGAGAGTACAAAGGACCTCTATAATGAGTACAGATGTATCAGGGAGGACCTCAACTTGAGTCATTGTAAACATGGGGAGGACCTCAATGTCGGTCATGAGAGTAGGTTGGACCTTCTCTTTGGTGAGATGAGGTGCGCTGAGCACCCTCACATACATCAAATGGGACATGGAGAGAACCACTCTATTGAGAAGCCTAAGTATGGAGAAGACCTTCGTACTGGTTACTAGATGCGTGGGGAGGACCTCCATGGTAATGAGTACTGGAGCGGGGAGGGTCTCTACTTAGCTGATGGAAACATGGGGAGGACCTCCATGTTGGAAGGTGAGGGAGTGGGGAGGACCTCCACTCTGATTATGGGGCATGGGGAGGACCTCTATGTTGGTTAGTAGGGGTAACATGAGGAGGACCATCGTATTAATCAAACTGGACATGGGGAGGACCTCCGTGTTGACTATCGATAAATTAGAGAGGACCCTTCTTTAATGGGTACTAGAGTGGGGAGAACCTTTGATGGAGCTAATTATGATGCATGGAAGACTTTCACGTTTATGGTTTGTGACACCAAGAGTACCTCCGTATCGACAACCATAGACACGGGGAGTACATATGTGATGGATAATAATAAAATGGGGAGGTCCTTCATTGGACTAATACTAGAAACATGGGGTGGACCTCCATGTTGAGTATGAGAGTGGGGAGGACCTCCATTATGGATATAAATCATATGGGGAGGGCCTCTGTAGTAGATCGCATCATCACATGTTGGACCATAACAACAGTTGGATACGTTAGAAGTTGAAAGAGTCAATTCATCCTACCTACATGGTGGCTAGGGTCTTGATCCCAATTGGGCACTGATGAGTCTCTAATCTGCTGTGGAAGGTGTCCAGTGGAATGCACTGGTGGTTTCATGGGACATTAAAAACGTGGAATATGATTCCCCCTGAAGGGCATTCTGCTAAGCTTGTGCTCGACATTGGAATCGAGTGATCGGGACCAGAGCCAGCAGAGAAGGGGTGTAGAACATGTGTTCTTTTGCCTAAGAGACCGTCCTTTGGTGGCATTGAGGAAACATGGTGGGAACCCTCCTCGTAAAATCCTAGGTGGTAGTCATAGTTGGGATGAATCCTAAATCCCCTACGTCATCGGTTTAGGGGAGTGAGTCATAGAAAAGTTTTGGGGAGAGGCTCTCGAAGTGGTTGGATGTCGGAGTGGGGAGTAGTGGCTCCCTACACTGCTCTTAGGGGTGGCGGTGATAGAAGGCACAGAAGCCTCCAGGTCCTCGGGGGTCATGTCCTTTCTGGGCATGAACCCCACCTACTCATATCATTGTATTAGAGAATCTATCACCCCCCTCTACATGATCTCGGGGGTTAATATGGGGCGTGGGTTCCCGGTATCCATAGTTGTGGATGAAGTCATGGCAGCGGTGGAGTCATGCAGGATTGTAACGATAAATTTTCTTCTTCCCCTATGTCTACGGTTAGGAAGCGATTGGTTTTCTACAGCTTGGGTCCTAAAAAGTAGGAAGATTCGTCTATTAGTATATATATTAGGAAATAAATTCCAAATGACCCAGTGTCTTCCATTATTCCATGGTTGGAGAGTGAGATTCACGCTGACGATGTCGCAGACTGAAATAGACAACGATTAACTGCCTCAATCACTAATGAGTTCCATGCTAGGCCAACTATTTTCTTGGTGGGACCTAGCATCAAATATCTGGATCCAGTGACATTATTATTATGTCTTGAATTATACTAGTCCCCATATTGAGGATAAGAGTTTCACATTGGGTTCCCCATTTCTTTTTTTGATGCTTTTGTCAAGGCGCGTCGCCTCACGTGTTATCATCTACTGTTGTTTCATTATACCATGTATTTCTGCTTTCCAAAGGTGATCAGATTTCATCACTTTCTTAGAAATGTATTCTTTTTTATTTAAATGAGGTGATGGGATTTCAGTCCCTCCTTCCGTGGATTACTCCTCGGAATTTGTCGCCTAGTCCGGGACTCCCTCATAGATTAAGACATTGTTTGTGAAACTCATTCTCAATTCCATCTCTTTGTGGATTCCGGTTAATTACGCTACTTCTGTTAGGAAATTCCAAGGGTTCTTAATAGGGTAGAAACCTTCAGTCATAGAATTAGTCATGTTGGGTATCGCTTGTATGTCGTGACATTGGAACATTGGTCACCTGTATTCTTTCTCACAAGATGGATTCTCAAGGGAAAAAACCTAAGGCATCCCACATTGATCATGTGATATCTTATATCAAAGGCATGTATTCTGAGGTTTTCCTCAATCATCCCATGTTTAACATGAGGTAGAGGTAACAGATCGCAAGTTTATTGTCTTGAAGAGACAGAGTGGAGGTTGCAAGTTTAGCATCATTTGGAGACGAAGTGGACTGATTAGGAAACCTATGGTAGTGTATCAAAGATGGTGCACCCCTAGGAGGGAACACCTAGAAAGTTTACTAATGGGTAGATAAGAACACCCTATGGAGGTAGATCTAGGAGGTGTGTCTCGTAATGGGAAGATGTCACACCATGAAGGGGTACGTCCCAAGAAGGGAGGAACCAAGATTTACCAGATGGATGGGTCATGACACCCTATGAGAACAGACCCGGTGTGTTGTGTCCCATAAAGGTAGGATTTCAAACTATGAAGTCTAATCTAGACACCACTGAGGGAGGATCACAGATATTCCCCTTAGCGATTCCATTTTTTTGCTTCGTGACGGAGGGGTATCTCCATAAAGAAAAAAACAACATCGCTAAGGGGCACAACTCCATTGGACTTAAGGAGTCATCCTTAAAGGAAGTTTGCATGGTTTCGGAGGGCATGAGACTCACGAGAGTTCTGTTAGCACCTCAAAAATTCATGAAGGAGGGGTGTCTCCACAAAGAAGCTTCACGAGGTAGACCCTTTGGATAACCTTTATGCCGTTTGAGCCAATATTTAATCCCGAACGGTTGTGGTTTCCCTCAACTTATCCCGGGGCATGTATTTCGGAACCAAAAGTAAGGAAATGTAATTTGAATTGAATTTATTACTGGAACCCCATGATGTAAAGAAATTTAATATCCCTTTGGGGAAGGTTCAGACTCTGGCATGGATCTAAGTAGGTATTGATGGTTGGGGTGTTATTGTGAACCCATGATTTATATGGTTTAATAAAAAATAATTATATGTGAAACTGGTTACATTCTTATTATGTTATTCTTATTACAATTACATACACTATTATAGATTGTATATTGTTTTAGGATCCGTTGGTGGTGGCGTACTGAGTTGCACTCACACCCTACATGGGCTTCCTAATCGGTACCTAAATAAACTTCATGTTTGAAGACTCTAATGAAATTGATACAAGATTCATCTGATATTGACTCTACTGAACCAAAACATGCATCTCATCCAAAAAATTCATCATTTTCCACTCATCACTAGACTCATGAACTGCCTAAGTCCGAGTTCTAATGCTTAAAGAATTAGAAACACAATATCCCTTCCTGAGCGTATATGCTAGATCAAAGTTGAATGACTGCAATATACTCAAACCATCTATATTATTAGAGATTCAAGTCTCTTTGTGAGAAGAAATACTTTAATCTCTTGTGGTACTTATACAAAAAAAAATTCTTTCCAAACTTCTAATGTCATCAACACTTCAAAGTATAAATAAATGCTGCCAACTTGAGGTCATGTATCATGTAATTTCGTTTATATGGAATCAACTATCATGACTCATATGTCATAACTCGATCTACCTACACCAACAATGCTCCAAGACCAATCCTAGAAGCTTCATGAAACAACATATATTCCACACCTAATTCAGGTAGGATCAAGATTGGTGTCATTGTCAAGTGCTTCCTCAACTCCTGGAAGACATTCTAACATTCTCCATACCATTCAAAATTTATCCTATTCTTGTTAAATCTTGAAAGAGGTTTTTCTAAATAGGGACGAACCTCCAATAATAACCCGCTAACCCGAGAAAGCTATGGATATCAAAAACATTCTTTGGATAGTCCCAAGAAACAACTATCTTCACCTTCTCTAGGTCAAATAGTACACCTTCCTCCAAGATGATGTAACCTACAAAATGTACCTAATCAATCCAGAATTGACACTTAGATAGCTTGGTTTATAGCTGATTCTATCTCAGCATACACATGACGATGTCAAAATGTTGGGCATGATCATCAATATTCTTGGAGTACATAAAGATATCTTCCACAAAAAACCAAAAACTAATCTATGTATGGGTGGAAGATTCTATTCATCGAGGTCATGAACACTACCAGTGTGTTCATCAGACCGAATGGCGTCATGATGAAATCATGTAAGTCATACCTAATTCTGAAATCATTCCTAGGTATATCATAAGGTTGAACTCTCAACTAATGATACCCTGATCTCAGTTTGATGTTGGAGAAATCAAATACTCCCATTAACTAGTCAAATAAATAATTGATCAGAAGAAGAGGATATCGATTCTTCATTGTCATATGTTTTAACTTCTAGTAATCAACACATAAGCATAGAGTCTCGTCATCCTTCTTAACAAAAAAACTGGGGTACCCCAAGGTGACATACACGGATGGATAAACCTCTTATCCATCAACTCTTCCAATTCCTTCTATAACTTTTGAATTTATGTTGGTGATGTTTTGTATGGTACAATAGAAACTGGCTCAGCCCCAGACATTCAATTATAAATTTAACATCTCTCTCAGGTGGGAGCCTTGAGAAATTTTTAGGAAACACATCCTGAAACCTGTCCACTATTGGTGGGAATTTCACCACCATCATCCAGAAAAAAATTGCAACCTAGGTGGTGAGCTCCCCCAGTTACTGCACGTCTCGCCTTGATATCCCATTATCCACAGTGAATATATTTTCCACACTCATAATACATAAAAGTAACTATCCTATGGAAAAAAATTAATGTGGGATTGGTATGCTACTAAACAATCCATACCCATAATTAGGTCAAATCCTCAAATGTCAATGATATAAAGATACCATAGAAAATGATACTCCCCAACCTCAAGAGAACATCCCTTATACAAACAGATGTCTCTCGACCTTACTCCCAAAGGTGTATCTATTGTCATCACCTCAATCACAAACTCTGCTACCATACTCAACTTATTAAAAAGTTGTGCCGATATAAAATAATGAGAGTCACCAATATCAAATAAGAATTATCCATCATAGAAGCTAAAATAATAGTACCTATAACCATTGAAAGTCTAGCCTCACTATCCACCAGTGTAGGATGAACTACATGAAACTGTCTGGCCCCTCTTCCCTATGATGTAGTCTGAGTCCCCTAAACTACACCACTCCGTTGATATGGGTGTTATTTCCCAGAATCACCACATCCACTACTTCTACTTCCATATCTAGTGGAACTCTAACTACCTGAATGAAACGGTGTATAAGATCCCCTTCCCACACTTTGTTTCTATATAGTTGCTTCATCACTAACCATCTTCTGTGGGTTCCTAAAGAACCTCTGTAGATGTGTCATCCTACTGTAGGATCAACACTCTACCAATGTTCGGGGGAACTATCTAAAAAAGTGACCCAACCTACCAAACTAGTGAAAATTCACCTGTTTAAGGCCATGTGTAATTAATCATTCCCCCCGACCATTATACTTTCCACTGCTCTGGTCAATATTCTCATAAATATGCTTCCATCTCTTGAAATTTTTACCTCCTGACCGTCGAGCAGAAACCATCTATCCACCAGTGAAATCCTCTTCTAGGTTCCCCTAAAAAATGAGAGTCAAATTCAACACCTCATAAAACTTTTTCAGCTAAAAGATATTCACCTGGAATTTAATTTCAAATTTAATCACATCCTGAAATCATTTTTCCGTTATAGCTTCATCTCCTTCCAATACTAGAGAAAAGTGTTGTAGATCTGTAAATCATCCATCATATCTCATAATAGACATACTCCCCTGAGTCAACCTCATAAACACAGTTTCTCACCTGTCTGATCATCTTAGGGTTAAAGTGCTCCAAGAACATCTCCTAAAAGTCATTACACTTCATACTAAGTATTCATCTCATGTCTATATAACCTACCAATGCTTCACCTGACCATGTAAAATATAATCATCAAGATTGACCCTTTTCTCAGCAGGAGTTTCTAAGTGGTCAATAATAGTCCAGATATACTCGATCCAGAACTCAGCTACCTCAAGTCCACCTTCTTTGATGAAAGTCGGATGGTGCTGCAATTGAAACTCCCTAATCAAGTCTATCATGCTCTTCACAACCCACCATGGGTCTCTTACTATAAAATGCATAAACTGAGAAAATTTCTCATGAAACTTCCCTCGAACTTCTTCACCTGTCACTATTGGTGTATCAGGTTCCGTTGTTGGTGGATAATTTCTAGCCATAACCTCTTGTCTTCCTATTAACAAGAATCATCATGGTTGCATAAATTTACAATTTCAAACACACATATCAATACACATAATAAAAAATTAACACATTTAATAATATGGGTTCACATTAATCCATAACAAGTCAATTCCCAAAACTTCATCACACGGTCAAAATCGAGGCGCTATCACTACCCTTAACCATCCTACATCTAGTCATGGTTAAAAAGGGTAAACCCATTCCCATTTTCTAGTTTCTCATTAGACACTCATTTTCCACATTTTACATCATTTCAAATTTCTCAAATTCATATTAGGCACCTTTTGAATTCAATTACACAAACAAGGAAAAAACATTTCAAAACCAACAACCTACCCAAAACCGGTTTTCTTGTGCGTGCCTAAAATAATGCATGTCACAATAAATCCTGAGTGCATAGAATGATTCATGCACACACAATTATTGTGCAATACTAAGTCATGAGTCAAATGACATAAAATATCAGAAACAATGATCAAATCACAAAACAAGTGCATCACTCGTGGTGAAATAACATGCAATTGTAATACATGGTAGGTCCAGGGGAGGGGGTATAAAAAAATAATGATGCAGACGTGGAGGTTCAAAATCAGGACCTCCTCAACTCACCTCCCTAGGTACAAAAATGACATAATCATTGAAACACGACCCATAGGGCCAACAATCCCACCCTGGTCACTTGGCTTTTACCATCGTACATGGGTTAGCTACCCCTAAGCACAATCTCTTAACTAAGGTCTCTCTCATCCTATTCTCCTATCTACCTTTCCCAAATAATAAGACAAAATAAAAGAAAATAAAAGAAATGGAAACTCCTCCTCTGATACCACTTTGTGACATCCCGACCTGGGTGCCCCGAGTGGATTAGTCACATGACCTCAGCCCCCCCCCCCATACGCCAAAGGTCGTCGACTAGAAGTTAGGGTTTAATATCGATCATGAAGAGACCATACCCTCAATCAAAGCACCATAATAGTGGAATAAATAAAAAATATCCAAAAAATATAACCATAACCAGAATAATTACAGTATCACATGATGACCAAACTAGGAATACAATTTCCAAAACTAATGTAGTAGATATGTCATGCCAAACTACGTGTCGAGTGCCAAATACAAAACCAAATTAAATAAACTGATAGGTCCCAAGTGGGTCTTGAAACCAAGTATAGTTACCTCATCCATGATTAATTTTAACTCAGGAATCTAATATAGGGTTATTGTCCTTATATTGTCCTACAAAATGAAGTCTATTCAAGTATCGATCAAACAGTCCGAGTAGGATGTGAGTACAACTCAGTATTCCACCACAAACAAAATATAAAACATTATACAATAAATAATAGTGTATGAAGTTATATAAAGAAGAAATAAAAATGCATAAGTAAATAGTTATCACATTTTTAATTATTTTTTAATTAACTATATAATCTCACAGGTTCCTGGGGACACCTAATCCATCAATACCTGATTCGTCCTATGTCGGAGCCTGAACTATCCCCAAGAGATATCACATATCACAATACCATGGTTATCAATTATCATTTTATTGCAATTCATATGAAGTCCAATTGGAACCAATAGTCCAATGCCAACATTTTGGGCCTAGACCGTAAGTCAAGCACCCCATAGGTTTTTGAACCATCAGTTTTTGTCCCACAACTCTCTTATCACTATGGGGTTTGAAGCATCAGTCCATGTCCAATACACATATATCAATCAACCACATATGGGATTTTGAAGCATTAGTTTTTGTCTCACACTCTTATATCAATCAAACAAACATATTTCACATATATCACATTAATCAATATTAAAATTAGTCCTTTTACCAACATTTCACATCATGATACCAACATAATTTATCATAACAAACACATTTCATCAATTTAATCATAAGAATAACATAAATGAATCACCATTAAACCATTTAGGTTAATCCAACAACATCATAATTCTCATTTTAAATTAATTCATAATCACATTAATTGACCGATTACACAATTTCAACATCTCATCGATTTCGCAATCACAGTGTTCTATTAATTAATTAAACAATTAACTAATCCAAATACACCAATTTCAACAGCCCCAATTTAATCCAAATCATTATCACATGAAATTTTCATTAAATAAATTCAATTTTTAATGCAATTGGTCAATCATGGAAATTGAAATTTCACAATTACATACATATAATTAAATCAATGTCATGGGATTTTTAATTTAGACCACCTACCATAAAATTGATGATGAACACTCTCCAATGACAATCCCAAATTGAAGTGAAACAACCAATATCATGATAAAGAATGATATCTATATCTGAAAACAAGATCCAAGATCAAACCAATTAGATCTATCAATCCTAAATCTATATCCATCATGAGATAAAAATCCCTTCAAAAGATGAGGGAAGGATGGGAAAGAGGGAGGAAACCAATCAAGATGATAATATATTACCAAGAGAGGTAGAGATCTTCAATCCAGGATACGATTTTCCAATAATGGAGGTTGTAATGCCTTGGAATTCATCCAAGAGCCTCAAAAAATGAGAGAAGTTTAGGGTTGAATTGGGTTGAGTTAGAGTGAAGTCTGGTGGGTTTGGGAATTTTTAATCTAATTTTTGTGGGTTTAAAAATTTGCACGCATAGTTTCCTGGGATGGGTAACATGGTTTGTCAAACTGTGTGCCAACTTTACATTGTCCAAAAACCTTCCAAAAACATTCAATCCTCACCCAAATGAACCCAAGATAAAACTCAAACAAAATACACTCAAAAAAAGAAGAGTACTTTTAAAGATCACAAGACACTCCTAGAAAAGGTTGGGATCCTATATGGATCCTCATAATCCCTGAGTAATAAGGTCCCCCATAGTCTAAATATTCCATGTAGCATCGTCACAACTAACAAAACTCATTACACATTCTAAGAACGAATCAAACTGAATGTTATTTCAACCACCTCCAACCAGTCGTCTATGAATGAATCTAAAATGGAACTCTCATATTTTTGTAGAATCAAGTATTGAAACTCACAAAGTATTCTCCACCAAGTTTTTTGGTCGTTGACCTCTACTCTGTGGTGATCTGCAAGCACATCCTGCTAAACATTTTTGGTGCAAACCAAATGAGTTGGTCGACCTGGAGACATGCCTAGAAGAAGAAAAAAATAGTTAGAGACTCCTAAACCAGAAATATGGAATATTTAACACTAATAAACTATTAATTTTATTTATTCTTTTAAGGTTCAACTTATCCTAAGGTTTACTCATTTCAAACATGGGTGAAAATAAGAATAATTCATGGTCATTTATTAGGTCTTTAACCCGCAACCAGTACCACTTCATTTGGTAGGCTCCAAAAACTTAAAAAGGTTCATACATTAGATCATAGGGGCCCTAAATAATTGTGTCTCAACTGGTCTATCATGTTTGTGTCATGTACTAAACTCAGGTGACACCATTTCTCTACCAACCCATGTATTCTCAGATGTTAATAACTCTAACTTAATCATATCTCTCAAACTGAACCTTTTATACCACAATGTCACAACCCCCTCCCCCAAAGGGTACCCCTCTCAGGCTGATAATGAGAGAGGATAATGACTACATGAGTCTCACCTCTAATATGCCACGTGTTGGTGGTTAAACTAGTAAAAAAAGTCTTTTTGACATCGTTTTTTTGTTTTTAATGTTAGTTACTACGAAACGTTATTACATGCAACATTGTAAATAATTTTTTAATTTCATGTAATAGAAATGAACATTATAAATACATTCTCGTGAAAGTTTTTCACTTCGGTTATAAAATAACTGACATGAAAAATATTTTTCCATGTGTGAAAGGTCTATCATATTTGATATTCCATGTCATTTATATAAAAATCGATGTGAAAAAAATATATTTAGGGTTTACTACGCCGGATATATAAAAATTGACGTAAAAAAACTTTTACCATGTTGTTTTTTTAACTAACCTAAAAATTTTTATTTTACATTTTCATGTCTATTATAAAATAATCGATGTGAGAAATATTTTTTTGAAATAAAATTCTATAAATTCATCCCCTCCAAAGTGTATAGTAGACCAACAACAGAAAAACAGTAGCATAACATAAAAAACATAGCATCACAAGCATTTAAAATTTGAACTTTTAAGATTATAATGTATATTAAAAATACACTAAAACACAATCATACTTGTGAAATGATTCGCCCATTCAGTTTGTAAGTGTCTATAACAACTGTTCTTTTTATTACACACTTAAACATGATTTATTACATAAACTCTTCACTTGATAAAATATGTAAGATTGATAGATCTAGTGTATTTGGGGCTTAGGAACATTACATAACATCTTAAAACATAAAACACACAACATCTTTATTGAAAAAATACTTTACATAACCATGACATTTCATCATACTTAGCATTTCATGGGATAACTTGAGGACGTACATGTGAAAAGGGTGAGCTATAAAGCCCGGTAAGAGAGTAAACAAGACATAACATGAAGAATACAATACATTTTAGGAAATAGTCATATCAATGGAGAATAAAATAAAATTAACATAAAGTTATTATATAGCATGATTATAATAACATGGAAATGTGGCAACAACACTTAACAGGTAATTGGCATGAGCCAAGGATCATTGCACATGGAGCATGAGTAAACCCTCATTGAACTAGAATTAGAATGAGTAAATACTAATTGCACATGAATTAGTATGAGTAAATCCTTCTTTCACTTGACTTATCATGATACTAATCATTACCTAATGCATTGGAGCACTATCATGGCGCACCCTTATTAAACATTTCATTTCATGCATAAGTGTGCCACATGAATCAAACAACTTGGAATCATTCATCGTCATTTATTCCATGATAAAGATATGTGGAATATATACATTAAAATTTATGATAAATAAGTAAATGTGCATAAATTTTAATACCCTGATAGAGAAATGGGCATGGTATTCACTACACAATGACATTGTCTTGGAAAATCGGTGCAATTTCGACAGCGTAACAGCGTGACATAAGAATTCATAAAAATGGTTGATGAGAGAGAAATGGATGTATCATAATATTTACATAAAATGGAATTTAAGGGGTAATATATGTACATGTCCCAACATATGTAATGGAATTTAGATTCATAATAAAAAATAATTGCTTGAATGTAAATGAGGAGAGAGAAATCCTTTACGGAATTTTGGTATGGTAACGAGTATACATGGAAGGAATAAATGAGAGAGAAAGGGGTATATTATAATTCAAACATAAATAGGATAGTATAGGGGAGGTTCAAGATCATACCCCAAAATTTATCATTTAAAATAAAAGCGTATAACAATATTAAGAAACTTGGATAAAATGAGAATGGAAGGAATCCCTTACTTGGAAGTGTGATCCCAAAGGATTGGGAGAGGCTTGATAGGGGATTCTTGGGATATTGGGATCTTGGGGTGTCTTTTTAGGATTATATAGAGAGGATAGAATAGGTTGGAAAAGCTATAAAGGCTTTGAGGGAAGAGGAAGTGGGAGCTTGGGTGGGTTTATATAGGAATGGAGTGGGAATTCTTTATTATTTAGGTTTGGGACACCGCACATTAAACTAGTCAAAACCACAAACCATCCCATGGTTTTTGACGATGTTTTTTTACAAAGGGGAATGGAAAACAATATTTTATAAGTAAAATGTTTTAACTTCTTAAAATAATAGGGTTTATTGTGTGGAGGTTAGTCACACTCTTAAGGAAATCAATTTAAAAAGCTAAAATGTTTTATAAGTATTGGAGGGACCATTAAGGCTTTGTAAAATAAATCAAAAAAACCTAGAATCTCATAATTTTAATGGTAAAACATATATTGGCCGAACATAATGTTTATAATATTTTATTACATCACTATTGGGTCATTATGATGTCATAAAACACATTATATATTTAAATGGTATTTAATTTTTACAATAAAATTCGACTGTCTCAGAAAATTATGAAAAATTCACTATTGGATAATTTTGATGTCCTGATTCCAAAAATAATATTAAATTTATTTAAATAATTTTTTAAATATGTGAATTTTTAATTTTAAAATAAAAATCGACATTTATCAAAAATTCATGGGTTTGGACAAAAATAGCTTTCAAACCTTAATAAAAATTACAACTATATTTATAAAAATTACATGATCATTTATATTTAATAAAAAGTATTTTAGTAGTAATATTTTATTAAAATATTATTTAATTCAAAATATCCATTAATTCATCAAAATAGGTTTCTTAATTGAATATTAACTAAAAATACTATTTGTGCTTTAAAAACTATGAATGTATACTCTTTATTCTATAAAAAAATAATAAACATAATCATAGTGATAAGGTATTGTTACATAATCCCTTATAACACCCACATACGACTGAAGGGTAAGGTGTGCGATGTGATAGACTCTTGGGGTGGCTCTAATAACGTCACTTGAGTGGTAATCTCTATCAATTTCCACTTCTCTCATAGGTGGTTCCACTCAAGCTTAATGTATTCAAGCTCGAATTGGGCTTGGTCAAGAGCGAAGCCCAATGACACCACCTACTTTCTAAGATCTAAAAAATGGGATTCGTATGGGGCAAGTCTACTGGATGAGGCCATCTCTTCATTTTTATGAGTAAATTGGATTTGTTAAAGACCTATATTTATACTAATCATGTGATCACTATTCAACGACTATATTAGCAACGGTCAGAATTCTAAATGGTATTTTAAAAATACAAAATCATAAAATCAAATAAGTGCATATGTTATGTAACCATTTCACATAATGAGACATTTAATTAGACCAAGAAGAATTTTCATTGATAGAAGCTTGGGTCATTACAATCTTACCCCATTAAGAAATTCCACCCTCAAAATTTCCTTTTCCCACACTAAAACAGATACGGGTAACTTTTCTTCATCACTTCCTCTGGTTCTCACATTTCCTCTTCAAATTTTCTCCACAACACATTGACAAGGGTCATTGTCTTATTTCATAGTATGTTTTCTCTATAATCTAAGATCTCCACTGGTTGGTCCTCATAATAAAGATCATCCTCTAACTATACTACCTCTGAGGAGAGTACATGTGAAGGGTCCAATATGTACTTCCAAAATAGGTATAAATGAAAGGAATCATTTACTTTGTCCATGGTGGGTGGAAGTGCTAGTCGATAGGCCACAACCCTAACACTATCAATAATCTCGAAGTGGCTGATGTACTTAGGAATTAAATTCCCTTTCTTTCCAAACCTCATGACCTTATTCCATGACGATATGCATCGAATTACCATGTCTCCAACTTTGAACTCTAGGTCTTGTTGACAGTTATCTATATAAATCTTTTGTTGACTTTGGGCTGCCTTGATATACTGTTGAATTTTTTTCACCTTCTACACCATTTCATTGAACATTTCAGGTCCTAGAAGCTTACGCTCGCCGAATTCATCCCAACACACCATTTTCATGAACCTTTTCTCATAAAGGGGTTTATATGGTGCCATTCAGATGCTCGAGTGGAAACTATTATTGTAGTAGAATTTAACCAGTGGAAGATACTGGTCCCATCATCCTTTGAATTCCACAGAACATGATCTTAATATACCTTCTAGTTTCTGAGTAGTTTTCTTATATTGGCCATCAGTATGAGGATAATAGGTCGTACTGAAGTTTAGTTCAGTGCTTAGATCATGTTGGAGACTTTTCCAAAACTTTTAGGTGAATCTTGGATCACGATTGAAAACAATAGATAGTGTTACTTCATACAAACTTACCACTTTTTGATGTAAATCCTTGTAAGTTTATCCAATGATAAGTCCTCTCAAATCACGATAAAGTGAGATGTCTTCGTAAAAAGATCCGCAATGACCCATATAGCCTTGTTTCCTCTGGATGTCCTTGGAAGTCTAGTGACAAAGTCCATGGTAATGGTGTACCACTTCCGTGTTGGTATGGGTAGTGGTTACATCATCCCCATACACTTTTTCCTATCATCATTAACTTGCTGACATACCAGGAACTTTGATGTATATTCAACAATCTCTATTTTCATATTGTCCCACCAAAAGTTTTCTTGGAGATCTCGATACATCTTTGTGATCCCCAGGTGAATATAGAAGGTTGAGCTATGTGATTCATCCATAAGCTCCTTCTTTATCTCTGGATTGTATGGTACACATAATCGTGACCCAAATCTCGCAATTCCATCTTTGTCAACCACGAACTCTGAGGATTTCCCATTTTTGATAGCTTCCACCCTTTTCAGAATTTCCATATCCTTTCTTTGATAATCCTCTATTTTCTCCATGAATGATGTTTGAGAAATCATTTGAGAAAGGATTTATGGTGTTCCTCCCTTAATGATTCACATGTCCATCCTCTGCAAATCTAAGAAGATTGGATCCTTTTCATATATCATCATTGATAAAGATACAAGATCTTTTATACTTAGAGAATCTGCCACCTTTTTTACCTTACTAGGATGTTAGTGGATTAAGAATTCATAATCCTTGATGAGTTCTATCTATCTTCATCAGTGCATATTAATCCTTTTTTGTGCGAATATATATTTGAGGCTCTTGTGATCAGTATATATCTCACACTTCTCCCCATAGAGATAATGCCACCCAATTTTCAACGCAAAGATCATAGCCGCCAACTCCAGAACATGCTTGGGATAGTTTTGATCATGGATTTTCATCTTCCTTAAGGTGTAGGATATCACTTTATCATTCTCCATCAACACACAACATAGGACCTTCTTTGAAGCATCACTAAATACCAAAACAAGTTATCCACTCTTGGGTAATGTGAGCACGGGCGTAGTGATAAGCCTCATTTTTAACTCCTTTAAGATGTCTTCACATTCATCACTCTAAGAAAACTTTACTCCCTTCCATGTTAGCTTGGTAAGAGGGTTGGACAATTGTGAGAAATTTCTCATAAATCAGTGATAATATCCAGCTAACCCCAAGAAGCTTCGAATATCCTTTACTGATTTTGGCATTAACCATCCCTAAATTGTAGTTATATTTGATGGATTCATAGATATCCCATTTCTTGTGATGATATGACCCAATAATGAGACTTACTTCAAAAATAACTCACACTTGTTTTACTTTTCATAGAGTTTTTCCTTTCACAAGGTCTCTAGTACAGTTCTTAGATGCTTCTCAAGCTCCTCCTTGGTTTTGGAGTATATTAGAATATCATATATAAATACCACCAAAAATTTGTTAAGGTAATATCTAAAGACTTTATTCATCAATTCCATGAATATTACTGGAGAATTAGTGAGTTATAAAGAAATTACTATGAATTCATAGTGCCTGTATCTTGTACAAAAAGCATTCTTGGGATATCCTCTTTCTTCACCCTTACTTGATAATATCTCAACCACATATATACCTTGGAGAATTATTGTGCTCCATGTTGTTGATCAAATAATTCATCAATTAGGGGAAGAGGATACTTGTTCTTTATCGTGATTTTGTTGATCTCGTGATAATTAATGCAAAGGAACATTGACCCATACTTCTTCTTAACGAAGAGGACTGGTGCACCCCATGGTGAAGCACTTGGGAATATAAACCCTTTATCCAAATTATATTTTAGTTGTTTCTTCATCTCCTCAAGCTCCAAAATAGCCATTCTATATAGAATCTTGAATATTGACAATTCCCCAAGTATAAGGTCAATTGAGAATTTAACATATCCTCTAGGAGGAAGACCATGAAATTCCTTGGGAAACACTTCTGTGAATTCCCTCACAATAGTCATGTCTTCAAGGATGGTCACTTATTTAGACTCAATAATCTGAGCAAGATTCATTTTCTCATAGGTTAGTAATATTCATTCTTGAGATGATGGGGATAAAGAATATTCATCTTCCTCCTTGAACTTGTATATAATTGGGGGTCAATTCACTATATGGAGAGTGATTTCCCTCTCACGAAAATTTATGTTAGCTCTATATAAGGAAATCCAATCCGTGTCGAGAATTACATCAAATTATTCTAGAGGTATTATGATGAGGTTCACTAGGAAGTTCAATCTACAAATTATGACATAGGAGGAATTATATTCATGGAATGAAATGATTTCCTAATTTTACGTACTCACTGACATCTTTACTTCCATGAATTTTGGTGGTGTTGGGATTTTTCTACTAAACATTCATGATATAAAAGAATGTGTAGAACTATGAACGATAACCCAGCCTTTCACTTTTTGATTCTGATTCTCATTTACATCATCCAAAATAGGCTTAGGGAAGATATTATTAAACTATTAGACTCATAAAGGGTAATACAAAGACAAAAAGGGATAACTTATAAATTACTTTTATTTTCTTAACTTATGGATTTATAAACATTAATCTATGTTATCCATGATCTACTTCCCAACATATATTCTTAGGGGCATTTTTTTATTCCCTTAACAATTGTTCATACTAATCTTGTGAATTTACCAAATAATATCCCAGGGAGTGTCGTAACCAAGAGTGTATCAAGGCCTGTTGTAGTGTACCAGGATATCTCAGGTCACACCTGAAACTCTTTGTTGGAGTTTCCACTCCTAGGTTCATCTATGCAAGAGCCGCCTCTATCTGCTCGTATCCAGACTTGGATACATTTTATTGATAAACCACTTACTCAATACTCACCAAAACATAGGGATGTTTTTATTGTACTTTGTCTTATCCCTATGTATTTCATTAGGGTTTTCTAATCCTAATCCCAAAAATAACTAAACCTATCCTCTGATACCAACTATAACAACCTTGTTTTTTATTACACACTAAAACATGATTTATTACATAAACTCTTCACTTGATGAAACATGGACGATTGAGAGGTCTAGTGTATTTGGGGATTAGGAATATTACATAACAAATTAAAACATAAAACACACAAGATCTTTATTGAAAAATTCCTTTACATAACCATGACATTCCCTCATACTTAGCATTGCATGGGATAACCTGAGGATGTACATGTGAAAAAGGTGAGATATAAAGCCCAGTAAGGAAGTAAACAAGGAATAACATGAAGAATACAATACATGTTAGGAAATAGTTATATCAATGGAGCATAAAAGAACATATACATAAAGGTGTGATATAGCATGATTATCATAACATGGAAATGTGGCAACAACACTTAACATGGAATTATCATGAGCCAAGGATCATTGCACATGGATCATGAGTAAACTCTCATTGAACTTGAATTAACATGATTAAATCCTCATTTAACTTTAATTATAATGATTAAATACTCATTTCACTTAACATATCATGATACTAATCTTTACCCAATTCATTGGAGCGCTATCAGGACACACCCTTATTAAACATTTCATTTCATGCATAAGTGTGACACATGGATCATAAAACATGAAATAATTCATCATCATTTATTCCACAATAAAGTGATGTGGAATACATACATGAATCTTTATGATCAATAAGTAAATGTGCATAAATTTGAGTACCCTTGATAGAGAAATGGGCATTGTATTCACTACACAATGACATTGGCTTGGAAAATTGGTGCAATTTCAGCAGCGTAACAGCGTGACATAAGAATTCATTAAAATAGTTTATGAGAGAGAAAGAGGTGTCTCATTATATGTACATGAAATGGACCATAAGTGGGTTATATAGATAAATGTCCTAACATATGTAATGGAATTTAGATTTACAATACAAAATAATTTCTTGAATCTAAATGAGGAGAGAGAAATCCCTTGCGAAATTTTGGCATGGTAACGGGTATACATGGAATGAATCGATGAGAGAGAAAGGGTTATCTCATCATTCAAAAATAAATAGTAAAATATAAGGGAGGTTCAAGATCATACCCCAACATTTATAATTTAAAATAAAAGGGCATAATAATATTAATAAACATGGATAAAATGAGAAAGGAAGGAATCCTTTATTTGGAAGTGTGATCCCAAAGGCTTGGGAGAGGCTTGAGAGAGGATTATTGGGAGCTTGGGGCACCTTGGGAGGATTATAGAGAGAGGAGGGTATAGGTTGGGCGAACTCCAAAGGCATTGAGTGAAAGAGGAAGTGGGAGCTTGGGTGGTTTTATATAGGAAAAGAGAGAACATTCTTTATTATTTAGGTTTGGGACACGACACATTAAACTAATCAAAACCAAAAACCATCTAATGGTTTTTTCCAAAGGGTAGTGGAAAAAATATTTTATAAGGCTAATTTCTGAACTTCTTAAAATAATAGGGTTGCTTATGTGGAGGTGAGTTCCACACTCAAGGAAATCAATTTAAAAAGCTAAAATGTTTTATAAGTATTGGAGGGTCCATTAAGGCTTTACAAAATTAATAAATAAAACTTAGAATCACCTAATTTTAATGGTAAAACATATATTATCCTAACATATTGTTTATTGTATTTTATTACATAACTATTGGGTCATTATGATACCATAAAACACATTATATATTTAAAGGGTATTTAATTTTTACCCAAAAATTCAACTATCTCAGAAAATTATGAAAAAATCAACATTGGATAATTTCAATGTCATAATTCCAAAAATAATATTAATTTTATATAAATAATTTTCTAAATATGTGAATTTTTACTTTTAAAATAAAAACCAATATTTATCGAAAATTCATGGGTTTGGACAAAAACAACTTTCAAACCATAATAAAAATTACAATTGTATTCATAAAAATTATACAATAATTTATATTTAATAAATAATAATTTAGTAGTAATATTTTATTAAAATATTATTTAATTAAAAAAATCCATTAATTCATAAAAATAGATTTTTAATTGAATATTAACCAAAAATATTATTTTTTCTTTAAAAACTATGAATTTATACTCTTTTTTCTATTCAAAAAATAATGCACATAATCATAGTGATAAGGTATTGTTACATAACCCATTATAACACCTGCATAATACCAAAGGGTAAGGTGTGTGATGGTGAAAGAATCTTGGGGTGGCTCAGATAACAACGCTCAAGTGGTAATCTCTATCAACACCCACTTCTCTCATAGGTGGTTATGTTCCATCTTAACATATTCAAGCTTGGCTTGGGATTGGTCAAGATCGAAGCTCAATGATGCCACCTCCTTTCTAAGCTCCGAAAAATAGGCTTCATATGGGGAAAGTCTATTAGATGAGGTTATTACTTCCTTTGTCTGAGTAAATTGGATTTGTTAAAGCCCTATATTTATACTAATCATGTTATCACTATACAAAGACTATATTAGCAACAATTAAAATTCTTAATGGTATTTTAAAAATCCAAAATCATAAACCCTAAGAATTGAATATGTAATATAACAATTTTACATAATAAGACATTTAATTAGACCAAGAGGAATTTTCTTTGATAAAAGTTTGGGTCATTACAGTGTCTTGGATCTTGGTTAGTATAAGGAATAATTTAACATATATTCTGAATAAAACAAATGAAAAAATAAAATAATGGTGTAAAACAAAATCTAATCTTCTGGAACATTATTACTGTCCTGATTGAAATTATTTCAAAAATTAATTTTAAAATATAATATCCACACTCCTTTACTTCTTTTATTAAATTTATTTTAAAATAATTTTCAAATTCAAAATAACATTTTAAGTACTTACACCCAAAATTTAGTAAATATAAATGAAAAGTTACCTTTATTTTTACATATTTGATCTGTGTTCTCTTCTTTATTATTTTCTATCTAAATAAATTTCATGAAATTTTTTAAAATAATATGTATAAAATAAATTTAAATGTCACTATAATATATATAAGTATTAAAATATTCAAACATATTTGTTCATATAATCATAAAATTTTCTCACACTTCACCATGGATGGAGCATAGCAAGTAAAGTATTTTCTCCATTCGACAAAAAAAACTCAATATCCAATTTTCACTGATATATAAGAAAATATAATGTGAGTGAAAATTATATAAAGATATATATAACACTTTATGAGATATATGTTTCATAATCTTGAAGACAATGAAGCATTCAACATCGAATAATTGCATATTTTAAGGACTTTCAGTAATATAAATTATTTTTTCTGCATCAGTCATTGTTATCGCTATAGGTGAAATAAATTATGGGTCTATAAATCCATATACTATTTTCATGTCATGCTGCATACAAATTGTATAAAGATATAAAAAATAAGTATTAATTTTCAATAAATTAAAATAACAAAAAGATTTTTGTTAATCAGTTGACATAAAAAACATTACATCTTGTTGATGCCTAACTCATCACCAGTTACAAGATTCATGAAATCTTTCTTTAATGTGTCACAGCCATTGCACACCCATAAATGTCAGCTTCCATTGGAATCACATAAACATCTAACAACAAATTTGAATATATTGGCAATCTATCAAAACTAGTAAAAATTGTATCAAAAGTCATAACAGTTTGTATTTGTTGTTGTATATACAGTATTCTTTTACCTTTAAATTAAGCCTGTAAAAAATAGAAAAATATATAAACATTAAAATGTTAAAACAAATTTAAAAACAAAATGAAAAGGGTTATAATATACACATACCTGAATAGTAATTTTTCAAACAAGTCTAAATGGTCAAACTTAAAAATGATTGATACTTTTTCCCAATGTACTGACCTCGTCTATAGGAAATGATATTCTTGTTAGTCTATTTTTAATATCTTGTGTAGTGACCTTATGATCCACTATCTCTATTTGTTGATGATGAATGGTATTATCAATATAATATATCATCTCATATGAAACAATATGATGTTGGAAATCATCAACATATAACTCAAAATAAAGTGGAAGTTGTGGAAGGAAAGATGTGGGAGTAGGATAAGTGGGAAGAGTGGGATCTGTAGACAAAGGTGTAGGAGTAAAATAAGTAGGAGTGGGATCCGCATGTGGAGTTAGAGTGGGATCAGCATCCTGAAACTATCTTTTTATATTTTTAAATATCGACTATAACAAAACTATGATCATTTCCTAAATCATATCACAAATATTATTAAATTTAGCTTCCAAAAATTCTATTTTTTATAAACATCCTCCATTAAATAATCTTCAGATAGTGGAAACACTTTTTTATTGATACACCTGTCGGGTATCCTTGTATGCAACCCGAGTGTTTGGGTTTTCCCAATGTTGTAAATAAAATATCCTTCAAACCTTCAGCTATGAAAACCTATGATATACTCCTCAAGATATTATTGGATAAAATATTTTAAAAAATATTTAGTTAATCATAATATATAAATTATTAATTTAACTTAAATAAACAAAGTAAAAAAATTTACAATCCTTTCAGATAAAACCCTCAACTTTTTTGTAAGATATTTTCTATTTTTCCTCATCTGAGTCTTCTTACATTTTTAATATCTTGAAATTGGGGAAGGAGGGTAAACCACTAGAGAGAGCCTGAAGATTCAACTCTCAGTTTTTGAAAATTTTCAGCTATCATTTGTCCTTTCAATAACGTATACCCTCATTGTTTATCTCATGGAGGGTATATGTAAGTTTGAATATTTTAAAACTTTTATACATTATAATTACATTTAAATTTATTTTATACATATTATTTTCAAATAAGGCATTGATTTTTTTAAGAGAACAAAAAAAGAAGAGCACAATGATCATATATATAAAAGAAAAGATGACTTCATTTACAATAACTATATTTTGGGTGTAAGTACTTAAAACGTTACTTTGAATTGAAAAATATATCTAAAAACATTTTCATAAAAAAGAGAAAAAGAATGCAGGTATTATGTTTTAAGATTTGTGTTTGATATAATTTCAATTAGGACCGTTACAAAATTCCAGAAGATTATATTTTGTTATAAACCTTTCTTTTAATTTTTTATTCATTTTATTCATAATACACATTAAATAATTTCTTTTTAATTTTAAAATTTTTTATAACCTTAAAATTAATACGTAACAAGATCTAATAAACTTACAAATTGAATGGAAAAATCATTTCACAAGACTAATTGGGTTTTAGTTTATTTTAATATACATTGTAAACATGAAAGTTCAAATTGTAAATGTTTGTGTTCCTTCTATTTTTATAGTATATTTTTGTTTTGTTGAAATTTTTTATGATTAAAAGCAGATGAATTAATATAATTTTATTTAATATATATATATTTTTCACATCGGCTATTTTAAAACTGACGTGAAAAATGTAAAACAATATTTTTCTCTTCAGTTTTTTTAAAAACCCGACATGGTAAAAATCTATTTCACACCATTTTTTATATAACTGATATAGTAAACCCTAAATATATTCTTTTTCACCTCAATTTTCCGATAACTGATTTAAAAAACCAAATATGATAGGTCTTTCACAAAAATTATGAAATAACTGACCTGATAATGTTTTTTCCAAGTTGGTTATTTTAAAAAACCGACATGAAAAGATTCAACAAGAAATTATTTATAACATTAATTTTTATTACCCAACATTAAAAACTTATTTACAACATTGCCTGCAATAACGTCGTGTAATAACCGATGTTAAAAACCAAAAAAAATGATATCAAAAAAACTTTTTTTCACTAGTGTGGATTTCTTCATCTATCTTCAGCATTGATTAGCCTAATGCTCTTCTTTTATATAATTGAATCATCTCTTAGTTTCCATAAGAAAGTTTCTGAGATGATTCCTCTCACACTTTTAACACATGGGATGTTGAGTTTTCTTTCCTTCATGAGATTTATTTGTTGATCCTCTGAAAGAAAACTTTGTTTTACCCTTTTTAACTTCAGGCCCATGATGCCACTAAGAATTTTTAATCTCTATCTCAAACTCAAGGTCAAAAAGGACAATCTCTTCATATCTTTAAAAGTCCCAAATCACCAAACATTTCCATAGACTTATATTTAATCCATTGAATAATTGGTCCACCTTACGTTCAACATTGATGAGGAAGTTAGAGGTGTATAGTAAAAACCTAGTAAATTTTGCCTCAAATTCTATGATAGACTCATCTTCTTTTTTACTATTTTCAGAGAAACTACCTCCCTATTTTAAAAGGGGAGTTTGGAAAAAATATTTATTGAAAAATATTTTCATAATTCTTCTCATTCCATGAAATATATATCCACTTCGGAATCTGTTTAATTTCTTGGAAACAACTCACTATATGCTTCACCAAAATTTTAGGATATTTTCCCCTAATACCAACTATAGAGACTCAAGCCTTTTCCACATATTATTACATTATTTTTAAAATAAATATCCATTAAATACAAAATAATGATCGAAAGTCCTAATGAATTTAGAAGACTAGGTACATAAAACATAAAAATTAAAATGAAACTTCTTTATTTTAATCTACATAATGAGCTCCTAATGGGATAACTTAGGAAATATATAAATAAAAATAATTCAATAATATTAATAAGGTAATTAACTTGATAAAGAAGAATAAAGTGTGAGTGGAAGGTACAACATAATATCATAAAAGAGAATCTTCATGAGTTATCACATGGGAGCATAACATAAAGAATATAGTATCATAAAATCATGGCAACGTATGAAATGTGGCACCAAAAAAACAAAAATGATCATAAGTCAAGTTTAACTATCAAAACAACATCTCATGGTAGTCAGTCTCATCAATTAGGTTTACTCCCTAACACATACACAACATCACATGAGACAAAAACTTTACTCAATGCATTAGAGTGATATATAGGCACACCCATCATAACATGTTCATGATTATGTGTGCAAAAAAAAAGAAATCAATCATAATACATAATCAAAAGAATTATTCATGGAAAGAAAAGGATTATATAATCTTATCACATATCATAATCAAAGAAAATTTCATAAAGATTCAAAAGAGAAGTAATTAAAAATTATTGAAGTTCATATCTGGGTATATAATAATAGGTCTCAAAATAATGTGTTCATTTGAGAATAAAAACATTAAATGGGTGTAATATAAAAGTATTAAGGTATCTAAAAGTTTCTTTAATCGATTTTGATTTTAAAGAAATAGTTTTAGGAAAGAATTTATATCATGTATCACCCCGTCAAAAGAAAAGGGGAATGAGCTAGGTATATATATGACATATATACTGTCACGAACCAACCCGGGTTGACCCTGAACCGGTCACCCGAGCCGGTCCGCGACATGGCCCGAGAGGCGTTCCCGATCCTCCCGGGCTGGTGACAAGCGCCAGGGCATCAACAGAGGCTATGGGAACGATTTCGCCCATTATAAATAAATAAGACAGTGAAAATAATACAGAGTAGCGCAGAAAAGATAAACCAAATAAAGTGACTAAACGGGAACAAACATGAAACAAACTAACCAAACACGACGTCCGAACAACTCCGTGCGACCTCGCGGGTCGCTCTCCGACTCAACGATCAAGCGTCGCCCTAGGCGAGCGCATTCAAGCTATAGCCTGCACAAACACTAAAAATAGAAAACAACTATAGGCGTGAGTATTAAAACTCAGTAGGGTAGCCCGATATCTATTCCCAATGCACTACCTTTAAAATAAAAGAAACATCATCTCAAGTTTGAACTACAATTTATAAAAATATGTTTTTATAAATATTTTACTTAAAAAAAATGTACGGACCATTGCCCTTAGCCATTTCCAAATTCGTGTTCATTTCATTAGTGTCAATGACATTTCAGGAAAGGGGGAAAGTGATGTTTAAATTTTCAAACTTGTACAAAGGGGATTAAACACTGTTATTTGAAAATAATTTTTTGAAACCTAATCAAAAGCAATTTACCATTTTCCAAAGAAAACAATACACCAGAATGCACAAAGTAAAACACACAACAAGGGAAATGTAGGTATACATGTGAGCATCATAATCATTACTGCAAGCTACAAAAGCTGAATAGACATGGGTGAACCTAGGAGATCGAGAATAAACCAGAAGACACCAATACATGAGAAATCATCCTTATTGACATGTCACGATGAAATCAAAACGCACAAAACGCTCGACCATCCACTCACAGGCAGGTCGAGGGCAAATCCCATAGTAATAAACTCAATATATCCACCTATTATGGGCCACTGGTCAGTACCATAACCTACCAGTGCAGCAATCGTTCTTAGAATATTCTCTCAATATGCCAGATTCCCATGTCTCAAGTGTTTGAAAAAGGGGTGAGCCAACTAATGCCAACCGAGCATCCAATCATATATATATATATATATATATATATATATATATAAAGCACAACAGGCATCACCCGAGCCACTCCGTGGAACAACCTCATGCCTTTTACTACTCAAGTACCCGGGAGCCTCTAAGCGCGGCCTCCCAAACAATCCATTGCAACCAAGGCATGCGAGTCGCCCTAAGAGGGTTTTTATCAAAACATTTTTATCGCTTTCCATAAAGTGCCAAACGGCCATTTAATACATTTCACAAACACTACTCAAAGACAGGTACAACCTCTTTATGAGACAAAACCCAGTTTAAAACTGTTAAAGAATCCCAAAACACTACGCCACAGGCTAACAATATTTTTATAAACCAAACCAAACCATTTTCTTTTTCCAAGTAATCTTTAAGAGCCAACCGGGCAATTTCTCAAACAAACCAAAGTATTTGTTCATGCTTCAAAAGAAATCATTTCTCATTAAACCAGAACTCTGTTTTACATTCCGTGAATTATGTTTAAAAGCCAAACGGGCATTCTTTCATTATTGGGTGTCCGCTCGTCAAAAGGATGTTTCGTGTGTCGTGTATAAAATAAACGTCTCCTTTTGACATTAAATAACCATTTAAAAATTTACCATCTTATACTAAAAATTAATTATCGTATATTATCTCATATTTATTACAATTAATAAAATGTTGATTTTGAACAATTAGGGTGCGCAAACAGCATGAAATAATATAACTTAAATTTTAAAAGCAGTGCAAAGGGGACCTACCTCAAAACCAAGCGCGTCGACACAACAACCTCGGATCCAAGGCGCGATGACACGACGTGTGTCCGAAACCACGTGACAAGGTCTAACACTCTGCATAGTCAGTACCAAGGACTCAGACACATCCAAAAACTTACCAGAGCATGTCAAACCAAGCGTCGGAAAGAAACGCTCACCTCGGAACTGAAGCGCGACAACAACGGAACCTCGGAGACAAGGCGCGGCGATGGCGCTCACTCGGAAACACCCTGCGCGGGTCCTAAAAGTCCTAAGCCAACAAATAAAAGCCCACCATCAACAAGAGTACGATGATAATAATAAAAATAAAGATAATAATAATAATAATACTAATAATAATAATAAGATTAGTAATAATAATAATAGTAATAAAAAAAATAGTAATAATAACAATAGTAATAATAATAATAAATATAGCAAAATAATAATAATAATAATAATAATAGTAATAATAATAATAATAATAATAATAGTAATAATAATAATAATAATAATAATAATAACAACAAAAAATAATAATAATAATAATAATAATAACAAAAATAATAAAAATAATATTAATAATAGTAACAACAATAATAATAATAATAATAATAATAAAATTAATAATAATAATAATAATAATAATAATAAAATTAATAATAATAATAATAATGAAAATAATAATAATAATAACAAAACAACATTAATAGTAATATTGATAAGATAAAACAAAATAAATCAAATGAAATGAAATAAAATAAAAAAAAGAAAGCTGGCCCGGGGGGGAGGCGCGCGGCGGACATGAGGAAGGAGAAAGAAAAAGAAGAAGAAGAAGAAAAGAAGAAGAAGGGAAGGAGAAGAAGAGAAGAAGAAGAGGAAGGAGAGAAGAAGAAGGGAAGGAGAAGAAGAGGAGAAGAAGAGGAAGAAGGAGAGAAGAAGGAGGTCGGGCGCCGGGTCGGGCGCGCTGCAGGCAGGAGGTGCGGCTGGGTGCGACGGCGGACAGAGGAGGTGCGGGCTGGCTGGACCAGGGGTTCGTGCGGAGGGAGGCCGGCGCGGCTGCAGGGAGGCGCTGGGTCGCTGCTGCTGCTGCTGCGGAAGGAGGCAGGGAGGAAAACGGATGCCGGGGGGCTGCTGTACACTGGAGCAAGGGAGGAGAGGGGTAGCGCCGGTGGAATTTGACAGGAGGAGGCGCACTACCCCGGGGGAGATCGCGTCGGCCGGGAGTTGCTGTGCGCAAGCAACGGCTGTTGCGAGGGAAGGAGGGATGTAGAGTGCGGCCTTCTGCAGAAAGAGGAAGGCTGGGGCACGTTGCTGTCGTGTGGGCCGGTTGTTGAGGGGTCGACGGACGACGGTGGCTGCTGGAAGGAGAAGCGGTTTCGCGGGGGAGGAGGAGGAGCCGTGCTGGGTGAGGCGGGGTGCGGACAGCCCGCTGGGAAGAAGCCAAGTAGGGGGGAGCGATGGGTAGCAAGAGGAAATGAGGGATGCGGCGGGGGAGAAGAAAAAGAATAAAAAGGGGTGGGCCGCTAGGGTTAGGTGGGAAAAATAATAGAAAAAAAACGAAACATAAATGAAAAGAAAAGAAAAATAATAATAATTAATAAACAAATAAATAAAGCATTAATATACCTCCATAAAAGCCTCAATAAATTCTAATTGTAATGATAAAAATTTAGTACTATTATTAATAACAATAATCATTATTATAAACCTCATTAATAACAATAATACTAATAAAACTTATGTAATAGAAATTTGTGTCAAACTTTAATAATAATAATAATAAAAGTAACCACTAATAATAAAATAAAAATAATAAATGAATTTATATCATCTTTAATAATATTAAAATTAACAAAAGGCCAATTAATTGCATGGGCGAAGCCGTGTGGCGTCGTGCTCTGCCCGCGCGTCCAACGTTGTCGAACCCAAAACACGCACTTTTAATCCTAAGCTCAAAAAAAAGAACAAAATCATTCGCGACTCAAACAGAACCAAAAAGAATTTAAGGCCAAGCGAATAATAAAATAAAATAAAATAAATACCCTTGTCGGGGTGCGACAATTCTCCCCACCATAATGCTTTCCGCCCCCGGAAAGCCACCACACTATCCAGCCGATCGATCAACACCTAAGGATTTCACAGAACACGATCCAACATCTTATCTCAAGGATGTCACAACAATTACCAGCGGGACTGAACCTCATTGCCCAAAGTAAATCACCAACAGAGGGAAGGCCTGAACGGGCTCCCCACCATAAGAACTCGACTAGCATTTGATAACGATTTAAGAGAAAACCCAAAGAGACTCGTGGTGGGTCTCCCCACCATAAAAGGACTGACCTCTTAGCGACCAACCAGAAATCCAACTTAGGCCAGAACCGGGCCTTACTCAAGCTATAAAAGCACAGCAAAAACATTTAAACCACTTACTCCCGTCCGAAAGGGATAGAAGCTTAAATGGATACTTTGCGCAACTAAAACCCTAATCCCATGGGTGGGGATGGTGGGCCCAAGGATCAAATCACTAAAACTACGACGCACGACTACTCACGACCCATCACTTCAGGATGGACACAAACCAGGGCCGCAATTGATTTACATCAGTGACCCACGCAAAGTCACTGATCAACAACTTACATCCAAAAGGCACAATTCCCGACGTTACACGAGGGATAAGTCCATCGCGCACTTTGCGACAAGAGAGAACTACAACGACAGAGAAACCAGAGCAACAACACCAAAACTATCTCACCATGACGATAGAGGCACGACTTTAACCAGACTCTTTAAAATTTTCCCCCGGGGGTTCCTGACTACGCGCCGGCTTCACTCCGAGACCTTTTGGTTGGAGCTTTGATGGATGAAGCATCTTATGCCTCGCAGTCAGGTTCTGATAATCCCAACAAGAAACATTCATCTTTTGATTTGACAAAAGAAAGGACAAGATTTTAAAATTAAAAACACACCAGCATTGAAAGTCGAGGTTCGTCAAAAGACCCATGAAGTTCCCATACATTTCAAACCCAAAACAACACCCATACATAGGCAACGATAATAGATCACTTACACAGAAAGGAAACTTACACTGGAAACTTTGAACAAAGACCCTACAACACATTACTTATGAGAACTTCCTCTGCGACGCTTCCTTGCAACGCCCCGAAAAAATCGTCGCAAGTGACCTAGACGTCCACACGGCTGGCAGGGCTTCGGAGCGCTTGGGCACGATGACTTCTTGTGACCCCGCTTGCCACACTGATAACACACAATAATATCTCGCTCCGAAGAGGTTGATGAAAGATCTCGAGGCCTCTTGATTCCACGACTTGATCCATCCACTTCCATTTGCTTACTCATTTCCTTTCCAGAATCTTCACCACTGCTCATAGGGATCGAAGGAGGGAGAACTACTTCGAGCACTCCTGCCATCGCGGCTACGATACGAAAAGCTTGTCTTGCCACATCGACAAAAGAAGTTAGGTTGGACTCTGAAACCTTCGACTGTAGATCAGGGCGGAGACCCGCCTCGAAGCGTCGAGCCTTCACGGGGTCATTTGTGGCATACTCTGAATCATAAGGTACTAGCTCCACAAAGCGATGGAAATATTCTAACACGGATTCGTCGCCCTGCTGCAGACAACACATTTCCATCCCCTTCCTCACCCTATCTTCCTCAGAGAAATACTGGCGAATGAACAAGGCCTTGAAAAACTCCCAAGTAACCTCTTGACGGGGCTTGTCCCGAGACACTGACTTCCACCACATCCACGGTGAACCTTCAAGCATGAAGGTCACAAACTTGACCTTTAACGACTCGGGCAACTCAATGAGGCTAAAGTCCCTTTCAATCTTCCTCATCCACTCCTCTACCACAAAAGTTTCTTCTTGACCATAAAAGAGAGGTGGATCGAGCTTCCGAAACTCAAGCATAAAATCCTTAGGTTGATCAACCGCACTACGATCACCCATCGAAGCTTCAAAGGGATAACCGCTGGACAAGGAAAGGTCAAAAACCCAATCAACGCCAACTCAGCGAATGAATAACAACCTCAAAATCAAACACTGCATAGGTGACAAGCTCAAAATCCGAGAAAACAAGTTATCATAGCATCAAAAAATTTCTCTTTGAAAACATCTTTAATTTAGAACAAGCTTAGTGGGTTAAACCTTCGCCATTGGTATTCTTTAGATCCTCACTCACATGCATGCATCCGTGCCACCGAGGGCATCCATCCACCATACCAGATATCCATCCACATTTCCAACATACCAAAATGCATGTGAGTAATCATCGGAACACCAAGGCCAAAACAAAGCAACTTCATTTTCCAAAAACAATTCCTTCCTACTACTTCTTTTAAAACAATCTACAATTTAAACATGTCATTTCAAACAACATTTTTTTTTTCAAAACCAAATTTTCTAATTCAAACCACTTTCAAAAATCAAGGGGGACCCAAAACAACTCAAACAGGGGACTAGTGTCAGTGGGTGTCTTGACCATATGGTTGGCGGCCATATGCCAAATACGTCACTAACACAGAGAGCCTTCTTGGACCATGCCCCTAGCTCTGCATGGCTTTCCAGGCCGTGCGGGTTAGGAGGACTAGTGGCCCAACTCCCTTTGTCGTATCCCAATCACAAAACCTTTCCATAAAAACCCAAACAAACAAATTAAACCGGACTTCCCATGGAAACCTGAGGATCAGTACGGGCAAGAGTTCGCGACGCTCTTCCCGCACCTACCCCTCAAGTCCCGACAATCCTACTCCATCTACCTTGACGTCCCAAATAACAAAGGGCGCTCTGAAAACTGAGGTCGCTAAAAGCTGACCTCCTTTGATACCATTTTGTCATGAACCAACCCGGGTCGACCCTGAACCGGTCACCCGAGCCGGTCCGCGACATGGCCCGAGAGGCGTTCCCGATCCTCCCGGGCTGGCGACAAGCGCCAGGGCATCAACAGAGGCTATGGGAACGATTTCGCCCATTATAAATAAATAAGACAGTGAAAATAATATAGAGTAGCGCAGAAAAGATAAACCAAATAAAGTGACTAAACGGAAACAAACAGGAAACAAACTAACCAAACACGAAGTCCGAACAACTCCGTGCGACCTCGCGGGTCGCTCTCCGACTCAACGATCAAGCGTCGCCCTAGGCGAGCGCATTCAAGCTATAGCCTGCACAAACACTAAAAACAGAAAACAACTATAGGCGTGAGTATTAAAACTCAGTAGGGTAGCCCGATATCTATTCCCAATGCACTACCTTTAAAATAAAATAAACATCATCTCAAGTTTGAACTACAATTTATAAAAATATATTTTTATAAATATTTTACTTAAAAACAAAGTACGGACCATTGCCCTTAGCCATTTCCAAATTCGTGTTCATTTCATTAGTGTCAATGACATTTCAGGAAAGGGGGAAAGTGATGTTTAAATTTTCAAACTTGTACAAAGGGGATTAAACACTGTTATTTGAAAATAATTTTTTGAAACCTAATCAAAAGCAATTTACCATTTTCCAAAGAAAACAATACACCAGAATGCACAAAGTAAAACACACAGCAAGGGCAATGTAGGTATACATGTGAGCATCATAATCATTACTGCAAGCTACAAAAGCTGAATAGACATGGGTGAACCTAGGAGATCGAGAATAAACCAGAAGACACCAATACATGAGAAATCATCCTTATTGACATGTCACGATGAAATCAAAACGCACAAAACGCTCGACCATCCACTCACAGGCAGGTCGAGGGCAAATCCCATAGTAATAAACCCAATATATCCACCTACTATGGGCCACTGGTCAGTACCATAACCTATCAGTGCAGCAATCGTTCTTAGAATATTCTCTCAATATGCCAGATTCCCATGTCTCAAGTGTTTGAAAAAGGGGTGAGCCAAATAATGCCAACCGAGCATCCAATCATATATATATATATATATAAAGCACAACAGGAATCACCCGAGCCACTCCGTGGAACAACCTCATGCCTTTTACTACTCAAGTACCCGGGAGCCTCTAAGCGCGGCCTCCCAAACAATCCATTGCAACCAAGGCATGAGAGTCTCCCTAAGAGGGTTTTTATCAAAACATTTTTATCACTTTCCATAAAGTGCCAAACGGGCATTTAATACATTTCACAAACACTACTCAAAGACAGGTACAACCTCTTTATGAGGCAAAACCCAGTTTAAAACTGTTAAAGAACCCCAAAACACTACGCCACAGGCTAACAATTTTTTTATAAACCAGACCAAACCATTTTCTTTTTCCAAGTAATCTTTAAGAGCCAACCGGGCAATTTCTCAAACAAACCAAAGTATTTGTTCATGCTTCAAAAGAAATCATTTCTCATTAAACCAAAACTCTGTTTTACATTCCGTGAATTATGTTTAAAATCCAAACGGGCATTCTTTCATTATTGGGTGTCCGCTCGTCAAAAGGATGTTTCGTGTGTCGTGTATAAAATAAACGGCTCCTTTTGACATTAAATAACCATTTAAAAATTTACCATCTTATACTAAAAATTAATTATCGTATATTATCTCATATTTATTACAATTAATAAAATGTTGATTTTGAACAATTAGGGTGCGCAAACAGCATGAAATAATATAACTTAAATTTTAAAAGCAGTGCAAAGGGGACCTACCTCAAAACCAAGCATGTCGACACAACAACCTCGGATCCAAGGCGCGATGACACGACGTGTGTCCGAAACCACGTGACAAGGTCTAACACTCTGCATAGTCAGTACCAAGGACTCAGACACATCCAAAAACTCACCAGAGCATGCCAAACCAAGCGTCGGAAAGAAACGCTCACCTCGGAACTGAAGCGTGACAACAACGGAACCTCGGAGACAAGGCGCGGCGATGGCGCTCACTCGGAAACACCCTGCGCGGGTCCTAAAAGTCCTAAGCCAACAAATAAAAGCCCACCATCAACAAGAGTACGATGATAATAATAAAAATAAAGATAATAATAATAATAATACTAATAATAATAATAAGATTAGTAATAATAATAATAGTAATAAAAAATAATAAATGAATTTATATCATCTTTAATAATATTAAAATTAACAAAAGGCCAATTAATTGCATGGGTGAAGCCGTGTGGCGTCGCGCTCTACCCGAGCGTCCAACGTTGTCGAACCCAAAACACACAATTTTAATCCTAAGCTCAAAAAAAAAGAACAAAATTGTTCGCGACTCAAACAGAACCAAAAAGAATTTAAGGCCAAGCGAATAATAAAATAAAATAAAATAAATACCCTTGTCGGGGTGCGACATATACAGAATTTAAAAGTAGTCCATAACATAAAAGGGATATTTTTTTAAAAGGTTGGGGCCAAAGCCTAATTTTTATTATTAAATCAAAGGACTCTTTCTGACTAGGTAGAGGAAGACCAATTACATGGCCCAAAATCACAAATCCAAGTGGCCTAATTACAAGGCTCAAAAGCCCATTTTTGGCCAAATGGCCCTTTGGTGAATAGTACTGCAACTGTACCTAATCTTCAATAGTACCTACTAAAGTACTACATACTTTATAGTTCCTACTACAGTATCTTCCACTGCTACAATGTCACCACTGCTACATTCGTTTTAGCTACAATACTGCTATAATTCCCTACTACAATACTCGAGAATTCCTCCCCTGCCTGGATTTGATCCTGGGTCTTTTGGATACCAAGAAGGAGCCTATACCACATGGTTACATTCTCATTGGCATAAAAGGGATATAGAAAGTGAATAAGAGAGATAATGTTCATAACCATAAGAACAAGTGTGATTGAGAGAGAACTTATCATTGTTTCAGGTGATAACTGCTTCAATTTTCATGCATGTTTTAGTTCAATCATCTCAATCATTATATTGAAAATGGGTCCATCCTCTACATAAGTTTATTCATGATATTAATATCATATATATTCATTATACATATATATAGTCACCCAAAAAAGTTAAGGTAAAAAAATGAATGACACCATTAACGAAGATGATATGATGTACGTATGCATGTATGTTGCTTTCATTTTCGATGAACGGAACCAAAGACATGTAAAATAATAGTTCAAATTTTCAAAATCATAATAATATCCTAAAAATTGTATGTATTTACTAAATACGTCATTAAAATAAGCTATGATAGATGGTGACAAAAAACAAATTAAATCAGTTCGTGAAGAGGTAGTTTTTTGTATACACGAATGACGATTTCATTTCTCATTTGATGGAAAGAGGGTATGGATGTTGGTGATGTAATTAACATAATAGAATCTCATTATATAGAATATAATCATGTTATTTCATTATGGTTGAAGAATATTTTGAGGTATAAAAAGAAATAAAAGCAAAATATTTGATTAAAAACCACCTCTTTTTTGAACAACTTCATTTGCTTTGCACCTTAACCCACTAAAGATGATATTTTGTCCAAAATAAGACCTCTAGAACGTATAAAGTGATGTTATAAAGGTATTTGGACATGGTTTTTTTGAAATAAATTGGTTTTGAATTGTGAAAAAAATAGGAGGGTGTGTATTTTTATAAGTAGAGTGAGGACCACTCTTGAAATTAATTAAAATATTATATTAATATAAATTAATTTTCCTAGATAAATCTTCAAAATAATATAATTTGAAAATGTGATGAGTATTAGTAGAAATCATATCATCCAATAAAATTTGAATAAGATTCGATTATGTTTTTATCCTCATCTATTTTTTTAACATGCATTAACCCTTTTTAACAATTATCATGATAACAAAAAAATTAATTTTTGGAGGTCAATATAGTTACTATAAAAAATATTTTTTCCATAAATGGATGATAGTTGATATTTTCAAACATATATGAATCACTTGGCCAAATATTGGTTTTTTAAGAATTTTAAAAGTTTTAATAAAATATTTTTTATTATAAAACAACATTAATATCATTTTTAAAACTATTAAATTAAGTTGTCTTTAAAAAATGTCAAACAATGGAATTTGAATCAAATTCATTCTATTTAAAATATTATTGGAACATAATAATTCATTTAAATTACATTAATTTTAGCATTTCCCTCATGCTCGGTTGGGGTGGTACGGGTGGGGAGGGGATTGGGGTGAGGTCGTAGGGTAAAGTCCTCAGGCCAGTGATTTAAATGTATTTTCTTTCTTACGTTTGTGCCGCTTTCGTAGTTATACCATTTTTTATATATTAATTTTAACATTTTAAAAATCATTTATTTTAGTTTTATATTAATTGAATAAATATTGTGTCAGAATTTCATAAAAATTTAAAATAATTATTTCATCCCTAAAAATTAAAAATAAATTATCATGATAAAAAATAATTTATCGTTAAAACATTTATTTATAATCAAACATAAGTTATATCTATCTATGTCACAAAATAATATCGAAATAAAAAATACGAAAATGAAGTTTTTTTCTATCATTTATTTAAATATCATAAAGGTCAAGATCAAAGACATATCACCAAATTTCAATATTTTCTAAACATAGACGGACATGGTTGAACTATATTCACCCAATAGAATAATCCAAAATAAAATTTGACTATAAAAATACTATACAGTTTCCAATAAAAATCAGTATTTTCATTATTTATTGAAAACAACCTTTTGAAAAATATTCCAAAAATTCACTCAAAAATAAAGTTCCTTTCATCAAATAAATATTCTAAAAGTTTCATAATTTAATTATAATATTTTATCATAAAAATAATAAGAATAAATTTTTAATGAAAATATATTTTTTACAATAAAATGACTAAAAATTAAGTACTTATTTCCTAAGAATTAATCAATAAATTTTTATTGAGTATGATATATAAATATATATATATATATATATATATATATATCATAATGTGGTTAATATTATTCATACTTTTCAATTTATCAGTTGGGTTATAACTATAATAATATTTCATAGATCGATTAAGCTTTGTGTTGTATATTGTATATGTTATCAAACATATTATTCTTTTAAAATATCATAAATGGGAGTATTAGCACCTTTTTAGACTAGAGTGTACTCTCATGCTCCCAGCACGTTCATTTAGTGTCTTATTCACCCTTTCAACTACACTATTCTGTTGTGATGTACCTGGAAGGGTCTTCTCTAACTGAATTCCATTATTAGCATAAAATTCCCTGAACTACTAACTATTATACTCTCCCCCATTGACAGACCTCAAACATTTCAACTTTGATCATGACTCGATCTCCACCATGGTCTTCAACTTCATGTAGAATTTTATTTTCAGAAAGTAAACTCATACCTTCCGTGTTGATTCAATGTTAAATTTCAAATAATATTGTAAACCTCAAAGGGAATGTACAGGTTCTAGACCCCGAACATCAATGTGTTCCAACTCCAGCTTCCTGAGCTTAAATGTTCTACCTCCTTTTGCAAAGGATGTTTTCTTTTAATTTCCAAATATACAATCTTCACACAAGGTAACATCCATTGAATTTAGTTCTAGTATCATTCCTAATGTTTTCAACACCTTCATCTCATTATCACTCAAGTCGTCTAGCCTGTATTCCCATAGTCGTTAAGCCTCGAAAAAATTTATTAATGAAATAATGTTTATCCAATTTTATGTCTTCTTGTACATGGTACCATTCTTATCTTCATGAGTTATGATCATAACTAACATGGTAATCTTCCATGCACCACCTATGAGAATGGTACTAAAACCTACATCATCAAGCCACCTAACTGAAATATGATATCTTATCAGTCCAGGGATATTCCATACATTCTCCAAAACCAGAAAAAATATCACTATAGGTTTTAATTCATGCATCTCTTCTTCCCCAAAATCTGTAAGATTTTATCATTAGAAATATTTCCAGAAACATAATTTTTCAAAAAACCATATGATGTGGAATAGAAAGATTCCACTGATTCTAAAATCCAAGTCTTTGTAGGGCTATCCATGCTACAAGAACACACTATCAGTTCCTTCATCCATCATGTTTTTTATTAGTTTCAATCACCTTTTATTTTTTCTTACACTTCTTGACATGTTCTTTCTTCCCAAAAATCCAGTAGGTATGAACAGACCCTATTTATCCCATCTCAGCTCTTTCATCTTGATTTTGATCATCCTCTATGATTATATCAATGAATGTATTTTCCTCTTCCTTCCATGTTCAAAGTAGAACCAATGAATATGTAAAATTCTCCTCCAAATATTCCCACTGATTATCAGATCTCACACATCCTTCAGAACCAGCTTTGTATTCCAAGAAAAACTAATCACGACTATTACAGACACTTCTCAAATATCAGGTAATGAAGATAGTAAAAGCAGTGCACATACCTCATCGACAAGTGTAATTCTCACTAATTACAACTGACTTGTAATGGTGTTAAATTTATTGATATGATAAAAAAAATCTTCCCTTAAATCATTTTCAAATTGAACAATCATTGTATCAAATAAACTTTATTTAACACAGTTTATCGTACACATTCGTGAGATCCTTCATCAACTCGGTCACCATATTCTCCTCTCTATTGTTAAAAACCTCCTTTTTTAATAATGTAGGCAAAAAAACCCAGATTATATCAATCCAGTTTCTCTCACTCCATCTTCTTGATCTTCATTGTTTTTTCACCCAAAAATGTAAAGTGCAACTTTTTCTGGTAAAGACAATGTTCTATGTGCATCCTCTAGTAACTAAAGTTAGTTTCATTGAAGTGATTGATCTTCGCCTTGTGTTCTTCCATAATAATTGCTCAAATTGATAAATATAACCATAATATTTTGAATTTAACCTTTGATACATGTTATTTCGGAAACTCCTAAACTCAAATCGACAGAAAGGTTTGCAGATTAAGAAAAGAAAGAACAAGAAGAAGATGACTATGGGCCATAGAAATTTATGTGGTTCAGAAAAAATATCTACGCCCATAGAGAGGTGGAACATTTAACTATTTTCAAGAGAATAATTATAGGGTACAAACCTCAGAGTACGAAACCCTAGCTCAAAATAAGCTCATAAGGAAGATGATTCAACTATGTCACCCACTGCATAGTAAGTCCGTTGTTCTACAGTATTTGATGGAAGAATGTCTGTGGAGCTAAAATGACTTGTCAGTGTCGACAATCACACACTACTATAGTGTCATGTTAAATTCCACCACACAACTATAGTATCTCATCACATGCTAGTACAATAACTCTATACTGTTACAGTGTCCATCCAGTGTCTCCAGTCAGGGGTCTGTTACCCAGGAAACCCTTAGTAACCTCACCGTGGAGGTTGCAACATGATGTATAGTATGGACCACCAGAAGTTGTCCCAACTTCACCTAATGATTAGGTTACACCAATCCAACAAAACCGACATTGACACTGAAGTTACAAACAAATCAAGGATGAAAAGGAAGAAATAAGTTGAACAAGAATATATTGTTGGATCAAATTCTACCATAGAAAATGGATAAAATAAAATTTACTTTACCAAATGAAAATATTGGCGAAAAGGGTCATCAAATGTTAAAGATGACCTAATTTTAGATGTAAAAGTTCCAAAAAATGGCGCATCATGAGAAAAATTTTAATAGAAACTTCCAAAAAAAGAATTTTTCTAGAGTTGCTAATGAGGAAGATTCCAAGAAACTTTGTGGCTTCTTTATTTTTAATATTCTTTTCAAGTGAGAAATGGATCATTTACAATGACCAACCATATGACCTTTGGCGGTGATCTATTTAAGGAATTGGACACTTTAATAGGTTCAAAAAGTAAAGATTGGAAATTGAATGTACATTATTTTCAAGGGAAAAGGAAAAGTGGTATTTGAATCTATTTTAGGTACATATCTTATCAAATATGTGTTGTATGTACCAAACATTAGTCAAAATAAGATAATTCTTGGCTAATTGATCAAAAAAGTTTCAAAGTTATCTTTGAAACAAGTTATTAATCAAATATGCAAATGGAAAAAATGTACTCAAAGTAAAAAATGAAAGAGAGGATATTTTCATTGATCCATTAGAGGAGAATCAATGTTATCCATTAAAAAAGCTCCTAAAAAAGTTTGGCACAACAGTCTTGGACAATCTAGTCATGCATATGCGGTTCATTAGCAAAGAAAGGAATTGGTTCTAGGTTTCCCTTTCCTAGAATCACATATTCCATATTGTAGAGTCGAAAACAAAGAAAGTAGTCAAGACAAAATATTATAAACTTACAAATTTTTAGTTTAAAATACAACAAATTGACTAGTATATCTATCCTACGTAAATTTTGTGCAAACATAATCATGACACTCCTTGAGACAAAATCTTTCTATTTCTTTTCTTTAATATTAGTTCATAAATTAATTATGTTCTGCCTTACGACTTACACAATCAAAATTTGGCATCTTACTAATATCACTCTTGCACCTATGTTTTTAGCTTCTTATGAGTGTTAAATATCACATTTTAGTATATTTTGAAATATCTCATATTGAAAAGTATCAATTGTTACACTAATGTTGTTAGACATTACAAAACCACATCTTCTATTGGAAGTAAGTAAATTGTGATCCGCATCAATAACTATTCTAGAATGTGTTGGATATATTTTATAATATTAAAGTAAAAAATTATTAGAAAATTTAAACAATGGATTTAAACACAATGGTCATGTAATATTTTCTTGTATTTATTCCCCCTCTCCAAACCAATGTAAATTAGATCTGATAATGGAAGAGTATGTTGGAAATGTGAAGTATACATTAGTTGATAGGAAGGAGACAACCAAAAGGAGTGGTTCAAAAAGTTTTTTTGTTTGTTAAAGTTTAGGTAGTGGTAATGGTCCTTCCTTAATATATTCCAGAATGAGGTTTCTAGAAAAAGGATGTTTCAAAAGGAATACTTTTGATGCGCTCATGTTTTGATAGTATGGTTCTGATGGTTTCATGTTGTACATCTGAAAGTTTGTGATTGTTTCAGTCTTCATGTGGAATTTATGGTTTACTGTAATGGGAAGTCACTTTAAACATTGTTATAGGAGTTCAGAAGTTGGAGTAGTGGAATTGATGGATGCCCACATTTTTTGAAGATCAGTGAAATCGGATGACCATGTGACTATAACAAGGGGTTGGTCCACTTAAGTTGAAACATTGTATTGAACACAAAAGTGATTACTTATATTATAGTGATCACTAAGTCATAATCTTTCTTCCAAAAAAACGAAATGTTACAATTTTTCTCTCGTGGACATAGGAAGATCAGTCTAAACCATGTAAAAAACAAAGTGTTTCTTTACTTCATTTCATTAACTTTACATTGCATGAATGTTATATTTGTTTGAGTGAATAATGTTGAAATGAGGTTCAACTAAGTCTGGTGACTTAGGTGAACTTTTTTTCTACCAAATTCTCAAACATTAATCTGTGAGATTTTATTATGGAATCAATTTCTGTCAGAAGATTCTTGAATGATAGTTTTTTATTGTCTTTCATAATGAGGGTTAAGGTTGAAGGAATCATCAACAAGTGGTATCAAAAGAAAGGTTCTCAAGATACTCATTGGTTTTCTCGGTTCATGTAATATTATTTTACTTGGGTGTTTTTTGAATTTCAGTGGGTGTTATTGTTTTTTGGGAGGATGGCATCATAAGAAGAGGTTAAAATTGAAAAATTAAATGGAACATATTTTAGTTTCTGGAAAATGAAAATAGAAGACTATCTCATTAAAAAATATCTGGACATTCTATTTAAGGGTGTCATATTTAAAGTAATGGAATAAGGTGAATGGAAAAGGCTAAAAAAGCACTCAGTTAAATATGAATATCTTTAGCCCAAAACGTAGTTTGGAACATTTGAGAGAAGAAAAACAAAGCATAGTTGGTGTCAGTCTTGGAATATATGTACAAGAAACCTAAAACACTAAAAAAAACGAAATCAAATATATAAAATAAAGGGACTGAAGAATATGGAATTATTTTGAAAGTGGGCTTGTATGTTAGCACTACGAAAAGAGGTCACCTTAAAAAATATTGTTGTGATGGGAAGAAAAATTTGGAAAGGACTCATTATGAAGAGATTGAGTGTGGTAGTGGAAGGTTTTGAAAATCTACTTGAAAATGTTTCTAAATTTATGGAGTCTTGGATTATAGATTTCGGAGTTTCATTCCATTCCATATGAAAGTGGTGTTGATCATATCATGTTTTGATAAAATTTAGTAAATTTCATCTTGTAGATGATGAAGGTCTTGATATTATGGGAAAGGTAGAAGTTAAAGTTCAATTGAAAAATGAATGTTTTCTTATACTGAAGGAATTATGACATGTTCCAAGATTTAGAAAGAACCTGATTGAAATAGAATAGTTGGATGAAGTAGGTTTCAGAACAAGCTTTGTGGAAGGGGTTTGGAAGATAACTCAGGGTTCCGTAATCATATGCAGAGGTATAAAAGATGGTTTTTTGTATCTGACTAAAAGGGAAGTGGGAGCTACACACATTGTAACATCATATTCCAGATTTTCAAGGCTTTAACATAACTATTTTTGGAACCTCAATGATAATAGTACAAATATTATAGTACATAGAGGGTTTAAGAGTTGGATCAATCATACATTAGAAGGTGTAAGAGTTTTATACTCAGAAATCAATAAATGGTGTCCTTAAATTTTTCCAAAAGGACACCAAAATTATAAAAGCTATACTTGGTTCATATATATGTTTACCTCCATTTACGATTCAACAAGAAAAGTATAAGTTTACTTTTTGAAAAACAAAAGTGATGTGTTTGTAATATTTGTTCAATGGACGATTATGGTGGAAAGAGAAACCAAAATAAAGTTGAAGTGCAAGATGTCAAACAACTATGGTGAGTTTATCAAAAGGAGTTTTTGAAAATGCTATAAGATAAGTGGAATCAACATGATACTGTTCTTTGTACACCTAAATAAAACGGTATAGAAGACAGAATGAATCTGACATTTCTGGAAAGGACAAAAAGTGTTTTGCTATATTCCAAAATGTATAAGGATTTTTGGGCAGAAGCGATAGGTACTACAACTTACTTCATCAACATAAGACTTCCAGAACTAGTGGGATAGAAATTACTGAAAGATCATTGGTCAGGAAAATTTCTTGAAGTAGCACACCCCATAGTTTTCAGAAGTTTAGCCTGCATGTATGTTGATGACAAAGACAAGGATAAGTTGGAAGAAAAATCTTGATCATGTTTCTTCTTAGGCTATGGGGATGAAGATTTTGGTTTTTGGGTTTGGGATGATGAAAAGAATAAAGTTTAAAATATAGAAATATGTTCTTTAATGAAGAGATCTTTTGGAATGATTTGAACATGAAGGGAAGGAAAGTTGTGAATGAAGATACAACTTCAGCTCAAATTGATCTGAATGGTGGTTTCAAAGAATCACATGTTATGGCATGTTAAGAGGTCTCTAAATCCAACAAAAGGATAGATATTTTGGGAGGTTGTTTAGAGGAAAATTCATAAAGTTCAAAAGGGCATATAATAGATTATATATTAGAAAGCTCAGAACCGAGGAATCTCGGGCAAGATTTCAAGGAGGAGAAGTTCCATAACAAGGAGTTCCAAAAGAAGTTCCATAAGTTGTTGTTCTAAAAGAATAAGTTATAGAAGTTGTATTTCCAAAATATATTGATTAAAAATTTATTGTTTGATGATATTCAAGGATCGGATGATCAGTGCACAAGTATGGCATTGATCTGAGTTTCTTAAGATGGAGGAAAACTAGAGCCTGCAAAAATTGAATACATTAGGCGATTTCGGAAGGTGAGAGTTAACAATGTAGAAGTCAGATTCACTTTTAATGAATAAAAACATATATATAATTCAAATCAGAGTTTTTATCAGAAGGAGTTCATCAAAAATAACTTAATATTCTTACTTTTGTACATGGATAATGTGATGTCGGTATGTCTGAATATTCAACTATTTCATACGTTAAAGGGGGATTTATCATGAAATTTTGAAATGTAGGATCGTAGTGAAGCAAATAATATCTTTGGAATGAGGATGGAGTGTAATAGAAAAACCAGAAGTCCGGGTTTATGACAAAAGGATTACACTTGGAAGATCATTGAAAGAATGAGTAGATAAAAGTTGATTTCAAATGCTCTCATTGGTCACTTCAAACTACTGAAGCAATAAGCACCACGAATAAAAGAAGATAAGTACATGTTAAAAGTTTTTTATTCCTAAACATTTAGAAGCTTGATGTATGTTATGGTGGTGAGTACATGCCCAGATATAGCTCATGCAGTGAGAGTGGCTAGTCTGTTTATAGAAAATATGATAAAAGTTCATTGGGAAGTGGTTAAATTGATTATTTGATATGGAAGGAACAACCATTTGATTCAAAGATGGTGATTTGTTACTAGGGTTTGTTGATGCATACTTTGGGGGTGATTCTGATTCTCAGAATAGTACAACCGGATATCTTTACACTTTCGAATGAATTGCAGTAAGTTGGTTGTCTAGATTACAACTGGTGATATCACTTTCCAAAACAGAAGCAAACAAGGAGATGGTATGGTTAATTCTTTTTGTTGAGGAACTGGGTAATATTTTGGTTAAATTATAGTTTTACTATGATAGAGTGCAATTAATTTGGATAATAATCATGTGTTTCACTCAAGAACTAAACACATTGCTCTGAAGTACCAATATATTCAAAAGATGATGGAGTATTGTGAGTTAGAATTATGAAAGGTAGCTAAAAAACAAAATCCAACAGACATGTTTACCAAGAGTTTGGGTTAGGAATCACTGAAGAAAAAAAGCATTAGTACGACTTAGGTGAATGGAAGGAGGTGAAGGAACATTATGTGCAATAGAATCAGAAGGTGTGTTTTAGAAGTTTAAGGTGATGTCAAGATTTTCTATAAAGCAATATTTAATTGGGATATTGTTGGGAAATATTAAATATACATCAGTTGATCGGGAGGAGACAACTGAAATGAGTGGTTCTAAAAGTTCTTCCATTAGTTGAAGTTAAGGCAGCGATAGTGGTTCTTACTTCAAACGTTCTAAAATTAAGTTTATAAAATGATGTTTTGGAAGCGGTTCTTCTAACGCGCTCAAGTTCAAGCATTCTAGTTTGAGAATTTTGAGCTTGTAATTTTTAAATTTGATTATTGTTTTATTATTTTTATTGAATTACAATGTTTCTCCCATAAATGTAGAACCACCAGTTCAAATAATGTAAAACTGATGTGTTTTTTTCACTTGATTGCATTTAATTTACATTTCATGAATGTTATGTATGTTGGTGTTGAAGTGAACAAGGATGAAGTTAAGTTTAACTTAGTTTGATTGCTTCAGAAGTAAATTATTGTTAGTATTTTTATGGAATTTCTATTTTACTAAAAGGGTAGACCACTTTGAATATTTTTAGAACTGTGGAATAGATGGATTCTCGCATTTTTTAGAGGTTAGTGCAACTGGATGGTCGGGTGACTTTCTACGGGAGGGAGGGAACATGAGTTGAACTGTGTATTGAACACAAAAGTGATTACTTATTTTATAGTGATAACGAAGTTGTAATTTTTTTTTGGAGAAATGAAATTTTTCAATGTTTATCCTATAAATGTAGAACTATTAGTTTGAACCATATAAACCAAAGTGTTTCTTTACTTTTAATTTAATTTACATTGCATGAATATTATGTCTCTTTCAGTGAACAACCGTCAAGTGAAGTTCAACTTAGTATGATGACTTCGATGAACTTTGTTTCTACCAACTTCTAAAACATTAAGTTGGAACTATCCCTTCTGAAATCAATTTTCACCATGTGATTCCAAAATTACGGCATCTAATTGAATTTCAAAAGGACAGCAGTTGAAGGAATTATCTAGAGTATAACTCTAATTAATTTATTTTTTATTATGAAGAGATGAATATTGAACATCAACTCAATGCCTCATACACTCCACAACAAAATAGGGAGAAAAAGAATCATACCATAATAAAAATGGACAGATGTTTAATGTTCGGGAAGAATTTAGGGAATATTGGTCATAAGAAGCACATGCTACTACCTTTTATCAATAGACTTCCAATAAAATTTTTCAAAATAAAAAACAACTTCATATGCAGCATGAAATGGTTTGAAGCCATCTTCAAAATTTCTCAAAAGTGCTTGGATGCAATTGCTTTCCTTATATTCCTCAAATAAAATCAGATAAGCTAGAAATAAAGGCAAAATCATGGCTAGAGTATAATCTCATAAACTTGAAGAATTTTAACTCTAATTTTTTTTATAAGTAAAGATAAAAATTTAATGGGATTCGAAACAAAGGAAGAAGAATTGGTTGATGACATACCTGTTAAAGGAACAAGATATAATTGTGATATTTATATGAGATCCAATGTGGTTATATGTGAACCAACAAATTTCTAGAAAGGTGAGAAAATCCAAAAGCAATTAATGGAGTGAAGGAAGAGATCAAGGTTATCGAATAAAATGAAAATTGGAAATTTGAGAGGAGCACAGACAAAAAAGTTATTTTATTGAAGAGGTTATTTAGAACCAAGTTAAATATGATGGATCAATCAAAAACCATAACGTTTAGCTTATTATAAAAGAGAATGATCATCAATTTTGGAGTTCATTTTCATGACACTTGCTACTGCTTCCATACTAGATACAACCAGATTGTTTCTTGAAATAATTCCACAAAAGGCTTACCTAATCTATCAACTTGATATAAAAATAAAAATCCATAATTCATATCTTAGAGAAGATTTACATTGATAACCCTAGAGATACTCGCTATATAAAAGGCAATGAAATCAATCTCAAAGTTCCATTATATGTGGATGATTTTCAGGTTAAAGGAAACAATGAAAACATTATGGAAAGTTTATATAAGATATAAAGAAAATCTTTGATATGATAGATTCGAAAGAGATGGCATGTTTTCTTGGAATAGAGATAAAATGAGAAGAATTGGAAACTGTTTATTTATCAAAAGGTGACATTAATTTATCTAAAGAAGAAGCTGAGTAAAGAAGATGATGTTGAGAAAGTTTATGAAACCTTCTACAAAACTCTAGTTTGGTGTCTGGTGTATCTAACATCTAAAAAACCCAATGGATTATACTTTGTAATTCTATTATCTAGATTTATGAATTGTCTGAATGAATCACATCACGTAAATTCTAAGAGTTTTTAGAAATGTGAGAGACACTAAATTATAGAATTAAGTTTCAAGGAAAATCAATATTCAGTTATGAAAGGCTATTCCATCATTGATTGAGGAGGCTCACTTCATGATATGAAAAGTACTCCTGGTTATTGTTTTATTTTTGGTTCAAGTGAATTCTTAGGGTGTTGAAAGAAGTAGGATATAGTAGAAAATTCTAAATCAAAAGCTGAATTGGTTGCATCTAATACTGCTATAAATCATGTTTTGTTCTTAAGAAATTTTTTAGCGAATTTCAATTTGAAAGGGAAAGATGCACAGAAGATTGTTCATAATCAAGCTACAATCACCATATCTAATGTAATGTTCTGATCCATGTAATCAAGAATTGGAACGAGACTGAGATACCTGAAACTCTACCCAACTACTCTAAATTCCCCGTACAACCAATCACCTGAAATCCAAACATAGGATATGCACATGCATCAGGATGATCATGTGTAAGCATAACTCAATAGGGAAACAATGTTTCCCTTGCATAAGTATAAAATTAATGCATATAAAATAAATTAGGCAACATAATCACATGAATGTAATCGCGTTAAGTCATTATATGATAACCAGACCATCACAACACTTAACCGTGAATGCAAAGAATAACTAGGGATCCTCTCATAAGATGTTGATCCCCCTAGAACTCAGGACTGAAGAACACTTGGGTGGTGTTATCTCCACACCATAATTCTCAAGTCCCAGAACAATATCCATCCCAAATCACCTCATCATCATCAACGCAACATATAATAAGCAGAACCTTTGGAGGAAGAAACACCACTAACCACCTGCATAGTCTTGTTGACCATGATTTCCTATAAAAAACTAAAAGAGAGAATGGGAATTGAGGCCTAAGACTTAACATTTTAAGATGTCAAAAGATTCAATATTTTCAAAAATTGAATTAATCAATTTAAATTTATTTGAAAGACAAAAAAACTGAAACAACAATTTAAATATTAATGTTTAAATCAATTCATTTCAAAATTAAATTATAAATCAGCATGAAAACAAAATTCAGTATAAAAATTTATTATAATAAAATCATAACATATTATTAATGTGATTTTTATATCATACATGACTTATGCACTGATCCAACACCCGTTTTAAGTCATGAACCACACAAAAATAGTATTAAAAATTATGGTATGAGCCACAACATTTATGACATGGTGAGACATTTTACCACACTAATCCTTTATCAAATTTTGATGAATTCATCATGGCCTAAGAAGCTCTCATCTAAGAGCATAGTGAGTTCGATGAGGGAAGTTTACCTTTTTTGAATTTTATCAATAAAATTTGACTTTTTTAGTTTTTAATATCATAATCGAAACCAAAGGATTAAGTTTAATTAACCACATAAAAAACAAAAAATAATAAATTACATGATAAACAAAAATATAATTATCAAAATGCCTTCAATTTTTTCAACTTTCTTTTAACCTAGTTAATCCCCACCCATGTATCAAGGGGTCTTAACCCATTATAGTAATTGGAAAGGAGTTGACCATAGATTTGAATATGATTTGAATTATGTTATCCTATATCATGGGAATCACACCTCGAATAGCATTGGTCTACATGCATATTACATATCAACTCTAGATGATGGTTCTTAAATCTTCCAAAAGATTAAGGGTTAATCTTTAACAATGCACTAGAGTAAGGAATCCAAATGAACTATTAAGAGAAAATACATTGGAATATGTGATGTCATGTGTTAATGAAATAGAATGATTAATAACAAAGGAACATTTAATGAGAGGATAGTGCATCTAATTTTAGTTGAGAATCAGCAGTTAAACTTATCTTTCGTCAAGATCTTTTGGATTGTGATCTACCTTAAAGGGGTCAAGAGGAGGATTTAAATTGTGATGACTTGGATTAGACATTAAGTGGTTGAATAGTGTGGATTTGGATTTAGAGTTTCACCTCATAAAAATTGAAAATAGGTGCATAGTAATAAATAGGCAAAACATAATTATCTTAACCAAAACATAAAAGACGAAATATGATAGGAAAGAACATAATCGGGAAGAATATCCCAAGGGGTATCAGGGAATGAATCTTGGGAATAGAAAGTTCCTTAATAACTAACACCATGGGGATTCGAGATTTAAGGGGGGAAACTCCCATCCCCGCCACCTTCGATGTCTGCCCCAATCTGAATCGAAGAGCTCAACAATACACCCCAACCATCCGGTTATTCAAAGGGCATTCACTACACACTACCATCCCCATAATCATAGCAAGGATAGGTCTTCCCTTTTGTTTTGTTTTGTATTATGTTTTTTTCAAAACTAGAATAAATGATGGGGAATTGTTGTGTGAGGCTGCTTAGGGGAAAGATGATAGAAAAAAAGGCTTGTCCCCTCGATAAGCCATCACTGGAAATCGTTGTGTGCCTGCAAACTAAGCCATATGGGGAACCACATTGCTACCTTCATGAATACTCTTAATATACAAAAAAACCAAACACACCACACATAACACATGTACATAAATAGATAGGTGTCAAATACACTTACAGAGTATTGAGTGGGCTGGCGCACGTGATGTCCCCAGAGAGATAGGGGAGTGGCGGCCTCGGAAATAAGTAGGGTTCAATTTGGAGGTGGAGAAGGTTCACAACAAAACGGCTTCTACAGAAGTAGGGTTTCCATGGATAACATAATATTCTCTTGTAGCATTAGAAAAAATTGGCTATAGGGTTTTTTTTAATTTAAGAGGTTATTTTTTTATTTGGATATATGGGTCTGTCAAGCGCCAAATCAATTGGCGCTTTTGACAAAAACCTCAGAGCGCTAATTGATTTGGTGCTTTGGGTTTCTTATTTTTTATATTCCTACACCACACCACACCCCAACCCAACATATATATATATATATATATATATAATTATAAATATAATAAATATAATAAATATATTTATAATAAATATATTTATTATAATAAATATAACTACTAAAATATACAGTAAATGTATATTTATATTTATTATATAATAATAATAAATATATAATTACAATAATTATATAATTATAAATATAATAAATATATAATTATAATAAATGTATAATTATAAGAAATATATAATTATAAATATAATAATTATAGTAAATATATAATTATAATCAATATATAATTATAAATATAATAATTATAAAATTATAATATACAATTATAATTACAATAATTATATAATTATAAATATAATAAATATATAATTATAAAAATTATATAATTATAATAAATATATAATTATAATTATAATAATTATATAATTATAATAAATAAACAATTACAAAAAATATAAAATTATAATAATTATATAATTATAATTATCATAAATATAGAATTATAATAAATATTCAATTATAATAACTATATAATTATCATTATAATAAATATATAATTATAATTATAATAAATGTATAATTATATAATTATTAAAATTATAAATTTATTATAAATTTTATATTTATTATATTAATAATTATATACTAATTATATTTATAATTACACATTTATTATATTTGTAATCATATATATTTTATAATTATATATTTATGTAGTTGGGGCTTGGCTTAGTGGTAAGAACCCCGTAATACTTCATAAAAAATGGGGGTTCATAACCTATTGGGCGTAGGTACTATAGTAGTATTTGTAGCAGTATTGTAGCAGAACTGTAGTAGTGGTGGGACTGTTGAACGGTGACACTGTAGCAGCGGAGGGCGAATACTATAGCGGTACTGTAGCAACCAAGTTGCTTTTCACAAAATGGGTCTTGGGCCAAAATTTCGGGCCTATGGGCCATGTAATGGGCTTCAGGCCCACTGGGCCTTTGGGTCATAAAATATATTATTTAATAAAGTAGTTGGTTGGGTGGGTTATCCCTTAGGGGAGCTATGACTTGCCTTTCAGACCGTTTGTGTGTGGTGTGTTGTATTTAATGTAATTATACCCCCAAGAACCTAATATATAATATTTATTATAATTATATATCATTATATTTATAATTATATATTTATTATATTTATAATTTTATATTTATTATAATTATATATTTATTATAATTATATATTTGTATTAATTATAATTATATAATTATTATAGTTATATATTTATTGTAATTGTATATCTAATATAATTATATAATTACTATATTTATAATTATATATTTATTATAATAATATAATTGTTATAATTATATATTTTTTATATTTATAATTATATAATTATTGAATTATAAATGTATATTTATTATAATTATATAATTATTATATTGATAATTATATATTGATTATAATTATATATTGATTATATTGATTATATTTATAATTATATATTTATTATAAATATACAATTATTATAATTATATATTTCTTACATTTATAATTATATAATTTTGTAATTATATATTTTTTGTATTTGTATAATTATTATAATTATATAATTATAATAATTATATTTATTATATTTATTATTATTATATATTTAGTAAAATTAAATAATTGTTATAAATATAATAAATATAAAGATAAATTTATTATATTTATTATAAATATATTTATTATAATTATAATTATATATATAAGATATATATATATAAAGGGGGTTGGGGAGGGGTGGCGTGGGGATTTAGGAAAAAACTTGAGCTCCAAATGAATTGGCGTTGTAGAGTGTTTGTCAAAGCGCCAATTCATTTGGCAGTCAACAAACCCATTTCCTTATGTAAAAAATACCTAAATACATTAAATTAAAAATAAAAATAAAACCCTTTTAGCAAATTTTTTCACAGCCTTATAAACACGCATCATCAGAAAATATTTCACCCAAATGCATTCACACGGAATGAGTAAGCATGTGCGCATAATTTTTTTTAAGTGCATAATTTGGTATATAAATATATAGAATTTGATTTCTAAAAATGCATGATTATAATTACTAGTACCCTACCTCATGCAGTTGCACTAGACCAAATAGTGAGTAAATCAATAAAAACATTTATTTAACTAATAATACCTATAGATATGTGCAATATAGGAAGAAAACAAATAGCGGTATATATAATATTTAATTCATAGAATGAAACACAATCATATCTTTAAATATTTTGAATCTTCTTAGATGTTGGAAGTTCCATGATTGAAAACACTTATGAATACTTCTCTTAGAAGAGAAAGAAACATTTGATAGAAAAAATACATGTATTTGTAACACATAAGAGTTTATAAATAATTAGAAGTTAATTGGGCATCAGAAAACCAAAATCCCTAAATAGTAAGAAAAATGAAATAGAAGGATCTTAAGATGTTAGCTACCTAAAATAAATCAGGCTAGGAGAATTTTGTGGTGTGTAATGTGTCTGATATTCATAGTCAAAAACTTTTATGATCGGCAATCATATTGTGCAACCTTGTCTTTCATCTGTGAAATCTCTCTTATATGTAATGTGTCTTACATATTTGTAATGATTGATAAGTAGTACAACACAATTGTGATATTTAATTTGAATATATAACATATTATGAAATAAAAAATTTGAAAAATATTTACAATATGGATTCTGAATACTAAAGTCAGCATCCCATGTATTTAAATTGGTTTCACAAAACCGCCCTAGGTGCAAGACTATCTCAACGTGAGTATAATGTTATGTACAATATGTAGTTTAAACCAAATGTACAATATGTAGTTTTGACAGGATGAATAAAAAATGTAGAAATAATATTATAAAATTTTAATATGAATATATAGTGTGAAGTTGATTTGTCATCGATTAATCCCTACCTGTGGTTTTTGTGAAGAAATCAAGACAGAGTGTGGTGGAAATTGTTGCAGAGAGGAACTCATCATACTAAATTGTTGTAGAGTGGAACTTTTAGTTAATATACAACAACTCATAGCATAATATAGTGAAATCAAACCGTAAAACTGGAATTTGTTGATCTGTGTAAAACTTTGAGCATGTCAAATAGGACCACATCAAGAAATAAGATTGTGTAATAGGATCTGGAATCACCAATATCAGTCATAGAAGGAATCAATTCCAGGTGATGGATAGTCTTTCCTATTACAACGACGATCCTAGCATTGATTAATAATAATGATATTATTAAAATGTTTGATATAAAGGGAAATGCAATGAATTTTTTTTATACAGGATATCCATATACAATACATATACATATAGGTACAGACCTGATTAAATATTCCAACATCAACTCAGAGAGATTCAATAAGATAACAAAAAAATTTAAGATAACAAATATATATGTGAAATGTGATAGAATGGACATTTAGATACTATTTAAAGAAGATGAATGAAACACACACAAATTCCATATTTAGAAAAATTACAATACAAGGAATAGTAAAAAAAATTAAAGACATTGAATTTTAGTTTGGCGCAATATGATAATCAACACAACCACTCAATGTTTGTCCATAGGGATGGTATTACATGTTTTCTGAATGGAATAGATCTAAATGGAGGATGAATCTATAATATAGAACAAATATTCCCATTTGAATGAAATAAAATATCAAAAGTAATATGGACTACAAAATATACGTACTGAGGGTAATATGATGATGTATATGGTGGAAAATCTAGACGAAGGATGAAATCATGCTAGGATTTTTCAATGCAGACGATAATATTCGGAAGGATGGATGGATACGATGGAATAAAATGTGAAGGTGAAGTAGGGATGTGTGTAATTGTGGTAGGTTTTTGAGAGGATAAATGTTCTCTGAGTAGGGAGAGGGATGCTGAATTAGAAGAAGGGAAAAAGGGTATCATAGGGAGAAAGGGTATCATGGGAAGGGAGAGTGGGATTGAGGTGGAGGAGGAGACAATTGTGGATACCGAGGCGATAGATCAGGTAGAGGCAGGGGTATCGCGAGAAGGGAGAGCAGGGGTGAGGTGGAGGAGGAGGCAGTGACAGATATTGTGGCAACAGAGTAGGCAAAGGCGGATACTGAGCCTGAGGAGGAGATTAATGGGGAGGAAATGAAGGAGTAGGATATGGAGATATATGGTATCAAAGAGGGAAATCCATTATGGGTTTGGGAGGAGGAGATTCAAGGGTGGGGGAGTTGTGGTTGAGGGGCTGAGGTTGTAGAGGAATTCAGTGGGGAGGGAGAGGTGAATTATCAGAGAGTCAGACACGTACGTGAGGAGTGTTGTGGAGATGAATCATGGAGCAGTAAGAAGATACTATAGTAAATATAATAGATATAAAAAAAATATTTATGTAAAATTTGAATTTAAATGAGGGGAGTGGTCCGTGGCTCTAGGGGAAAGGTGGTGCTGGCTTTTACTTCCTTCTGTGGCAATGTGACATCCATTTTGGCCGAGGCTAAGGCCATGCTCACCGGGCCCACCCTCTACTCCCAGGAGGAGGTTGCTATTACTTAGGTGGAGATTGACTCTTTTATTCTCCATGACTCCCTGCTTGGTAAAGGTTATACTCTGTGGTCCATTTTCTATATCGTTCGGAAATGCAAAGCCTTTCTTAGAAATAATATCCAAGTGATCCATATGTGGAGAGAGGGTAATAAGGTTGAAAATCATATGGCTTATTTGGAAATGCAAGGCTCCAATAAAAATATTCTCCTCTCTACCAATAGCTTGAAACCAGAGGGTGTTAATTTGATTAGAGGGGATGCCCTTGGTTTTCATTATTTTAGACCTCCTTGATTCAGGGGTTTCCTTGATGTTTCTTTGTATTGTTTGTTTTCCTTTGAATAAAAATATGATTTGGATGGATGGAAAAGAGTGGGGGAAAAGAAATAAAAAAATGAATTGAAATTTTAATTTCAATACATTTCTCATACCACCCCATGAAGTAACATGTTTCATCACCATGTCTAACCTATCAACATAGCACTTTGTCGAACCTATTGTCACAGTACCTAACCAAACTCAATGCAACAATCCCTCATTGAATGGTTGTTGACCCTCACAAAATTCATCATAAATTAATTATAAAATTTTTATACAAGATAGACCAAAATTAACCATGTAGTATGTTGAATTAGTACATAAACTACAATGAAAAAGACAAAATATGACACTAACCAATTCGAAGATGATCGTTAATCGACTCATTTTACATTCATGTCATCAGTTAAATAATTTTTTTGATATAAAATGGTTAAATATCCTAATATATTATAGGAAAACCTTCTCTATAAGTGGTTCTATTTTTAAATTTAAGGGTAGTTGCTTATCATATCATTTTTTATGACTTTTATAATATGCAGTTTTCAATAAGCACGCCCAAAGAGACCCCATGAGACGAAAACAAAAATGGATGGAAATAAATCACTTTTCATAATTGAGATATATTGTGATAAAATATCATACCTCATAAAGATCATGGATTCTTTATTTATAAATTAAATAAAGTATACGTAGTAGCCTCCACTGATGCAGGTATCAAATAATTAAAGGGTAATAAAATATTATCCTACCAATCCTAACCAATAGGATTGGCCCATATATAAATATATAATACTCTAACACCCTAACTCAAGCTATGACATATATATTTATCATACCCAAATTGTTATATAAAAATTTTATACACATTCTAGAAACCCATTTTATGATAATATATGTAAGTTGATCAGAGGTGCAAATGTGGTTGAAGGTGATCCCATTTTTCTCATAATTCAATCGAACAAAGTGATAGTCAACTTCAATACGCGTTGTCAAAACATGAAATACCAGATTTGTGATGATATTGATCATATCTTTATTTCCACACAATATATTTTCAAGATCTCATGTTCTCATAGGTTGTGTTTTTCAAAAGAATTTTGGAGTTTTTGATATGGTGGATGGGTTGTTTTTAAAACAATGAAAACGAATAGACTTATGAGAGTCTGATCATCTTGAGGAGATGTTATTCATTATGGTTTGAGACCTAAGAGGTGTCTTGGGTTATTAGATAAACCTCAAGAGATTTGGTCATGGAGTCTGGGGTTTTGAAGTTTCACCCTAGGATGTAGAGATAGTGCACAGTTAGTGATAACCATGCACCCCAACCATGTGACCTTATTTGTTTAGACACATTATTTGTTTAAACCATGTGAGGGGATAAAGAAAATTGTTCAGTTTTCTAAAGAATTGATGATTTATCTACATGGTTGATGCATGATTTGTAAATCGTGCACTATAACAATGAAAGGTGGGGTGTGTTTCTGAAAGTGAGTTTGCACGTTTGATGCACGGTTTGACAATCCATGAGGTCAAACCATGTGTCCCATTAGAAGAGAAAAAATGGTGATATTTACCCTCTACCCTTTAAAGGGTTTTATCCCCTTTTCTCCCTCATTAAGCCATAGGCCTCTCCCGCATGTACCCTCCCCTTTCTGCTTTCATGCATGGGAGATCTTCTCTGTTTCTTATTCGAATCGAGTGTCATCAATTGCAATCAAAAGACCTAGGTGAGTATAGAACTCATCTTCCTACTTTTCTTATTTTCTTTCATTTTCAATTTTTTTCCTCTGTTTTAGCTGATATGCCCTATTTTTATGGGTTATGTATGGTTTCTTGTTTTCTCTCGATTCGAGCCGCACTAGTGGCTGATACTCAATGAGTGAGGATTCCTAAGAACAAGGTAGGTATTTTTGTTTCCTTTCCCTTAAATTATTTTCATTTTATAAAGAATATTTGTTGTGTGTCATGTCGATGACTCGATGTCGACATAGTTTTGAACTTTAAATGACTTTGTCTTAATTTAGAGCCTTTAATTGAATTTCTGCTTCTTAGGTAATATCTTTAAATATTAATCCAACCCAAGGATTGTGTAGGGTCCATGGGAGATTTACAACCTAACTATAATTCCATAAATCTCTTTTCTTAGTTTATAACCCTTAATAAATAATTACATGTTAGGTAAGGATGTATTAATTAAACTCGTTTCATGGACTAAGTAAGTCCCATGGAAGAGTTTTGGTCTATTAAATGAGTCACCGATGAGGTTCCCTTAATTTCCATAAGATCTTGCTGAAATAGGTAGTGTATCTATTTGTGTTATGACCTAGGAAAATAACCCAATAATCCTTGAAGAAACCAAGGATGTTTCCAAGACCATGACTCACTTTTATTAATTAACTGATAAATGATTTAGTTGAACCAAGGGTATGAATAATGTGCATGTAAAGGGGTAACCATGTGATACTTGATCTATTAATTGAAGCTAGATTGACTTGGGATGTCTTAACTCAAAAAATGGAACCAATAACCTTATTTCCCTTAGAATTAGGATGTGACCAGACTCTAGGTAATAAAATTATAACTTCTAAAAAACCTACTTTTAAGTTATATGGTTAACAAATGGATTTTGATCCTTTTTGGTACCTTGAATTAAATTAAGGCAATGGTGTTGGTGATTTGTGTTAACCATGATTAAATGAATAATTTGTGAAGAAAGATTATTCAATCTAATGGGTTAATAATTAATGGAGTCTTGAGTGTACTTTGAAATAATTTCCTTGAGTCGTGATGCATTCTTGACTCTATTAAATTCATTTTCCCTCTTTTGGGACTATTTATTTGTGAGCCTTGTTAATATAATGAAACTAGTTATGGATTAAAAGTGAGTCTTACCATGGGTAAGCCTTTGATTCTAGTTTGGAATGCCAAGAACCAACCCAATAGATGCCACATGATTCATTGATCTAAATTCTAAGGTAAAGTATGATTTGGATCTGAACAATGTCTTATATTCATGAATTCCTTGGCCTAGAATCGTATATTCATATGGGAATTATAAAAATATTAGAATGCCTGGGATGAGCTCTTGGATTTATCTTAACATCACTAGAAAAATATTTCCTTGTATCACCTCCCTGGATCCAAATCAATCCCATTCCTAAAATTACTAAGGACTTTCTCCTTTATTTCAGTTAGATCCCCCTTTAGAAAGTGGAATGATGATTGTTAATCACACAAATTTTTTTCAAGATCCATACACCAAGGATTGATCACCATGGGTTATCTTTCCAGTTCCATACATTTAATGCCCTGAAGTCTTCCTTTAATCCGTATAGATTCTCTGCATGGAAATTCCTAAACCCATTCCATGGATTCATTTTTATTACTTACTCTTGGATGACTGTGATATATGAAATGGGTCTTATAACCCCTTATTGGGTCACGGGATCAGAGGTATCAGAATTAGGCTAAATTGGGTGGTATTACTTGATCAATATTGTTAGAAACTCCTTATTTTAATGATCACAGATCATGGTTGTTATGTTTCTAAAAAGTTTAATGTTCAATGATAATAACCAATTCTCTAGTAAAATTGTAAAAAAAAATTGGACAAGTGTCGATTTATCATTAATTAAATGGATCTACCACTAAAATAGATCTACTGTTAGACAAATCTACCACTAGAACAGATCTGTTGTTGAACACATCTACCGCCAAAATAGATCCACCACTAGACAGTGCTACCACCAGGTTGATATATCATTGGGGTGATCTACTACTAGTCTGTTCTACTATTCAGCGATTCTACTACCAGGATAAGGTACCAATAGACTATGCTACAACTACCATCAGATCATTGCTACCATTTAATGTTTCTACCACAAAAGTGTTATCACGGTTATCCAAATTTTCTTTTAAAAATTTAATCTCTCCAATAGCTCCTTTAAGGAATTAAATGTATTCAGCCACATGTGGATTTAAGAATCATTATTATTAAACCACTCCATAAATTCATTAAATAAAAATTCTATCTTGTAAAATTTTTTACTCAGTATGGGGATTAATGTTTTATTATCATTATTCTTAAACGGAAAATTAGATCTGAGTGATATAAATTCCGAAGAATGCCCTTGTGTGTGATGTAGTGATACAAGAATAGAGTATATTACCCTTAATATGTTGAATCAAGAAGAATATTTAATACACTTTTGTGTGGAAGGAATTTGGACATCTATAGACTAAAAGAATAAGCATTTTTCAGACCTTCACAACACTATTTTATTTTACATTTTGTGGAACCCATTCGAGCTTCTTACAAATATAGATTTGAGGACTATTGAACATCTAAAGCTATTCAGATCTATCAACATCACTTTACCCATCTCTATTCACTTTCTCTTTTTTATTTATACTTTATATATGAGTTGTGTTTAATTTTAATTTTTTTATCTATAAAATAATTTCATCTATACTAAATTGGGGAGTGCTTGATAGTCACTCTCAGATTTCATCATTTCAATACCCACGACAACTGTGGATGAGGTTGTGTGTGACCTGTACTTGTTTTATCCCACTTCTAACTATGGAAAAGAATTTTTTCATGTATAGCCTTGTGTGTCATTGTCTGTAAAACCCGATCTAGGTTGTGGATTAAGTTAATGGTTTAATAAACTTCTTTCTAGTAGGTGATTTATAAGTGGAGTGGATTAAGTATCAACTTGAGACTAAACCTCTTGTTTAAATCAAGATATGTGTTTTATTAGTTTTTTATGTATTTCAAGGTTCAAAACAATATTTGTTTTAAAATTGATATCAAACATTACTCTGATAGGTAATCTTAATTTGGGTTCAATATAGAGTGTTTTATCAAGTAATTTAGTTTCAAAAGTTAAAGTGATTTCAAATATTATTTTAACTGATCATTGATCCTTATTTGAGAAGCTATTTGAAAAATAAAATTATATATTTCTAGAGTTTTGATTGATTAGACGTTTTTATTAAATTAGGGGATTTATGTTTAAAATTTTTTTCAAATAGAAATTTTATTAAGAACTCAATTCACCCCCAATTGATTTGTATACCAGGACCAACATTTGGTATTATGGTAGTTTCAAAATATCTTTTTAATGTGTTTTATTTTCAAATTAAAGATCTTAAATTTTTGTTTATTCTAAATTTATATCTTTTGTAGATAATAATAGACAAGAGGAAATTGCTAATAATCAGACTCCTTATTAAAATGGTACTAATTATATTAAATGGAAGATTAAAATGAGAATGCATATTTATAGTATGATATTTTAAATTTATACTCTCATTGAGGATAAATATAAATTATCCAGAGAACCAAAAGCTAAATTGAGGGATCCTACTAAAATAGATTATAATAGTATTTGTAAAGCTATGAATGATTTTTATTATTCCTTATGAGATGATGATTTAATAGAATATCTACCTATACCACTACATGCGATATTTGTGATACCTTATATTTTTCTCATAAAGAAACTTCAAATGTTAAAGAAATGAATTTGAATACTTATATTATTAAATATGATACCTTTAAGATGAAAACCGATGAACCAATTTTTTATATATATCTTAGGTTCAATGAAGTTTTGAACAAGATGCATTCACTGTAAACACCTGTAAATTTCAAGGAAATTTTTTTTTCTTAATTTTCTTTGGAATTTTACAAGAGCGCAGTTTCTGACGGCACCTGATTCCGAGGCCCGGTGTGCCCGGAATCATTTTCCGAAGTTTGGCTCGGGTACGTTCAGTGAACGGACGAGCGGGTTTTTATAACTTTTGAACCAGTGCCCGGAATCAAATTCTGAGGGCACCGATGAAATCGCAGCACCGATATTCGCTTAGAAATGCCTCTTCTGGAGTTGCGTTTGCTCGGGTGTGGTTTTTAATTTTCGGGCTTAAAGTTAAGAAATAAAATAATTTTGCGACAACTTTATTTTATTTCGCTTAAGCCACTCGGAAGCCACTTGAAGCCACTTGTTGACGGCTTGAACTGAGTTAAACTGGATAGGATGCTATCCAGAAATATCCTACCCCCTTGGTAGGATATTTGTGAGGTGGGGCCCGTACGATCCCCGCCGTTTCTTTCCGCTAAGAAACGCGCCCGCGAAAACCCGTCTTTATGAAAGTCAACGGACGCGTTTCTTAAAATATTAACAGACCATTTAATTGAGCGGTTTATTTCGTGAATTAAATGGGCTGTTTATTTCGTGAATTAAATGGGCTGTTTCTTTCGTTGAATTAATTCAACGAATTGATTAGTCGTTTCTTAACCAGTTTTCAATTCGTTGGCGAAATAATAAAATAAGGCCAACGCACGACCTCTGGTTATTTGCGCGTTGAGAGGATTTGAGAGGACCCTCGTATCTTCTTCTCCCTCGCGAAGAACGCGAAGAACGCGAAGAACACGAAGAACGTCGAACCCGGAAATTGATGACGCTTCCGTCCGAGACGTTCTTCCCCGCTCTGATCTTCGGTCACCAACCGTTTGAGGTGAGTGATTTCGGATTTCCTCTCAAGGTTCTTTTGGTTTTAAACGAAACACAGATTTAAATATTAATAATTTAAATCTGTTGTTCTTGGTCCGTTGAGCTCGCTGACTCAACGCCGGATTCCGTGACGACGCGACGCCTCCCCGCGACGACGCGACGATCCCTCTCTTCCGCGACGAGCTTTTTCGCGAAGAACGCCCGCGCGCGACGGTCAACGAGGTAGGGATTTATTTATGGGAATTACCCCTTTTTATTATTCCCGTCAATGTTCTTTAAAGAAATTGAAGAACCGATTTGTGAACAATTTTAATCTTATTAAAATTGTTGTTTCTGGTGTGGAATAAAATTCTCCCGTTTGTTTATATCTAACGCGGAGGGTGCGGGCCAAACGAACACGGCCCCACGACCCTCCGCCGTTCTTCTTTTTGTGCGGATTTGACGAGTGACGACGGAACGTGCCGCAACGGGTGTTTGATGATCCCGCAGTGAAGAACGAGTCCCAGGAGGAGCAATGGCACAGATGGAAAGATAATCGGACCACCGGAACGATCTCGGTGGCCCACGGAACTCGCTGGCGGCGTGGGTCGTCGGCGCGGCGGCGCGGGTCGCCGGTGCGGCGGCGCCGGCAGCCGGGAGCGGCGGCGCGCCGCCGGACAGGCCGCCGCGACTCAGCGCGGTGGTGGCGGCACCCGCGGACCCGCGGCCGCGTGGGTCCTGTGCCCTCGGACGCGGCTGAAGTCGTGTCCACGACACAGTGCGGCCCCACGCGGGGGGGCCGCGGCACCACCAGGCCGCGGGGGCGGCGCCCCGCGTGCCTCGGCCGTTCGGCCGTTCGGCCGAACCGGACCAGGCCAGTCCAACCGGCTGGGCCACGCCCTGGCCGGACCGGACCGGGTCGGGTTGACTCGGTTCGGGTCGACCCGGTTCGGCCGACTCCCGGGGGGGTCGGCCCGGGTCGGCCCGGGCCCGTACCCCCCGTCTTCGGACGGTCTTCGTTCAAACGCCCGTAACTTGAGCTATGGGCCTCCAAACGACTCGCCGTCAGCGGAAACGCGATCCTTGGATCGAGGCGGTCGTTTCGGTATATCGCACTCAAGGTTTCGGAATACTTTGAGTTCGGCCGGGTTGGTTCGTACACGAAACCAACCGGGCCCTCGGAGCGGAAACGCTCATATCTTGAGCTACGAGCGTCCGATTGATGTGCCGTTAGCTTTGTTGTTTTCCTTTAAGTGAGAAGGATCTTTTGGCATACTCCGCCCGAGGTTTGGAGGTAGGTGGAGTGCGGTCGGGTTGGTTTTTCCTTAAAAACCAACCGGGCCCCTGGGACGAAAATGCCAATAACTCTCAGACTGGACGTCCGATTGACGCGCCGTCTGCGACGTTGAGTTCCTGTTGACGATACGGAACTTTTGGATACATCAACTTCGGATTTTGTGTCAGTTGATGTATCAGCCTCTCGGCTCGTGGAGCGGACCCTCCCGAATGAGCTTGTTGTGTGCGGGAACCCTAGGCTGGCTGCGACTGCTACTTCGACAGCGACGACTGTGCAGAGATCCTCTGTGGACTCCGACGACGACCGTGCAGAGATCCTCAGTGGACTGCAGCGACGACTGTGCAGAGATCCTCAGTGGGCTGCGACGACTACTGCACTCAGCGATCCTCCGTGGATCAGTGCTACAGGTCCTGTGTGGGCCCGGTCCTGTGTGGGCCCGATCCTTTGTGGGTCCGATCCTGTGTGGGTCAGCGCTCAGCGGTTCTGTGTGAGACAGCGCCTACAGGTCCTGCGTGGGCCCGGTCCTATGTGGGCCCGATCCTGTGTGGGTCATTGCGGGGGTTAGTTACCTATCGATCCTTCATGGGTCCGATGACTTAGATGGATTAGTGATCATCTTTATCGTCATCCGAAGAAGTATACCTGTGTGAGCTCAATCTTGTGTTACTCTCCTTTGGGGATTGTGTTGAGCTATCCTGTGTGGATTTACTGTTTACTCTCCTTTGTGGATTGTGTTGAGCTATCCTGTGTGGATTTACTGTTTACTCTCCTTTGTGGATTTTGTTGAGCTATCCTGTGTGGATTTACTGTTTACTCTCCTTTGTGGATTGTGTTGAGCTATCCTGTGTGGATTTACTGTTTACTCTCCTTTGTGGACTGTGATGAGCTATCCTGTGTGGGTATACGTTTTGCTTTCCTGTGTGGACTGGGTTGTGCTTGGGCTCGGACGTTGGAGCCGAACGGGAATTGATGACTTAAGTATATGTATGGGCATATACCTAAGTCGTGTTAGATGTTACTTCGTGATTGTATCTTTCTTTTGCAGATTATCCTTTGTGGATTTCGGGAGACCTTCGGGGGTCTCGGGGTCCCTACTGAGTAGCTTATACTCACCCCTGCACGGGCTTTGCCCGCACTACGTTGTGTTGGTTGCAGACGACGGACAACACTGATCGTGGTGGAGGCATGTGGAGCAGGACAGTACCCAGAGGCGGACCACTGGGCGGGATGTACTCGGAGCGGTCAGGTGGACCCGAGGAGCAGTGGAGGCTATCTGTACCCACCCTTCAGGTGAGATTTCCAGAGGACGGCTCGACGCTGCAGTTTTCCCTTTCAGTTGCTGTTTTTCCTTTCAGTTGTACTTTACTGTTGGGCTTGTATTTCCGGCCCCTTTTTACTTTCATCACAGCTTGTACAGTTTTTACTTAGTGTTTACTTTTCCGCTTGCTTACTCTGTGGTGCTTGTTTACTTTTCAAAGGCAATGCCTTCCCTTTTTGTTGGGATTTACGCCTTGGTGCTAGTCTCCAGCCCCTGTCTTATGGAAGGCGGGCTTGGGGTAGTCACGTCACGGGCCCCGAGGACGGGTCGTGACAAATTGGTATCAGAGGTGGCCGGTTCTATCGCAGAATCTGATCTTTCTTCTATGTGAAGCAATAGTGTTTAGCGTATTAAGTGTGGTTATCAGTCCAGGGAGTCCAGTGTTGGTGCGGTGGCCGACGTATCCATACACCAGGACCCTGACCTCTGATTTCCGACTTAATGCACGAAAACATTGATTGCATGTGTGTTTCAAGTTTTCTTCATGATTACTTGTGTCAGCTCACCAGGTATACTGTTCTGACTGTGGCGCACTTGTTTCCTTTTTAGGATGGCATGACGACAACAGCCAGCTTGGGTTCCTAGAGTAGAGCGTGACGACAGACCGCCGAGCGACGAGGCCTCGGTACAGGGCCCGTTGACAGCAGAGGCACCAGCGGTACCTTTACCCGCCGAGCCCCCGATGCTTCCAGTACTGGCAGCTAACGACGCACGACGCCTTGGAGCTCTGCACGAGTTCCAGCGCCAGCGACCACCCAGGTTCCATGGGGAGACGGACCCCCAGGCAGCCGAGGACTGGATGGAGGCGGTCGTCCGAGTTTTCATGCTAGTGAGGACACCAGCAGACCTCATGGTGATCCTCGCGGTGAGCCTACTGCACGTAGCAGCAGGGCGATGGTGGAGCCTGATGCTCCAGGTACACGATGAGGCCACCCTCATCTGGACGGACTTCGAGAGCCTCTTCTGCTCAGAGTTCGTCCCGGCCACCCTCCGTGCGGTGCGCATCCAGGAGCTTCTTCAGCTGCGGCAGGGCAGCTTGACGGTCGCTCAGTACGCGGCGAGGTTCACCGACCATTCTCGGTACTCGACAGACATGGTACGGGGCCCCTTCTTCTGGGCCCGGACCTTCGAGCAGGGATTGAGACACGAGATCAGGGCATCGCTGATCTCCCTCAGCATCCCGACCCAGGAAGGAGTGCTAGAGTGAGCCCTCCTGATCGAGATCTTCCTGGCTGAGTCCACAGCGAGACCTACCGCAGGGCGGCAGATAGCGGAGTCTTTGGCAGCAGGTAGCCAAGGGATGAATCAGGGTTCCAGGCAGACCAGGCCTTCTGGAAGACGACCTCGGGACACTGGCTCAGCGGTGCGGGGCACACAGCGCGGACCCAGCCTTCCGAGAGGCAGACAGTGCTACGAGTGCGGCGGGCAGGGCCACATGGCTTGTGACTGCCCGACCCGTCGTACCGAGGGGCAGCAGACGGTGGAGGGACCACCCAGGCAGAGGCAGAGGGTCGACCGTGGCGGTCCGCAGGGAGGAGGCGGACGAGGCAGAGGAGCTGGCCGAGCAGCAGGTGGTGGGCGACGCTTTGAGGCTCTTCCACCACCACCACCAGGAGGCCCGCCCCGACCTCAGGGAGCCGGCGGGCAGAGACAGGCACAGCTCCAGGCAGTGGAGGCCTACGACCACGGCGCGCCAGAGATGATTCGAGGTACGATTTGTTTCTATTCCATCCTTTCTGCAATTTTGATAGACACAGGAGCGAGTCACTCTTTCATAGCCACTGCCCTTGTTCAGAGCTCGGATATTCCGACGGAGCCGTTGGCTCAATCCTTACTGCTAGAGACTCCTACGGGAGCAGACTCGACGATTACGCCCTGGTGCCGGTAGTGTGAGCTTACTCTAGGAGGCGAGAGCTTCGGCTGGGATCTTCTTGTAGCGGCGTCGAGGCCTTACGACGTCATCTTGGGCATGGATTGGTTATCTACGGTCCATGCTCAGATTGACTGCATTAGGCGCAAGGTGCGATGTGTGCGCACCGACGGGAGCAGGTTCACCTTCACCGGCGAGAAGGGAGCCTTAGCAGCACAGGATGGACTCACGCAGAGGAGAGGTCAGCCCATCACTCATCAGTTGGCTAGCCTCATCCTAGGAGCAGTTGACGTGCAGAGTCCCAGTTTTCCTGCAGTGGTGGATCAGTACGCGGACGTCTTCCCCGATGACGTTCCAGGACTACCTCCTCGCAGAGAGGTAGACTTTTATATTGACATGTACCCCGGGACAGCCCTGATATCCACTCCAGCATATCGGATGGCCCCCACTGAGCTTCGAGAGTTGCGGGTACAGTTGGAGGACTTGCAGGGCAAGGGGTTCATCTGACCCAGTGTTTCACCCTGGGCTTCGCCGATTTTGTTCGCCAAGAAGGCGGATGGGAGCTTGCAACTGTGTGTCGATTATCTTCGCCTGAACTAGGTGAAAGTGAGGAACAAGTATCCGCTACCCAGGATTGATGACCTCTTTGATCAGCTCAAGGGAGCACGGTGGTTCTCGATGATAGACCTCAGGTTAGGCTATCATCAGCTCAAAGTTCGAGACGAGGATGTGCAGAAGACGGACTTCAGATGTCGGTATGGCCACTATGAGTTCTTGGTTATGCCTTTTGGCATGACCAACGCTCCAGCAGTGTTCATGAGCCTCATGAACAGGATCTTCCAGCCATACCTCGATCGATTTGTCGTAGTCTTCATCGACGACATCTTGGTGTACTCGACCACCAAGGAGGAGCACGCCTACCACTTGCGTGTTGTACTAAACACACTCCGAGAGCACCAGCTTTATGGAAAGCTCTCAAAGTTCCAGTTATGGTTATGTGAGGTCCACTTCTTGGGGCACGTCATTTCTAAGGCGGGATTTGCAGTGGATCCCGCGAAGATCGAGGCAGTGCTAGCTTGGGAGCCACCTAAGAGCGTGACAGAGGTGCGGAGTTTCTTGGGCCTAGCCGGATACTATCGGAGGTTTGTGCCAGACTTCTCCAGAGTTGCGGCCCCACTCTCAGCGTTGACGAAGAAGGGGAAACCCTTCGTGTGGTCAGACAGATGTCTGCAGAGCTTCCAAAAGCTGAGGCAGAGGTTGACCAGCGCACCTATCTTGAGGTTTCCTGAGGAGGGAGTTGGATACGTAGTCTACTGCGATGCATCAGGGACCGGACTCGGGTGTGTCCTGATGCAGGAGCGGGCCGTGATTGCCTACGGATCACGTCAGTTGAGGCCGCATGAGCAGAACTACGCTACCCATGACATGGAGTTAGCAGCAGTGGTCTTCGCCCTGAAGACATGGCGGCACTATCTAATGGGCGAGCACTTCACAGTCTTTTCTGACCACCAGAGTCTCAGGTACATCTTCTCTCAGAAGGACCTGAACCTGAGACAGCGGCGATGGCTCGAGTTCCTCCAGGACTATGACTTTGAGATAGTCTATACTCATGGGAAGGGGAACGTGGTAGCCAATGCCCTCAGCAGGAGGACGGGCATCCAGCTACTTGAGGAGGCGACAGAGCAGCTAGCCGCCATGCAGATATCCTTCGTGGATAGAGACGGAGCAGCCTTCCTTCAGTCTCTCACAGTCTCTCCTCCACTTCTACAGCGGGTTAGAGAGGCACAGCGTGGGGACGCTGACTATGAGACACGGCGTGCATAGATATCCTCGGGACAGGCACCTGATGGTTTCTCCCTTGGAGAAGAGCACGACGTCCTTTTCAGAGGACGTACCATGGTACCAGTCGCTTTACGAGAGGAGGTGCTGAGAGAGTTTCACACTTCTCCTTTGGCGGTATATCCTGGAGTGGCGAAGATGTACCAGGATCTCAGGCGACAGCATTGGTGGCCGGGCATGAAGAAGGCTGTGACAGAGTTCGTTTCACGGTGCCTCACCTGCCAGCAGGTGAAGGCAGAGCATCAGGTACCAGCAGGCTTGGTACAGCCCTTGGAGGTCCCAGAGTGGAAGTGGGATGGGATATCTATGGACTTCGTGACTGTACTTCCACGCACTTCCAGAGGTCACGACTACATTTGGGTGATTGTTGACCGACTCACCAAGTCGGCACACTTCTTACCCATCCGAGAGCAGGGCTCAGTGGAGAGCTTGGGGCGTCTCTACGTTCAGGAGATTGTACGACTTCACGGTGTGCCATCGACTATCGTCTCCGATCGGGACGCTCGCTTTACTTCCCGGCTTTGGAAGGGGTTGCCGGAGGCGTTCGGGACGTGGCTATGTCTGAGCACCGCCTTTCACCCTCAGACGGATGGTCAGATGGAGAGGACCATTCAGACTCTCGAGGACATGCTCCGTGCATGTGTCCTAGACTTTGGTCGCAGCTGGGAGGACCACCTACCCTTGGTGGAGTTCGTGTACAACAACAGCTACCACTCCACCATCGGGATGGCACCCTACGAGGCGTTGTACGACAGGCCTTGCAGATCTCCTGTGTGCTGGGAAGACCCTAGGGAGTCAGCACTTGTGGGACCAGAGATGGTCCGGGCCATGACAGAGAAGGTCCAGGTCATCCAGGAGCGGATGAGGTCAGCACAGAGCCGGCAAAAGTCATATGCTGACAGGAGGCGGAGGCCACTAGAGTTCGAGGATGGCGTCCACGTCTTCTTTCGGGTCTCACCTCGATGTGGTTTGAGGAGATTTGGCCGAGGCGGCAAGTTGTCTCCACGCTTCATCGGACCCTTCCAGGTCCTTAGCAGGATTGGCGAGGTGGCTTATCGCCTGGCTCTACCACCTCAGTTGCACCGGGTGCACGGCGTCTTCCACGTATCCCAGCTGAGGAGATACGTGCACGACCCGACGCACATCATTGACTATGGGGAGCTAGACGTGGATGATGGGGCGAATTTTGCGGAGGTCTCAGTGGAGATAGAGGATCGACAGGAGCAAGTCCTACGTGGGCGATCAATTCCTCTTGTGCGCATCAGATGGAAGCACGGGAACCTCTAGGAGAGCACTTGGGAGCAGGAGGCTCAGATGCGTGCTCAGTACCCACATTTGTTTCCCTAGTTTTTTTTTATGTATCTTTACGGGGATGTAATGTCCTAAGGTGGGAGTAATGTAAAGACCCATAAATTTCAAGGAAAATATTTTTTCTTAATTTTCTTTGGAATTTTACAAGAGTGTAGTTTCTGACGGCACCTGATTCCGAGGCCCGGTGTGCCCGGAATCATTTTCCGACGTTTGTCTCGGGTACGTTCAGTGAACGAACGAGCGGGTTTTTCTAACTTTTGAACCGGTGCCCGGAATCGAATTCTGAGGGCACTGATGAAATCGCAGCGCCGGTATTCGATTAGAAACGCCTCTTCCGGAGTTGCGTTTTTTCGGGTGTGGTTTTTAATTTTTGGGATTAAAGTTAAGAAATAAAATAATTTTGCGACAACTTTATTTTATTTCACTTAAGCCACTCGGAAGCCACTTGAAGCCACTTGTTGACGGCTTGAACTGAGTTAAACTGGATAGGATGCTATCTAGAAATATCCTACCCCCTTGGTAGGATATTTGTGAGGTGTGGCCCGCACGAGCCCCGCCGTTTCTTTCCGCTAAGAAACGCGCCCGCGAAAACCCGTCTTTATGAAAGTCAACTGACGCGTTTCTTAAAATATTAACAGACCATTTAATTGAGCGGTTTATTTTGTGAATTAAATGGGCTGTTTCTTTCGTGAATTAAACGGGCTGTTTCTTTCGTTGAATTAATTCAACGAATTGATTAGTCGTTTCTTAACCAGTTTTCAATTCGTTGGCGTAATAATAAAATAAGGCCAAAGAACGACCTCTGGTTATTTGCGCATTGAGAAGATTTGAGAGGACCCTTGTATCTTCTTCTCCCTCGCGAAGAACACGAAGAACGCGAAGAACGCTAAGAACGCCGAACCCGGAAATCGACGACGCTTCCGTCCGAGACGTTCTTCCCCGCTCCGATCTCCGGTCACCAACCGTTTGAGGTGAGTGATTTCGTATTTCCTCTCAAGGTTCTTTTGGTTTTAAACTAAACACAGATTTAAATATTAATAAATTAAATCTATTGTTCTTGGTCCGTTGAGCTCGCCGACTCAACGCCGGATTCCGCGACGACGCGACGCCTCCCCGCGACGACGCGACGATCCCTCTCTTCCGCGACGAGCTTTTCGGCGAAGAACGCCCGCGCGCGACGATCAACGAGGTAGGGATTTATTTAAGAGAATTACCCCTTTTTATTATTCCCGTCAATGTTCTTTAAAGAAATTGAAGAACCGATTTGTGAACAATTTTAATCTTATTAAAATTGTGGTTTCTGGTGTGGAATAAAATTCTCCCGTTTGTTTATATCTAACGCGGAGGGTGCGGGCCAAACGAACACGGCCCGACGACCCTCCGCCGTTCTTATTTTTGTGCGGATTTGACGGGCGACGACGGAACGTGCCACAACGGGTGTTTGACGATCCCACAGTGAAGAACGAGTCCCGGGAGGAGCAATGGAGCAGACGAGAAGAGAATCGGACCACCGGAACGATCCCGGTGGCCCGCGGAACACATCGGCGACGCGGGTCGCCGGCGCGGCGGCACCGGCAGCCGGGAGCGACGGCGCCCCGGCGCGCCGCCGGACAGGCCGCCGCGACTCAGCGCGGCGGCGGCGGTACCCGCGGACCCGCGGCCGCGCGGGTACGGTGCCCTCGGACGCGGCTGAAGCCGCGTCCACGACACAGCGCGGCCCCACGCGGGGGGGCCGCGGCACCACCAGGCCGCGGGGGCGGCGCCCCGCGTGCCTCGGCTGTTCGGCCGAACCGGACCAGGCCGGTCCGACCGGTCGGGTCGACCCGGTTCGGCCGACTCCCGGGGGGGTCAGGCCGGGTCGGCCCGGGCCCGTACCCCCCGTCTTCGGACGGTCTTCGTTCAAACGCCCGTAACATGAGCTACGGGCCTCCAAACGACTCTCCGTCAGCGGAAACGCGATCCTTGGATCGAGACGGTAGTTTCGGTATATCGCACTCAAGGTTTCGGAATACTTTGAGTTCGTTCGGGTTGGTTCGTACACGAAACCAACCGGGCCCTCGGAGCGGAAGCGCTCATATCTTGAGCTACGGACTTCTGATTGACGTGCCGTCAGCTTTGTTGTTTTCCTCTAAGTGAAAGGATCTTTTGGCATACTCCGCCCGAGGTTTGGACGCAGGTGGAGTGCGGTCGGGTTGGTTTTGTCCTAAAAACCAACCGGGCCCCTGGGACGAAAATGCCAATAACTCTCAGACCGGGCGTCTGATTGACGCGCCGTCTGCGACATTGAGTTCCTGTTGACGATACGGAACTTTTGGATACATCAACTTCGGACTTTTGTGTCAGTTGATGTATCAGCCTCTCGGCTCGTGGAGCGGACCCTCCCGATCGAGCTTGCTGTGTGCGGGAACCCTAGGCTGGCTGCGACTGCTACTTCGACAGCGACGACTGTGCAGAGATCCTCCGTGGACTCCGACGACGACCTTGCAGAGATCCTCAGTGGACTGCAGCGACGACTGTGCAGAGATCCTTAGTGGACTGCGACGACTACTGCACTCAGCGATCCTCTGTGGATCAGTGCTACAGGTCCTGTGTGGGCCCGGTCCTGTGTGGGCCCGATCCTGTGTGGGTCCGATCCTGTGTGGGTCAGCGCTCAGTGGTTCTGTGTGAGCCAGCGCCTACAGGTCCTGCGTGGGCCCGGTCCTATGTGGGCCCAATCCTGTGTGGGTCATTGCGGGGGTTAGTTACCTATCGATCCTTCGTGGGTCCGACGACTTAGATGGATCAGTGATCATCTTTATCGTCATCCGAAGAAGTATACCTGTGTGAGCTGAATCTTGTGTTACTCTCCTTTGTGGATTGTGGTGAGCTATCCTGTGTGGATTTACTGTTTACTCTCCTTTGTGGATTGTGTTGAGCTATCCTGTGTGGATTTACTGTTTACTCTCCTTTGTGGATTGTGTTGAGCTATCCTGTGTGGATTTACTGTTTACTCTCCTTTGTGGATTGTGTTGAGCTATCCTGTGTGGATTTACTGTTTACTCTCCTTTGTGGACTGTGTTGAGCTATCCTGTGTGGGTATACGTTTTGCTTTCCTGTGTGGACTGGGTTGTTCTTGGGCTCGGACGTTGGAGCCGAACGGGAATTGATGACTTAGGTATATGTATGGGCATATACCTAAGCCGTGTCAGATGTTACTTCGTGATTGTATCTTTCCTTTGCGGATTATCCTTTGTGGATTTCGGGAGACCTTCGGGGGTCTCGAGGTCCCTACTGAGTAGCTTATACTCACCTCTGCACGGGCTTTGCCCGCACTACGTTGTGTTGGTTGCAAACGACGGACAACACTGATCGTGGTGGAGGCGTGTGGAGTAGGACAGTACCCGGAGGCGGACCACTGGGCGGGACGTACTCGGAGCGGTCAGGTGGACCCGAGGAGCAGTGGAGGCTATCTGTACCCACCCTTCAGGTGGGATTTCCAGAGGACGGCTCGACGCTGCAGTTTTCCCTTTCAGTTGATGTTTTTCCTTTCAGTTGTACTTTACTGTTGGGCTTGTATATCCGGCCCCTTTTTTACTTTCAGCACATCTTGTACAGTTTTTACTTAGTGTTTACTTTTCCGCTTTCTTACTCTGTGGTGCTTGTTTACTTTTCAAAGGCAATGCCTTCCCTTTTTGTTGGGATTTACGCCTTGGTGCTAGTCGCCAGCCCCTAGCCTATGGAAGGCGGGCTTGGGGTAGTCACGGCACAGGCCCCGAGGACGGGTCATGACATTCACTCAGGAAACCAATTGATGACAAAGATCAAGGGATTCACTTTCTAGTATGTTTACCAAACAAATGGAGAGGAGCTTCAGTTTCAATTAGAGAGTCATGTGATATAAGTATGTTGATTGTTAAAGAGATAATATGAAAGATAATGATGTATAAATAGTAAATTAAAGTGAAAAAAGAAGAAGAAGATGAACCAAAGAGGAAGTTAGTAGATTTCAAGACTTATGAATCAAAGTAAAAATGGGAAGATTAAAGATAATAACTCATGTGTTGGAGAATCATCTTCTAACAGTGATGAATAAATGAATCACTTAGCCCTATGATTTAAAAAAAATTACCAAAGGAATAAATGCTTCAAGAATTCAAACTATAAAGGTAAGCATGAAAGTAGATGGAAACAGAGAAAATAATGTCAAAAGATGATTCTAAAAATGAAATAACATATTATTTATGAAAGAGAAAATGTCATATCAAAGCAGACTGTAATAAGTAAAATTATAAGAAAAAGTTTGAGGATAGAACAAGGCCATGCAACTAACTCTGAGTGATTTGGAAGATAGTTCAAGTGATTCAAAATAATGCAGAGAGGATAATCATGATAGAGTCAATATGTGTTATATGAAAACACATCTGTGGTATATAATATTTTTTCATCACTTATTAATAATTCTGACCTTTCTAAAAATGAAAATATCGAAGAAAACATATCAAGTGAAGAAATGTTTTAAATTTGTAATATGTTGGAGGAAACATTCAATGAACTTAAAGATAAATACAAAAGTTTAAAGAAGAAACATTCCTTGTATGCTCGCCTTAAAATAGATCTTAGTATAGAAAAGGATAAAAATGATCAATTGATAAAAGAAAATAATGAGCTAAAATTATCCAATGAACAATAAAAGAAGGATATAAAGAGATTCAAAAATGGAAGAAATACATTAACCCATATGATTAGAAAGAAAACTTCACCTAAGTATACCATAGGAATTGGATATCAACCTGGACAAAGAAAGATAAAAAATAATAACTTTATTTCTAGTTACAATTCTACCAGTACTGTGAATACTCTTTATTCTTATAAACCTAATAAAGTTTTTATTTCTAAAAGTCTAATATCTTCCTATAAGAAACCATTTAAAAAATTATGGCACTTTTGATAACATGACCTACCCCAATGGTTCAAAACCATTGGGATAACCCCTAGAACTGTTGGCATGGGAGGTGTTGGGATAGACCTATACTAACAGTTCCCAAAGAACCATTGGTATAGGGTGTGTTAAATTACATTTTCCTAATTTTTTATATTGAATCGTTGGGATAGATTTATAACAACGGTTGTAAAACCATTTGTATATACCCCCTTCCCAAACTCCACAAAAACCAAACACCTAAAATTCTCCTCCTTCAATGTACCTAAAACAACCCACCTTTAAAATAGACCTAAAACAACCCAGTACATACAAAACAAAAAAACAGACCCACACCTGCACTTACACCTAAAAACAGACCTACACCTACAATGTAATGCAATTGAAATCAAAATACCTATAGTACATCTTACAATTCACCTACACCTGCAAAACAAAACTACACCTACAAAAAATAACTACAAAACTAACACCTTCAAAATAAGACTCCAAAACTACCTGTAATGCAATAAACCTGCAATCAAAACATCAAACTCAATGCATCTGTAATCAAAACATCAAACCAAAACCCACCTTTAAATAATATCGTAACACTATTTAATGAAAACATAAGAACATACAAAATAATGGATAAAAAATCACAATTGATGCATTTAACCAATGATAACAAATATACAAAATATCACACATATATTCAGTCAAACCAAATCATCAAACATCTAATGCCATAAAAATTAGTAAAAAAATGTAACAAATCAATCCATCCATCATCACCATCACTATCATCACCGTCATCATCATCCTCATCCTCTTCCTCATCCTCGTCCCCATCCCCATCTTCATAATCATCCCTATCCTTTTCCTTGGCCTCATCCTCACCCTCATCATTCACCCCGGTCTTGGCCTCATCCTCATCCTCATGCTCATCCTCCACCTTGGTCTCGACCTCATCCTCATCCATGGTTGCTTCCTCACCATCATCCTCGCTATCGTTATCGCCAAGAACAACACCATCTCAACCACCACTAGGTATACCTCCTGGTGCACTATATAACGAATGCATTAATGACATATATTCATCACAAGATATAGTGGTCTTGGTGGAAGTGATGGACATAAAACTTTCATCTATTTCATAAATTCAACATTTTCCCTTTCAACCTGTTCTTCCACCTGTGTGACCCTTTTTTCAGCCTTTTCTACCTTAGCCTAAGTTTGTACTGCTCATGCACTGGCCTTTTCTAACTCGGTGGTAATACAAATGGTACGTAAAGTGGGCCAATACCTTATCAGGACTATAATCTTCCCATGTTGGAATCGTACTCTACCATGGTTCTCATCTCCCAAAACATGATGTAAGTGATAATTTGGCCCAAAATTTCTAGGTTCCTAGGAATCAAGGGCCTCCAAAGTAGCCTATTACAAATATAAATAGATTATTATGTTACAAAATAGATATTAAAATTTGAAATCAAAAAATTAAAACCTACAATCGGTTGTTGTGTCGATTCATTAACCACACTTACATATTTTTTATTTCTACTCAAGAAGAATAGTTTTTCTCAAGGCACATGTCCTTCAATATTCATTAACTCCCTCTATAATGAAATTGAATGTAGAAAACCATAATTTAAAATAGGTTACTAATAATGAATTTAAAAACTAAAATCAAATGGATATTAATTTGAAATGAAGTTGAAAAGAAAAAAATATGGTAGATGAATTCATGTTGGTCCAATAAAATTTGGTTTTTTGTGATTGGTTTTCTATACTGTTGTTTAATTTAGTTTAGTTTAATATTTTTCAATTTGGTTCAGATCTGGTAGAGTCTGTTTAGTCCAAGTTAGTTCAATTTGATTAAATTTAATTCATATTTATTTGGTTATATTTATGTTTTTTCAATTTTATTCTATGCAATCCAAATTTTATTTATTTATTTTTGAATAGTTTGATTTAATTCTATATAATTCTATTAAGTATGGCATATTTCGATAATATTTGGTTCTATTGGGTTTTGGTTGGTTTTAGTATTTTTAATACAAATATATTCACTTATATTCTATTTCATTTGGTTTACCTCTACTTGAATTAGTGTATGACTATTTTATTGGTTCACTTATGTTTAGGTATTCCTAGGATAATTTAGTTTATTTTGGTTCTATTTGATTCAGTTTGATTTAACTCAATATTATTCAGGTATAGTTGATTTGGTTTTATTCCTCTAGGTGTCATTCAGTTGTATTTATGTCAAGTAATTTCAAATAAATTTGGTTCAAATATATTTTATTTAGTTCAGTTTGATTCGATTATATTTAGTTCAGTTTATATCAGTTTAGTGTGGTTTAGGTAGATATTCAATCTCTACTACTCTACCAAATTTTTAAAAATCAAATGAATTATGGAAGAAACAATAAAAAGTGAAAGTCCTGAAGAAAAATTATAAATGACTATTGTACCTACTTTCTCTCATGTTCTAATATCATAGTCCACCCTAAAGTGTGGATCTTGAGTGGTTTGGTTTGGATTTAGGAAAGTGGTATCCAGTGGCGATCGAGGTGTCCAGGAAGTGATGATGGCCTAATCTGGGGGGGGGGTCACCGGTTGTTGGATACATTGGGAGAAACAATCCTTAGTGTGATTTTTAGTACGACGACATTGGATGTGGAGGAATAGAAGGTAGGAGTAACAACCCATAATGATAAAGGGTTAAATGACTAAATGATATGACTCATGTCAACAAAGATCACCTTTCTTTTTGAAAGCATGTCTGGTAAGAACTCTATAGTTAATCATGTTTGGCCTGAAGTAGTGATCAGGATGGGTGACCTTCTGGGATGTTTCACAGGGTGTGTGTGAGTGAGGACAAAACACACTGGAAAGAACATGTGTTGGCCTATTGGGCCAGTCTTATGTCTGATGACCCGTTCAGGCATGTGGGTGGGCCTCAGGTTGGGGACCATGTGTCTGTGGGGAAATTGGTGGTACCTGGAGGGCCAGGACCCAATGACCATGTTAAGACATAGTGTTTTTGCTATCAGCAGGGGTGTCTATGAGGAAAATGGTTATACCTATCAGGCCCAGACCTAATGATCATGTTAAGGAAGGGTGTATGTGCTATCAACAAGGCTTAGTTGTAACATTTTGTATCAAAGGAAGAACCCAAAATTTAGTGCAATGCACTGCTTGGGTTGAGATTTAGGGTCTACAATGAAGACTTTGTTCTCTAAAGGAGGGTTAATGAAACATCCCAGAATGATAAAGGGTTAAATTACTAAATGATATAAATAATGTAAATAAGGTGCACCTTTATTTTCAAGAGCCTTTCTGGTTAGAACTCCATAGTTAAGTGTGCTTAGCCTGGAGTGGTGATAAGATGGGTGGCCTTCTGGGAAGTTTATCAGGGTGTGTGCGAGTGAGGAAAAAACACATTTGAAAGAACATGTGTTGGCCTGTGGGGATAGTCCTAAGTTAGATGACCCGTTCAGACATGAGGGCGGGCCTTAGGGTGGGGACCACGTGTCTTAGGGGTAGTTGGTGGTACCTGGCGGATTAGGACCCGATAACTATGTTAAGGAGGAGTTTCTGTGTTGTCAGTAGGGACCATTTGTGGTATCATGTTTTTTTATAATGATAATTTAAACCCTCTTGTGATAAATTATTAATATCATAAGTGGGGAATATGATTTATCAATTAAATAACTTAATAAATGTTTTAAAGGCCTTAAAACCTAGTTAACACTTTGGAATATTCAATCGAATATTTTAGAGCCAGATGCTATGTTGGTGTGAGATTATAAGGTCCATAAAGCCTCTAAGAAGATGGAATAAAATTATTATATTAAATGAGTGCAATTTATTTGAAATAATTGAATAAATCCAAAATAGGACATCGAATGAGAAATCTGATACTATCGATATGTCTAGAATTCAATGTATACCCTTGGTGGGGTATAAAATTAGTAAGCATTGGATGTTGGGATGCATCACTTGTAAAGTTAATTTATTTAATAATTTTTATTATATTATTTTTGAAAATAATTTAATATCTCTAAAATGGTGCATCGTATGGGAGATCTGAGACCATAGTTAGGTTTGGGATGCGGTGTTTACCCTAGACTGGGTAGAACATTTGTAAGCATCAGACTATTGGATGGGTCACTCGTGATAAAAACATTTTTATTTTTAATTAATTATTTATTTAGTATTTTAAATAATAAATCATTAATATCTCTCAAACGGTGCATCAGATGAAAAATTTGAGACCATTGTTAGGTCCGTAACGGGGTTTTTACCTTAAGTGGAGTGTAACATCTATGTTTAGAGGATATTTGATGTTATTTAATATTTATGTTAAATAATTTATTGATTATATTAATTAAAATAATTGAAAATTCTTTTTTTATATAAGGCCATCTTCTTCAATAGAAATTCCACCATTATTTATGAACTATACATTTCAAAACCTCCAATTTTCAGTCATTCATGACCATTTCACTTACCAACTCATTAATGGAGTAAATTAAATCCCTCCACCATAAATTTTAAGTTGAAACAATGGATTAAAATAGGGTTTTAATTTCTTGGGTGAATGGAAAGTATGGAGATTGGCTTCTAAATAGCCAAACCCATAGGTTGTGGTTCTTGGTTTAATCGTTCAAATACAAGTACCTCTATTTAATCATGCTTGTGAGTGGTGATGTTCTGACCATCTTCCGCGGTCTTCTCTTCTGGTTTCGGTGACCCCTTCAAGTGTGGGTACTGTGTGTGGTGCACTAGTTTGTGCTTCTTTTATTTATTTTAATTATTTTTTTCTTCTATTTCATTATTCTACCTTCTCAACAATATAAAAATTTGTTGAATAATAATATGATTAAACCCAAATTATTAATGAATATTTATGTGACATATCCAATGATAATTATCAAATTTTTATTTCTCAAAATTGTTGGGAGATATGTAAATAATTATTTTATATAATTAACATGGATAATTGAAAATATTTATCCGATGGTAATTACATCATTAATTTATTTTTAGAATATAATCTTGTTAAAAGAAAGGATAATCATAAATAATTATCAAGCAATGAATAATTATGTGAAATTCTAAAACAATAACTGTGATGATTTAACAAATGACAATTTCATCAAATTATTGAATGGATAATTGTTTAAAATTATCAAATAATAATTATTTATATTTTCAAAAGATAACTAACTATCAAAAGATATATATATATATATCGATAGACACACTTGGGATAATTTATTAAAACTATCTAATGTTATTTATTTTAATTATCAAATGAGAGACACACACACACATGTATATATATACATGTGTGTATAAATATTTACAGTTAGATATATGTTTTTGATAATCACTTTAGAAGTTAAGTATAATTTTATTAAATATAAAATTATCAATGTGTAATTTCATGATCTATTGAAGGATAATTTCAAACACATGTGTTGTTTTATTTCAATGATAATTTAAAGTTATCATGCAGAGATGAATTATCACCGTATGTGATAATTTAAGTAATAATTTGAAAATTATCCTAGAGAGATAAATTATCATCGCACGTGATAATTTAAGTAATAATTTGAAAATTATCCATGAGAGAGAGCATCATCACATATTATAATTTATTTCTTTATGAAATAAAATAGATGTTTTGGTTCTAGGAAATCCTTGATATACCTTAATCATCAATGTGCCGACAACTCGAGATTTTGACGTGTATCCTTTGACAATAATAAAACCGCGAAGATGTCTTACTAACTTTTTTAGGTCAGAATTTCCTTACCTTCTTGGGATCACATTTACACTTGTTGGTTGATGATTATATTTTTTGGCATTTAAATTGAACGTGCTTTATTGTGATTGCATGTGAGTGTGTGTGCATCCATAAAAAACTTTTTGACTCCATGAATGATATAAGTGTAGAATTTATACATCTTTTATTATGATCACATGTTGTTGTGTTTGATGTTATATATTCATGTTGATATATTATGCCTACTTATGTGTTCACCCTGTATATAAATTACCATGTTTTGTTGGTTGCTAGTGGTACTTGATATAGGTGGACCATTGTGGATTATTTATTCCCTAGTGGGGGAAAATTCTTGAATACAACCATAGTGACGAGGGAATTGAGAATGCGATGGAGGTACAAGGATTCTATGGCGTCGTGTCGAGGGTGTGCTCGAGGATTCTTTGATGTTAAGTGTCATTCACCACGAGATAGCCTAGTTGATGCGATTTATTATCATCTAGAGGATTTGGGTGACATGGTCCACTTGAGGGATAGATGATGCTGGGTATCACCTTTATGACACTGTGAGGACACCGTACAAGGGATGGTTTGTTTCTTCCAACCCATTCAGTTATATTCTAGCATGATCCCTAAGTAGGTCGAGGGTTGTGGATGCTTCGATAGCGCACCACTACTTGGTTTTGAATTGTATATTTATGTTCTTATTGTATTTATTATTATCATGGAATACACTTGTATACATGAGAACATTTGGTCAATGACGCATTGCTAGTTTCCTACTGAGTCTTGGACTCACACCCTACTTGGGAATTTTTATGCTCTTGTAAATTTCATGAGAGAACCGGTGAAGGTAAAGGGCCATGTGGTGAATGGATGAGAAAGTGGATCAAGGAGCTAGGGAAAACCAGGGCAGACACTGGAGAACCCTATAGTTGTTTTATTTATCATATTCTTTTCACTACTCTTGTCACCTTTCCACTTTGGTAGCTCTCATTTATATACCTTTTATGTTATCTTTAGCTTCCTATTTTAATATGATTATTTTATTCTTTATCCTATTATTATTATTATTTTTTATCCGGGTCGATGACATGATATTAAGGGTATAGTATCTACGTTACAGTACATAAGCCCTCACTACTAGTTGGAAGCCTCTTGCATACGGGTAGGCGCACATGAGTTTATGTGGAATTCCAGCTCGAACATGGTGTTTTGTGTTGGGATGTTACAGGAGGCTAACCTAGTTCCAAGCAGCTTATGTAGTGTCGCACCTTAGGAGAAGAAGACCCATGGTTCTTCCTTCCCCCTTTTTTGTCCTAATTTTTCCAAAACCACCCCAAAATCAATGTACCTAATTTTTTATTCTTATTATTATTATTTTATTTACCCAATCAATTAGGCTTTGGGTAAAATAATAAAATATAATAAAACTTATTAAAATATAATTGATTGAAGTTATTCGATGACTATTTCGACCACAAATTCACCGACTAGAATGCAACAGCCAACCATAATTCACTCCCAGAGATGGTTTCAAGTAAAAATTACATATATGTTCATAAAATTAAACCCCAAAAAAGATAAAAATATCAAATGAATGTAGACTGATTATCCATTATTGGATTGGAATATTGTCTACAACTTTGGGACTAAAATGATGTCCACTTCTAAATTTAATGAAATTTAAAATTTTTATTGGCATAAAATTTTCACACGTCTCTCTAATAACAAATAATGGTACCCAGGAATGAAGTAGATTCTGGTGGATTGGAGATTTAAAATTTTTTCATTGGAGGTCGACGTAACTACATCATCATCAGCGATGCGCTGCCCCATTTTAATCCCAAGGATCATACATGAAGAAATTTAAGGAAAAAAATAAACTAAAAATAACTTGTAAAACCTAAAGTTGTGAGTTCTTCATATGTTCATCGCCAGTGATCATTGATTAAAGAATCAGAAGTCAAATTACTCTAGATCAACCAAATTCACTTCAATAATTTTTAGGATCATCTATCATTGAATTTCGAGTTCTCACACAGAGATCCAATGAGGCCTTAGAAATTCCAATGATCACCATATCGTCATCCATGGGAATCATAAGGGGGAACTAGATTCAATCACCTAGATCGAGATATTGTATCTCTTTGAAGTGGGAGAGGAGATAGAAGATCTAAAGATCTCATAGTGAATAGAACACATGTGAGTCTCTCTCCTACTATGTATAGTGTGTTATGAAATTACCTTGAAAAGGATCTCCGACACTCGAATATTTTTACCCACTATATAAACTATAAAAGATATATTATGAATATTGTAATGAGTCAAAAATATCATTTATATTTTTATCACTTGTAATATAATAAATATATTACATGATAAAAACTGAGTCTTTAACTCGACTTGGCATTCCTGCAAATATTAAATGAACCATGAATATGAAAATAATATTTATTTAAATAATATTTTCCATGTATTAAATTTAATACTTATAAATAAATTTAATAATTAAATTCAATTTCAATTATTCTTAACTTGAATAATATGAATTTATTTATTCCTTTGGTGATCGTATATCCCCAGACATATCCCAAACCCCAGTGGTGGGGCCCACAATGTCCTTCATACCTATTCACTAGGATATGGCATATTCATGAATACACTATTATGTGTGACCCTTTAAGTCCTTATCTCAATAGTAATGGATATTATTCACAGACCAAGGGTGAAATCTAGCAACCCATCATGACCCTTAAAAATTTAATGAGTAGTCATAGTTACAACAACCAACCTATCAACACGCACTATGAAATATAATATCTTATCCATTAAAAAGTATAACACACACTTTTATTATCATTCTTTCTTGTTTTATTATTTTTTAATAAATCTCGATGAATTTACCTTCAACTACCATGGTCATGGATTTATAAAGGTACTATCATCATAATCATGTTGGATGGAGATATTACTTCCTTAACCTAGAAGCAACCAATTCTATCTTGATCATCAGCCATTGTCATACCACCAATGACGTACCCAACAAAAGCTACCTCACTAAGATTTTATTATCATGGGGGTTTTCTTGCATCAAAGTATGTGATCGAATGAAACACATTGATAATGATCTCAAGTAGGCAGACTAATACCAATGCCCATAGATTAGAAATTCCAATAATACCTACAACATGTGGTGTTCCTATTGGTGGGTCTATCATCATGATATCAACTATTATAGATCACCAAGTGTGAACTTCATGAGAATAATTCTCAATGAGTCCCCAAATCCTGATGGTCAGACATCCATTATGTTCTATCTGTTTGATGTAACTAGATCATAAGACATATATTTAATATTAATTTCATAGTATCTTGAGGTTGTCATTATATCCGGGGATCTGCTATAAACTTTTGATACGATAATTAATCTATGGAAATTACCTTTTAATAGTGGATGGAGAAATGACTACACAAAAATTGTAAGTAAACATCTTGCATAATCACTATATCCATGATATGGTAATCAAAATTACTGATAATGTTGGGTCTATGATGCCCACTTTTAAAACATGAACAACAATGAAACTAAATCATCACTTAAACATATATATTAATTACTAAACCTCATCATGGTTATCTCTCACCAAGTATCACATACAAGAGATCGTATATTATAATCATAAATAAAAAGGGTACCTTGTTACCACTTCCGCACTGGTTTTTCACTCTACATCAATGTCATGCACCCAGATTCATCTCTCTCCAAAAGTAATTTAGCTCAAAAAAAACATGGCTAAGTATCACAACATGCACCTCGTGCATCACATCATCCCAAATCACATCTCAATACCATAACCAAGTGGTTTTTGGGGGCCACCATAGATCGTATAACATGCATCATACATCAAGTATTATACCTCAAGTCATCAGGGACCATACACCGAGTAAGGTACCACAAGACATCACACCTATACACGTCATACCTAAAATAATCTTTTGGATATTATATCTGAAGATAAATGTGTATGAATTATCCATAAGTTATTAAAACCCTCCAAACATATATACAGGGAAACTAATCACCATGCATATCAACACATAATACTACTAAGAGAAGAGAGTGGGGCCAAAAGGGGTAATCATTCATCCATCCTCACAAACCTAGATGTTGGGGAACACACCCTCCCAAATACCACTGGGTGTTAGTCACCCTAACCGAATTGGGTGAGGTATATTTTGAAATCAAAAAACATATAAGATATAATTTAGCTCACCACACTATAGGAATAACCTAGTTATGGTATCAACCGAATCTATCGTTACTCAAACACCAAACTACCACTACTAGGGACTAGATATCCTATAAGCACACAATCATTTAAGGAACTACATTAGGTTCATTATTTTATTTTAACATTTTACTTAATGTTAATTAATTTAATAATCATTAATTAACATTATCCTGATTACATTTCATTAACCATCCAAGTGAAGTCCATGCCCACCAAGCATAATCGAAACAGAGTCCATAGTTTCTCAAGGTCATCTCATTTTCATTTCTGTAAAAACCAGCCCCATGGTTTAAAACATTTATTAAACATTATTAACATTCCATAATTCCATATTCTCCAGGAAAACATTCTAAGATACCATCATAGAGAGATATAATCAAGCACATCTAACTGCCTCAAGTAGTGGGGAAATGAAAGAAAATAAATAAGCAACCAGGTCATCCGGCCATAAAAAGATTCATTCACGGGAAAGTATATCATCTCTAAACAATCAACAGGTAAGTTGGGATTCAATGCATTACAACCATATCAATGCCATCCTTGACACGAATATCAGTATCCCCATGCATCTTGTCATCACACACATCAACTGTTTCCACAACCTCGATCCTCCCCACCCATATCTCATCATCCATCTCAGGCTCAAAACACATCCCAAGGCTTATATCCAAAGAACCTAGAATCCAAAAAACAAACAATCATAGTCAACATGTCAATCTAGTCCCTAAAAATTAGGCATTTAGACTTCCCATGAAAAAAAGATCTCACGGTGCCCAACACAAAGCATCCAACCTTTGTCAACAATGAGACATCTAGACCCCAAGAAATATCTTTATCAAACAACAAGTTCTATTTAAAATTGAATTAACTAATTCATTATCACAAGTTACAACTATGGTTAACTGAAGGAATCATTTATAACAAGCTGTCAAAAATTACAAAAACACACTCTCTAGCATTAAACCAGTTTCATCAAACTGAGAAGAACAATTATCAATTAACATGCCTTTTTATTCTTTTCAAGCATTAAAGATTCACATTATTTAAACTTTTCTAACAACACATGGAATTACATATTCCATTAAACATTCATAATTGCATCAATTTTAATACCATCAAATTATAAGAAATAATGATCCATTAAACATGCCTCTAAGTTATTTAGTCATTCAAAAAATTAATTGGATTTATGTTATTTACCAAATTAATCAAAAATACTAAACCAAGATTAACGTCATGTTACACGTAACATAACATAGATAGCACACTATCTAGTAAAATAAGAGGAAAACTATTATCATGGTGGAATGAAATAATATGTGATCACTAAATGTGATCCAATTTCATTAGCATTGTTTAAAATTTATTAGGTTAATTTCAACATCATCCAAATAAGCTAAGTTTACTAACATTAAGATTGTGTGTAAATAAAGTAGAAGAAATGAATCTCCTACCTCAAAAGCATCAACATTCTTCGCATGAGAACATATCAATGTCACAGATCTCACTTCACCTCTCCCGTAATAAACTACATCCCACCAAGGATGTCTCACCAAAACTGTGCCAACAAACAACCAAAAAACCCCATTAAAATGATTAAGAGAAACCTTAATAACATGGATAGAAGAAAAATAAATATATAAGATCAATCAAAGAAGAAAACAAACGAAAAGGGAGGTAGATCTTACCTTGGATCACATTGGACCGCTCATAGGAAGCTATAGAATGTTCCCTATTGAAAGAGGCTTCAAAGACATTGAAAAAAAATACTCTTGAGTGCTTATGGTTTGAGAGAAAGAAGTGGGAGAAAATTGGGTTTGATGATCTTGTGGTATTTATAGGTAGACTAATAGGAGGACCACAATGCAACCTCTCAAACCATGTTGCAGCCACCAGGTCAAACCTATGTTTATGAGATCTGTGGGTAGATCCTAAAAAAAGGGATATGGGGCTATGAAGCAGCCTTAAGCACCATGTCATAGCTACCCCTCAGAAGGTATAAGCACCCGAAAAAACTACATTGTGACCGTCTGTTCCATGTCACAGCCACACAGTCACACAGAAGGGCCTAAGTCACAGCCAACCTCCATGACACAGTCGCCCCTAAAAAGACAGTAGCCTTGAAAACAACAACAACAAAATTTATTAATTCCATTATATACAACATCAATATATATATATTTATATAATTGCATGAAAATTGATAAATATTTAATGCAAGGGAAATATTAAAAAATTGGTTATATGCTACATGTACAACACTTGATTCCCTAAACTTATGTTAAATGTAATATAAAAATATATATATAATATAAAATGAAACATTATCCAACTTTGGGAAAATGTCACCAGCTTCTATAGATGGAGAGTTTTACCACTAATGTTTTTCTATGAGAATATTTTTCATCCAGTGCATGACTTGTATCATTACACAAATCAATGTATATTATCTAGAAACTCAAAAAAATAATAACCAATAAAATAAAGTCATCCATTACTCTAAGGGGACAAAGTCCTATAACATGTCAGGTGGGGTACAACATAATAAAAAAATTTAATCCTTTCCACACCATGGTGTGTATGGTAGATTCTATCACATTTCACTTCTTTATTAATTGAAATGATCCTACAACATGAATAAATAGATCCATATCTACAAAGGAACTAGATTGTGTGAATATTTAGAAAAATCCAAAAACGAAGAGGATGATTTTTTTCTTATAAAAATACGATGATAAATAAAAATATACAAATAATAAATCATTCCTAAAAATGAGTAAATCTACACACCTAAACTGGAAATAAAATAATTGGAATGAATTTCTTGAATGCAACCCCTTCTAGGAATAGCCTAAAAATGGGAGACAATAAGAGGAGAGTACCAAACTGATGGTTTGAGTAAGATCAATAAGCACCAAACCATTCCATCCTTGTATGAACCCCCCTATACTCACAAAAATGCACAAAACAAAGAAATATGTTCTCATTATTATTCTAGATTATGATTAGACATTAAAAATATTAAAACAATTAAGAATGGATGTCTAAATATGTGAAGTTTTATCACTATAATTCTATGATAGATGATTTTTGGAGGATTATTGGGTATATATGGAGTGCATCCTTGATTAAACTAATTGATTTTAAGGGATATTTTTTGAAAGATAAAGGGACTGAAGTAGATATCCTCGATACAAATAAGGGGGTCCTGTTAGAGTATTTATTGAAGATGAAGTAATTATGCGAGCTTGTCCCTAGCAGAAATCTTATAATTTTTTTCTTACTACTATTGATGAATTTTTTTGAGGTACAAAGAGATAAAGAAGATGTAGTTAGATAATAAAATGAAGAGATTATTTTTAATATTGAAACCAGAACTGTTAATGATAATATGAATAAATATGATAATGAAGAAGTGAATACTGGCATGGAAATTGACATTAAAGAAGCAGTAGAGGCTAGAAATGATGTTGAAAAGGTTATTGAGGGAAATGACAAAATTTTAGTGTATGATAATGTGGAGGCTGAATTATTGGAGAAAACTACTCAAAAAATAAACAAGAGATGAATGCAACTATTGAATAAACACATATTCAAGTGGAAGAAATAATTTATGAAGAGAATGATAAGGGTGATTATAATGAAGACTTAGAGGATGATGTTGGTGATAAAAATGTAGAGGTCACAACTATATAGGGTGATAAAAGTGGTAATTGATAATGAAATCCCATCACAAACTACTGAACATGAAGATTAATATTTGAATAAAAATTTAAAATTGTTTTCTACAACAATATTTTCTTTCCAAAAATTACAAAAAGTAATCTAAAACATGAAAGGAAGTTTGAATGATTTAAATAGGGATGACTAAGTGGAAGTAAAGTGTAGTTTCCAAATAAGACATTAAAGAGTTTAAATCATCAATGTATTCAAAGTCACACTTTGATGAGTTGAAATAATTGATGAAAGTTGAAGATAAATTTATAAAAGGTTCAAACATATGATATAGGTACAAATGAAGAATTTAAAAATGAGCTTAAAGATATTCTAAAATCTCAATCAGATTTACTAAATGAAAAATAACCAGTAATGATTAGTGTTTTTGACTATGTTATAGTGTTGATGAATTCAATTACGAATTAGTTTGATGTTTTAAATTCAAATCAAGTTTTATCAATAATAAATGAAAGAATATCAAAATTAAAATCCAATACCACAACCTTTTATAAATTTAAAGAGTGAAAAAAGGAATTGATTTATGAATCCACAAAATTCAAGACTTATGAACTCAATTCTAAAAATTGTATACATATTCTGGAATATATTGTAGATTTTATAAAGTTCTAGTATGATGTCAATAAGAAACATGATCAGCGTTCAAGTGATTTAAAAGATGTTAGTTAAAATTTAAGAAAAATACAACATGTTGTAGTATCTAAAAAAGAATTATCTAATGATGGAAATTTTTAAAATATTGCTTCATATATTAAAGGTATTAATAAATAGTGTTATGTCATCCCTGAGCTTTTTTTCACTATCATGATGTTTTACATGGATTGTAATATTCTTAAAAATATTCAAAATTATTTCAAGGAGCAAGAGGAAACTTCATAGGAGACACTAAAAAATGAGAATGAAGATGTTAAATGAAATGAGACTGTGTTTTAAAAATATAAAACTCTGTCTACATAAATGTACCTACCCAATCTAATGTAATTTTAGAATTTTTTTACAAATGTTAAAAAAGGCAGTGGAGGATTTTGAAAGATCTTATAAGTTGGTAGAAGAATGTAATAAAAAATTGAAAATTAAGAATAGTGTATTTAGTATTATCAACAAAATGATTTCATAAACCAAGAAACATTTGGATGAGCTATTAGAGAAAATATCAACCAAATGGGAATACAAAATTGATCGGTTTTAGGCTAATTCTATTTGTAGAGATGATATGAATAAAATGAAAAAATAATATGGTTTCATTTTGAGGCAAGGATATGAGGTATTTTATGAGTGCAATAAAGATGAAATCATTTCATTATTACACCTCTTTTTCAAGAATTGTATGTGCTAAAAGGAAAGTAGAGCCTTGGTACAGTTCCATCAAATAAGCTTTCCATTTGTAGAGATCCATGCAAGATGCTAATTATCAACAGGGAAGGTATGTGTCAATATCCAAGTAACTACCATAAACTTATTTAAATAAATTTCTAATAATGAATCTAGTTAAATCTAAAGCTTCATTAAGACCCTCTAAACCATATAATATTGATAATAAAATGTTTCATGATGTGATAAATCCAGTTCAATCTAAAGCTTCATTGAGACCCTCTAAACCATGTAACACGGATAATAAAATGTTTCCTGATGCGGTTTATACTCTATAGAAAATGTTGGATGGTTCACTTTGAAATTAATAATACTTGAAAAATATAATGAAGGAACCAAATCTAAATATATGGAACTCTTAAAAAATATGGATAACCTTTGATCATTTTATATAATTAGGCCTAATTGATTATCTAAAATTTTAACACATGAAATAAAAATATTAGAACATGAAACATGTTGAAAAAACGTAAATTATGTTTCCAAAAATAAAAAATTATTCTAAAATAACATGTCTTATAATTAAAAAAGTGTGGATGATATTATATTAAATAGTTAAATGATTATTCTAGGTATCCATAAAATCCACCATATATCAGTTCAATAACACTAAGTTAACATTTATTTTATATTTTAAAAAAATAAGTAACTAAAATAAATGATGTTGTCCAATGGTTTTATTAAAAAATTATATGTAAAACCATCAACCACAAGTATTGGACAATATGCTCGGGTTAATAGTGTGTGTGTAGTGATAAGACAAAACCTTGATGAGAATGAAGCTTCACCATTAGAAAAATGTAAAACTCATGGAAAAATTTTAGATAACTCTTAGCATTGTATAATATTTTTTGATTTTAGTTGAAAAAAATATGATTAAAATAAGTTACATGTTCAATGTATAAATTTATTTTCTAGGAATCTAATATGTGAAGAATGTATCCTACTTTGTCTTTGAAATAGGAATAGAGGAATTGATAAATATGAAAACTATAATTGATTAATTCTATGACCAACCTCCATCCCATTTTATTGTAGATTAATTCCTGATATGATAATAAATCTCACAACTACAAGAGAATACTAAAAAAATGAAACTAAAAAATATATTAATACATTAACATTCCCAAAATTAGACTCACCCTTGCATCATTAATTGAATTTTTAAATCCATTACTATAGTTCACTAATCCTATCTCTACTAATAGGAAATTAGATAGTGTCTATAGCATAAATTTCCAAACTTATCTATCCAACCATCTTTTTGATTCAGCTATGTAGTATAATAGTGGGTATCATAATTAGAAGAAGAAACTAAATCAAATCAACAAGGACTACATACATTTGATAATTATTTTCCTAGCATGTAGGTGATAAAGTGGGGTATTTGTGAGGCCCCAATAGTAGCGATGATGATGAGGCTCTAGAAACATCAGAAAGGAGGGGAGGTGATGAAGAAAAGGCAGGGAGTCAGGGAGGAGGAGGAAGCATCATTGGTAGAAAAGTGTGATGGGGAGTCTAAGAGGTGCGATGGTAGAGAAGCAGATAAGGGAGAGGGAGTAAGGCACTTTTAGCGGGGATTCTCAAAGAGGAGGTGGTGTTGGCGTGGTGGGAGGAAGGTGAGAATGAGATAATACTGTTAATGGTGACTAGGGTTCAACCATCCCACATTACCAAAATAGTATATTTAATATTATTAAATTATTAATATCCCAATTCTATATAAAATTATATAATTTTATTGAAAAATAATGTGTTGGTGATTAAAAAATTAATACATTTATATTAAATTTTTAATAAATAAATATTTATTAGTTATGGGTAATTTTTTATAACATTTCATATGATAAATTTTTTATTTTTGATAGTAAATATCAATAACTGTTTCAAGCGTTGATAAAATTTTTAGTGTTAATATAAATTGGAGGTAAATTTAACTATTTTTAAATGATTTTTTAGTTTTAAATGATTAATATCAACATATATATTTTTTGGTAAAAACTAATTTTAGAGCACAAAATTAATACCAACACATCTAATATATGTTGAAATTATTCATTTTTACCAAAAAAATATATCATATGTTGGTACAAATAATTTTTTGTTGTGTAATCAATGAAAAGTTGATAACATAATATTGTTCATCAATAAAAAAATCACAAATATATAATAAAAAATAAGCTAACTTTCAAATAACATAGAGTAATAGATTTTAAATACTAAAATAAACTATGATTCATTAACTTGAAACACTGCTAGTTTATAATCACATAAATATATCATTATGATGTTCAAAATATAAATGAAATTCAATATAGATATCAATTGTTATCCAAGGTTCAACTATTTAATATTTTAATATGAGGTATGCATTGTGAAAAATATTAGAATTATAGAATCAATATCAAATTCAATAGTATACTAAAAAATTAATGTAACAAAATGAATATAATGCATTTTCACATCACAGAAAATGTGATTCACACATTATTCAAGAAATGATACAAAATTGTGGCATTCCACACACCAAATCAACAAATGAATTATAATCAGATAAAAAATGGAGAAACATTATTCAAAAAATAATCAACGAATCCCCTTCAAATTAAATGATTTAGGGTGTGTTCTTATGTTAGACATTCAATCTCCACTGAATAAAGGTGTAAAATTTCAATTTGGATTGTATATTTTACTAAAATTTATATAATGAAAACATTTGAGTTTGTTATAAATACATTTATACCTAGAATAAGAGTTATAGTAGAGCCAGGTCAATTTAGATTTCAATAAACCACTCATTCACCGTCATGGGGTCCTTTCCCCAATTTAATATCAAAGGCTTTGTGCAACAAGTAAATTTAATATGTAAAAATTTATTTTCTTTTCAAATTGACCAATATATTAGCATTAAAACTTTTATTTAGAAGGGATTCATCACTTTTATAATGACTGGAATTGTGTTTTTATCTACAAGTGGGAAAATGTAGAATAGAGGCATTCACTCAACATTCACACTTCAAAATTTGGAAATCATGATAGAAAATTTACATTTTTCCATTTCCAATATGTTCACACAAATTTTACACTTTCACTTGCTTCATCAGGATAAGTGAAAATTTTGATTGAGCATGATGTTCCATGTTAACAAACTCATGGGGGAATTATTCCCATCTAACCATAGAAAAGTTCATTTGAGAGCACAACCCAAAAATTAACCAAAAGGTGTAACTTCACTTCTTTTTCGACCAATCGTGAAGAGTTATAGTAATATAATGTCACCATAAATATGGTTCACATTATCATTGTCCATATCAACTTTAGTTCCCCCATAATTAGTCAGCATAACAGTTTCCCCTTCTTTAAACCAACATAGATCAACTTTCCTACCTTTCCATGATTTCTAGGACTAATAAAAACAAATCTTCCAAGATTCATCCAAGGAATTTTATAAGGGATCATAATTCTAGAAAGGGCCTTGGAAGGTGGATGAATCTCATCCACAAGAACATGATTCAATGTTGGGATCAAATTATTTTCCAAAGAGAAGTATTTAATTAGAATTTTTAAAAAATCTCCCAAAAAAAGATCAAGACTAAGAAGTGCATACCTGATAAGATGCCCAAACATCGACCAATTGAATGTGAAATTGATTTTCCCATGCCCCTCCATACACCTCATCTATATAGTTGAAATAGGAAAAATAAAATCAAATATCAGTAGATGAAGGTGTGAGAAATGGTAGATAATCAAGTGTGAGAATGTGGGTGCGATCTACGGTGATGAACCAAGAGTGTCAGCGCTAGTAGATATCACCACTTTGTGAGCTATGAAGATAGAGAGGTTATCGAGGAATAGGGTAGATGTGAAGAGAAATCCCATAAGGATTTTGGGACCTATTTCCATTTTTAATTTTAATTTATATTTTTTTACACTTTTTTTAAATAATCAGTTGTTAGATGTGAATTATCTTGTTTATTTTGAGATCTTTTGAATGGTTTTTAAAATTCCATAAAATAATTTATTTCAAATAAAAAATATTTAAAATGAAATTTTTATTTTGTTTCAAATAATATTTCATATTCCTAATATTTATCAAAATATTTTTGTTAATGTCAAAATAATTGTTTTTGTAAATAGTTAAATGACAGTGATAAAAAAATTAAATGATTTGTTTGTAGTGAATAAATATTAGTAACAAATTTATATGTTGAAAATAAAATATTGGTGATAATAATTAATAATGATAGATACATTTTTTTATAACAAATTTTTTTGAAATTAACATGATGAAGCAACAAATTAATTGTTAGTAAAGTATATGTTGGTATTAAACAATTAATAATAATATATATAAATGTTAGTACTTGAATTTAATACCAATAAAATTTAATATATATTGGAATTTCTTATTAAAACCAAAAGATATATTATTTGTTACTAGATTTTTGTTGCTACAATTTAAATATTTTTTAGTGGTATCAGTGACTTACATTCTTGAGTACTCTCCACCGTGTCATTTTTTCACCACAAGACATGAACCAAGGGGAATAACACACCCATGAAACACCTTATCTTAGTGGTATTGGATCTCCACAGGTTTCTTCTCAAAGTTTTAATCATCATCAACATCAATCTCACCCAAATCGATGACATGAGAGTCTTCATGAAGATAACAGTGTAGTCGTGACACATAAAATGCATCATGTATCCAGCTCATCTGGGGGGGGAAGTGTTATTTGATACTCCATGACTCCAACATGAGAAAACACCTAAAAATAACCAAATAGGGGTAAATCTTACTCCCATGACCAAACTTTTACTTCCAATGATGAGGATTCACCTTCGAGAACACATGATCTCAAACATCAAATTCTAGAGGTCTCCTCCTATGATCGACATTGAACTTATAATGATATTTTGTTGCATTCATCCTCTTATGAATTAACTGAACCATATATTTCATTCTCTACACTAGCTCTATCCTGAGAATTGCTGACTCTACAACCTCAGTATAACACAAGGGAGAATGACAAGGTTGGTCATCCCACAACTCATTTATCACTATGGCATTTTGAAGTATCAATCCATGTCCCACACACATATATTATTCAATCACATATGGGATTTTGAAGCATCAGTATGTTACTTACACTCGTATATCAATCAAAAAACATATGTCACATATATCCACATATATCACATAAATCAATATTAATTAATATTAATACTTTTACCAATACTTCACATCATGGTACCATCACAATTCGTCACAACAAACATGATTCTTCAATTTAATCACATGGACAAATATAATTGGATCACCATTAAACCATTTAGGTTAATTCAACAACCTCATAATTCTAATTTTCAATTAATTCATAATCATCTTAATCAAATTATTACACAATTCCAATATCACATCAATTTGGTAATCACAATTTTCCATTAATTAATTAACCAGTTAATTAATTCAAATCCACCAATTTCAATAGCCCCAATTTAACCCAAATCCTTATCGCATGGAAATTTAATTAAATAAATTCAATATTTAATGGAATTTATCAATCATGGAAACTGAAATTTCACAATTAAATAAATGTAATTAAATAAAGACTATCATATTTGTAATTTAGAAATGATACCTTAAAATTGATGATGAACGCTTGCTAACAGAAATCCCCAATTGAAGCAGAACAACCAAGATCACAAGGAAGAACAATATCTAGATCAGAAACCTAGACCCAAGATCAAAATGATTAGATATATCAAAACCTAGATCTAGATGCATCACCAATAGAGGAAAACATCCCTTCAAAAGATGAGGGAAAGATGGGAAAGAGGGAGGAAACCAATCGGGATTAGAATCTCTTACCGGGAGAGGTGTAGATCTTTAATATGAGCTTTGATTCACCAATAAAAGGGGTTAGAATGCCTTATAATTTGTCTTGTAGCCTAAAATACGAGATAAATCATTTAGGGTCAAACTGGGTCAAGTTACGGTGAATTTAGAGGGGTTCAGGGATTTTTAATCTCATCTTGGGGGTTTAAAAATCAGTGCACATGGTTTCCAAAGTATGGGCACACAATTTGCCAAACCTTGCACCATAACTATGTGCCTCTCCTAAGGGGGTGCACAGTTACTCATAATAGGGTGAACAACTTTAAAAATCACACATTAACTATGCAATCCCCCTCTATCTAGGGTTGCACAATTTTGGTGGGATAGGGTGCACGATTTAGGAAAACTGTGCGCCTACCGTGCACTAGCCAAAACCCTTCCAAAAATAGTGAATCTTCACCCAAACGCACCCAATATAAAACTCAGACAAAATACACTCAAAACAAGGAAAAAGAGTTCCTATAATAAGCTTGAGACATACCCCCAAAAAAATTTGATATCTTAAAATCTTCTCACCTTACCACAACTCGTCATCGAGTAGTACTCCCAATAATCTCTAAGATTCCGAGTAAAAAATATTGGGTCACTGAGCCCGAATATCTGCTTATCTTCCCAAAGTTTCCTTCTGAACATTACCATAATTCCACAATACACTAACTATCGGCACAATATTTCCCCACAACACTTTCTCACTATGATATAACACACTTATCGGATGCTCCTCAAAGTTCGCATCAGTCTTAAGATCAAAATCATCCACATCGATTAGATAAGATGGGTTGGGGTGATACCATTGAAGTTGTGACACATGAAATACACCATGCATAACATTGTACCTATATAGAAGAAACAATCATTACATCATTGACCTAATTCTCTCTACAACCTCAAATGGACCAACAAACCTGAGTAGTAGATTGCCCTACCTCTAAATCCTATGGTGACCCAATCTAGACGACACCCAAAGAAATACACCTGATCACCCTCCATAAACCCTAGGGGTTTTCAAAGTATATCAGCATACAAATTATGTCTACTCTAAGACATAGTCATACACTTCCTAATTAGTTTCACCTGATCCAACATCTCCTTCATGTGACTCAGTCCCAATAACTTGGACTCATATGCTTCCATCCAACATGGAGGTGATCTATATGGTCTACTATAAAGAGAGACTCATATGATTTAATTTTTATAGTTTTCTAATAACTATTGTTATAGAAGAGCTCAATGATCACTAATTGATTATTTTAAGACCCACCTAAGTCAAGAACACACGCTCACATCATATCCTCAAGCACTTGTATAGTATGCTTTGACTACCCATCTGTCTATAGGTGGAAATCGATAATCAGTAAAACCTATGTAACATGTTCCACCTATAATATCTACCATAAGTGAAGTAAATCATGAGTCATGTTCTGAAACAATACTCCATGGCACCCCGTGTAGACAAACTATCTTCCTAATGTACAAGTTTACCAACTGATCCACAGGAAAAGTCTCTTGTATAGGCAAGAAATACGCTAATTTTGTCAGTTGGTCCACAATCACCCATATAGAATCATTCTTTTGAGGAATCCTCAAGATACCCACCACAAATTTCACTGTAACATTTTCTCTATTCTATTTTAAAATGGTGAAAGGTTATAGAAAACCATTGGGTCATTAACACTCGATCTACACCTGTTGACTACTGTAGCATCTTGTCACGAACCTTATTATCTCATTTTTCATGTTTGGTCACCAATATTATCATTGTAGGTCACGGTACATCTTGGTCACACCTAGATGCAATACTCACTTCAAGGAATGAAAATCATGATGCTCTTAGCATCAAAACTTGATTCCTAACATAGATAATCTTGTCCTTATCTATGGTCTAATCTGAAGGTGCCTCCTCACCTTCAAGGATGTCCCTCAAGGACAAACATTTTGGATCCTGATATTTTCTTTCCTTGATCCAACTAAAAATTGTATACTCTACTGAAACTAATATGTTATTCATCTTCTCTTAACCCTCCGGAACCACAACATATATCTCATCTAGTAAATTCATCATTTTCCACCCAATTCTAGACTCTTGAACTTCCTGAGTCTGAGTTTTCATGCTCAAAGTGTCAGAAACACAATTTCTCTTCCTAGGAGTATGTGCTAGATCAAAGTTAAATGATTGCATAAACTCAACCCAAATCTGCTACTAGAGATTCAAGTCTCAAAGTGAGAAGATATACTTGAACCTATTGTGGTTGGTATACACAGTAAATTTCTTACCCAACAGATAATGTCATCAACACATCAAAGTATAAACTACTAGTGTCAACTCGAGGTCATGTGTAGTGTAATTCCATCCATGTGGTCTCAAATTTCATGAACCACATGCCATGACATGAACTCCCTACATCAATAATACTACAAGAAATATCCCATAAGTGTTACAAAACACTGTATATTCCTCACCTGGCTCGGGTAGGATCAAGATTGGTACCATTTTCGAGAACTTATTCAACTTCTAGAAGGAATTATCACATGCTAAATACCATTAAAAATTATCCCCTTCTTGGTCAATCCTAAAATAGGTGTTTCCAAATGGGGGAAGTCCTAGATGAACCTCTAATAATAACCCACAACCCCAAAAAGCTACAGATATTGAAAACATTCTTGGGATGCTTCAAAGAAACAACTGTCTTCAACTTCTCTGGTTCCACTAACACACCTTACTCTGATATTATATAATCTAATAAATGCACCTGATAAATATATAATTTACACTTAGATAGCTTGGTGTATAGTGGATACTCTCTTAGTGTACTCATAATGATGTCAAGATATTGGGCATGATCATCATTAGTCTTGGAGTACTCAGGATGGTGTCAATATGTTGGACATGATAGTTATGAGTCTTGAAGTACACCAATATATCATCCACAAATACATCCAAAAACTAGTCCTGGTATGGGTGGAATATTCTATTCATCAAGACCATGAACACTGCTAGTGTGTTCATCAGACCGAATGGAATCACAAAAAACTCATATAGGCCATAACTACCTCTGAAAGCATTCCTAAGTATATCAGAAGTTAGAACTCTCAACTGATGATACCCTGATCTCAGGTTGATCTTGGAGAAAACCCAAGATCCCCTGAACTGGTCAAATATATCATCAATACATGAAATAATATATCGGTTCTTCATTGTCATCTGGTTCAACTTCCAGTAATCAACACATAATCTTAGAGTCGCATCACCCTTTTTTGCAAACAAAACTTGGAAACCCCATGGTAAAGTACATTGATGGATAAACCTCTTATCCATCAACTCTTCCAGTTCAGTCTTTATCTATTGAAGTTCTGTTGGTGTCACTATGTATGGTGGAATATAAACTGGCTCAACCCCAGACATGAGCTCAATTGTAAATTTCACATCTCTATCAGGTGGTATCCCTAAGAAGTTTTTTGGAAACACATCCTGAAACATGTTCACTATGGGTGTGAATACATCATAATTTTTACCCCATCATCCAACAACAAACTAGCAACCTGGGTGGTGAGTTACCTTGATTACTGATGAACTAGTCTTACACAGTCTACATTGATATCTCATTCTCTATGGTTAATATATTTTCTACCATTAGGAGACGTAAAAGACACTTATGTGGTAACAATAAATGTGGGCTTGTAATTCAACTAACCAATCCATATACATAATTTGGTGAAAGCATAACATGTCAAGGATATAAATATCTCATAGAAAACGATACTCCACAAACTCGAGAGAACATATCTTGCACAAACATATGTCTCTTGACCTTACTCCCAAAGGTGTATCTATCTTCATCACCCCACTCATAAACTCTACTACAAAATTCAACCTACTCACAAGTTGTAAAGATATAAAATAATGAGAGACGCCAGTATAGAATAAGTAACTAGATAGTGTATAAGCTATAGGAATAATACCTCTAATTGTTGACGGTTCAGCCTCACTATCCACCAGTATAGGATGAACTGCATGCAATTGTCTTTCCCCTCTTCCCTATGATGCAGTCTGAGTCCCTTGAACTGCACCAATCTGCTAATATGGGTGTTCTTTCCCAGAATCACCACACCCACTACCTCTACCGCCATGGCCTACAAAGCTCCAACTGCTTACCGAAACGGTGTAGAAGATCTCTTTCCCATATTATAGTTCTATCTAGTTTCTTTATCACTTCCCATCTATCATGGGTTCTTGTAGAACCTATATACATTTATCAACCTACTACAGGCTCAGCACTCTACTAGTGTTCTTGAGCACTGTCTAAGAAAGTGACCCACCCTACCACACTGGTGAAAGCAGCTGGGTAAGATTATGTGTAACCAATCCTCCCCCGACCACTCTACTTTCCACTACTCTGGTAAACATTTTCATAATGATGCTTCCTTCTCTTGAAATCCATACCTTAGGACCATCGAAATGAAACCATCTATCCTCCATCAAAAGCCTCTTTCAGATTCCCCTCAGAAATGAGAGTTTGATTTACCAACTCAAAAAACATTTTCAACTGAAAGATATTCACTTGGGACTTAATTTCAAATTTAAGAACATCCAAAAATCATTTGTCACCATGGATTCATCTCCTTCCAATGTCAAAGAAAATCATTGTAGATTTTTAAAACATCCAACATAGCTCATAACAGACGTACTCCCCTAAGTCAACCTCATAAACTCAATCTCTATCTCCTTCCTAAGCATCTTAGGGTAAAAGAGCTTAAAAACATTTACTAAAATTTCATCCACTCCATATTTTCTAGGAGATCATCCCAAGTTTGGATATCCCACCAATGTTTTTCCTGACCATGTAACATATAAGTAGAATGTTTGACCTTTTTATCCACAGGAGTCCTCAAGTGGTCAAGAATAGTCTAGAAAGACTCAATCCAGAACTCAATTTCCTCAGGTCCACTCTCTCAAGTGAAAGTTTCAGGGTGTTGCAACTGAAACTCCCACATCAAGTCTGACATGCTCTTCACAACCCACCCTATGCATCTTAATATAAACTGTATAAAATGAGCAAAGTTATCTCAAATTTCCCTACAACTTCTTCATATGGAATTATTGGTGTCTCTGGTTCCACTACTGGTGGATCATTTCCAGCAATAACCTCATGTTGTCCTCTTAACAAGCTCATCATAGAGGCACAACTCTACAATGTCAAACACACATCTCAAGACACATAACACAACATTAACACATTTAACAAGAGGAATTCACATTAATCCATCACAATTAAGTCCCCCAAATTTCACCACACGGTAAAAAGAGAGGTGCTATGATACATGTCACAATAAATCATGAGTGTCTATAATGATTCATGCACACACAAATCTCATGCAATACCCGGCCATGATTCAAATCTTTGAAAATCACAAAAACAATGATCATATCACACAACAAGTGCATCACTTGAGATGAAATACCATTAAACTGTAATACATGGTAGGTGAAAGTGTGGGGGTATAAAGGAAATAATGTTTTAGACACAAAGTTTCAAAATCAGGACCTCCTCAACTCACCGCAACAGGTACATCAAGGATGTAACCACTGAACTGCGCTCCATGGGGCCAACAATCCCACCCCGATCACTCATCTTTTTCCCTCGTACATGGGATAGCTACCCCCATGCATAAGAACTTAACCCAGGTCGGTCTCATCCTATTCTCCTATCTATATTTCCCAAATAATAAAAAAAAATAAAAAAAAAAGAAAACTCATCTAATACCAGTTTGTGACATTCCGACCCGAGTGCCACATACCAGTGTCCCAAGTTAGTCATTCAAATGACCTTAGGTGTGCCTCCCTATATGCTAGAGGCTTCTAATTAGAAGTGAAGACCTAATATCGATCATGAGGAGAATATACTCTATAAATCAAAGTAACACAACAGTGGAATAAATAAACAATATCCAAATGATATAACCACAACCAGAATAATTCCAGTATCACATGATGGCCAAAAGACAAATACAATATACAAAACTAAAATAGCAGATATATCATGTCAAACTACTTATCAAGTGAAAAATAAAAAACCAAATTAAATACACTGATAACTCTCAATAAGGTCCCTACACCAAGTATGGTTCCCATATCCATGATCCTTCTCAACTCATCCATCTAACATAGGGCTCTTATCATTATCATGTCTTGCAAAATGAAGTCTATTTGGGTACCGATCAAGCATCCTGAGTAGGGTGTGAGTACAAATCAGTAGGTCACACCAATTACATCTAAAACAATATACAGTAAATAATAGTGTATGTAGTTATATAAATAATAAAGTACAATTCATAGGTAAAAAATTATCACATATTCAATTATTCATTAATTAACCACAAAATATCATGGGTTATTTGGGACACTCAATCCATCAATACCTGCTTCAACCCATGTCGGAGTCTGAACTATCCCCAAGGGATATCACATATCACAATAAAATGGTTATCAATTATCATTTCATTTCAATTCATATTATTCCTAATTGGAATCAAAGTCCAATTCAAACATATTTGTTCCTAGAACGACATTTCTAGCATCACAAGGGTATTTGAAGTATCAGTCTGTATCCCACAACTCATTAATCACTATATGCTTTTGAAGTATCAGTCCATGACCCACACACATATATCATTCAATCACTTATGGTATTTTTAAGCATAATTATGTGTCCCACACTCATATATCAATCAAACATACACACATATATCACATCAATCAATATTAATTACCCTTAATCCTTTTACAAATATTTCACATCATGATACCATCAAATTTTATCACGAAAAACATGGTTCTTCAATTTAATCACATGGAATAATATAAATGAATCACCATTAAACCATTTAGGTTAAGCCAACAACCTCATAATTATCATTTTCAATTAATTTATAATCACATTAATTGATCGATTACACAATTTCAATATCTCATCAATTTCATAATCACAATGTTCCATTAATTAATTAACCAATTAATTAATCTTAATACACCAATTTCAATAGCCCCAATTTAACCCAAATCATTATAACATGGAAATGTAATTAAATCAATTTAATCATGAAAATTGAAATTTCACAATTATATACACGTAATTAAATCAAGACTATGGGATTTGTAATTTAGACCACCTACCTTAAAATTGATGATGAACACTCACCAACAGAAATCCCCAATTGAAGTAGAACACCCAAGATCATAATGAAGAACTAAATCTAGATTTGAAACCTAGATATAAGATTAAACTAATTAGATCTATCAAACCTAGAACTATATCCGTCACCAACAGAGAAAACATCCCTTCAAAAGATGAGGGAAAGACATGAAAGATGGAGGAAACCAATTTGGATGAGAATCTCTTACCTATAGAGATAATGATCTTCAGTCTAGGCTATGATTATCTATGAACTAAGGTTTGAATGCCTTGGAATTCATCTAGGAGCCTCAAAAAAATGAGAGAAATCATTTAGAGTCAAATTGGGTCGAGTTAGGGTGAAGTCTGATGGGTTCAATAATTTTTAATCTAATTTTCAGGGGTTTAAAAATATGAACACATGGTTTCCTTAGAATAGTTTGAAAATTCATACGTCAGTCATGAAATCCACCTCTATCTAGGGTTTCACAATTTGAGAAAATCATGCACCAACCATGCACTACCCAAAACCCTTCCAAAAAACATTCAATCCTCGCTCAAACACATCCAAGATAAAACTAAAATAAAATACACTCAAAACAAGGAAAATGAGTAATTTTAACAAGATCAAGAAACTCCTAGAAAAGGTCAGGATCCTACATGAATCCTCATAATCCCTAAGGAATAAGATCCACCTTAGCCTCACTATTCCATGCAGCAACATCATGGACAATGAAACTCATTACTCTTTCCGAGAATGAATCAAACTAAAAGGTATTTAAATCTCCTCCAACCAGTATTCTATAATTGAATCTAAAATGAAGCACTGATATTTCTATAGACTCGGGCATTGAAACTCTTGAAGTGTTCTCCTCTAAGTTTTGTGGTGGTTGAACTCTACTCCGTGGAAATTTTCTAGCCTATTCTGCAATACATTTTCAATGAAAACCTAATTAGTTCATCGACCTAGAACTATGTCTGAAAGAAGAAAAAACAGTTAGAGAATCCTAAACCAAAAATAAAGAATATTAGAACTAATAAATTATTCATTTTTTAAGGTTTAACTAGTCTTAAGTTCTAATCATTTCAAACACAGATGTAAAGAAGAATAATGCATGGTCCTTTATTTGGTCTCTACCCTACAATAAATATCACTTTATTTGGTAGGCTCGATAAAATAAAAAAGGTTGTACATCCGATCATGAGGGGGTAGGGGTAAATACTTTTGTCTCAGTCGGTCTTTCATGTTTTCATCACTTATTAAAATTAGGTAACACCATTTCCCTATTGATCCATGCAGTCTCAAATTTGACTAACTCCAACTTCATCATATCTCTCAACATGAACCTTTAATACCACTATGTCACAACCTCCTCCCCAAAGGGTACCCCTATCAGGCCAACAATGAGAGAGAGGATATTGACTGCCTGATTCCCCCCTCCCGGGGGCCTCGTGTTATCAGCTACAATAGTGAAAAAAATGGCTTTTTCAAATCAATTTTTTTTTATTTTTAACATCATTTTATACATGAGGTTATTGTAGGAAACATTGTAAATAAGTTTTTAATGTTGGGTAATAAAAATGGACATTATAAATGCATTCTGGTGGAAGTTTTTTACATCGGTTATAAAATGAATGACATGAGAAATATTTTACCACATGTGAATGGTCCATAATATTTGATATTTTATATTATTTATATGAATATGGACATGAAAAGAAATATATTCAAGGTTCACTACATCGATTATATAAAACTGACGTGAAAAAACTTTGACCATGTTTTTTTTAAGCCAACCTAAAAAATGTTATTTTATATTTTTAGTCAATTTGTTATAAAATTATCAATGTGAAAAATATTTTTTAAAATAAAGTTCTATTAATTCATCCCCACTCTATAGTAAAACGGATTCATGGTAGAAAAACAATAGCATGCCATAAAAACAGCAGCAACACAAACATTAAAATTTGAACTTTCTAGTTTACAATGTATATTAAAAATACATTAAAAATCCATCATACTTGTGAAATGATTCACCAATTCAATTTTTAAGTGTCTTATATCTTGTTAAATATAAGGACGAGGGTTATCAAAAAGCTATATATTAAAAATAAAGCATTTATCATGTAAATTAAAAGAATGGTATATAATAAAATCTAATCTTCTGGAACATTGTTACTCCCTCGGTTGAAATTATTTCAAAAATAAATCTTAAAACATAGTATCCACATTCCTTTACTCTTTTTATTACATTGTTATTTAAAAGATTTTTTCAATTTAAAATAAAATTCTAAGTACTTAAACCCAAAATGTTGTAAATATAAATGAAAAGTTACCATTATTTTTACATATCTGATCTTTATGGTGTTCTTTCTTGTTGTTTATCTAAAGAAATGTCATGCTCTATTTGAAAATAATATATATAAAATTAAATTAATTTTCATTATAATATATAAAAGTATTAAAACATTCAAACTTATGTGTTCATATAATCATAAAATCTTCTTGCACTTCACCATGGATGGAGAATTGTTAATAAAGTATCATCTCTCCTGAAAAAAAACATCCAGCATCCAATAACCACTAATATATAATAAAATATAATGTGAGTGATGATTTTTTTCAAGATATATATAAAACTTTATGAGATATATGTTTCATAATCTTAAAGATAATGAATCATCCAACATTGAATAATTGCATAATTTTGAGGACTCTCAGCAATATAAATTATTCTTTCTGCATTAGACATTGGTCTTGCTATAGGTGAAATAAATTATGTGTCCATAAATCCATATATTATTGTTTTTTCATGATACATAAAAATTGTATAAAGATACCCGATACAAGAAAACATAAGTATTAATTTTCAATAAATTATAATAACATAAAGATTTATGTTAATTGGATTACATGAAAAAAAAACTTACATTGTGTTGATGCCCAACTCATTTCCAATTACAAGCTTCATGACATCTTTTTTTTAAGAGTCACAGTCATTACACACCCACTAATGTCAGCTTCCACTAGAATCTCATAAACAACCAACAACAAATTTAAATATATTTACAATCTATTAAGACTATAATAAGTTGTATCTAAAGTCATAACAGTTTTTATTTGTTGTTGTATATACAATATTTTTTTACTTTTAAATTCTTTCTGTAAAAAATATATAAATATATAAACTTTAAAATGTTAAAACAAATTTAACAATAAAAAGAAATAAATTTTATAATATACACACACCTAAATAGTAATTTGTAAAACAAGTCTAAATTGTCAAACTAAAAAATGATAGATACTTTGTCCAATTGTATTAACCTCATCTATAGAAAATGATATTCTTGTTGATCTAAAATATTTATGCAGTAACCTTATGATTCACTATCTTTATCTATTGATGATTAATGGTATCATCAATATAATATATCATCTTATATGCAATAATATGATGCTGAATATCATCAACATATAACTTACAATAAATATGAAGATGTGGAGGAAGAGGTGTAGGAATGGAATAAGTGAGAAGATTGGGATCCAGAAAAAGTTATAGGAGTATGATAAGTAGGAGTGGGATCAGCATCCTAAAACTATCTTTGTATATTTGTAAACATTGAATGTAGTGAAGCTCTGATCCTATACTCCATCATCTCATGAATATCTAAAATTTTAGCTTCCAAAAATTCTATTTTTTTATCAACATCCTCCATTGAAAAAGTTTCATAATTTGGAAACACTCTTTTTATCAATACACCTACTAGATATCCTCATACACAGCCCAGGTGTTCGGGTTTTCCTAATGTTGTAACTAAAATGTCCTTCATACCCTTAGTAATGAAGACCCTTCATGTGCTCTCCTCCTTAAGATATTTATGGATATAATATTTGAAAAAAATTATAATGAATTACAATATATAAAGAATTTATTTAACTTAAATAAATAAATAAACATTTTTACAATAATTTCAGTTATAACCCTTGACTCTTCTGTAATATATTGTCTGTTTTTTCTCATTTGAGTCCTCTTTCATTTTTTATGTCTCACTGGAGGGGAATGAGGATCAACCTATGCATAGCCTGAAGACTAACTTCTCAGTTTTGAAAATTTTAGGCTATCATTTTTTCTTCCAATAATGTATATCTTCATACTTTATCTCATAGAGGGTATACGTTATTGGAAGAACAAATGATTGCTGGAATTTTTCAAAAACTGATATTTGAGTCTTCAAGCTCTGTAAAGGTTGATCCTCATTCCCCTCTAGAGAAACATGAAAAATAGAAGACATGAATGAGAAAAAAAGGAAAATATCTTATAGAAGAGTCTAGGGTTATAGCTGAGTGGATTGTAAGATGTTTACTTTATTTATTTATTTAAATTAAATGAATTCATTATATATTGTGATTCACTATGAATTTTTTCCAATATTCTATGCAGAAATATCTGGAGGAGTAGAACACACATGGGGTCTTCAATGTTAAGGGTAGGAAGGATATTTTAGCTACAAAATTGGAAAAACACAAACACCCTAGGGTCATGTATGAGGATATCGGACAGGAGAATCAGTAAAAAAAAGTGTTTTTAGGTTCTGAAGCTTGTTCAATTGAGAATGATTATAAAAAAATAGAATCTTTAGAAGTGGCAGTTCATGATATTTGTGAGATGATGGATGAGGAGATCAAAGGTTCAGTGAAATCAATGTTTACATACAAGAAAAGACATGATTCTGATCTCACTCCTCCATCTCTGCCTACAGATCTCACTCCTCCTACTTATCTTGCTCCTACGCCTACAGATCTCACTCCTCCTACTTATCCTACTCCTACACCACGTCTAAATCTTCAGATTTATTGTGAGTTCTATGTTGATGATCCCTATATCATATTGTTTCATATGGAATGATATATTATATTTAAGATATCGTTCATCATCAATGGATAAAGATATAGAATCATAGAACCATTGAAAAAGATATTATAGATTGATCAACGAGAATATTTCCTATAGATAAAGTCAACATAGTTGGACAAAGTATTATCCATTTTTTAGTTTGGACATCTAAACTTGTTTGACAAATTACTGTAGATGTCTATGTATATTATATTATTTATTTCATTTTGATGTTAAATTTGTTTTGACATGTTAAATTTTATATATTTATCTATTTCTTTTATAGTAATTATTTAAAGGTAAATAAATATTGTATAGAAAGCAAATACAAAATGTTATGACTTCATATACAACTTTTACTTGTCCTTGTAGGTTGTCAACATATTCAAATTTTTCATTGAACATTTATGAGATTCCAATGGAATATGAAATTCATGGAAGTAAAATAATTGAGATGATTTTTAAAAAAGATATCATTGAGATTTTAATTGGAGATGATTTGGGAATCAACACGATGCAAGTTTTTTCATGGAATTCAATTGAGATAAATCTTAACATAATTTTAATTTATTGAAAATTTATACTTATGTTTGTTCTGTAATAACTATATTTATAAAATATGTAATAAAAATGACACGATGATTGTATATGAGTTTATAAACCCACAATTTATTTCTGCTATAGTGACAATAATGATTGATGTAGAATGAATGACTCATATTGCAGAAAGACTTCAAAAGCATGAAATTATTCAAGGTTCGATGTTTCCTTCTCTTCAAGTGTATGAAACAAATATCTTATAAAGTATTATATATCACTTAACATAAAAACCAATCATGTTATATTTTCTTATATATCAATATTTATTGGATGTTGGGTGTTTTTTATCCAAGAGATAAAACACTTTAATGGATTTTCTCTATCCATGGTGAAGTGAGAGAAAATTTTATGACTGTATTGAACATGTAAGTTTGAATATTTTAATACTTTAATATATGATAATGTAATTTAAATTTATTTTATACATATTATTTTCAAACATGGCATCAAATTTCTATAGAGAGAACAAAGAATAAGAGTGAAAATATCAGATATATAAAACCAAAGGCGGCTTCATTTACAATAACTACATTTTGGATGTAAGTACTTAAAATGTTATTTTTGAATTGAAAAATCATTTTAAATATAAGTGTCATAAATAAATATTAAGGTAATGTGGATATTATGTTTTAATATTTATGTTTGAAATAATTTCAATCGATATAGTTAAAAAGTTCCAGAATATTTGATTTTTTTATAAACATTTCCTTTAATTTTTAATTCCTTTTATCTGGAATACATGTTAAATGATTTCTTTTTAATTTGAAATTTTTTTAGAAGAATTAGGTTAATACTGGAAAAGAGTTAATATGATTACAAATTTAATGGAAAAATCATTTCATAGGGCTGATTGGGTTTTAGTTTATTTTTAATATACATTGTAAAATTAAAAGTTCAAATTGTAAATGTTTGTGTTGCTACTATTTTTTTAGTATTCTACTATTTTTCTGTTGTTGATATGTTGAACTATTGTAAAGGGATGAATTAGTAATATTTCATTTAAAATATACATATTTATTTATTTATTTATTTATATTTATATATATATTTCACATTGGTTATTTTATAACTGAAATAAAAAATGTAAAACCAGATTTTTCACTTTAGTTTTCTTAAAAACCAACATGGTAAAGAAGAATTTTCACATTGGTTTTTATATAATCAACATATTAAACCATGAAAATATTCCTTTTCACATCCATTTTCATATAAATTATGTGAAAAAACAAATATGATAGGCCATTGATATCGATTATTTCAACCAACGTGATAATGTTTTTTCCAAGTCAGTTTTTTAAAAAATCGGCGTGAAAAACTTCCACGAAAAAGTATTTATAACATTCATTTTTATTACCCAATGATAAAAACTTATTTAAAACATTTCATGAAATAATTTCATATAGTTACCAACATTAAAACCAAAATCAACACGAAATAACCTTTTTTTACTAGTATGGATTTCATTATCTATCTTGGACATTTAATAGATTGATGTCTTTCTTTTCCACACTTGAAGCATCTCCCAGTTCTCATCTGATAGTTTCTGATATGCTTCTTCTCAAACTTTTGACACATGGGATGTTGGGTTTTCTTTCCTCCATGCGATTTATCTATTGATCCTTTGAAATAAAACTTTGTTTTACCCTTTTTATCTTCAGGCTCATGAGACCACCAAGAGTCTTTAATGTCCATTTCAACCTCAAGTGAACAAAAAAAAATATCTTCATAGCTTTTAAAGTCTTGATTCACAAAATATATCCATATACTTAAACTTAATCCATTGAAGAAGTGGTCCACCTTACTTTCAGTGGTGATGATGAAGTCAGAGGTGTGTCATGTGAGCCTTGTCAAGTTTTCCTCACACACCATGATAGACTCATCCTCCGTTTACTTCAGTCTGAGGAACTCCCTCTCCATTTTAATATGGGGAGTCTGGCAAAAATATTAAATGAAAAATATTTTTCTTGAATTATTATCATTCCATGAAATCAATATCCTATTTGGACTCACGTTTTTTAGCATCATCCACCACTAATCAGCTTCCCCTCTATGTGATAAACGACCAACACAACTTTCTATTGTTTAGAACATTGGAGGATAGAGAATGTCTTCTTAATAGAGTTAATCTATTATTCTGTGATGAGGGTATTAGAAGATCCATTAAATTTAGGATACATTTGTTGCAAAAAAGTATCAACCATAACTTGATCTTTCTTAGGTGAAAGGTGTTCCACATGAATCAAGTTACTATTCATAGCATGGGTCATCTGAGCTAGTACTTCCATGAAGTCCCCAACTCTCACTCCCATAAGGTTAGGCGTATCATTAGGTATATCATCACAATTTCTTTCACATTGGTTGTTAGCACGATTTTTCTCCTATTTCCCATCATTAACTAAAAAAGAAAAAAAAGATAAGAATGATTTAACTAATAAGCATAAAAAGGAAACTTATGAACTTAGAATTAATAACATACAAAAGATAATTATATCCTAACTTATTACTCTATTTCAATATAGGTTATCCATGGTGATTTTCTTATTATGTTTTCTAACCTAACAATCTATTCAAGTTCTTTGTAATGGTTTGTAATGATTGAGAATTTGTCAGATCATATCTTCCGAGTGTCAAATAAAGTGTGTAACAAATCCTTTATTGTGAATCATATGAATATAAAGTTAATATTTAATGAACATTTTTCAAATATATTACCCATAGGTACAACAACTACATCCGAGGCACATCCACTTTTAGTATCCAGAAATAGATGTAATTGTTTGGAAACAACTTGCTATATGGTTCACCAAAATTTCAGGATATTTTCTTATGATACCAAATACAGTGAATCGAGACATTTTAAAAATATTATTACATTATTTTTAACATAAATATCCATTAAAAACAAAATAATGATCTAAATTCCTAGTGTCTTTGGAAGACTAGGTACATAAAACATCAATTTGAAAATAAGTAAGCATAACGCTTGAGTGAAAGGTATAACATAATATCATAAAAAATAATCTTCATGATTAATCACATGAGAGAATAACATAACAAATATTTAATCATAATATCATGTAAACATATGAAATTTTTCACCAACACAAAACATGACATGATTATAATTCAAGTCTAACGGTCAAGACAACGTCGCATGGTGGGAGGTCTCATTGTTGATTAGGTTTACTCTCTTACTCATACAAAACATCACATGAGACAAAAACATTATGAAATTTATTACATATCTATATAGTCACAACTACCAAAAAATTTTCATTATTATGTTTTCCAAAAAAATAAATCAATCATAAGACATAATCATAAGAATTACTCATGGAAAGAAATAGAATACATAATCTTGTCAAATATCATAATCAAAGGAAATTTCATAAAGATTCAAAAGAAAAAAAGGAATTGAATATTATTGAAGTTAATATCTAAGTATATAATCATAGTTCTCATAATAATGTTTTCATTTGAGAATAAAATCTCTAAATGAGTTTCACATAAAAGGATAATGGGATCTAAAAGTTTCCTTAACCGGGTTTGATTTTAGAAAAGGAATTTGAGAAATGAATTTATATCATTAATATCCCCTTAAAATAAAGGGGGAATGATATAGGTATATATATAATGGAAATATATACATAATTTAAAATAAATCCATAACATCAAAGGGAGAGAGATAGTGAATTAGAGAGAGAATTGTCATCACTAGAATAAAAAGTGTGGTTCAGAGAGATCTTTAACCTTAGGTCTCATATTTCATAGTAAACGTTATAAACTCCTATATAATAAATATAAATTTATTATAAATGTATTTCAAAACCATTATCATGTATATCATACCATATATAATTTTCTTATGACATTTTACCACCCGTTTATTAATAATTCTATATTAAAATCACTGTTTCAGATGATAACTGCTACAATTTCCATGCATGTTTTGGTTTAGTGTTCTCAATCATTATACATTGATCATGGGTTCATCATATACATAATTTTAGTGATAAAATAAATATCATATATATTCATTATACATATTCATCCATAAAAGTTAGAAAAAAATGAATTGCATTGTTCATGGAGATGATTGGTCGTATGTACGCATGAACATTGCTTTAAATTTCAATTGATGGAATGAAATAAATGTAAATAATAATTCACATTTTCAAAATCATAATAATATAATAAATAAAATATATTTATTAATAACATCATTATAATAATCTATGAGAGATAGTGATGTAAAACAAATTAAATTGGTTCATGAGGTGGTAGTTCTTCATACACACGAATGACAATTTCATTTCTCATTTGATGGAAAGAGGGGATAGATGCAGGTGATGTCATTAACATAATAACAGATTAGTATATGTAAGATATTGATGTTATTATTTCATCATGTTTGAAGAATATTTAAAGCTATAAGAATAAATAAAACTAAAACATTCGGCTAAATATTATCCATCTTTTTCAAACAAATTCCTTTTTTTCACGCCTTAACCCACTAAGCTTTATATTATGTCTAAACTAAGACCTCTTAAATGTTTAAAGTGATGTTATAAATTTATTTGGACATGTTTTAGTCAAAATAAAAGGATTTTTAAGTGTGAAAAAGTAGAATATTGTGTACTTGTATAAGTGGAGTGAGGATCACTCTTCGAAATACTTAAAATATTAAATTAAAATAAATTAATTTTCATGGATAAGTCTCCAAAATAATATAATTTGAAGATGTTATGAGGATTGGTATAAATAATATCATCCAATAAAATTTTAATATATCTAAATTACCCTAATATACATATTATAACATGTGTAAACCTTTTTTAACAATTACCGCCGTAAAAAAACTCTTTAGGGGTCAATATAGTTACTATAAAAGGAGATTTTGTAAATAAATGGATGATAGTTGATATTTTCAAACATATATCAATCACTAGGTTAAAAACTAGTTTTTAAAAAAAATTAAATCATTTAATAAAAAATTATTTATTATAAAATAACATTAATGTCATTATTTTAAACTATTAATTTAATTTGACTTTAAAAATAACATGTTAACTATGGAATTCTAATCTAATTCATTCAAACATCACTAATATGTTTTTTTATCTATAAAATTTCTGGAACAAAATTATTAATTCAAATTATATGAATTTAAAAAATTTAAAAAGGTTTTATTTTAGATTTCTATTAATTGAATAAATATTGTGTCAGCATTTCATAATCATTTAAGATAATTATTTAATCCCTAAAAATTAAAAATTAAATTATCATGATAAAAAATAATTTATCTTTAAAATAATTATTTATAATCAAACATAATTCATATTTATCTATGTCACAAAATAATATAGAAATTAAAATTATGAAAATAACATTTTTCCCTTTACCATTTACTTAAATATCATAAAGGTAAAAATCAAGAAAATAACACCAAATTGAAATATTTTCTAAACTTAGATGGACATGGGTGAACTAAATTCACCCAATAAAATAAAGGCATTTTTTTGTCATTTTTTAATCCTTATCATATTATTTTTAATATTAAATAACTGATTTACCCTTACCGTGATGACAATTATTTACTATGGTTACTATTTATAACGAACAAAATTAAAAGGGGTCTATTTACCAAATTTTAACTTCTTAATTCCAAATATATAATCCATTTGCAAGATTTTATTTATATAAGTGGTAAAAATTAATTTATGATAAAAATGCAGAACACAATGAAAAATGATTTTTCAAAATAAATGTTTTTATACCAAATTCATGTATAAAATTCATTCCAAATAACATATTTTATTATTTTAAATCAATAGGGAACTAATTACATTTTAAAAAAAATCCAAAATAAAATTTGACCATACAAATACTTAAAAGAAAATACAGTTTCTAATAAAAATTAGTATTTTCATTATTTATTGAAAAAGAAACTTTTTCAGAAAAATCCCCAAAATTCACTCAAAAATAAAGTTCATTTCATAAAATATATCTACTAAAATCTTCATAAATTATATATAATATTTTCTCACAAAAAAAACTCATTTTTTGAAAAAAAACATGTTTTTCTGAAGAATAAAATTACTAAAAATTGAGTGCTTATATATATATTCTGAGTTCACCCTCATGCTCATAGAACATTCATTCAGTGTATTATTCATCATTTCACCTACATCATTCTGTTTTGATGTACCTGGAAGGGTCTTCTCCCATCGAATTCCATGATTAGAATAGAATTATCTGAACTACTTAATTTAATACTCTCCATCATCGAAAGACTTTAAACATCACAACTTTGATCATGAATAATTGTCCGCCATGGTCTCCAAATTTGCATCAAATTTTTTTAGCAAGTAAATCCATACCTTCCTTATGGAGTCATCGATAAATGTCTCATAATATTGTAACCCTCAAAAGTAATGTACTAACGTGGGCCCCCAAATATCAATGTGTGCCAACTCTAACTTCCCGACCTTCGATGTTCTACCTCTTTTTGCAAAGGATGTCTTCTTTTACATTCCAAAGATACAATATTCACACAAGGTAAAATCCAATAAAGTCAATTATAGTAGCATTCCTAATGTTTTCAACACCTTCATCTCATTCTCACTCATGTTTCCTAGCCTGTAGTCCCACTATTGCGAAATCTTGAAAGAATTTTTTGATTCAAGCATGTTCATGCAAGTTTATGTCATGTTGTATAGGGTTCCATTATTAGCTCCACATGTTATGATCATAACTAATTTGCTAATCTTTCATGCACCACCAGTGAGTATGGTACTAAAATATGCATCATCAAACTTCCCAAAAAAATAATATTTCTTCTCAGTATAGGGATATACCTTATATCCTCTAGAACAAAAAAAACTCTCATTATTAGTTTTAATTCATGCATATATCCATCCCCAAAATCTGCAAGAGTTCATCATCAGAAAGATATACCTTGTCAAAAATTTCAGAAATATAATTTTTTAGGAAACCCTTCCCCAATTCAAAATATAAATATTCCCCTGAGTATAAAATCTAAGACTTTATAGGGTTATCCATGATGTATCAACACACTATCAACTCCTTCAGTCATTGTATATTTTGTATTGGTTTCAAGTGCCTTTTGTTTTTTCCTGCACTTCTTAGTATTTCCTTTCTTCCCACAAATCTAACAGGTATGACTAGACTTTTTTTATCTTGTATCATATCCTTCCTCTTCATTTTATTCATCCTATATGATTATCTTGATTCATGTATATGTCTCTTACTTCCACATTCAAACAAAAACCAAAGAATCTATCAAATTCTCTTTTCTAAATATCCCCACCAAAGATCGGATCTTGTACATCCTTCAAAACCATCTTTGTATTCCTCGAAGAACTACTCAAGACTATTATAGTCACTTCATAAATATTAGGTAATGAAGATGGTTAAAATGGTGTGCTTAGTTCATCATCAAGCGTAATTATCACTAATAACAACTGACTTATGATGGTGTTGAATTTATTTACATGATCAACAACAATATTCCCTTCAATCATTTTCAGATTGAACAATCATTTTCAGATTAAAAAATCATTTTTATATTGAACAATCATCATATCAAATACACATTATTTGAAATAGGTTTCTCAAACATATTCGTGAGATCCTTCATCAACCCAATCACCGTCTTCTTCTCTTTTATGCTAAACATGAAAAAAATCAAAAGTAGGCACAAAAATCATAGATTCTATCAATCCAGTATCTCTCACTCCATCTTTTCCATCTTCATTGGTTTTTCACCCATAAATGGAAAGTGCATCTTTTTCTAGTAAAGATAGTGTTTGATGTGAATCCTCTAGTAACTAAAGTATGTTTTCATATAAGCTATCAATATTCACCTTGCGTTCTTCCATATCCATCGCTCAAATCAAGAAATATGATCACAATATTCTGAACTCAACCTTTGATACCAGTTATTGTGGAAAAACCAAGATTCGCATAGAAAAAAAGTTTTACAGATGAATAAAAGAAACAACAAGACGAATATGGCCATGGGCCATATAAATTTACCTGGTTCAGAAAAAAAAACCCTACGTCCATAGAGACACAAAACATTTCACTATTTTTCAGGAGTATAATTAAAAGGTACAAATATCAGAGTATGAAACCCTGGCTCGAAATAAGATCATAAAGAAGACAATGAAACCATTTCACCAACCATACAGTAAGTCTATTGTTCTATGGTAATTGGTGGAAGAAAGTCTACAGAGCTACAATGATTTGTCAGTGTCACCAGTCACATACTGTTAGGTTCATGTTGAAGTCCACCACACATTTATAGTGTCTCGTCTCATGCTGCTAAAATAAATCTACATTGTTACAGTTTTCTGTCAGTGTCACCAGTTAGGGGCGCACTACCCCCTGCAACACTCAGCGACCTCACCCTGGAGGTTGTGACCTGATGTATAGTAAGGACCTCTATCAATTGTCCCATATTCATCCAATGATCTGGTTACACCAATCCAATAAAAGGAAAATCAACACCCAAGTTACAAAAAAATAAAATATAGAAAGGAAAAAAGAAGATGAATAAGAATATTTTGTTGGATCAAACTCTACCATAGAAAATGGATGAAATAAAATTAACTTTCCAACTTGAGAATATTGGAAAAAGGTTCATAAAGTGTTTGAGATGACCTGATGCTAGATGTGAAAGTGCCAACAAAATGGTGCATCATGAGAAAATTTGTAATAGAAACTTCTAAAAAGATAATGTTGTAAGATATTCTAATGAGGAAGATTCCAAGAAACTATTTGTGAATTATTTCTTTGAAATATGTTATTCAGGTGAGAAATGGATCATTGAAAATTACCACCCATATGAACTTTGAATTGGACACTTAAATAGGTTCAAAAATTTAATATTGGAAATGGAAAATACATTGTTATAAAGGGAAAAGACAAAGTGGCATTTGAATCCATTTCAGGTAAAGATCTTATCAAATATGTATTTTTTATACCAAAAATTATTCAAAATAAGATAATTCTTGGCCAATTGATCAAAAAAGTTTCAAATTTATCTTCAAAACAAGTGTTTAATCAAATATTCAAATGGAAATACTTTATTCAAAGTAAAAAATGAAAGGTAAGATATTTGCATTGATCCATTGGAAAGAAACATTCTCTATGTCAAAATATCATGTAGAAGTTTGGCATAAGAGGCTTGGACAATCTAGTCATCCATATGTGGTTAATTATAAAATCAATGAATTGGTTCCAGGTCTCCATTTCCTAAAATTACTTATTCCATATTGTAGAGTCAGAAATAAAGAAAGTAGTTGATAAATCCATTCAAGTTATAAACTTATGGATTTTTAGTTTAAAATACAATAAATTGACTAGAAGATCTATCTTCTATAAATTTTGTGGAAACATAACCATGAAAATCCTTGATACAACATAGTTCTATTTCATTGATTTAATCTCAGTTCATAAATTAATTATTTTGACGTCCTTACGGCTTACGTGATCAAAATTTATAAACTTACCAAGATAACTCTTACACCTATGTTTTTAGATTCTTATGAGTGTTAAATATCACATTTTAGTATAGTTTACAATATATCATATAAAAAAGTTGAAATTTTTACACCGATGTTGTTGAACATCACAAAACCCCATCTCCCATTAGAATTATTTTGTGATTTCCAACAATGATGTGTTGGATCTACTTTATAATATTCAAGCCAAAAATTATTATCAATTCAAGAAATTGATTGAAACACAATGGTCACAAAATTCAAGAATTTAGATCTAATAATGGAAGATCCCTTAGGGGTGAAACTCAGTGATAGAAGCCCCATGAGGTTTCAAAGAGATCTCGAGTTTGAGTCTCAAGTACTTCCTTGTTGGTAGTGTAGGATTTTTTTGTATTTATTCCTCCTCCCCAGAGCATTGTAAATTAGACCAAATAATGTAAGAGTATGTTGGGAATGTTAAGTCTACTTCATTTGATCAAAAGGAGATAATTGAAAGAGTGTTTATAGAATATATTGTGTTTTTTGATGTTTGGGAAGCGATAATGGTTCTTCCTTAAGAGATTTTGGAATGATGTTTTTGGAAAGGGGGTGTTTTAGAAGGGATTCTTTCTATGTGATCAAGTTTTGTCAGTCTGGTTCTGGAGGTTTAAGTTTTTTACTTCCATAATTTTGTGAGTGTTTCGATCTTGTTTTGGAATTGATGTTTTACTGTAAGGATCAATCACTTTGAAGATTTTTATAGGATACTAGATGTTGGAATAGTGAAATTTATTGACACTTTCATTTTTCAGATATTAGTGAAACTGGATGATAAGGTGACTATAAAATGGGGGTGGGGCCACTTGAGTTAAAACTTGTTATTGAACACAAAAGTGATTACATGTTTTTTAGTAATTGCTAAGTTGTAATATTTCTTCCAAAGAAATGAAATGGTTCAATGTTTCTCTCTTGGAAAAAGGAGGGTCAGTATAAACCATGTAAAATCAAAGTGTTTCTTTACTTGATTGCATTTACTTTACATTTCATGAATTTTATTTTTGTTTCAGTGAGTTGGGATGAAATTAGGTCCAACTTTGTGTGGTGGATTAGGTAAACATTTTTCCACCTACTTCTAAAACATTAATCTATGAGAGTTCCTTCTAGAATCGATTTCTATCATATGATTCTAGAATGAATTATTTTATTGTCTTTAAGAAGGAGGGTTAAGGTTGAAGGAATTATAAACAAGTAGTATCAAAAGAAAGGTTCTCAGGAGGCTATGTGGTTTACTCAGTTTGTGTAATATTATTTTAATCAGAAATTTTCTTAATTTTAGTGGGAGTCATTATTTTTTGGGAGGATGACATCATAAGAAGGTATATTTTAGATTAACAAATTCAATTGAACATATTTTAGTTTCTGGGAAATTAAAATAGAATACTATATCATTCTAAAAGATCTAGAGATTCTATTGAAGGTTGTTAAATCAAAAGCAATGGGAAAGGTGAATTTAAAAAGATGAATAGAAAGAACTCAATTAAATATGAATTTATTTACCCAAAACATGGTTTTGAAATTTCAAGAGAGGAAAAACACAACATATTTGATGGAACTCTTGGAATATGTGTATGAGAAACCAATAGTAATGAATAAAGTTTTCTTGATGTGGAGTTTATCCAACATGAGGCTATCAGAAAGAAGATATGTATCTGATCTATTGAATGATTTCAACTTAATTTAGAGCCAACTAAAGACTATAAAAGTAACATTTACAGATGATGTTTAGGCTATTTTTTTATCATATTTACCAAATTCATGGGAAGACATGGTATCAATTGTGAGCAGTTCAAGAGGAAATAATGATTTAGAATTCATTGATATTCCAAAATTGATTCTTAATAAGGATCTCTGAAGGAAAGAGTGCAACATATTCCAATGAAGTATTGAATATAGAAGGAATATGTCACTTATCTTATAAAAATGAAATCAGATAAAGATGAATCAAGTAAGAGAAGCATATGGAATTCTTTTGAAAGTGGTATTGTATGTTAGCACTGCTAAATGATATCTCCTTAAGAAATATTGTTGTGATAGGAAGAAAAAATCTGAAAGGAATCCTTCTAGAGAGATCAGAGTGGAAATAGAAGGTAATTTAAATATACTTAAAAAATTTTATACATATATGGAATCTAGGATTATAGATTTTGGAGTTTTATTCCATTCCACAAGAAAGTGGTTTTTATCAGAACATGTTTTGAGAAAATTTTGTAAAGTACGTCTTATTGACAATGAATCTCTTGATATTATGGGAAAGGTTGAAGTGAATGTTCAATTGAAAAATGAAAATTTTCTTATACTAGAGTACTTTTGACATGTTCTAATACTTTGAAAGAACCTGATTTCAATGTTTTAGTTGGATGAAGTAGTTTTCAGAATAAGCTTTGAGGAAGGAGTTTGGAAGATAACTCGGGGTTACCTTATCATAGGCATAGGTATAAAATATGGGTCACATATTATGGATGTTTAAGACTTTTAGAATAGTTGTTCTGGGAACCTCAATGTGTAATAACCTAGACCTTATTTTCAGGTATGTTTTTCCTTTTTGGTTGTTTTTGGAGAAAAGATGAATTTCTGGAAATTTTCTAAGTACGCGTTGTGTTCTTTATGAGTACACGCCGCGTACTCAGATGCCGCAACAGGCCGTACACTAGCCATGTAGTAACCGTATACACGGCTGTTTGGGAGTGACTAGAGGCTGTTTAAAGTGTATTACGGAAAAGGCGAGTACACACTGTGTACTCCAAAAGTACATGTCGTGTACTTTCTTTTTTTCATTAAACACGTCGAGGTCGCGTCTAACAGACAGAAACCACTCCTTTTAGGTTTCATTTGTCCGAGAGATCCGAGCATCCATGGATCTTCAACGAGCCCCCGATCCTCTATTCGCCCTCCGATTCGAGCACTGTTCATTTCATTGGAATCGCATCGGTGAGTTCTTTCTTCTTCTTGAGCCTTGTTTTCCAATTCCTCTTCTTTTCCAAGTTATCATGGGTTAAATATTTTGGATTTTTTCTTATATCTATGACGTTCCAAGGAAATTCAAGATTCATGGTTCAAGTATTTTGATCTTTTAACCCTGAGTTAGGTGGTTTGTGCCTTTCCGTTCGAAGTCTTTGAGTATTATGTGCAAATTCCACCAATACCATTGAACGGGGTATTAGGTGTTTACCATTTTACCCCTGTTGTTTTCCTACCAAGCATGTATACATGTGTATAGATAAATTGGATACTTTCTGGGTTGATTGTTATGTCTTGGATGTTCTACTCATGCTTTGTTCTGTTTATGACCGTTTGTTCATGTTTAGCCTATTGGTCGTTTACCTGTTTTCCATGCCTTGTGGTCATAGGATGGAGTGTTTTTTTCTAACATGCTTGAAATGTTGTATACTAGTTGGACAAGTAGTTCTATAGGTTTACTTTGGCCATATAGCATTACTGTGATTTGACTTACATAGGGCCATGAGAACCTGGTGTTATATACTAAAAGAGGATAGACTGAGCGAGCTTTCTCAGAGAGTCTTTGGACATTATAGACTATAGGGGGATAGACCGAGTGAGATTCCTCAGAGAGTCTTTGAGATTTATAGACTATAAGGGGATAGACAGAGTGAGCTTCCTCAGAGAGTCTTTTTTTTACTTGAATTACCTTGAACCACTCCAGACAATAAGAGGAATTGATTGGGTGAGCTTCCTCAGAGATTCTGTGAATGACCTAGGGCTATAAAAGGAATTGACAGAGTGAGCTTCCTCAGAGAGTCTCTTGATTTTGGGTCCATAAGGGGATTTGACTGTGTGATCTTACTCAGAGAGTCCCAGAATACCTTCAAATATAAGGGGAATTGACCGAGTGAACTTCCTCAGAGAGTCTTATAATTTTAATATGACCAAACCAGAGGGGTTAGGCTGAGTGTACTTCCTAGAGGATTGTTGGTACTTGTTAGGTAGGAACAGGGGGGCTGGTTATGAGTACTTCCCGGAGGGTTACCTATTTGTGTTTAGCTGCTTCTTAACTACTGCTTGATATTGGAACTGTGGATTGATTAGTGCGGAGTATTTTCCTATTTAGTGCTTTCTGTACTTTTACCTGCCATATATTCACTGACTACTAGGCACAGATTTTCGGGTGGTTGCCTATTGGGATTTAGTCTCACACCCTGTTTGGTCATTGCTTTTGGGCCCAAAAAAATCATATTACTGGAGGTATATATAAGGGAAATCACCCTTCTACTTTAGGTACTTGACTTGTTGTGGAGCTGGAGAGCATGGGACCAAGCTTTGTCTTGCGATACTGAGGAGATGTTTATCTTTTATTTTTTACTTTGGTTCAGTATTGTTGTATTCAGCATTGTGACTTGTTTGGATGTTTTTCTAGACGTATGTATCATGCATCCTTTATTATGAATTGCTCCAGTTGTTTATTATCTCTATTATTCCATTGTTCACCTGTGTATGGATTATTACTTCTTTTTCCATTGTATATTGTTTCTCATTCGCTGTGTACTCTGCCAATGAGGGCATAGTTTCCCCACTATCACACCCAAGGCCCTCTCTTCTAGTCGTCAGCCTCTGGCATTCGGGGAAATGCGCTTGAGGCCATGTGACCAACCAGGTACGGGGAGCCTATGGGTGGCTTCCGGAACCGGGATGTTACAAAGTGGTATTAGAAGGTTTTCTTTTCTCTTAAATTACTGTTTGGACCCTGTAGCTAGGGATATGAAGGAATTGGTACTTGGTGTTAAGCTGTACCTGGGAGTAGCTAACCCGTGTACAGGGAAAATCCAATCTACCTCGTTTAATTGCAATTGTTATGGTTTTGAAATTGTTACAGTTGATTTGATTTCACCTTGATTGAATCATATGATTTGTGTTGTTATTTTTGATGTTAATGAGGTTCTATTTCTGTTGAAACCCGGTGAGATGAGGGTATAACATCTCATGCATCATATAGACACCTACTAGAAATCACATGTCAGGCATTCTTGTAATTCCATCTAGGATGTATTAGTGATTGCATGTTGTTTTGGTAGATGATGTGTAAAATATGTATGTTGTTGTGATAGTTGCCTTGATAGAAATACCTGTTGTTTGATAGAGTATTGTTTGTGTAGATATGTGCTGGAATGAATGCCAAACTTTGGTTCTTTAGGTGTTATGGGCCCTCATGGACCGGAATTTCATGGGTCATTTCTTTGTTTTCCATGTTATAATATGTATAAAATACCAAACCTTGATTTGCGGGGAGTATAAGCCCTCACTGATAGGAATTTGTCACTTTCAATGCTTGTTTTAGTGTTTTCTGGGTTACAAATTAGTTTCTGAGGCTTACTATCTGGAAAAACATAGAATACACATCTTGTAATATTAATTACATGCCATGTGTTCTTCTGGTCAGGAAGAAACAGTTTTTTTTAAGTACACATCATGTACTTTACATACACGTCGTGTAATGTCTAAACTGTGTCATAGGACATTTGGGAAGAGACACGGGATGAGAAAAACCAAGAGTGAACACACCGTGTAATGTCCATACACACCGTGTAGTGTCTACCCCATGCTTACCCGTGTCACTAACAACATAGGTTGGTCGAGTTGTGTCTAATACATGTCATGTGTCGTCTGAACATGTCGTGTAGTGTGAGCTGTGTGTCAATCCGTGTCACTAAAAACATGGTCGAGGTGAAGCTTGTCTAGTACACGCTGTGTAAGAATTGTACAGGTCGGGTAGTCTTGCCTTAGTATAGAGACGTGTGGCTTAACCGTGTAAAAGGACTCAGTTAGGTAAAGGGGACTCAAGTATACGTCATGTGTGGAGACAAAACGCCATGTGTCTGGGGTGTTACATGACCAGTCTGGGCAGGAGTACACACCCATGTAAATGACTTCAGGGAACACACCATGTAGTAAAAGTACATGCCGTGTAGTCGTGTTTCGTAAAACATGAGTGATTTTTTTTCTCTTCTCCCCTTATTACACTTCTGGTTTTCAATCCTTGATAATCTTGATCTAATGTGTGCATTTGAACTTTCAAAATTATGCCACTGAGACATCCTATGGTTGTACACCAGTTTCCAGATGGTGACCAGAAACCGAATATGGCTGATCAGGGACTTCCAGCAGATCCTCCTATTGTGACAGCCTTGTCACCAGCCGTTATACCTAGAATAGGTGTTGATTCAAAGTTCAGGGATAGATTTATGAGGATGATGCAAGATTTTCAGGGAGCATCATCTCCTACCCCATCGATGGTGGAATTGATGTGGGTTTTTCAGCAGCAACATCCTCCTACTTTATCAGGGGATGGAGGACCCCAAGCTACATAATCATGGAGAGAGGATACACTAATGATCATTGACCATCTGGAGATACCACCAGAGAAGAGGGTGAATCTTTCTACCTATATGCTGCAAGAATCCTCCAAGAGGTGGTGGGAGGTGATCTCACAGTCAAGACGCCAGCAGAGCATGACTTGGGATGAATTTCGGTGCATCTTCTATGATTACTTCTACCCGAAGACCTTGAGGGCCGATCAATCCCAGGAGTTTATGAGTCTGGAGTAGGGCACTCTTTCTGTTATGGAGTACTCGTCTCGATTTACTGAGATGGAGCGTTTCACGCCTATTCCAGGAGGTGATGAGTTGTTCCTTATGCGGAAGTTTGAGGATGGTCTGAGGCACGACATCTGATCACAGGTGAACATCTTCAGGTTGACTTTGATATCCTCTATCATCAACCAGGCGCTAGTTACTGAGCGCAATCTGAGGGATTCTGGAGTAGTGAGACAGGGCGGTTCGACATCCATAGTTAGTGTTCCTCCTACTGATAGTAGGAATCACCGCAGGGAGTTCTCTCGACGAGATCAGAGTAGGCAGGATGTATCTTCGGGCAGCCAGGTGGTGTGCTACTAGTGCGTAAGGAGTGGACATACTAGGCCTCAGTTCAATAGAGACCCAATGGAGTGCCGATCTTACAGAAAGATGATCCATGTTCAGCATTTCTGTCAGATCTTCTCACCTACAACTGGTGGCAGCACTACTAGAAAAGGGGGCATTAAAGCCCCCCAGACTCGGGCGACCGCCATTGGCGGTCGCTATAGCTAACCAATAGCGACCGCCAATGGCGGTTGCTAACCTACATAAAAAAAACGGGGGGCTTATGCCCCCCCGCGCCCCCTCAACCTCGATCTCTCACCGCCCTAACCCCCTCCCTCCCTCGCCGCCCTCCCCCACCGCCCGCCCTCCCTCGCCGCCTGCCCTCCGGCTTCTGGCCGTCTCCCTCCTCCCTCGGGCCTTCGGCCGCCGCCCTCCGGCCTCTCGGCCCTCCCCCCCCCCCCACCCTGGACGGCACCCGCACCCCGGACAGCCCCCCCCCCCCTCGCGCACTCCGGACCTCCCCCCGCACCCCGGACGCCTCCCCGCACCCCGGACAACCCCCCCCCCCCCCCCCCGCGCACTTCGGACCACCCCCCGCACCCCGGACGCCTCCCCGCACCCCGGACAGCCCCCCCCCCCCCCCCCCCCCCGCGCACTCCGGACCACCCCCCCGCACCCCGGACGCCTCCCCGCACCCCGGACAGCCCCCCCTGCACTCGGACACCCCCCTCCGAACCCGTACATCCCCCTCGCACCCCGGACAGCCCCCCCCCCCCCCCCCCCCCCGCACCCGGACAGCCCCCCTCCGAACCCGGACAGCCCCGCAACCCGGACAGGCCCCCCGCACCCCGGACACCCCACCCCGCACCCCCGACAGCCCCCCTGCACCCCAGACAGCCCCCCCCCCCCCCGCACCCCGGACACCCCCGCACCCCGAACACCCCTGCCCGGGTCGAGGTATGTTTGTAAGTTAATTCAGTCATAAATATTTATGTTGATTAACTTTCTGATTTTTTAAAATTCATTCACAACTAATTATTCAATCCATTTTTTGTTTGATTAACAGTTGTACAAGTTTGATTTATTAAGAACAATCCAATTTATCTTTTAAACACTTTGGACTCATTACTGATATTTTCTATGACTGCAGACATGTCAGGGGAAGAGGCAGAAGATCCACATCATCCATCTGAGGCATCTACGTCTCAGGGTCGAGGTATGTTTGAATGTCATTGTCTATATTTTTTATGTAATTGACATATATATATATATATAACATTTGTCAATTTATATATAAAATTGTTTTCAACAGGATCAGACTCGGCTGCTTCTTCCTCTCGCAGGAGAGGCCCTGGTCATGGCATATTATCATGGAATTCCGACACGATGATAGATGTTTCATTTGATGAGGTATTTCATCCCGTGGGACCGAATGCCTCGACATTTATTCGTCAGCTGGGTCATATCATACGTGACCCACATCGATTTCCATTGACCATGCGTGATTGGGCTTCTATCCCCCAGGACACATTAGATCGTCTATGGAGGGAGGTTCAGGTAAGAAAATAATTTTACTTTATTTTCTATTTATAAAGAATACTAATATGTTTGATTATTTTCTTTATAGCAAAATTTGAAAGTATTCCCTGAAGTGTTTCGGCCCGTGTGTATGATCAAACGCCGTAAGATGTGGAAAGATTATAAAGGCAAAGTTAAGAGGGACCATTGGGTACCAAATGTGGGTGCCCTTGACATTTTGGAAAAAGTCCCGAGAGGTGTCCTCCCGGCTCAGTGGCGTGACTTGGTTGCATATTGGTCTACTGAGGGTGTTGCGGTTTGTATATTAATTATTTTGCTGTATATATATTTTCAAGAATATGTGATTTGTTTGAAATTTGAATGAATTGAATGTAGGAGGTGTCAACACGCCATTCGGAGAATCGAGCGTTGCAGGGACCAGCTCACAGGCTCGGGACTCGTCACGTGTCTCAGATCCGACATGAGGTATATATTATTCATTTTTTAATTTATTAATTAATATGGTTTTGTGATTATATTCTTTTAATATACAGTTGCGAGGGCAAGGTGCAGCAACTGATAAAATGTCGGTGTGGATAAGGACTCGTGATCGCAATGATCCAGAGGTTGCAGCATTGATAGTAAGTGTCTGTACTTACCAATAATTACATAAATCTATATATTAACATATATATATTTATATATATTTAAATATTTCACAGGCTCAATTTGAAGCTGAGTTAGAACATCTGCCAGAGGACCAGCGACAGCTTCCCATGCGACGGGATGAGATCTTTCATCGCATTATTGGTCGGGACGGGCATGGCTATAGTTTGACCTATGGAGCAGGGATTCCTCATTCTGTAGTGTCACGCGCTGCGGTTGTCGGTCCTGCTGTTGCTCATATGACACAGCAGATGTCAGATTTTGAGGCACGGTTGCGCGCTTCCGAGGAGACAAATGCGCAATTGACAGCTGAGGTTAGAGCACTGTGGGAATATGTGCGTCGAGCTGATGGTACAGGGGATCATACGACGCAGGTATATACTGTATTTATTTATTTAATTTAAATTATTTTTGTTATTAAAATATTTATAATGTTTATTTGTTGTAGGCACCTGGCCCACCAGAAGGAGGTAGCAGTGATGACAACGCGTGACGCACCATATATTCACGAGATATGTTTTTTGTTTTTACTGGTAGGGTTGACATTGATGTACTGTATTTATTCATTTAAGTAATGCATTATTACCATCCATGGTGGTCTTTTAAATATTTTATACACATATTGAGTTTTTGATCAGATAATCTTGAATGATTCTACATTTGAAAAAGTCGAACTAATTCCAACAGATCAATAAATCTGATATTATAGATTATGTATTATCCAATATATTTTTTATAAATTTCTGTATGGTATCGATAAAAGAAATATGTATTAATTAGATGTTATCACTTTTATTTTTCACTTTTGTAATCAATAGGATGGCCTTCGCACCCCCGGAGAGCCCCCCGCACCCCCGTACAGCCCCCCGCACCCCCGTACAGCCCCCTCGCACCCCCGTACAACCACCCGCACCCCCGTACAGCCCCCCGCACCCCCGTACTGCCCCCCCCCCCCCCCCCCGCACCCCCGTACAGCCCCTCGCACCCCCGTACAGCCCCCCCGCACCCTCGTACAGCCCCCCCCCCCCACCCCCTGCACCCCCGTACAACCCCCCGCACCCCCGTACTACCCCCCGCCACCCCCGTACAGCCCCACACACCCCCGTACAGCCCCCCGACACGTCCGATTGTGTCCTTTTCAGCAGCGCGGCGCGCGCTGAAATGGCGCGTTGGGGGGTCAAAACCACCCGAACGACCTCCGAATGCCACGAAACCGTACGACAACATCCGGGACGTGAATTGTGAAATGGTCGGCAACACGGCACCTCATTCGGAGGTTCCGTTTGACCGCGGCGGTCGGAAACGCGTTTCGGGTGCCATTAAACACCAAAACGGCGTGCGGCGGTCCCATTCGGAGCAAACGTGCTCCGAAATACCTGAAACCGCACGGGAACGATAGAAATATTATTCCTGAGATGCAGGAGGAGGCAGCATATCCATCGGACGTGAGGTGCACGCGGCACGTCCGATTGTGTCCTTTTCAGCAGCACGGCGCGCGCTGAAATGGCGCGTTGGGGGGTCAAAACCACCCGAAAGACCTCCGAATGCCACGAAACCGTACGAAAACATCCAGGGCGTGAATTGTGAAATGGTCGGACAGACATCACCTCATTCGGAGGTGCCGTTTGACCGCGGCGGCCGGAAACGCGTTTCCGGCGCCCTAAAACACCAAAACGGCGTGCGACGGTCCAATTCGGAGCAAACGTGCTCCGAACAACCTGAAACCGCACGGGAACAATAGAAATATTATTCCTGAGATGCAGAAGGAGGCCGCACGTCCATCGGACGTGCGGTGCGCACGGCACGTCCGATTGTGTCCTTTTCAGCAGCGCGGCGCGCGCTGAAATGATGCGTTGGGGGGTCAAAACCACCCGAATGACCTCCGAATGCCACGAAACCGTACGAAAACATCCGGGGCGTGAATTGTGAAATGGTCGTCCAGACGGAACCTCATTCGGAGGTTCCGTTTGACCGCGGCGGCCGGAAACGCGTTTCCGGCGCCATTAAACACCAAAACGGCGTGCGGTGGTCCCATTCGGAGCAAATGTGTTCCGAACGACCTGAAACCGCACGGGAATGATAGAAATATTAATCCTGAGATGCAGGAGAAGGCCGCACGTCCATCGGACGTGCGGTGCGCGCAGCACGTCCGATTGTGTCCTTTTCAGCAGCGCGGCGCGCGCTGAAATGGCGCGTTGTGGGGTCAAAACCACCCGAACGACCTCCGAATGCCACGAAACCGTACGACAACATCCGGGGCATGAATTGTAAAATGGTCGGCTAGACGGTACCTCATTCGGAGGTGTCGTTTGACCGCGGCGGCCGGAAACGCGTTTCTGGCGCCCTAAAACACCAAAACGGCGTGCGGCGGTCCAATTCGGAGCAAACGTGCTCCGAACGACCTGAGACCGCACGGGAACGATAGAAATTTTATTCCTGAGATGCAGGAGGAGGCCGCACGTCCATCGGATGTGCGGTGCGCGCGGCACGTCCGATTGTGTCCTTTTCAGCAGCGCGGCGCGCGCTGAAATGGCGCGTTGGGGGGTCAAAACCACCCGAACGACCTCCGAATGCCACGAAACTGTACGACAACATCCAGGGCATGAATTGTGAAATGGTCGGCTAGACGGCACCTCATTCGGAGGTGCCGTTTGACCGTGGAAGCCAGAAACGCGTTTCCGGCGCCATTAAACACCAAAACGGCGTGCGGCGGTCCCATTCGGATCAAACGTGCTCCGAACGACCTGAAACCGCACGGGAACGATAGAAATATTATTCCTGAGATGCAGGAGGAGGCCGCACGTCCATCGGACGTGCGGTGCGCGCGGCACGTCCGATTGTGTCCTTTTCAGCAGCACGGCGCGCGCTGAAATGGCGCGTTGGGGGGTCAAAACCACCCGAACGACCTCCGAATGCCACGAAACCGTACGACAATATCCGGGGCGTGAATTGTGAAATGGTCGGCTAGATGGCACCTCATTCGGAGGTGCCTTGTGACCGCGGAGGCCGGAAACGCGTTTCCGGCGCCATAAAACACCAAAACGGCGTGCGGCGGTCCAAATCGGAGAAAACGTGCTCCGAACGACCTGAAACCACACGGGAACGATAGAAATATTATTCCTGAGATGCAGGAGGAGGCCGCACGTCCGATTATGTCCTTTTCAGCAGCGCGACGCGCACTGAAATGGCGCGTTGGGGGGTCAAAACTACCCGAACGACCTCCGAATGCCACGAAACCGTTCAACAACATCCGTGGCGTGAATTGCGAAATGGTCGGCCAGACAGCCCCTCATTCGGAGGTGTCGTGTGACCGCGGTGGCCAGAAACGCGTTTCGGGCGCCATTAAACACCAAAACGTCGTGCGGCGGTCCCATTCGGAGAAAACGTGCTCATAAAGACCTGAAACCGCACGGGAACGATAGAAATATTATTCCTGAGATGCAGAAGGAGGCCACACGTCCATTGGACGTGCGGTGCGCGCGACACGTCCGATTGTGTCCTTTTCAGCAGCGCGGCGCGCGCTGAAATGGCGCGTTGGGGGGTCAAAACCACCCGAACGACCTCCGAATGCCACGAAACCGTACGACAATATCCGGGGCGTGAATTGTGAAATGGTTGGCCAGACGGCACCTCATTCGGAGGTGCCGTGTGACCACGGCGGTCGGAAAGGTGTTTTCGGCGCCACAAAACACCAAAACGGCGTGCGGCGGTCCAATTCGGAGAAAACGTGCTCCGAACGACCTGAAACCGCACGGGAACGATATAAATATTATTCCTGAGATGCAGGAGGAGGCCGCACGTCCATCGGACATGCGGTGCGCGCGACACGTCCGATTGTGTCCTTTTCAGCAGAGCGGCGCTCGCTGAAATGGCGCGTTGGGGGGTCAAAACCACCCAAACGACCTCCGAATGCCACGAAACCGTACTAAAACATACGGGGCATGAATTGTGAAATGGTCGGCCAGACTGCACCTCATTTGGAGGTGTCGTGTGACCGCGGCGGCCAGAAACGCTTTTCGGGCGCCATTAAACACCAAAACGGCGTGCGGCTGTCCCATTCGGAGCAAACGTGCTCCGAAAGACCTGAAACCGCAGGGGAACGATAGAAATATTATTCATGAGATGAAGGAGGAGGCATCACATCCAGCGGACATGCGGTGCGCACGGCACGTCCGATTGTGTCCTTTTCAGCAGCGCGACGCGCGCTGAAATGACGCGTTGGGGGTCAAAACCACCCGAATGACCTCCGAATGCCACGAAACCGTACGACAACATCCGGGGTGTGAATTGTGAAATGGTCAGCCAGACGGCACCTCATTCGGAGGTGTCGTGTGACCGCGGCGGCCGAAAATGCGTTTCCGGCGCCATAAAACACCAAAACGGCGTGCGGCGGCCCAATTCGGAACAAACGTGCTCCGAACGACCTGAAACCGCATGGGAACGATAGAAATATTATTCCTGAGATGCAGAAGGAGGCCGTACGTCCATCGGACGTGCGGTGCGTGCGGCACGTCCGATTGTGTTCTTTTCAACAGTGCGGCGCGCGCTGAAATGGCGCGTTGGGGGGGTCAAAACCACCCGAACGACCTCCGAATGCCACGAAACCGTACGACAACATCCGGGGCGTGAATTGTGAAATGGTCGGCTAGATGACACCTCATTCGGAGGTGCTGTGTGACCGCGGCGGTCGGAAACGCGTTTCGGGCGCCATTAAACACCAAAACGGCGTGCGGCGGTCCCATTCGGAGCAAACGTGCTCCGAAAGACCTGAAACCGCACGGAACGATAGAAATATTATTCCTGAGATGCAGGAGGAGGCAGCACATCCAGCGGACGTGCGGTGCGCGTGGCACGTCCGATTGTGTCCTTTTCAGCAGCGCGGCGCGTGCTGAAATGACGCGTTGGGGGGTCAAAACCACCCGAACGACCTCCGAATGCCACGAAACCGTACTACAACATCTGGGGAGTGAATTGTGAAATGTTCGTCCAGACGGCACCTCATTCGGAGGTGACGTGTGACCGCGGCGGCCGGAAAGGCGTTTCCGGCGCCATAAAACACCAAAACGGCGTGCGGCGGTCCAATTCGGAGCAAACGTGCTCCGAACGACCTGAAAACTCACGGGAACGATAGAAATATTATTCCTGAGATGCAGGAGGAGGCCGCACGTCCATCAGACATACGGTGCGCGCCGCACGTCCGATTGTGTCTTTTTCAGCAGCGCGGCGCGCGCTGAAATGGCGCGTTGGGGGGTCAAAACCACCCGAACGACCTCAGAATGCCACGAAACCGTACGAAAACATCCGGGGCGTGAATTGTGAAATGGTCGGCCAGAAGGCACCTCATTCGGAGGTGCTGTGTAACCGCGGCGGCCGAAAACGCGTTTCGGGCGCCATTAAACACCAAAACGGCGTGCGGCGGTCCCATTCGGAGCAAACGTGCTCTGAAAGACCTGAAACCACACGAGAACGATAGAAATATTATTTTTGAGATGCAGGAGGAGGCAGCACATCTAGCAGATGTGCGGTGCGCGTGGCACGTCCGATTGTGTCCTTTTCAGCAGCGCGGCGCGCGCTGAAATGGCGCGTTGGGGGGTCAAAACCACCCGAACGACATCCGAATGCCACGAAACCGTACGTAAACATCCGGGGCGTGAATTGTGAAATGGTCGGCCAGAAGGCACCTCATTTGGAGGTTCCGTTTGACCGCGGCAGCCGGAAATGCGTTTCCGGTGCCATAAAACACCAAAACGGCGTGCGGCGGTCCAATTCGGAGCAAACGTGCTCCGAACGACCTGAAACCACATGGGAACGATAGAAATATTATTCCTGAGATGCAGGAGGAGGCCGAACTTCCATCGGACGTGCGGTGCGCGCGGCACGTCCGATTGTGTCCTTTTCAGCAGCGTGGCGCGCGCTGAAATGGCGCGTTGGGGGGTCAAAACCACCCGAACGACCTCCGAATGCCACGAAACCGTACGACAACATCCGGGGCGTGAATTGTGAAATGTTCGGTCAGAAGGCAACTCATTCGGAGGTGCCGTTTGACCGCGGCGGCCGGAAACGCGTTTCCGGCGCCATTAAACACCAAAACGGCGTGCAGCGGTCCCATTCGGAGCAAATGTGCTCCGAAAGACGTGAAATGAGATTATTTCTTGAATCGAAGTTTTTAAATTATTATAGCACAATGATTTGATATTATATATATATATTATATATATATTAAAACATTTAAAATATATTATATATATATATATATTTAAAATATTGTATTTAATAGTATATATATGAATATTTATATATATATATATATATATATATATTTATATATTCAATTCAATAAAAAAATTTAAATTTTTTTTTTAGACTAGAGACTGCCATAGGCGGTCGCTATAGGCTGCCCGCAGAGGGGCTGTAGTGACCGCTTGGCGGTCGTTGAAGGCCGATCTGCCGGCCTTCTATAGCGACCGCCAGTGGCGGTCGCTGAAAGCCTCTAGCGACGAGGCAACAGCAACCGCCAATGGCGGTCGCTGAGCGGCCGCTAAAGGCCGGATTTTCAGTAGTGTAGGGGTTCTTATATGACCCCACGTTCAGGGGAAGCATCACCAGTTTCTCACCAGTTTGGGAACTATAGTTTTTCTGGTCGTTCGGGCCGAGATAGAGGTCACAATCGTGGTGTTCAGTCACCAGGCTACCAGCGACAACAGAGTGGATCAGCTCAGAGTGGTTAGGCAGGGTCACAGGGCCTTGGATCAGGCCAAACCTTTTTAGTGGAGCATACCCATCATGATCAAGATCCTGGACCATCTACAGTTCGAGGTACAATCTTAGTAGCCTCAGTTGTATCTTTATCTCTTTTCGATATAGGGGCTTCCCATAGATTTATATTTTTCACTGTTGTGGAGTGTCTTGGTCTCTGCATCTTTTCTTCTGCCAACATCTTGACACTAGACACACCGTTGGGAACTAGGACAGCTAGTATACATCAGTGCAAGGAGTTCCCTCTAGAGGTTGGTGGGTGTCACTTTCTATGGGACCTGTATATCCTAGAGATGACAGGTTATGATGTCATTCTCGAGATGGACTGGTTAGTTCCCTTCTAGGAAGTTGTTGATTTCCATCATCGTAGGGTGAGTTTCATATCACTAGAGGGTGAATCCATTCTTCATAAGGGAGAGTGGGATCTCCAGGTGAGTATAGAAGGTCCAAATCATCTATGGTTAAGAGGAGTTATATCCTAGATTTCCAGTCTATATCTGGGCGACCAGGGGACTTCACAGTTGGAATTTCCTCTGGTGGTGGATCATTTTAGGGATGTCTTTCCAGAGGACCTTTCATGTTTGTCTCTGGAGTGTGAGGTAGACTTCTCTATTGATATTGTGACAAGGGTAGCACCAGTGTCCATTCCTACTTATAGGATGGCTACACCAAAGTTGCAGGAGCTCAAGAAATAGTTGGAGGACTTGCAGGACAAGGGATTCATCCAACCCAGCACTTATCCTTGGGGTTCACCTATCTTGTTCGCGAAGAAGGAAAACGGTACCTCAGGATTTGTGCGGACTATCAGAAGTTGAACCAGTTAACGGTCAAGAACCAATATCCCCTAACTAGGATTGAGGACTTCTTTGATCATCTTTGAGGATCTCGGGTGTTCTCAAAGATTGACTTGAGGTCCAGTTATCATCAGTTTCATGTTGGACCATCTGATATACATCTCACAACCTTTCAGAGTAGGTATGGTCTATACGAGTATATGGTTATACCATTCGGTCTCACGAGTGTGCCTACAGTTTTCATGGAACAGATGAACCAAGTGTTCCATCAATACTTGGATTCCTTCGTGGTGGTTTTCGTGGATGATATCTTAGTGTACTCTCACACTCAACACGACCATGCAGCCCATCTTGAGATCGTTTTGAGTACACTGAGGGAGCATTAGTTATATGGTAAGCTCTCAAAGTGCCACATTTGGATGGACCAAATTCACTTCTTGGGTCATGTTATCTCAGAGATAGGAGTATCAGTAGACCCAGAGAAAGTGAGGGAAATAGTTTCCTGGGAGCAGTCGAAGAATTTCTTTGAGGTGTGGAGTTTTCTAGAGCTTGATGAATACTACAGATGATTTATTCAGGATTTTTCACGCTTAGCAGCACCGCTGATAGGTCTGACTAAGAAGGGTGTGAAGTTCTTGTGGTCAGATTCTTGTGAGTCAGCCTTTCAGGAGCTGAAATGGAGGTTGAATTCAGCATCGATACTAGTCTTGATAATGCCTGTTAAGAGTTATATTGTTTACCGTGATGCATCATGTATCGGTATGGGAGCTATGATAATGTTGGATGATGGATTCATAGAGTACAGGTGTCGGCAGTTTAGCCCACATGAGAGGAATTACCTGACGCATGATCTGGAGTTGGCAGTTGTTGTTCATGCCCTACACTGTTGGAGACATTATCTTCCTGTAGAGCACTTTGTGGTTTTCACCAACCACAAAATTCTCAAGTACATCTTCACTCAGCATGATATGAATTTGAGGCAGCATAGGTGGGTTGAGTACCTATATTCCTTTGACTTTGAGCTTGCCTATACACCTGGGAAAGACAACATAGTGGTTGATGCGTTGAGTAGGAGGACTCAAATACAGGCAGTTCGGGAGGCCAGCAGTGAGTGGAAACTTATGGCCCTGCTCTCTGAGATGCATTTGGAGGTTCACGATAGATAGAGGCAGACTTTCTTTCTTCTGTAGCTGTTACCTCTACTCTTCTGGATCTAGTTCGAATAAGTCAGCTATCATATTCTGAAGGCCTAGTCCTACAGGAAATCATGTCAGGAGAGGACCCTATTCCTGGGTGGACCATAGGAGAGGATGAGATCTTGTATTTCCATGGATGCGTATGGGTTCTAGCAGACATACGTGAGGAGCTAATGTAGGATTTTCATTCCTTATTTTGGCCAGTTTATCCTGGAATCACCAAGATGTATCATGATCTACATCATCAATATTGGTTTCCAAGTATGGAGAGGGACGTTGTTGGTTTCTTCATGAGGTGTTCCACTTTTCAGCAGGTGAAGTCGGCACATCAGTGACCAATAGGGATTTTACATCAGTTACCCATTCCCGAGTAAAAATGGAATGATATCATGGTGGACTTCGTGATAGGTTTTCTGAGGTCGCCTCAAGGGAATGACACAGTTTGGGTTGTCATTGACAGACTCATGAATGTTTCTCAATTCTTTCCAATCAAGGATACCTTCAGTGTTGATGAACTGGGACGGTTGTACATCCGTGATATTGTGCGTCTCCATGGAGTTCCACACTCCATTGTTTCAGATAGGGATGCACGTTTTACTTCTCAGTTCTGGAAGGGGCTTCAGAAAGCTTTGGGTACACTGGTACTTTTGAGTACAACTTACCATCCTCATACAGATGGCCAGTGTGAGTGTATGATTTAGGTTCTTGAGTACATGCTCCGAGCATGCATTCTAGATTTCATAGGTTCTTGATAGAAGCATATACCTTTTTTGGAGTTTTCCCACTACAATAGTTTTCAAGTAACTATTAATATGACACCTTATGAGGCTTTGTACGGTAGGCCATGCCGATCACCTTTATGTTGGCTGGAGGCAGGAGAGGCAGCTTTGTTGAGACCTTGTCATGTTCAGGAGACTATAGAGTAGATAGAGTTGATTTGGAGGAGGACAGATACTGCACAATCTTGATATAAGTCTTATGCTAATCAGTGGAGATGACCTCTGGAGGTCGAGGTCGGAGATCAGGTTTTCCATCATGTCACACCGAGGTTGGGACACAATAGGATTATGAGATAGGGTAATCTTTCACCAAGGTACATCAGACCATTTTTGGTGTTGGAGAGAGTTGGACTAGTTGCCTATCGATTGCAGTTACCTCAGAGGTAATGAGCTATGCACGATGTTTTCCACGTCTCCCAACTCTAATGTTACTTTTCAGACCCGTCTCATGTCTTTCAACCTGAGGAGGATGAGCTCTAAGTTTATGCGTCATTGGAGGAGCATCCTATCCGGATTTTGGACCATAGTACAAAGGTTCTTCATGGCTGGTCTGCCCCTTGGTATGAGTTTTTTGGCATCTTGGGTGATTATAAAACGAGACTTGGGGGAGGGAGGCTGATGTACGTGCACAGTGGCCAGAACTGTTCGAGGGTTCTTCTTCTACACCGTGCTAGGGAAATTTGAGGACGAATTTCTTTAATGGGGGAAGTTTGTAAGAACCCTGACCTTATTTTCAGGTATGTTTTTCTTTTCTGGTTGTTTTTAGAGAAAAGAGGAATTTCTAGAAATTTTCTAAGTACACATCGTGTACTTTATGAGTACATGCCGCATACTCAGATGTCGCAGCAGTCCGTGCACAGGCCATGTAGTAACCACATACAGGGTCATGTGGGAGTGACTAGATGTCGCTTAAAGCGAAGTACGGAAAAGGCGAGTACACAACGTGTACTCCAAAATTACATGTCATGTACTTTCTTTTTTTCATTAAACGCACTGGGGTCGCGTCTGATAGATCAAAACCACTCCTTTTAGGTTTCGTTCGTCCGAGAGTGCCGAGCATCCATGGATCTTTGACAAGCCCCCAATACTCCATTAGTACACTAATTCAAGAACTGTTGATTGTGTTGGAATCCCATCGGTGAGTTCTCTCTTCTGCTTGAGCCTTGTTTTCCAATTCCTCTTCTTTTCCATGTTATCGTGGGTTGAATGTTTTGGATGTTTTCTTAGATCTATGACATTCCAAGGAGATTCAAGTTTCTTGGTTCAAGTATTTTGATCTCCTAACCCTGAGGTTGGTGGTTTGTGCCTTTCCATTCGAAGTCTTTGAGTATTATGTGCAAATTCCACAAATAACCTAGAATGGGGTATTGCGTGTTTACCGTTTTGCCCCTGTTGTTTTCCTTCCATGATTGTATGCCTATGTAGAGGTAAATTGGATACATTTTGGGTTGATTGCTATGTCTTGGATGTTCTTCCCATGCTTCGTTCTGTTTATGACCTTTTGGTCCTATTTAGCCTATTGGTCGTTTGCATGTTTTCCATGCCTTGTGGTCGTAGGATGGAGTGTTGTTTCCTGACATGCTTGATATGTTGTATACTAGTTAGCCAAGTAGTTTTGTAGGTTTACTTTGGCCATATAGCATTACTATGCGTTGACTTACATGGGGTTGTGAGAACCTGGTGTTATAGACTAAAAGATGATAGACCGAGCGAGCTTCCTCAGAGAGTCTTTGGACATTATAGACTATAGTGGGATAAACTGAGTGAGATTCCTTGGAGAGTCTTTTATCTTTATAGACTATAAGAGGATAGACCATGTGATCTTCCTCATAGAGTCTTTTTTTACTTGAATTACCTTAAGGTACTCCAGGCTATAAGAGAAATTGACCGGGTGAGCTTCCTCAGAGAGTCTGTGAACGACCTGGGGCTATAAGAGGAATTGACTGAGTGAGCTTCCTTAGAGAGTCTCTTGACCTTGTGGCAATAAGGGGAATTGACTATGTGATCTTACTCAGAGAGTCCCTGACTACCTTAGACTATAAGGGGAAATTACCGAGTGATCTTCCTCAGAGAGTCTTATAATTTTCATATGACCAAACCAGAGGGGTTAGGATGAGTGTACCACCCAGAGGGTTGTTGGTACTTGTTTTGTAGGACTAGGGGGATGGATGTGAGTACTTCCTAGAGGGTTACCCATTTGTGTTTAGCTTCTTGTTAGCTGCTGCTTGATATTGGAACTGTGGATTGATTACTGAGTATTTTCCTATTTACTTCTTTCTTTACTTTTACCTGTCATATATTCACTGACTGTTAGGCACAGATCTTCGGGTGGTTGCCTATTGAGATTTAGTCTCACACCCTATTTGGACCATTCTTTTGAGCCCAAAAAGATCATATTGATACAGTTATAGATAAGGGAAAGCGCCCTTCTACTTCAGGAACTTGACTTGCCATGGAGATGGAGAGCATGGGACCAAGCTTTGGCTTGCGATGCTAAGGAGATATTTATCTTTTCTTTTGTACTTTGGTTCAGTATTGTTTTATTCAACATTGTGACTTATTTGGATTTTTTACTAGACATATTTATCATGAATCCTTTATTATGCATTGCTCCAGATGTTTATTATCTCTAGTCTTACATTGTTCACTTCTGTATGGATTATTACTGCTTTAGACATTGTATATTTTTTCTGATCTGTTGTGCACTCTGCCAATGAGGGCATAGTTTCCCGACTATCACACCCAAGGCCCTCGCTGCTAGTCGATAGCCTCTAGCATTCGGGGAAATGCGCTTGAGGCCATGTGACCAACCGAGTACAGGGCGCCTATGGGTGGATTCCGGAACTTTGACGTTACACAATGAGAAGAGTATGAAGATTCTATCACACATAGGGTGTAAGAGTTGGATCAATCGTACTTAAGAATGTTTAAGAGTTTTATACTCATAAAACAACAAAAGTTGTCCTTTAATTTTTCCCAAAGAACACTAAAATTATGAAACCTAGACTTGGTTCATACAAATGTTTACCTTCATTAATGATTCAATAAGAAATGTATAAGTTTTCTTTTTGAAACAAAAAAAATTGAAGTGTTTGGAATCTTTTTTCAATGAAATTTTATAGTGGAAAGAGAAACCAAAAGAAAGTTGAAGTGCATGATGTCAGACAATAGTGGTGAGTTTATCAGAAGGAGTTTTTGAAACTACTACAAGATAAGAGGAATTGATATGAGAAGATTATTCTATGTACACCTGAATAAAATGATATAGCAAGATAATGAATCAGACATTGCTGCAAAGAACAAGAAGTATTCTAATAAATTCTGAAATTTAAAAGGATTTTTGGGAAGAAGCAATAGAAACTACAACTTAATTAATCAACATAATTATTCAACACTAGTCGGATAAAAATTACTAAAAGAACTTTTTTGAGGAAAAGTTTTGGAAGTATCACACCTCAGATTTTTCATAAGTTTAGCTTACATGCATATTGATGACAAGGACTAAGATAAGATGGAAGAAAAATCGAGAGCATGTTTGTCCTTAGGGTATGGGGATGAAGATTTTGGTTTTCGAATTTGGGATGATGAAAATAAGAATGTTTTTAGAAGTACAAATGTTTCCTTTAATGAGGAGATATTGTGGAAATATTGGAACATGAAGGGAAGGAAAACTACAAATGAAGATACAACTTCAGCTCAAGTTGATCTGAATGGTGGTTCCAAAGAATAAAATGTTCCATAATGTTCATATGTCTCTAAATCCAATGGAAGGACATATATTCTAGAATGAAGTTTATAGGAAATTTCTTAAAGTTTGAAAGGGTGGCTGGTGGAATATATATCAAAAATCTATAGAACTGGGGAAGCTCATGCAAGATTTACAAGAGAAGTTCCATTAAAGGAGTTCCAAAAGAATATGTTCTATAATTTTTAGTTCTAGAAGAATCAGATTAAAAGGTTATTTCATGATGATTGTCGAGGATTAGTTTATTGGTGTATAGGTATGGGATTGATTTGAGTTTATTAGGATGTAGAAAAACCAAATTCCACAAAAGATGACTACTTAGGGAGATTCCAAAAGGTGAGAGTTAAAAATACAGGACATGGATTCAATTTGATTGAATAACACCTAAGAGATAACATAATTACCACTAAAAATAAAGCACTATAACAAAGGTGTATTTTGTTTGAAATAATATGGTGGAAGGAAAAGATATAAATTTATCCTGGTTGTGAAAGGATTTCAGTGGGAGGTAATCTACTTATCAGAGATACTCACTGGTAGTAAAACGTACTATCATCCAAACAATGTAAATTTTGGTTACTTTTATAAATTTTTACCTTAAAAATGGATGTGAATATGTATTTTCATCATAGTGATTTGGAGGATGAAATTTATATGAATAAACCTGTTGGTTTGATAAACAATCAGAATCAGGAATTAGTGTAAAAATAAAAAATCATATATGGTTTGAAGCATGATTTGAGATTTTGGTACCAGAAGTTTGATTCCCTTATGAAAAAATTAGGTTTCATATGGAGTAATTCCAATCATAGTTGTTATCTAAAGGAGTTCACCAAAAATGACTTAATAATATTACTTTTGTACATGGATGATGTGATATTGGTATGTCTGTAAATTCAGTTATTTCAATAGTTAAAGTGTGATTTATCATTAAAGTTTTAAAAGAAAAATCTTAGTAAACCAAATATGATATTAGGAATGAGGATGGAGCATGATATAAAAACCAAAATTTAGTTTTTATCACAAAAGGATTACATCTATAAGATTATTGAAAGAATGAGCAGATGAAATTCAATTTCAAATCCTCTCACTTGTCACTTAAAACTATTGAAGCAACAAGAACCACAAATGGAAGAAGAGAATAAGTACATGTATGTTATGGTGGTGAGTACATTCCCACGCATAACTCATGCAATGAGAGTGGTTATTCGGTTTATGGAAAATATGAGAAAGGTTCATTGTGAAGCTATTAAATTGATTATTTGATATGGAAGAAACATCACTTTGTTTCAAAGATGATGATTTTCTTCTAGGGTTTTTTGATGTAGACTTTAGGGGTGATTTTAATTATCAGAATAGCGCAACTGGATATGTTTACACTTTTGAAGGAACAATAGTATATTGGATTTCCAAGTTACAACTAATGAGAGAACTTTATATAATAGAAGAAAACAAGGAGTTTGTATGATTAAGATGTTTGGTTGAGAAACTGGGTAATAGTTAGGAGACATTATTGTTTTATTGTGATAAGGATCAATTCATTTGGCTAAGAATCATGTGATTCCCTCAAGAACAAAACACATTGATATGAAGTACCAATATATTCGAAAGATGGAGTATAGTGAGTTAGAATTCTAAAAGGTAGCTGAAAAAAATCCAACTCATATGTTTACCAAGATTTTGGGTCTAGAATTACTAAGGAAACATAAATCCATAGTAGGACTTGGTTGAATGAAAGGATGTGGAAGAACATTATGTGCAATATAATCATAAGGTGTGTTTCAGAAGTTGAAGGTGAAGTTGAGATTTTCTCTGAAGCAATATTCAAGTGGGAGATTATTGGTAATGTGAATTATATTTCAATTGATTGAGAGGAGACAACTAAAAAGAGTGGTTTGGAAGTTCTTGCATTAATTTAAGTTAAGGTTTCGAAGTTATGAAATGAGGTTTATAAAAAGGATGTTTCAGAAGGGGTTCTCTTGATGCGCTCAAGTTCAAGAGGTCTAGTTCAAGAAGTTTCAGCTTGTACTTTCAAAGGTCAATGAGTGTTTCAGTATTGCTATGGAAATTATGGTTCCCCATAAGGGGAAACTACTTTGAATATTTTCACAAGAGATTGGTAGTTGGAATGGATGGACACCCACATTTTTCGTAGGTAAATGAAACTGGATGGTCGGGTGACTCTATGGGGGGCCACGTGAGTTGAAATTGTGTATTGAACACAAAATGATAACTTATTTTATAGTAATCAATAATTTGAAATCTTTCACCTCAAGAAATGAAATGTTGTAGTGTTTCTACGATTGATGTCTCCCATAGATGTAGAACCACCAGTTCGAAAAATGTAAAACCAAAGTGTTTTTTACTTGATTGCATTTAATTGGCAGTGAACAAGGCTAAAGCGTGGTTCAACATAGTGAGATTACTTCAAAATTAAACTAGTGTCTTGTTATGGAATTTTTATTTTATAGGAAGGGACAATCACTTTTAGGATTTTTACAAGAGATCGGTAGTTAGAACAGTGTAATGAATGGATGCTGTTATTTTTTATAGGTTAGTGAAACTAAATAGTCAGGTGACTCTATGGGGGGGCACTTGAGTTGAACTATGTATTGAACACAAAAGTGATTACTTGTTTTATAGTTTATTAAAAATTTGTAATATTTTGTCTGGAGAAATGAAATTTTATGGTCTTTCTCCCATAAATTTGGAACTATAAGTTCTAATCATGTAAAACCAAAGTTCTTCTTTACTTTATTGAATTTAATTTACATTGATTGAATGTTATGTCTCTTGGAGTGAACAAGGCTGAAGTGAGGTTAAATTTAGTGTGATGAATTCAGTGAACTTTATTTTTACCATCTTCTAAAACATTAAGTTAGTAGAGTTCCTTCTTGAATCTATTTCCACTAGGTGATTTCAAAAGAACCGAATCTAATTGTATTTCAAAAGGAAGATTATATTTGAAGGAATTCTTAACGGATTATGGATCTAATAGATAAATTTTTTATTATGAAGAGGAAGAGATTGAAAATCAACTCAATACCTCATACAATCCACAAAAAAATATATGGGGAAAAGAAATCATACCATTATAGAAATGGATAGATGTTTAATATTTGATAAGAATTTGGGGAATGTTGGGCATAAGTGGAACATGCTCCAATCTTTTCTCAATAGACTTCCTATAAAAGTTTTTTCAATAAAAAAAACTTCATATGAATCCAGATATGGTTTGAAACCATCTTTTAAAATTTTCAAAATTACTTTGATACATGTGATTTGTTTATATTTCTCATATCAAATCAGATAAATCATATTAATAAAGGTAGAAGTAGGGATCTTTGTTGGCTACCGTTTAATCTTAGAAGCTTGCAGAAATTCAACACTAATTTTTTTTATAAGTAAAGATAAAAATTTCCTAGGGAATGATGAGTGGTATTGGAAGAAAAAGAAGAAGAATTGGTTGATGTCATTCCCATTAAAGAAACAAGATAAAATTTAAATACATATCATAGATCCAATGTGGTCATATATGAACCAAAAGATTTCTAGAAAGGTGAGAGGAATTCAAAACTGATTAATGCAGTAAAAGAAGAGATCAATATTATCTAAGAAAATGGAATTTGGAAACTTGAGAGGAGGGAATATAGAAAAAGTGATTTTAGTGAAGTGGTTATTTAGAACCAAGTTAAATCTGAAGGATAAATAAAAAAACATAAAGTTTGTCTTGTTGGAAAAGTGTATGTTCATCAATTTTGGAGTTCATTTTCTTAACACTTTCTCCAAATTCCAGTCCTGATACAATCTGATTGTTTCTTGTAATAATTTCACAAAATGGTTTTAAAATATATCAACTTGATATAAAAATCAAAATCCATAATCCATATCTTTTAGAAGATTCAAATTAAGAAAACTGGAGCTACTCACTATGTAAATGGTAATGAAATCAATCTTGATTTTCTATTATAGGTGGATGATTTTTAGGTTATGAAATCAATGAATATGTTGTGAGAAAGTTTTGAGAAGATATAAATCAAACCTTCAAGATGATTGATTTGGAGGACATGGTTTGTTTTCTTGGAATGGAAATAAAATGAGAATAATTAGAAAGTTTTTATTTTTCAAAAAGTGAGATCAATTTATCAAAAGGAGAAACTGATAAAAGAAGATGAAGTTGAGAAAGTTGATGAAACCTTATACATAAGTCTAGTTGAGTGCTTGATTTATTTAACATCTAAAAAACCCAATTTCGTACACTTTGTAAGTATATTATATAGATTTATGAATGGAACAACTGAAGAACATCACATAAGTTCTTAGATATGTAGAAGACACAGAATTATGAAATTAAGTTTTAAGGAAAATCAAGATTGAGTTCTGTAAGGATATTCTATCATTGATCGATGAGACCCACTTATTGATATGAAAATTACTTTAGGCTATTATTTTATGTTTTGTTCAAGTGTGTTCTCAGGGTGTTGCAATAATTATGATACAATAGCATAATCTAAAGTAGAAGTTGAATTGGTTTCGGCTAGTGCTATCATGTTCTGTGATTTAGAAATATTTTAGTGAATTTCAATTTAAAATAGGAAATATGCACAGAAGTTTGTTCATAATCCAACTACAATCACCATATCTTATGTAATTCTACAACCCAAGTAACCAACCATTGGAACAAGATAGAGTCACCTCCAAATCTACCCAACTACTACAATTCCCCTTACATCCAATCACGTGAAATCCAGACAAAAGATATGCACACGCATAATGATGCTCATGCAAGGTGTAAGCATAACTCAATAGGTAAACACAGTGTCCCTTTTATATGGAATCATATGCAATGTATGCACAAAAAATAAAACAAACATCGTAAGAGCAAGTAATCATGTTAGGTTATCATATGCTAACCACACCATCATGACACTTAACCCTAGACGCATATAGTAACTAGGGATCATCCTCATATGATGTTGATCCTCCCAACACTTGGGACTGATAAACACTTGGGTAGTGTGATAAGATGAAATTGTATCTATATTTTAAATTCATTTAATTATGGATTATTCATGTTTTACTCGATAATGAATCAGTTATGTGTTGATTATTGTAGAAAATAGGTTTCTAATATTCCAAAATAAAAGCTATAAAAATTGGCCAAAAGGGAACATTACATGTCATGAAATCACTTAAACGATGTGTATGCCTTCATTCACATCATGTCATAAGTTGTGAAGAAATTACAAGTCCTAAAAATATTACATAGCACGAATCTTAAATACACATTGTGAAATATTCAAAAAGAATTTCCCACTAAAATTTCAAGACATGCGAAGAATCATTCCATGATTTACATGTACACATCGTGAGATGAGTAAAATTTACAAATCTCAAATATTCAGGCCAAGATTCACGCCAGATCAAAAATACCTAGATAATTTTACAGGTCATGTAATTTATCAACTATTTACTTTTCAGTGTGCGCATATTAGCACATAACTTTTGGGTGCATCAATTTTCTCTTGTTCTCTCATTTTTCTTCCTTCTTTTCTCTCTGAACTCACTTATAAACAACTTTTGTTACCATTTTGATTAAATCCAAGTTTCTTTGATCATTATATACATGTTCTTCATTCCATTAATCATTTTTTAGTGTTCTAATGTACATATACCATTTTTGTTCTCATTCAACATCAGCTCCACCCCACATTCTATCTTGTTTACTATTTCAAGTAAGTGTTTGATTGATTTATTACTTGTTTTGATTGAAAAATTCTTGATTCTTGAATTCTTGATTACAAACTATCATATTTCAACTATTTTATCTATCTCCTAAGTATTTCTGTAATTGTTTATTCGATATTAATTATTACCATCATAAGCAGATTAACCGCTTAGGGTAAGGGTCAAGAGTTGAGGTGTTATTAACTTAATAAATCTCTAAATCATAACTTGGTAACCCTAATGCTAGTAATCAGGTCACATAAAAACTATTTATTCAATTATTTTAGGAAACTCTAACCATGGAAAGTTCAAATGAATTAGTCTAACCAAAAATTGACAATTATCCCCACCTTCTTCTTGAATTTCAATCCAAACTCAATAGCATTAGTTAAACCCCAAAATTAATCCATTTAATGAGGGATCCTATATAAAGGGTTAAAAGTCCCGGATCATTTTCTATCAAATGTTCCTTATGGGTTCAACCACACACTATCACTATAATATTTCATTGTAGAAATTGTAGTTTAGGATAAAAATAAATTATAATATGACCACAGCCAAGGAAAACTAAATGACACATGTAGGCGAGTCACACTGTTATCTCCACACCCTAATTCTCAGGAACCATATCAATCCCTATCCCAAATCACCTCATCATCATCAGTGTAACATATAATAAATAAAACCTAGGGTGGAAAAAACACCTCTAACCTCCAACATGGGATTAACCATGTTTTCCTATAAATATATAAAAAACATCAAGAGAAAATGTGAATTAAGGTCTAAAGTTGATCCAACACCCATTTAAGTCATGATATGACCACAAATAATATTGAAAATTATGGAATGAGCCTCACCGTTTCTTACATGTTGATACATCTTTCTACACAAATACTTTATGATGTTTTTATGAATTTAGTGTAGCCTAACTAACTCTCATATAAGATCAAACTGAGTTCGATGAGGGAAGTTTCTCTTTTTTTTGAATTTTAACAATAAAATTGGGTTTTTTTAGTTTTTAATTTAATAATTGAAGCCATGTATCAAGGAATATTAACTCATTATAGTAATTGAAAAGGATTTGAATATAGATTTTACTAGAATGAAATTATTAAAATTCCTTCAATTCTTTCAATTTTATTTTAACATAGTTAACGCTCAGCCATGTATCAAGGAATATTAACTCATTAGAATAATTGAAATGAAGTTGAATATAGATTTGACTATGAAATGAATTAGGTTCTAGCATATCATGGGAAGCACACCTAGAATATAATTGGTCTATAGGAATATTATATATAACTCTAGATTATGATTTTTAAAACTTCCAAAAGAGCCTGGGTTAATCTTTAACAATGATCTAGAGTGATGAATCCAAATGACCTCATGAAATGTTGAAACATTTCTTTAGACATACCTGGGTAGAATACTTCATCATCAAAAAGAATAATGACCCTTTTAAGGGGAAATACATCGGAATATGTGATGTCATGTGTTGATGACTAGAAAATGATTAAAAACAAAGGAACGTCTAATGAGAGAATAGTGTATCTATTTTTGGTTGAGAAGAAGCAGTTAAACTCATATTTCATCAAGCTCATTTTGATTGTGAGATAACTTAAAGGGGTCCAGAGGAGGATTTAAATTGTGATGACTTGGATTAAAAATTAAGAGATTGAATAGTGTGGATTTGACTTTAAAGGTTCACCTGATAATAATTGAAAATAGGTACACATTAATAAATAGAAAAAACATATTGATTATAACACAACCTTAAAAGATGAAATATAGTTAGAAATAACAGAATCAGTAAGAATATCCCAAGGGTTCAAATGGATGGAATCTTGGGGTTAGAAAGTTATTTCATAAATGACACAACGGGGATTTGGGATTTAATGGGGAAACTTCCATCCCTGCCACCTTCAATATTTTCCTACCATCCTCATAATCACAACAAGGATTGGACATCCCTTTTGTTTTATTTTGTTTTATGTTTTTTTTCAAAAATAGAAGAAATGATGGAGAACCACAACATCACCTCCAAATGAATACTCTTAACAGGAAAAAAACCAAACACACCACACACAATGCATGTACATAAATAGAGAGGCAAAAAATACACTTACAAAGTATAGAGAGGGCCGGCATAGGCAATGTATGTAGAGGGATGGGGGAGCGACGGACTCAGAAATAAGTAGGGTTCAATTTGGAGGTGGAGAATATTCACAGAAAAATGGAGGTTGTGGGAGTAGGGTTTCTATAAATAGCATAAAATTCTCCTACAACCTTATAAACATGCATCATTAGAAAAATAGTGGCTATAGAAGTAGGGTTTCCATGGGATAGCATAACATTCTCCTACATCCATATAAACACGCATCATTAGAAAATATTTCACCCAAATGTGTTCACATGGGATGAGTAAACATGTGTACATTATTTTATTTTTTTAAAGCACATAATTTTTTTATTTAAATATATCGAATTTTCTATCTAAAATACATGATTATAATAACTAGTACCCAACCCGTATAGTTTCATGAGACAAAATAATGAGTAAATAAATAAAAACATTATAAAAGTATGCAAGTAATCATGTTAGGTCATCATATATTAACTAGACCATCATGACACTTAACCCCAGATTCATAGAGTAACTCGGAATCATCTCATACGATGTTGATCCTCCTAGCACTTGTGAATGACAAAAACTTGGGCAGTGTGATGAGCTAAGATTTTATCTACATTTTGAAGTCATTTAATTAAGGATTATTCATGTTTTACTTGATAATGCACTGGATGTGTGTTAAATTTTATAGATAATAGGTTTCCAAGATTCCAAAAGAAAAGTTTTAAAAATTTACCAAAAGGAAACATTACACATAGTGAAATCACTTACATGACGTGTAAGAATCATTAATAGCATGTCATAAGTTGTGAAGAAAGTCTTGAATAAATTACAAGTGATGAAAAGATTACACGAAATGAACCTTAAATACACATCAAAGACCATTTCCATATTAAATTTCAAGATGTGTAAAGATACATGTCATGAGTTACAAGTACACATCATGAGAAGAGTAAACTTTCCAAATATCAAAGATTCAGGCTAATATTTGTTCCAGATCCAAAATAAGTAGATAATTTTACATGTAGTGTAATTTCTTAACTATTTAATTTCATGAGTGCACATAGTAGTGCATAAATTTTGGGTTCTTCAATTTTATTTCTCTCTCTCTCTCATTTTTATTTTTTATTTTCACTCACAAATCACTTCTAAACAATTTTTTTACCATTTTGATTAAATAAAAGTGTTATTGATTATTCTACACACTTTCTTTATTTTGTTCATTGTTGATTACCATTCTGAAATTCATCTACCATTCTCATTCCCATTCGCATCGGCTTCACCCTAAATTCTTCATTATTTACTGTTTGAAATAAGTGTTTGATTTATTTATGTCTTTTTTTATTGAGAACTTCTAGATTATTGAATCCTTGATTGAAAACTTTCATATTTCAACTATTTTATCAATCTCCCAAGCATGTCTGAAATTGTTTCTTTGATCTTCATTATTACAGTCATAAGCAGTTAAACCTCTTAGGGTAAGGGTTGAGAGTAAGAGTGTTCTTAACTTAATGAATCTATAAATTTTAACTTGGTAACCCTAAGGCTCGTAATCAGATCACATGACAACTGTTTATTTAATTATTTTATGTAACCCTAGCCATGGGATGTTTTAATGAATGAACCTAACTTGATTGGAGTAGAGTAGGCTATGATTATTATTCTATGACACTCTCTTCTATAGAAGCTGGGCTTAATGCATCTAGGTTGTCAGCTATATCCAGACTAAGCAACAATGGTATATTAGATAGATCTAGTTGGGTTGACAATGATCAACTACTTCTCCATGCACGACTCTACAGCCTAAGATCTATGACTATTCCAAGTTAGGACCAACAATATTCATTTTACCCGAACCTGAAATTGACCATGATCCCTGCCTTTTTTTTGAATTTGAAACCCAACTCAATATAATTAGTTAAATCCCAAACTCAATCCATTTAGTGATGAATCTCTCATAAAGGGTTTGAACTCCTATTTCTTTGTCTGTAAAACATTCCCCATGGCTTCAACCCTTCACTATCACTATACTATGTTATTGTAGCAAGTGTATTTTGGGATAAAAAAAATCTAATCAAACCACAACCTGCGTGAATTAAACAATGTGTGTAGGAGAGTCACAATGTAATATCCGCAGCCTAATTCCTAGGTCCCATATTAGTCCATATCCTAAATAACCTCATCATCATCAACACAATATATAAGAAACATAACCTTAGGAGGATGAAATACCACCAACCTCATGCATGGGCTTAACCATGTTTTCCTATAAACATGTAATAAAACCTCAAAAGAGATTGTGAATTGAGGTCTAAAGCTGATCCAATGCCATTTTAAGTCACGATCCGACAAAAAATAATATTAAAAATTATGGTATGAGCCACACCATTTCTTACATGGTGAGGAATTTTACTACACTAATCCTTTATCAACTTTTGACGAATTTACTGTGGCCTAATTAACTCTCATCTAAGAGCACAGTAAGTTCGATGAGATAAATTTTTTTTAAAAAATTTATCAATAAAATTGTTTTTTTAGTTTTTAATATCATGGTTGAAACCAAAGGATTATGTTGAATTAACCATATATAAAATTAAATTACATGATAAAAAAACAAAATTATCAAAATACCTTCAATTTTTTCAATTTTCTTTTAACCTAGTTAATTCTCACCCAAGTATCAAGGGTTCATAACCCATTATTGTAATTGAAAGGGATTTGACTATGATATGAATTAGTTTAGCCCCTATCATGATAATCACATCTAGAATAACATTGGGCCTCATGCATATTATACATCAACTCTATATGATGGTTCTTAAAATCTCCAAAAGAGTATGGGTTAATCTTTAATAATGATCTAGAGTGAGGAAGCCAAATGACCTCATGAATGGTTGAAAAAAAACTTAGACATACTTGAATGGAATACTTCATTATCAAAAATAATAATGACCCTATTAAGGGAAAATACATTGGAATATGTGATGTCATGTGTTAATGAATAGAAAATGATTAATAACAAAGGAACATATAATTAGAGGATTGTGCATCTAGTTTTGGAAGGGAAGCTGCAACTAAAATTATCTTTCATCAAGATATTTTTGATTGTGAGCTACCTTAATGTGTTCAAGAGGAGTCTTTAAATTGTGATGACTTGTATTATACATTAATATGTTAAACAATGTGGATTTGGTTTTAGAGTTTCACTCCATAAAATTTTAAAATAAGTGCATAGTAATAAATAGGCAAAACATAATAATCATATCCCAAACATAAAAGATGATATATGGTAGGAAAGAACATAATCAGGAAGAATATCCCAAGGGGTCAAAGGGAAGGAATATTGGGATTAGAAAGTTCCTTCATAATTGAAACCATGGAGGTTCGGGATTTAATGGGGGAAACTACAATCCCTACCACCTTTGATGTTTTCCCCATATGAACCGAAGAGCATGACAATACACCCCAACCATCCTATTATTCAAGGGGAATTCACTACACACTACCATCATCATAATCACAACAAGGATTGGACTTACCTTTTGTTTTGTTTTGTTTTTTAAAACTAGAATAAATGATGGGGAATCATTGTGTGAGGCTTCTTGGGGGAAATATGATAGATAAAAAGGAATGTAACCTCAAGAATACCTCACTGTTAATCGATGTTTGCCTTCAAACTAAGCCATATAGAGAACCACATCACCACCTATAGATGACTAATCTTAAAATGAAACAAAACAAAACACACCACACACAACATATGTATAGAAATAGAGAGGTGGAGAATACAATTACAGAGTTCCGAGTGGGATGGAACACACGATGTTTGCAGATAGATGGGAGAGAGACGACCTTGGAAATAAGTAGGGTTCAATTTGGATGTGGATAAGGTTCACAAAACAAATAGTGGCTACGGAAGTAGGGTTTCCATGGATAGAATAACATTCTCTTGCATCCTTATAAACACACATCATTAGAAAATATTTCACCCAAACGCGTTCACATGGGATGAGTAAGTGTGTGTGCATAATTTGATTTTTTTTGAAAGCTCGTAATTTGGTTTTTAAATATATAGAATTTGATTTCAAAAAATGCATGATTATAATAACTAGTACGCTTCCCCATGTAGTTTCACTGGACTAGATAGTGAGTAAATAAATGAAAACATAGATTTAACTAATAATACATATATAGATGTGTGAAATAGAAAGATAAAAAATAGAAGAGTATATAATATTTAATGAATAGAACAAAACAGAATCATATCTTTAAATTTTTTTAATCTTCTTAGATGTTGGAATTTCCATGATTGAAATCACTTATGACTACTTCTCTTAGAAGATAAATACACATTTTATAGAAACAATACAAGTATTTGTAACACATAAGAGTTCATAAATAATTAGTAGTTAATTGGGCATCAAAAAACCAAAATCCATAAATAGTAAACAAAATGGAAGATACGAATCTTAAGACGTTAGCTACCTAAAATAAATCAAGCTAGGAGAATTTTGTGGTGTGTAATATGTCTCATATGTAAAGTCAAAAAATTATATGATCAACAGTCTTACTGTGAAACCTTTTCTATCATCCATGAAATCTATCTTATGTGTAATGTGTTTGACATATTTGTAATGATTGATAAGTAGTACAACACAATTATGATATTCAATGTGAATATATAACATATTATTAAATAAAAAAATTGAAACATATTTTTAATATGGATTGTGTATACTAAAGTATGTATCTCATGTATTTAAATTAGTTTCACAAAATTGTACTAGGTGAGAGACTATCTCAATGTGTGTATAATGATATGTACGATATTCAGTTTCTACCAGAAATACAATATGTAGTTTTGGCATGATGAATAAACAATGTAGAAATAATATCAAACAAATTTTAATATGAATATAAAGTGTGAATTTGATTTTTCATTAATGAAGCCCTACTTGTGGTCTATGTGAAGAAATCGAGACAGAGTGTGGAGGAAATTCTTTCAGAGAGGAACTCATCATCTGAGATTGTTGTAGAGTAGAACTTCTAGTTAATATACAATAACTCATAGCATAATATAGAGAAATAAAACTGTAAAAATGAAATCTATTGATATGTGTAAAACTTTATTCAAGTTGAATAGGACCACATCAAGAAATAATATGGTGTAATAGGATCTGTACTCACATGCATCAATCATAAAAGGAATAACTTCCAGTGGATGGATAGTATTTCCTGTGGAAATGGAAATCCTAGAATTGAAGAAGAATAATGATAATATTAAAAAAATTATATAAATGGAAATGATGTGAAAAATTGTGTATGCATGATATGCATATACAAAACATAGACATATAGGTATAGACATGATTAAATATTTCAACATCAACTTAGAGATATTAAATATGATAACAACAAAATTGAAGTGAAAAAATACATAAGTGAAATTTGATAGAATAGAGATTTAGATACTTTTTAAATAAGAATAGTGAAACACACAAAAATTCTATATTTAGAAAAATTACAATACAAGGAATAGTAAAAAAATTAAATACATTAAATTTTAGTTTTCTGCAATTGGATAATCAACATGACCACACAATGTTTTTCAATAGGTATGGTATTACATGGATGCCAAATGGAACATATCTAAATGGAGAAAGAATTTATAATATGGAAGAGATCAATCTATTTGAACAAAATAAAATATAAAAAGTAATATTGACTATAAAATATACATACAAAGGGTAATATGATGATGTATATGGTGATATATCTGGATGAAGGATGAACGATTGCAAGGATTTTACGAGGATGGATGGATTTGATGCAATAAAATGAAAAGGTGAAGAAGGGATTCATGTAATCATTATAGATTTTTTCAAGGATAAATGTTCACCACAAAAGGAGAGGGAGGTTGAATCAGAAGAGAGGAGAAAGGGTACCATAGAGAGGAAGGGAGAGTGGGAAGGGAGAGTGGGATTGAGTTGGAGGAGGAGGTAGTGGCAGATACTGAGGCGGTGGAGGAGGCATAGGTGGGGGTATCACAGGAAGGAAGAGTGTGATTGAGGGGGAACATGAGGCAGAAATAGATATTGTGGTAGCGGAGAAGGCAAAGGTGGATATTGAGGTAGAGGAGAAGATGAAGGTGTAGGAGATAAAGGTGGAGGATATTAAGGGAGACAATATCAAGGAGAAAAATTTGAGATGGGTTTTAGAGGAGGAGAGTCAATGGTGGGGGGAGTCGTGGTTGAGGAGCTGGGGTTAGGGAGGAATTCATTTGGGAGGGAGAGGGTAATTATCGAAGATTCATACACGTACATAAGGGGTGATGGCAAGATGAAACATGGAGTAGTATGAAGATACTATAGTATATATAATAGATATGAAAAAAATATTTATGTAAAATTTGAATTAAATCTAATATATAATTTTAAATTAAAAATGTAGAAATATATATGAAAATTGTAGAAAAAAATACTTTTATTAAAAAATTAAATAATTGAATAGAATGGGAAAACTAAATAAAAAATTAATTTATGTTTAAATTTCAATACATTTCTCATACAGCCCCATCATGTAACATGTTTCATCACAATGTCTAACCTGTAAACCTAGAACTTTACCAAGCCTGTTGTCATAATACCTAACCAAACTCAACACAACAGTCCCTCATTGAATGGTTTTTGAACACCACCAAAATCATCATCAAAGAATTATATTTTTTTCATAGAGGATAGACCAAAATTAACCACATATTATGTTGAATCAGTACATAAACTACAATGAAAAAGACAACATATGACACTAACCAACTCGAAGATGATTGTTAATTGACTCATTTTACATCCATATCATCAGTTCAATACTTTTGTTGATAAAAAATGGATAAATATCCTAATAGATTCTAGGACCACCTTATCTATAAGAGGTTTTATTTTGAAATAAAGGGTAGTTGCTTCTCATATCATAAATGATGAGTGTTATAATATACAGTTTTCAATAGGCACACCCAAAGAGACCCCATCAAACGAAAACAATAATGGTTGGAAATAAATCACTTTTCATAGTTGATATATATTGAGATAAAATATCATACCTCATAAATATCTAGGATTCTTTATTTATAAATTAAATAGAGTACACCAAGCAACCACCACCGGGGCAGGTGTCAAATAATTAAAGGGTAACAAATTCTTGTCCCACCAATCCTAACCAATAGGATTGACCCATATGTAAATATATAATAATATAACACCCCCAACTAAATTTGGGACATATATATTATCATAAACAAATTGATATATAAAACCTGGATACACATTCCAAAAACCTCTTTTATGATAATATCTACAAGTTGATCAGATGTGCAAACATGGATGAAGGTGATCCCATTTTTCTCATAATTCACTCAAACAAAGTGACAATAAAATTCAATATAATTTTTCAGAACATAAAAGACTATATTTTTTGTGATATTTACTTCATATTGATTGTCACATAAGTTATTTTTCAATATCTCAGTTTTGTATGGGTTGTGTTTTTCAAAGTAATTTATGAGTTTTTGATATGGTTGATGGGTCGTTTTTAAAACAAAGAAACAGAAAAGAATTATGAGATTTTGAGTATCTTGAGGCGATGTTCTTAATTATGGTTTGATACATGATAGGTGTCTTGGGTGATTAGATAAACCTTAGGAGATTTGGGCATGGAGTCTGGGGTTTTGGAGTTACAACCTATGATGCACAGTTAGTGCACGGTTAGTGATAACCATGCACCCCAACCGTGTGACCTAATTTGTTTAGGCACATGATTTTTTTAAAACATACGAGGGGATAACAATAGATATTAAATTGTTTACAGAAATTATGAGTGGTCTATATGGTTTATGCATGATTTGTAAACTGTGTGAGGTGGGGTGTGTTTCTGATAGTGAGTCTGCACGGTTGGCACACGTTTGACAATCCATGTGGTCAAAATGTGTGTCTCATTAAAAGAATAAAACTAATGATATTTACCCTCTACTCTTTAATGGGATTTATCCCCCTTTACTCCCTCATTAATCCATAGTCTTATCCCACATGCACCCTCCTCTTTCTAGTTTCCTGCATGGGAGATATTCTCTATTTCTTAGTCGAACCGAGTGTTGTCACTTTCGATCAAAAGACCTTGGTGAGTCTATAAATCATCTTCCTCCTTTTCTTATTTTATTTCAGTTTCAAGTTGTATTTTCTCTATTTTAGTTGATATTCCCTATTTTTATGGGTTACCTATGATTTCTTATTTTATCTCGATTCGAGCCACACTAGTGACTGATACTCAACGAGTGAATATTCCTAAGCATAAGGTAGGTGGTTTAGTTTCCTTTCCATTAATTTTTTTTCATTTTATAAAGCATATTTGTTGTGTGACACATCGATGACCTGATGTTGAACTAGTTTTGAACTTGAAATTCCATTGTATTAATTTAGATTATTTAATTTAATTCATGCTTCTTAGTAAATATCTTTAAATATCAATCCAAGCCAAGGACTGTGTAGGTTCCATGGGGGATTTAAGACCTAAGTACAATTATATAAATATTTTGTCATAGTTTATAACCCTTAATAAATAATTATATGTTAGGTGGGGTGATGTATTAATTAAACTCATTTTATGGACTATGTAGGGGCCATTGAAGAGTTTTGGTCTATTAAACAAGTCGCCCATGAGGTTCCCTTAATTCCCATAAGATCTTGCTAAAATAGGTAGTGTATCTAGGTGTGTTAGTACCAAGGAAACTTCCCAAATGATCCTAGAAGAAACCAAGTATGTTTATAGGACTTCTAATCCCTTTTCTTAATTAACTAATAAATGATTTAGTTGAACCAAGGGTATGAATAACATAAAATTAAAGGGATAACCATGTGGTACTTGATCTGTTAATTGAAACTAGATTGAATTGGGATGTCTTAACTCAAAACATGGAACAAATAACCTTATTTAAATTAGACTTAGGGTGTGACCATATACTAGGTAATAAAATTATAACTCAAATAAACCTACATTTATGTTATAAGGTTAACAAAGGGATATTGATTTGTTTTGATACCTTGAAGTAAATTAAGGAAATGGTGTTGGTGAGTTATGTTAAACTTAATTAAATGGATAATTTATGAAATAATAATATTCAATATAGTGGGTTAATAATTAATGGATTCTTGAGTGCACTTTAAAAGAATGTCCTTGAGTCATGATGCATGCTTTCCACTATTAAATTAATTTTCCCTCTTAAGGAAATATTGCATTGCAAGCCTTGTTAAAAGAATGAAACTAGTTATGGATTAAAATTGTGGCCTACCATGGGTAGGCCTTGGATTCCAGAGTGGAATGCCAAGAACCAACCTAACATATTCCACACGATTCATTGATCTGAATTCCAGGGGTATGTTTGATTTGGATCTAAACAATGTCTGATATTCATGAATTTCCAGGCCTAGCATTGTATATTCACCTAGAAATTATGAAAATATTAGAATGTCTAGGATGAGCTCTTAGATTTATCTTAACATCCTTAGAAATATAATCCCTAGTATCACCTCCCTAGATCCAAATTAATCCCATTCAAAAATTATTAAGGCCTTTCTCCTTGATTTCAGCTAGAGCCCCCTTTAGAAATTGGAATAATGAGGGTCCATCGCCCATATTTTTCTCTAGATCCATACACCATGGATTTATCACCATGGGTTATCTTTCTAGTTCCCCACATTTAATGCCCTGATGTCTTCCTTGGATTCAAATAGTTTTACTACATTGAAATTCCTAAACCCATTTCATGGATTCACCTTTGTTGCTTACTCTTGGATGCATGGGATATATGAGATGGGTCTTATAACCCCTTATTGGTTCACATGATCAGAGGCATCCGAATTAGGATGATGTGGGTGGTATTACTTGATCCATCTTGTTAGCACATCCTTTTTTTAATGATCACAGATCATGTTTTTTATGTGTCTATTAAGTTTAATGTTTTATGATAATAAATCATTTTCTCGTAATATTTTGAAAAACTGGATATGCGTCAATCAATCATTAGTTCAATGGATAAACCGCTAGAACAGGTCTACCGTTAGAAACATCTACCACTAGAACAGATCTATCACTGGACACATCTACATCCAAAATAGATCCACCACTAGATAGTGCTACCACCAGTATAATATATCGCTAGGGTGATCTATTGTCAGTTTGTTCTACTATTTAGTGATGCTACTTCCAGGATGAGGTACCAATAGACTATGCTACCACTATGATCACAACACTACTACCATTCAGCATTGCTACCTCCAGAGTGTTATCATTGTTATCTGTATTTTCTTTCCAAAATTTATTCTCTCCAATAGCTAGTTTAAGGAATTAAATATAGTCATCCACATGTGGATTTAATAATCATTATTCATAAACCACTACATAGATTAATTAAATAAAAATTCAATCATTTAATATTTTGTGCTCAGTATGGGAATTCATGTTATATTATCATTATTCTTCAAATGATAATTAGATCTAGAGTGATATAAATTTAAAATAAATCCCTCATGTGTGATTTAGTGATACATGAATATAGAATACTAACCTTAATATGTCGAATCAATAAGAATATTTAATACACTTGTGTATGGGAGGACTTTGGACATCTATAGACTAGAAACATAAGGATTTTCTAGACCTTCACAACACTCTATTTTGTTGTAAATTTTTGGAACTTTTTTTAGCATCTTACATAGATATATTCGAGGACTATTAAACATATTAAGCTATTCGGATCGACCAACATCATTGTACCCATATCAATTCACTTTCTATTTCTTTATGCTTTATATATGAGTTGTGTTTAGTTTTAATCTATTTATCTATAAAATTATTTCTCCTATTATTAATTGGGGAGTGTTTGACAGTCACTCTCAAATTTATTCATTATTATAACCACAAAAACTATGGAGAGGTCGTGTGTGGCCTAGACTTGTTTTTATCCCATGTATAACTATGGAAATGGATTTTTACTATATATCCTTGTGTGTCATTATCTATAAAACCCTATCCAGATTGTGGATTAGATTTATTTTTTAATAAACTACTTGGCAACGAGTGATTTCCAAGTGGATCATATTAAGTCTCATCTTGAGACTAAACCTCTTGTTTAAATAATAATATGTGTTTTATTAGTTTTGTTTTGTATATTTCAAGGTTTAAAATTGTATTTGTTTTAAAATTGATATCAAAACATTACTATAAAAACTAATATTAATTTTTTTTCAATATAGAGTGTTTTATCATGTAATTTAGTTTTGAAAGTTAAAGGGATTTCAAATTTTATTTTTAACTGATCATTGATCTTGCTTTGAGAAGCTATTTGAAAAATAAAATTATATATTTATAGTGTTTTGATTGATTGGACGTTTTTATCAAATTGGGGGATTTAAGTTATAAATTATTTTCAAATAGAAATTTTATTAGAAAATAAATTCATCCCCTATTTATTTGTCCACTGGGACCAAAAATTGGTATTAGAGTAGTTTCAAAATATCAATTTACTGTGATATGTTTTCAAATTAATGATCTTCAATTTTGGTTTATTCTAAATTTATATCTTTTTTGGGTAATAATAGACCAGAGGAAACTGCTATTAATCATACAAATTATTTTAATGGTATTAATTATTCTCAATGGAAGATTAAAATGAAAATTCATATTTAATGTATGAGATCTGAAATTTAGTCTCTCGTTGAGGATAAATAAGAATTATCCAAAACACCTAAAGATGGATTGAGGGATCCTACTAAAGAATCTTATAATAGTAATTTTAAAGCTATGAATGCTTTATATTATGCCTTATCAGATGATGATTTAATAGAATATCTACCTACACCACTACATTCGATATTTGGGATACCTTTTATTTTTCTCATAATGAAACTTCAAATGTAAAATAAATTAATTTAAATACTTATACTATTAAATATCATACATTTAAGATGAAACCTGATGAACCAATCTCTGATATGTATCTCAGGTTCAATGATATTTTGAACATGATTAATTCACTTAGGAAACCAATTTCTAACAATGATCAAGTCATGAACTTGCTAATATGTATACCTGAACAATTGATAGGAACTTTAGTATCAATTAGAGACTCATGTAATATAAGTAATTTGACTGTTAAAGAGATAATAAGAAAGATAATGATGCATAAAGAGGAACTTAAAGTGAACAATGAAGAATATGATGAACCAAAGAGGAAGTTGGTGGATTTCTAGACTTCTGACTCAAAGTAAAAATTGGAAGATTAAAGATGATAACTCATGTGATGGAGAATCATCTTCTGACAGTGATTAATAAATGGATCACTTAGCTAGATAATTTAAGAAATTTTACTAAAGGAATAAATTCTTCATGAAGTTAAAATACAAAGGTAAGCATAATAGTAGAGGGAACTAGAGAAAGGAAAGGAAAAATGAGGATTTTATAAATGAAGTAACATGTTATAGATAAATGAGAAAATGTCATATCAAAGAAGACTATAATAAGTTAATGTCTAAGAAAAATTATGAGGATAGAACTAGGCCATGAAGGTAACTCAGAGTGCTTCATTAGATAGTTTAAGTGATTCAGACTTAGGTAGAGAGGATAATCATGATAGAGTCTATCTGTGTTTTATTAAAAACACATATGAGGTATCTAATATATTTTTAATATCTTGTTCATAATTCCAAAATTTCTAAAAATGAAAATATTGAAGAAAACATATATAGTAAAGAAATTTTTGAAATTTATAATATGTTGGAGGAAACATTCAGTGAAGTTAAAGATAAATAAAAAAGTTTAAAGAAGCGGTTTGCCTTGTCTGGTCACCTTAAAAGATATCTTAGTGTATAAAATGATAAAAATTTTAAATTGATAAAAGAAAATAATATGAAAAAATTTTCCGAATGAACAATTAAAAAAGGATTTGGAGATATTCAAAAATATAATAAATAATTTAACCTGGTTGATTAGAAAGAAAAATTTACCTAAATATTCTATAGGAATTGGATATTAACTTGGAAAAAGAAATATCAATAAGACTAAATTTATCTCTAGTTTCAATTCTACCAGAACTATGAATAATATTTATTCTTTCAAACCTAATACATTTTTTATTTCTAAAAGTATCATATCTACCTAAAATAACCCTGTAAAACAATTATGGAACTACTAAAAACATAACCTATCCCAATAGTTCAAAACTGCTAAGATAACCCCTAGAACCGTTGGCATGGGAGCTGTTGGGATAGCCCTATACAAACAGTTTCCAAAGAACCATTGGTATAGGGTGTGCAGAATTACATTTTTTCAATAGTTTATATTGAATTTTTGGGATATATGTATACCAATGGTTGTAAAACTATTGGTATAGACCCCCTCCAACCCCACAAAAACCCAACACCTGCAATGATCCCTCTTCAAGCCACCTAAAACAAACCACATTTAAAATAGACATACAAAAACCCAATACCTAAAAAAAACTAAACAGACCTACACCTGCACCTACAAAATAGACCTAAAACTGTAATTTAATGCACCTACAATCAAAATACCTACAGAACTACTTGTAATGAACCTACACCTACAAAATAGACCTACACCTAAAAAATAAAACTAAAAAACTAAAACTTGAAAAATAGGACTACAAAACTACCTAAAATTCAATAAACCTTCAATCAAAACATCAAATGAAATTCACCAATAATCAAAACATAAAAACATAATTCACCTTTAAATAAAATCAAAACACCATTTAATGAAAACAAAAGAACATCCTGAACAATTGATAACATAAAAAATCACAATTGATGTATTTAACCAATGATAACAAACATAAAAAATATGACACATATATTCAGTCACACCAAATCATCAAACATTAAATGTCATAAATATCAATCAATATGTAATGGATCAATTTGTCCCTCATCACCATCACTATTTTCACCATTATCATCAGCCTCATCCTCGTCCTCATCCCCATCTTCATCCTCATCCTCATCTTCATAACTATCCTTTTTCTTATCCTTATCTTCACCCTCATCCTTCTCATTGGCCTTAGCCTCATCCTCATCCTCATCCTCATCCCCGTCCTCATCCTTGGCCTCATTCTCAGCCTCAGCCTCATCCTCAGCCTCTTCCTCACCATCATCCTCTCCATCAACATCACCAAGAAAGACATCATCTCAACCACCACCATGAATACCACCCGGTGCACTATATAATGAACACATTGATGAAATATTTTCATCACAAATCACATTTTTATTGGTGTAAGTTATGGACCTACAACTTTAATAAGTTTAAAAAATTCTGTTTTTTCCATTTCAGCCCCTCTTCCACCTATGTGATGATTTCTCAGTCATTTCTACCTTAGCCACAGTCTGTTCTGCCCATATATTAGACTTTTCCAACTTAGTGGTGCTACAAATAGTACCTAAAGTGGGAAAATATCTTATTGGTACTATACTCTTCCCAAGTAGCCAACATACTATTTCATGGTGCTCATCTCCCAAAACTTGATATAAGTGATCATTTGGCCCAAAATTTCCAGGTTTCTGGGCATCACGGGCCTCCAAAGTAGCCTGTTACAAATATAAATAGATTATTAAGTTACAAAATAGATATTAAAATTTTTATTCAAGAAATTAAAACTTAAAATCTATTTTTTATTTGGTTCGTTAAACAAAATTTAATTTTTTTTCTTTTTACTTGAGAAAATAGTTTTGCTCGAGGCACAAATCCTTCAATATTCAATACCTACCTATGTAATGAAATTGAATGTAGAAAACCATTATTGAAAATAGGTTACTAGTAATGAATTTCACAACTAAAATCAAATGGGTATTAATTTTAAATAAAGCTAAAAATAAAAATATATGGTAGATGAATTCATGTTGGTCCAATACAATTTGGTTTTGTTATGATTTTTTTCTTTAATATTGTTTAATTTAGTTTAGTTTAAGATTTTTCAATTTGGTCTAGATCAAGCTGAGTCTGTTTAGTCCATGTTAGTTTGATTTGATTCAATTACTTCATATTTATTTGGTTAGATTTGAGTTGTTTCAATTGTATGCTTTGAAATCCAAATTTAATTTATTTATTTTTGAATAGTTTTGTTAAATTCTATATAATTTTTTTCTCTGTGGATTGTTTTGGGATTAGGTTGGTTTTAGGTTGGTTTTAGTATTTTTAATAAAACTATATTCCTTTATAATTAATTTCATTTGGTTTACCTCAACTTGAATTAGTGTATACTTGTTTTCTTTGGCTCACTTATGTTTAGGAATTCTTAGGCTAGTTTAGTTTCATTCAGTTCTATTTGATTCAGATGGATTTAATTTAGTATTATTTAGTTATAGTTGACTTTATTTTATTTCTTTAGGTGTCATTCAGTTGTATTTATTCCAAGTAATTTCAGATAATTTTTTTCCAAATCTATTTGATTTAGTTAGGTTTGATTCGATTCTGTTTAGATTAGTTTATCTCATTTTAGTGTAGTTTAGGTTGATAATCAAGCTCAAATGCTCTACCAAAACTTTAGAAATAAAATTAATTATAGAGGAAATAATAGAAATTGCAAGTCTTAAAGAAAAATTATAAATTGTTGTCATACCTGCTTCCTCTCATGGTCCAACATCATATTCCACCCTAAAGTGTGGAGGTATTTCTTAGAATCAATGTTTGTTTTTAATTTTTTACGGATTATTCCTAAAAAATTTGTCAATACAAAATAAATTATTAATTAAAAACTTAAATATTTTCATTTAAATGCCTCAAATTTGATTAATACCTTGAACTTGGTACCCGTACAATAAGTAATGATTTTCCAATAATGTTCTATCAGAAAATCATCCATGAAAGGTATAGCCTCTAAATATATGACAACTCTAGAACACCAGCCAAATACAAATCAATATTATAGGCCCTCCACCTCACCTAATTACATTAGTCATGTTGTCCTCACACCCTCACCATCGATAAAATTAAAATGAAGATGACACAAAAATATTAATTCATATAAATAAAATAATAATATAAAATTAAACCCAATAGATATTTTACCCATATTTATACCCAAGAATTATCTTCGACTTCATTTGGAAGGTTTCTCAAAGAGAGTGGACTGATGGGAATGATGTCGGAGTATTAGGAAAGTGTCATAAAAAAAGTCATACATTCCCACCCTATTTTTTCGATTATTTGGGTTTCTTTGTTGTAGTCCACCATTAATTGCATGCAGTGGTTGTACACTGCACACATCCGTGTACGCCCATGCTTCTTATCAATAGATCTAGCTGTTATAGAAGGAAAAAATATTATATAAATACATATTATAATAAAAATAAAATATGGTAAAAAATTTATTAGGGTTCTAAAAATATACATGTGGCAGTCTAGTAAATGGGCACCGCTAGATCTATAGGCACTGAAGGAATGTCGCCTTTTACAGATAGAGTGGGTCCTAGTGTATGCTCCAGAGGCTTAGAATGTTTTAGAGAAGGAGTCAAGGAAGAAGTAATATAGAATTTCGTAGAGAAGTAGAAGGAAAACAAGATGGCATGGATGGCTGGCCAAATTCATGATATGGATGAGGAGTAGAAATCATTATCGGATAAAGGAAATATGGGTCAGAAGGCTCAGATGTAAATACTGGTGAAAAAAATGTGGATTTAATATCCTAGGTTCCCTTAATGACACTTCGGGATCAGAATGTGTGGTATATGGTACGTTAGTGGGAGGGACATGGTCTAATTAGGTACGCCGACTAGAGATCCTAGCTCTAGTACCACCCCCTTCGTACCGTTGGCCTGAGTACTGGGACCACTAGGATACTCGTCAAATAACTGACACTTAAGTGATGGATCCTGTATAAAAGTTTAAAACAAAATTAATCACATGACATTATATGTTATTGATATATATATTTGAAATAAAATACTCACAAAAGGCATTAATGGAGGAACACCCATCTCAGTCATTCGATGATTGTTTTTTGTCATCCTTTTTCTTCACATCTTCTCAATAGCTTTTATTTCCTATATTTGAAAAAAAATGGAATTAATTAGAAATTAATAACTAATGTATAACCTAAAAAACAAAAAAGATTATACATGACTTAATTAAGTAATACCACTTGTCAAACCAAATACCCGATACATAGTGATATAACAAAAACAATTTTAAATTTAGTGGGAAGAGTATCAAAATTGAACACATGTCATAACATAAAAAATTAGTTCAAATTCACATGTTTAGAATATGCATGATATATTTTTCTTCTATTTTCAATTTGATCCAATTAAATTTTGGTTAGCTCATTTGTCCATTTTTATTTTAATGTCAGTTTGTCCATTTTTGTCAATTGATTAGGTATTTTTTTTATTTATCTTTGGTCATTTGGTTTAATTTTGTTAATTTATTAGGTCATTTGTTCATTTTTTACTTATCTTAGGTCATTTGGTTCATATTTTGGGTTAGGTAATTTTTCCATTTTTTTGGTTAGGTCATTATATTCAGTTTTTCTAATTTTCATATCTACAAGTTTAATATGTCCAATTCAATTCCTCTTGTTTTTTTGTTATAATTTAATTGTTTCATCTATGTTTGGTTTCATATGTTTTAATAAAATTCAATTCTATATTACAAAATAAAACTAAAATAAATATGAAACTAATAAATATTTAAAATTCACATGAATGTCAAGTCAGATACACAATATTTGTAATCAATAGTAAATTAATTTGAATAATACCAATATTTACAACCCAAGTTGAGCTAAACCAAAAGAACTAAAAACATGGATGAATGATTCCATATATTTCCCACCACAACTTTAGGTTCACAATCAAATCTAAAAATTGAGCTATTGGATTCATCATAAGAAATAAATAGATAAGGTCCAATGGTAGTAGGGATGGTGTCAACTCCATCATCATCATCATCATCATCAAAAACATTTCTTGGAATTACTTCAATAAAGACACAAAATTTAGGTCGAAGATGATCTTTGGCATAAAAAACTTCTTTTTCCATTGATTTAAATACATATGATTCATCAGTATAAAGAGTGTGAGTAATATAAATAACTCTAAATCCACAATCATAAATAAATATTCTCTACCTCATCATCAAATCAAACCACTAACATTTCATTATAGCGACTCGACCATGAGAGTAATAATCCAATATAATTATTTTTTCAATGAATCCATAATAAGATACATTTTCAAATAAAGGTCTACTATTTGATGCACTAGAATAAAAATATGTTGTAGTAATTAGTATAACACCATCATATTTTATTCTCATGTTCATTTCTTATTCAGTGATAATAAATATGTACCCATTGATCACAATTGATTTATAGTCATGAACCACAGTATTAGAACCAAAAGACAAAGCTCGTATTTCTTCAAAGACAGAGTTAGTAGAAAAAATAAATACCTAAAATATAAATTAATATTAAACTCAATTAAATTTTATTTTATTAATTTATTACAGTAATATTTATACATTCAATTTCAACCAAGCAGAAAATTCTTTACTATGAAAAGTCTCTCTCCTTATTAAAGACAAATAAAGATGCTTTCTATTTGTTGTTTCTTTGTATTCCATGTAGATACAAATAGAAATATTATAACATATATATATAATTACATAATATGAGATAAGATATACATGTTCAAATTACTCACTTAATGTAGTCATCGAAACAAACATAGTTGAACAAAACTGTGTGACGTGCCATCTCCTGCTCATCAAGGCTTACTGTCGTCAATGTATATGATCTAGGAATTAATCCTATTTAAAGAAGTGATGGAAAACTAGGTTCAATTTTTTCATAATGTTATTCTTCATTTCTCATTGGTCTTTTCATTCTTCTAGTAAGATCAAACAAATATATTGAAGAGAAATCCATACATTCTAGAGACAAGTAACCATTCATGATAGAACCTTTGGGATGATTCATATTCCAAACATAATAATTCAATTTGTACACATTTATTTTAGTTGGATACATCCAAAAAAAGAAACAAGCCCTCTAATAAGTATTTTAGTTGGAATATGGACAGTCATATGAAGTATGCATGTGAAAAAATATGGAGGAAATATTTTCTCTAACTCATACAAAATTAAAAGAGTATCTCCCAACATTTTTTGCAAGAAATACTTAGAAAAATTCTTAGAACAAATATCTATAAACAAATGGAACAACTGAATAACTTATTCCCTTGTAATATTAGACAAAAATGATGGATTGCTATTGGAATCAACTCATGCAGAAATATGTGATAATCATGAGTGTTTAAAGATTTAAGCTTCAACACTATTCTGTTGACCTGTTTTGATATATTTATGAATATCCATCAGGAACGTTAATAGTCTCTAGTACTTCTATAAATTTATTTTTTCCATAGGCATCATCACATATAAGCACATGAAATATTCCATTTATTTCCACTGATACACATAGGATGCAATTCTAGTTTGAAGCTCTAATCCACCAAGTCACGCTGAGATCATAAATCATATTTTGTCCTTCCCTTGATATTTCGAATAATATAAAGTAAAATTTCACATATATTCTTTTCAATGTACAATACATCTAAGAAATAATGTAACAAATTGGTTGACCAATATGGAAACTCAAATATGATATTCCTATTCCTCCAATTGTAATAGATTTAAGTGGAAACATTACTCCTCCTTCTATATTTCATTTGAATCTTCCCAAATACAAAACTTAAATCTTGCAATTCATTAATCACATCAGTTATAAACATATTCTGAGGTGGATTATTAGACTCCATGGTATTTTCAAATCTTCGACAATTATTTCTATATGGAAGTTCCATTGGAAAGAATCATTTGTGTCCCATAAAACCGAAACTCTGATGATATTTCAGTCTTCTGGATCATGTATTCTTTTTAAAAAT